>OY728123.1:1058588710-1059838710 GCA_963277665.1 Viscum album | reverse complement strand
TACACTACCATAAATAAGATCTGATTGATATTATAACCTTAAGTTAAGTTAAGGGTTTCATTAAAGCCTTAACACTTAGGAATTCTAATCAATGTCATCTTGTGACATGGATGTTAATTTAATGCAATATAAAGCAAAGCTCAAGGATATCACAAGATTAACTACCTAATGATGAACTCACCCCAATCTTTGTCAATTTGTTAAATCAAACATCATCCATAAATTATTTCATAAGCTTTGCAAACAATCCCCCAAATCATAATACAATCAACTAAAAACAAATGACTATTACAAAGTATCATCATTGAGGATTCGACCTGAGTGCTGCTATACACATTAGCAGTGCACTGAAACCTTGACCGGTCGATAGGAAACAATCGTCCGCGCATTTCAGGGTATATTTTGGTATGGTGGGGAGACTGTACCATCATAATCAGAGTATTACAGAATAAATAAATAAGAATTTGGAAGTATAATATTAACTGACAGCGAAAGATAAATCATTCATATTTAATAAACAATCATCAATGGAAAGATCATGTACCATATACAAAATTATATAACATCATGTCTCTAAACAAAATATATTGGAAGACATGGAAGTAGTTTCACATACATACATATATATAAAAATAACAAAAAGACTCTCTCAAGATAGCACCATGATCCCTAGCTCAGTATTGTGCTCCCCCGCTCCCATGCTATAATCAATCAAGCATCGACAAATAGGTGATTTCCCTCGTCCCTTCCTGTATCCATGAAGTCTTTTTGGGTACTAAATGGTGGTTTGAATAGAGTGTGAGATATACTCTGTAGGCCACCACCAACAATGTCTACACAAATATAGCATGTGAACATAAATACAGTAGTGTGTAGGTATAATAATCATCAGTGATATAAAATTCATATAGTAACAACCATGTCATATCAAGCTCCACTTGGGATGTTGATCGACAAAACCTACTTCAGACTAATCTAGAAATGTAGTCATACACCTTACATCATGTATATTTATTTATATATCATACAATAATTTACATAGATATATATGTACCATCATGGGAATGTGTCTTGGTTCCTAGGTGTCCACATAGTATGTCAATATGTCATGTGTATTCAATCACTAGAAAGAGAATCATAATATAATAGTATAAAGAAAGTATATTAGGGGATACAAGGACATCCATAACCTCAGGGGTCAATCCAACTCATAGTAATAACTCATGCAGTCTAGCTATCAAGGTCTTAGTGTAATCCAAGTGGTACACCCAAGGAATTACACTATAAAAGAGTCTAATTGCATCTGTAGAGCTCATCCACAATAAATACTAGTCTAAGAATGACTGGAAACAATGGGGTGAATATATGGCAACATGTGTCTATATGCGTCAAGATAATTCCAAGGAGTGTATACAAGACATTATAATATCCAGATGAAAGGAAAGTGAATCTTCGGTGAAACATTGAGGTATTTACATAATAAGACAAAGATGAGATTAGTGGGTATCACCCATAGTAATTGGCTCAATAAATCGGGGTGGCATCCTTTGAGTGCTAAAGGAATTCCCTCAATAATCCAAGGAAGTCTCAAGTATAATGACTCTTATATAAGAAAAAGGTCTATAACAAAGGCACCAAATATAAGTACATGAAGTGTAACATTGGCCACGTAATAATCCTTAAAATTTACTACTTAATTTTATTCATTATCATTAACTTTCATCTATTGATGATAGGGTTTAAGGTTCATAGTAAAGGCACAAAATATTTATGTAGCATGTGTAACATTGTCCATGTAATAATCATTCCTATTTACTGAGTAAATTTATAATATATATTAATAATTCAATAATCTAGGTAAGTGTGTTTGTTGTGATACACCACTATGGACTCTCTATTTTCATTTATGATATATCATTTTAAAAGTCAAATCAAACACACCAATGAGTTTTTTTGTAATAAAATCATGGGGATCAAATAGGCATATAATGGGCACACGAAATGGGTGGCTCACATTGAGTTTAACGACCTCCAACTTCATAAAGGATCTAAAAGTGTCGTTGGGTTCCTAAATAGGGAAACCAATTCAAGGAATATTAATTTTAGGGGAAAATCATGGTGAAACTGATGTGTGTAATAATGGAATAAAGTATTAACACCAATACTTTAAGGTAAAATCCATAGACCACCTACCTTATGCCTATGGAGGAACACTCATCTAGTATCGACCTTTGGTTTGGTCCAGATCAAAAGAAAATGTAAAAGTAGACAAAATACTTGAAAATATATTATATGATCTTGCACCAAAATAAATCTGTTGACAAGAAAATTAATGATTAAAGGAGCTATAGGAATGGATAGTTTACTGATAGCTATCCAACATGATAGACGACACTCGAATCAGAGTCCATGTGGAAGACCAATCAAAAATCCTGGCTTTAGGCCATGGGGGCTCCTATGGAGGGTGAGGATCTATGCAATAGGAAGAGAGGGGATAAAGTGAGAAAAATAAAGGGTTCTTCCCCTTAAAAAACCCATAGTATTTACATGGCATGTAAACTTTACAAATCATGTAAATCTTGGGTTTTTACCATCTGGGAAAAAAATATACAATTTGAATTGGTTTAGCTAGACCAATACACATCATGTATTTAATACACATCGTGAATTTAGTCTATAGACAGGCTCCAACCCCATGATACCTTCCCTCTAATGAAAAAATGAACCTCCCTAAGGAATGGTTTCTAGGTTTAATAAAAAAATACAAACTCAGCTATAGTTTAATAAAAAATTAAAAAAATATATACCTCACATGAAAATTTGGGATCTTACAATGCTAATTTGGGATAAAAATCATGGTTTAAATAGTGGAAACTTTTCTTGATATCATCCATGGATTTCCATCAAAATCCACCACTATTGAAGCAAAAAAGATCCCACTCTTTCCCTAAAAAGTATGATTTTGAAGAGAAATCCATATAAAAATAATATGAAATAATGCTATTGGGAAAAATTAAAGAATCAATGATGATACTTCTTCTAATTAAGTTTATAAAGGATAAAATATGAAAATAACTGAAGGAGATCCCATTGAATCAAGAAGATAATTTATAATCCTCTAATGCCCTCAAGAGTATATAGAAAAAAAAATATTGATGTAGGAAACAAAGGAAGGGAATGATTGTTGTATATAGAGTGAAAAAGGGTGTGGACTATTCAAGGATAATTCAAATAAGTTAAGCTAAGTGGGTGAAGAATGAAGTAAGAGAGGAATTCATTCTTCAAGGAAACTAAATATTATGCATTGCCCTCCATTTTTTAACCAATCCACCTCATTCATCCTTAATTGTTTTACATTAAAATCATATTAATCCTATAGACATAGAAAAACCATGATTAATACCTCATGATATGCACAATTTATTGAATAATTGGGTAGAGATAAATAAATTCATCAATCCTATTTTTAAGCTTGTGTAAACTTAGAATAAGAAACCCTTACTTAGAAATCATACACGAGTATGGAGTGAAATACTTCTAGGTAAGTAGGTATAAGTGTGAATGAGGGAATAAAATAAGTGGGAATTAATTGAATATACTTAATTAAGAAAATTGAAACTATAATATTGAGGAGGCATGATAATTTGAGAAACATGACACTGAAAATAGGAACTCACATTGGAGAGGTAGATGAATTTTTCTTTGGTGATCTTTTGAAGTTCAGTTGTATGGAGTCCGAGGATTAACTGTGGGGGAATTGGCAACACAATATTTTCATATATTTTATCTTATGTGTTAATGATTTTAATCCCACCATTTAATCATTTTATGGGTAATTGTCACATATTTATAATATAGGATCATTTATAATTTAATTATAAAAAAATAATGAAATATTTAGTTTTAATTTTTTTCTTTGATCATTGAAATTTTTTGGAATAAATCTAAAATTTTAATTTGAATGTTTTAATAATTATTTCAGGTGGCTAAGGTTGTTTATAAGGTAAATCAAGGCCATTATATGATTAATCTAGGAATTCTATAATTTCTAATAACTAAAAAACTGGTAAATGACTTAACATAATTTTTTCCCAACTAAGTTTAAATCTTTGGCCCTCAGTATAAAGATTCTTCCCTATTCATAAATCTCTATTGATGATCATAAGTCATTTCATCATAAGACTTCAGATCTTTATATAAATATTTGTCCATAATCGTAATGCTTTGAGAGGGATCATAAGGCTTTGAATGTAAATATTCCTAGTTTTAAAACTTTTCTACATCATAATTATTTATTCCTTTATCAATAACAAACTTATAAAAGATACAAAGTAGACTATAGGGTGTTCAATTAAGACCTCAAGCCGAACTTTGGCTTACCACATCATCCTTGCTGGACAAATTTATGTTGGTCTATCATATCTCATAAAATAACATATATTTTTATGCTCAAAAAATCTTTATTTTTTTACTAATATGTTTATCTTAAGTGTTTTGGGATCATATCTCATATACTTAACTCTTTTTAATACTTTGAGTTTTCATTAAAATTTACCTAATGAATTTATATTATGAACTTAGATTTATCTTATGCACTAAATAATAATATTATGGAAATTCTTATCACTTGATATAAAATTAATTTTATGTTAAATGAATTTATGTATTGGAATACTGGTGTCTGTAAATTATCTTATGGCATAAATGAATTATCTTATTGAAAGGAATCGTGCTTAGAAATCTAGAGAAAGAGGATATTTAGTAAAGTAATTTCTCTTACACAGATCTTGATTTATCTTATGAAAATAAACTTTTTAAGTAAATTATCTTACATGATATAAAATTCAAAGAGTTGATAAATCAATTTATGGAACCTGATTTATCTTATGGAAGCTATTTTATCTTATAGAAATGGAACTATCTTAAGAGAACAATGCTTCTAGACTATTTATCTTTTACGAATCAAATTATCTTATGAAGGATTTATTTTCATCCTGATATTTATATTATCATTAAAATATACTCTTTATTATTTCCATATCTTTTGTCAATTAAACTTATGCTTATATGTGTATCAAAAAATAATTTTTCCTATTAAGTAATGGATGATTTAAATAAAGTGAATATTTCTAAGAATGGAAAGTTTCAATGAAGACACAATCTACTATATCCCTATACCATGTTTTCTATATTTAGAGTAAAATGAAACATTTTGATTAATATATTTTAATTTCATATTTTAAAAAGTATTATTCACTTGAACATTAGAATTAATAAATGTGTTCAGTTCAAATTCAGAAATAATAGATACAAAAGAAGAAGACATAGATGCATGTGTACAGATTCACACACAGATAAAATTGCTCTATTTCATTATCAATTCTTGATTATTTCCATTTCTATACATTCAAGTCTATCTCTTGAAATTTAATAACCTCCAGATCTACTCTTTTAAGTGATTTTATCTCCCTAGAAGTTTCTTCTACATTTTTCAGTTGTTTCTTGCAACTGTGTGATGGACCTGCATCAATATATTATTTTCATCTTTGTAACATTTCACACTCATTATTTAAAATGTGCTAAGGTTATGTGTATGTATTTTAAAGGTATATCTTGGTTGAAAGATCTTGGACCTTTGTACCAAGTGATAGTCTATTTCACTCTAATGGGTAGCCTCCAGAAAAATGTTTGGTCTAGTGAAAATCCCCAAACTCAAGGAGTAGAGTATTTTTAGAGTGGACTAGGGGGGTTTTTTTACCTAAATCACTATAAATACTTTGGGTTCTATATTTATCTTACTATTTTTCATTTCTTTTGTTATTTGTTATCATATAATATTAGAATCATTCATAACTTTAAGAGAGGGTGGTTTTAAGTGAATAAATTTTTCATAAACTCAATTTATCCCCTCTTGTGTCATTGTACAACACCTATCTACCAATAATTGGTATCAAATATTTTTACTTTTTAGTTCACAACTATCATTATTTGAATTTCAAAGATCTATTTGTGAAAATATTCAATGCCAAATAAGGAATTTATATAATAATAGCACTATATTTTTATGAATAAAATTATATATTCTAGAAGGCTCGAATGATTATCTATCTGAAAAACCCTCATCTAAAATTTTACTTGAAAGTAATTATGCCCTATAAAGTTCCTGAAGGATAACTATAAAAATGGGATACTACTAAAAAATATGAAAATTATATAATATTAAAATCCATTAATGATATCATTTGTATACAATGACCTAATGAGTTCAATTGAGTTTTACAATGTATCATAACACAAGAAATGTGGACTACCATTTTAATTACTTATGATAGAATAGATAATGTTTGAAAACATTGATAAAAAAAGAAAAAATCAAGTTTCAAACCTTTATAATGGTGTTGGTATAAAGTGTCACATATTTAAATGGAATATTAACTAAGATTATGAATTATTTTGCTACTCTAGGAACACCTATTCTTAAACCTAATAAAAATATAATTGTTTTAAGAATTTTTCCTTCAAAATAGATTGGAATTTCAATTATTATATGTTATTCAACTCTTATTAAGTATTTTAAGAAAAAAGATCTAATAAGTAACCTTATGATTTATAAGGATAAAATGAAAGAATAGGATGATGATCATAATCCAATCAAAAATGAGAATAATACTTCAAAAGTTTTTACTTATAAAGATAATAATAAATCTAAAGAAAAACTTTTACATGAATCGTATAAAGAATAAAATTCAATCTGTTCAAAATTTGGATAATAAATTTCTCAGTTTATAAGAAATTTCAAAATGTTATACAATATGGGAAGTGTTTTTAATACACTGTTCAATAAATACAAAAAAAATTGTTAAAAATTCAAAATAAGTCAGAATTATGAATGCAAAAAACTTAAACATATAAATATTGAATATCCACAGATGAATGATAAGAAAAAATATAAAAAAAATTCTTTAACAATGTTAGCTATAAGAAGAAATAAAATAAAGTTATGAAAGAACCTTGTAGTGCTTCATAGGACTTGAGTAGGGATTCATATACCAACTCAGAAGCTGAATAATCTAACTCAAAGGTTAATCTATACTTAATGGATTAGGGAAATAATGTATAACCTATTTATGATTCTTCCTTTGAATCTAAATATGAAATTTTTTCTGTTGAAGAACTCATTGAATATTTCTCAATGTTATAAGATAAATATTAATCTCTTAAAAATAAAAATTTAACTCTTAAAAAATATATTAATGTTGTTATCCAAGAAAAAGAAGATTTCTCTCAACATTTTTCTGAATTAAAATGCAATTTGGGAAAACCTATTGCTTTTTTTCTCTTCATGATAAAAAAATTAAGGAATTATTATCATAAGTAGACTCCCTTAAAAAGTTTTCTAGTGTTTTTTCTAAGGGGGTATCTAAATAAAATAATTTCTAAGAACATAGAAAATAAATAAAAATATGTTATAAAAAGTAATGGTGAGAATCCCAAACTATAAAAATTAATTTGTTCCTAGAAAAAATAATAAAATTATGTCTATTATTACCTTCTTTCATTGTGAATTTTATAGACATTATGTTAATACCTATAGTCTTAGAAATATTCATATAAGTGGAATAAAACATGCTCATGTTACTAGAAAATTACTTTATAAAAAATCTAAATTTTCATCCATATAGATTAAGATATCGTTACCTAGATCTTTAATAGATAACATTGTTGGATCCCATAGCATTTGGATATCAAAAAATTACTTTGTTTGATTTCCTTTTTAGGGAAAATTCCACAAGTACAACCACAATAAATAGTATATGTATCATGGTCGTTCAAGGTATATGAGTGGTGAATTCTCCAAGTTTAATTCTCATTTTAAATTTGATGGAATATGTGTCATGTTCAATGAAAATTCTAAACGAAAGATCATTGAGGTTAGTATAGTTAGAGATGTAAACTTAATACTTATCAATAAAGTTATTTATGTTGAAGTTTTGAAGAAAAATGTGATAAGTATCTCTCAACTATGTGATTATGGTTATTCTATTGATTTTTCTTATAATTTTTGTTCTGATTTTAAAGATAAATTACTTAAGTGTAAAGTAATAAGAAATGAAAAATGTTTACACCTTATATATTTATTCCTTGTGTAAAAACAATTTAAACTGTATGAATTCTAAAATCAATGAATCATGGATTTTGTAAATAAGGCTCGTACATTTTAATTTTTACTCTTTGAAAAGGCTACTAATAAAAATTTAATTTTTGATTTTCCTCACCTTAAATTGGACAAAAAGAAGCTATGTGATTAATTCCCAATGGGAAATCAGAAAAAATCATCTTTTAAACTAATTAAATAGTTCACTACAACTATACCCTTATAACTAGTTCATATGGATTAGTTTAGACATTATAAAATAACAATCCTTGGTGGTAAATATTTTTTTATGTTTTAGTTCATGATTTTTATAGATTTACTTAGGTTTGATTTTTAAGATATAAAATGGAAGCTTGTTCTAATTTTTATTAATTTTATAAGATTGTAAAAAATGAAAAAGATACCAAAATTATTATTTTACAAAGTGACCATGGGGGAGAGATTGAGAATCATTAATTCAATTCATTTTGCTCAAAAATTTAATTAAACATACCTTCTCTTCCCCTAAAACACCTCAACATAAAATATTTTTTGAAAGAAGGAATAAGAATTTGAAATAAATTGCTAAAACTATATTATTTATATATATAATTCCCACTAGATTTTGTGATGAAGTTGTTAACACAACATGTAATTTCATTAATAGATTTCTAATAAGTAATATCATAAAGAAAACACCCTATGATTTATATAATAATTGGAAACCAAAGGTTGGATAATTTAATGTTTTTTATATAGAGTTTACATCTTCAACACTAAGGATAATCTTACTAAGTTTTATCCAAATGATGATCAAGGAATCTCCCTAGATTACTCTATTACTTCCATAGCTTATAAAGTTTTCAATATGAATTCATAGGTAGTTGAATAATCCACACATGATAAATTTAATGAAAGTGATCATTTTGATCATAAAAATACTCTAAATGATAACTTCAATTATTCTATGTAAAATCTAGGACTTTAACCTCTATTTAATGAAAAAACAGATGATGCTTTGGAATACGATCAAGCACAATCAAGACCTGAAGGGATTTTTTCTAAAGAACTTGAATGTTTGTTACCTAGAAAATATAGAACCTTTAAAACCAATCCTTTATAAATTTACATAGGAAACCTTGATGTAGGTATTAGGACAAGAAGGGTTGAAGAAAAATTTACGAAATTTTCTACCTTTTTTCACAGTATAAACTTAATACCATAGAAGAATCCTTAAATGATGAAAATTGGGTAGTTTCTATGCAAGAAGATATAAACCAATTCAAGGGGAATAAGGTATGGGAATTAGTTGACAAACCCTATGACTATCCAGATATTGAAACTAAATGGCTATTTTGAAATAAACTTGATAATCAAGGTGCAATCAATAGAAATAATTCTATATTAGTTTCTCAAGGCTATAATCAAGAAGAAGGAATAGATAATGAATAAACATTTTCCCATGTTTCTAAATGAGAAGCCATTAGAATCCTCTTAGCATGTGCATCTCATATTAAATTTAAATTATATTATATGGATGTCAAATCTAATTTTCTAAATATTTGTTTAATGGAGGAATTTTATTTTGAAAAACCTCTAGATTTTCAAGACCCTCATTCTCAAAATTTTGTTTTCAAACTTACCAAAACATTATATGGTATTAAACAAGCACATAAAGTTTGGTATGAAAGACTAAGTTCTTTTCTTTTGTCAAATGGTTTTAATGTTGGATTGGCATGCCCAACTCTTTTCAATAAAAGTTCATAAAATGATATTTTACTTGTATAGATTTATAATTATGAAGTTATTTTTTGTTCAACAAACCAAAAAATATGTAATGAATTTTCAAAACTCATGTAAAAATAATTTTAAATGAGTGTAATGGGTAAGTTAAAATATTTCCTTGGATTTAAAACCTATTAGAAGGATTTTTAAATAATTTTAAAACAAAGAAAACACATAATTTATTTATCTAAAATATTTGAACTTGAAAGTAGTAGGATTTTTTAAACTATTATGAGTTTTAATATTAAGAATTACTTGGATGAAGCTGGAAAATTAGTTGACGACAATCTATATAGAGGAATAATTAGGATCTTGCTTTATCTCACTACAAGTATACTAGATATTATGTTTTTAGTATGTATTTGTGCTCGTTTTCAATAAAATCCAAAATAATCTCATTTTACTTATACCAAAATTATTTTAAGATATTTAAAAGGAACAATCTCTTTATCTTTAATTTTTTCAAAAAAATTTGATTTTGATTTAACTTCATACTCAAATATTAATTTTAGTGGGTGTAAATTAGATAGAATGAGTACCTCAGGAACTTATAACTTTCTATGAAAATATTTAGTTTCATGGTCAATTAAGTAGAACACTCTATTGTGTTATCAACTATAAAGGCTAAATACATTACAGCCGGTAGTCTATGTATATAATTTGTGTGTATGTAACACACCCTAATGAATTTAGGATTTAATTTTGATCATATAAAAATCAAATTTGGAAGTACTATTTCCATCAACATTTCAAAAAATCCAATAAACCATTTGAAAATAAATCACATATATTTAAGGAACCACTTTCTAAGAGATCATACACCAAAGGGGGATATCTTATTGGAATTCATTTGTGCAGAAAATAAATTAGAAGAAATTTTCAATAATCCATTTCCTACTGATCAATTTGATTTTATCAAAATTTAATTATGTTTATTTTATTTTAAAATATTTTATTTTGAAATATTTTATTTTAAAATATTTTATTTTATATGAGTATTTATGACTATCGAAGTAATTTTTTTTGTTTTTATCGTTGGAAATATATATTTAGATAATTTTTCTATTATTATTTATAAGATCTGCCCATTTCATTCTTGAAATGTCATAAGGGGACATGTTTTTTTCTTATTATGATTATTTTTCATGTCTCTCTATGGTTCCCTTTCGTATATCTTGTAAGAGATAGAGAGTAAATCAGTCATTCACATGAAAACCTCAAACTTCTATCAACCTTAAAGCTTCTTCCTTTTTCCTAAAACCATTCTTGCCCTCAATCCTTTGAACCTAGTTTATTTTATTATCTTCAATCATGTGAAAGAATAAGTGATCAAACATTGTAACTACTAGTATCTCAAAGAGACCAAATAAGTTGAGGAAGGTTCTTAGTGGAAAAGTAATAGATTTTAGTTGGTTGTAAAAAACTAATATATTGTTGCAAAAAGTCATGAATCCTCAAGGATGGTAGTTTGTTTATGATGAAAAGAAAATGAAGTAATTATATTTGAAATAAGTCTAAGAATTTTATCTGTAAACTAATTTTCATTTTAGAGATAATGAATATCTGGTTACCTCAATGGTGAATTAGAAATAAATTTTTATATCTTTTATGGAAATGGATAGAGTTTTCTGATGTCCACATGAGAGAATTTTCAACTTCAATACCTCTATTGCATCTATTGATGAGTCTATCCCTCATGAAATTATGAAATATCGTTTTTGATTTCATGATATTGTGAAGAAATCTATAAAGTACCTTCAGTCAGAAATGAATGTTCTTGTAAAGTTTAATTAATATGTAATCACTTAGAGAGCTCGTGATTTTGAGAAGATTTTATTTCAAGATATTTCTCTTCTATATATATTCCTAATATAGAATCGTGCCAATAATTCAAGATATAATAGATGGTTTATTTGTCAAGTTCAAAACATGTTAGTGAATTTTTATTCTTTCAGATGGATTTTGATGTTCATCTTTATTAAAATTGGTGTTTGTTTGAATGATATAATGGATTCTCATTATCATGGTATAGAAAATCTTAGAGTGGGAGTACTCAAGTGTACTGGTCACTTTTGGAGTTTTTCTCTGAATAAACTTTTTCATTTTGGATTTAACGTGGATATTGAAGAGGGTATTACTTTATTTGGGGGTATCATTATAGGTAAATCATTGTTATAAAAATAATTGAAGAAGTTATTGTGAGGATATAATTGTAAGATATCATTAACAATATATCCCTTGGTTATATAAGGGGAAGATAAAGAGTGGTTAAATCTAATGAAATTCCACTTAGAGTTATTGATAGTGTTGGGGAATATGATCAATGAGTTGGATCAGTGATGAATCAGGTTTTGGTTTAAAAATCTAAGGTTGAAGTCATCTCTCCTCAAATCTATGTGGATGAGAGTCTAGAAAACCTTTTTCCAAATAATTATTTTCTATTTTTAGATACTTGATAAGGATTAGTTGTTACCATAACTAATCCTATCATAAATAGTCAAATATAACAAAGGAATATCTCTAGATTTGTGGTTGCACATACTTTATTTGAAGTTTCCAAACCTATTGATGATGAAAGGATAGTTAAGAAAGAGACAATTAATTTTATTCAAAGTTAATTCATGGGATTAGAATAAGAATAATAAGGTTTGGTGGGTGTTACTTTATTCACTAAGATGAAATAGAGTAGATTTTTTATTCAACCCTCTCACGTAAAATAGAAAATAGAATTTACCTTGCATGTTCATGTTGAAGTCGATCATAGTATGACTGGTGTGTATATTATTGAAGTTTTAACAATTACTGATCAAATTATTTCAAATTTTGATGAGTATATAACTAAAATTAGTTCATTTAATATTATATTAAATAAATCTAGAGCTGAAGTTTAGACTCTTAAATAGAATTCAGTTTTGAAGGATAATCTAGATTCTTTGAAGAATATGTTAGAATATCGATTTAAGTATATAAAAATAATACCAATAGATCAACAAAAGTTAGTTTCGAAGGTACATTTTGAATGTTTGAAAATCATACTCTAATCGAATGTTGATGCCTCTTAGGGGGGCTCTATTACTGGAGCATATAGCAAGGTTCAACCACTCAAGTTTTAATGGAAGAAAAAATGGGTTTTATTCCTCTTTCAATTGATTTTATGACTACAAGAATTACATCTATATAGTGTGATATCATTTTTCAAGAGAATCTATGGGTGGATAAAATAGATTTATCAAATGATATTTGAAGTATTCAAATTTTTCCTAGAATTACACTCTAGAGTCGTGATAATACAGTTAAATGGTAGGTAGGTTTTGTTCAATAAAAAGTTTCTTTAGTCAAAGAAACTTCTTCCACGACCCCAAAGTACACAAGTTTCATTATGACCAAACTTTTTAAGATGGATAGTTCCCTTTACAAAAAAATTTCTTATCTAGAATAGAAGTTCATTGAAATTCATCAGTCAGTTTCCTAATATTAGTCTTATGACTCTTTTTCATTTGAAGAATATGCCTTTGTTTTACTAATAGAGTGAATTATTGTTAAGAAAAGTAAAGATGTTATTGTGGATTCTTATCCTCAGGTTGTTCCAATTATCTCTACCCCTACAACCAGTGCTACTGGTATCCTAGATAATTATATAGATGTGTTGAAGTGATTTATTAGCAGTTTCACTAGGAATTTTGATCTTGATAAATATATCTGTAATTGTGGATAAAATCATGGTAAGGTTTTACTGGTCTTCTAGACTTTTTCCATGATGATATAGTAAAGAGGATAAACATGTGAATGGATGCAATTTTTTAGTTTCATGTATAATTTTTTCCTGTAGATGATATCCAATATCATCATCCTATCACTTTATTGAACTTAAAAGAGATCATTGATCTTGTCTCTATCTATAAAAAAATTATAAGCTTCTTCCTGAAACATAAACACTTATTGTTCCACTTAAAATCTCTTCAAGGAATATTTTTACTCTTGTATATAAGTATGGATTATCCAAATATTAGGAAGATTTTATTGGAATTTAGTCTAGTTCCACCAAGACTATTCCACATGACAAAACTAGTCTTAGAGGACAATTCAGTTTTGTTGTCTCTCTTAGTAATCTTTGGGGAAAAAGTAAACTTGCTCTTTTTCCTACATCTTCTTTACCAACTAAACAACCAAAGACATTAAAGAATCTTCCACCTAAAAATATACCAATTGATATTCCATTGAAAGATTTATTTTTCTCTATATTCATTTTACATATGGTTTTTCATGATATTTTAATGTCTAAATGTTCATTTATTGAATTTTTTACGGATTTTTCTTTGAATGTTTATTTATATTATAAGTTTATTTCAACCCTTATTCATTTCAGTACATTATATTCAGACCATTTATACTCATTCATATTCCATAATAATGTGTTTTCTCTATCATCTTACCACCCTTTTTAAAATAATAAAAGGGGGTGTGTTTGTATAAGTATTTATGATACAATAAAACATTTTCTTTAAATTATTTTCCACTAATAAATCTATAAAATATTATTGGTTATTTTCACTTTTTTAGGTTTTTTTATCATCAAAAATTATGAGATTATTGGATAGAATTATATTAATCCACTATATCTCATAAACTCATCTATATTTTGATACTCACACAATCCTCATTTTTTACTGATAAGTTTATCTTAAGTGTTTCATGATCATTTCTCATATTCTTAACTCATTTGGATTCATTGATTTCTCATAAAAATTTGCCTAAGGAATTTTTCTTACACACTTATATTTATCTTACATGCTAAAGAACTATCCTATGTACAGTCTCATCACTTACACTAACATTTAGTTAGTACTAAATAAATTTATCTTATAAAAGATCGGTGTATATAAATTATCTTACAATTTAAATGAATTATATTATGGAAAGGAATCATGCACAAAAAGATACAAATGGTGGATACTTATATACATCATTTCTCTTACATGAGTCTTAATTTATATTACCAAAATAAAATTCATAAGTAAATTATCTTACATGATATATAGGTTAAAGAGTTGATAAATAATTTTACAAAATCTATTTTATCTTATGATGATTGAATTGTCTTACAAGAATGATTCTTCTAGACCATTTGATAGCTCTACTTTATTTATGAAATTTTTTAAATTAAAATAATTAATTTCATAAATTTTTAATGTTTTATACCTAATTTATTCATTGATTATGTATTTTGTGGGTATTTTTTATTTTTAAAGTATTTTGGAAGAAAGAAAACTCAAAATCCATTTTTACTTGAGAAATATTTGTGTTATATTATATATTTTGAAAAAAAAAATTATTATATTTAGGTAAAAAAATGTCATTTTATACTTGTCCTAGGGAACTAGAAAAACCCATTCACAAGCACACATAGGTTAACCAGGGCCAAGCATAGGTCGGGTGGTACGCTGTATGGAGTGTGGATAGGGTTGGCCAAGGCTTGTTGGTATTGTGTGGGTTAGCACAGGTCTGTGAGGGGTGTATAGTGTATAGGGATCCCATCCCCAGATAAGGAATTTGATTATAGGTTACCATATTGATTTTGATATAGGAGTATCTTCCTGATTTTCACACCGATGTGGGATAGAGAATTTGCGTGATATTGTACACTTAGAATCTAAATGATGGAGTTTCAATTCAATTTTCACCCCCCCCCCCCACTCATACACATCCCTGAAACCACCTTATATATTCATTCTCATCACACTATCACACCTGGACACCAAAATCCACCACTTCCATCATTGGGAAAGCTATGGATCAATCCTTAAGACACTACAAGGCTTAGGATTTCCATAGATGATCATCAGGAGCTCGAACAACCGCCAAGAAATACACATTGAAGAGAATAAATCCTTGTATATATTGAAGCTTGAAACATCCATTTTTATGTCATAGGAAGATCATTTGTGGTACACAGGGGCTTCTTGATGATAACATGGACATTAAAATGGGATTTTTATTATGGTCAAAGTTTTGGTCGAAGTAAAATGAACATTGAATTTATGTTATGCCATAGTGAAGTTGTGTGTGGTCGATAGGTGAATCTTGAATGTGAAACAACCATGGATAAAACATGTTGAATTCATATTCATGTTCCTTTTTCATGGATAAATATGGATAAATAGTAAAATTGTAAAGGAAATTCTCATGGGAAGATCATTCATGGCTTACAGAGTAAGTGAGAACTTAAAATGGCTATTCCTTTTCCATGTAAAGACTTTAAAAGTTGTTTCAATGAAATTTGAATGAGGGTTTCAAGTGTGATGAAGATAAGGAAATAAGAGTAAATTTTAGGAACCCATTCCAATGTACATGCACTCAAATTATCCATATTGATACATGAAATATTTACAAGAGATTAAAAACATATATAAAATATGAAGATTTGAAAAAGGAGTAGACTTTAACCATTTTAAAAGAGGTGAAATGAGAGAAATATAAAAATATACCTAGAGATTAAAAATATAGATAATTTTAAAGGGAAATCCTTAGGGGTCTACTGTCTATAAATAAAATTCCAAGTTTATTTGAATATAAAATATTTACTACAACCAAAGGAGTATTACTGCTAAAGGAGATCTTCTATGCTGCTTAAGTTGGAATTTTATTTTATTACCCTCCCATAGATAACATGAGAGGGTATAATTTTTGTGTCGGGTATTTTACAATGTAAATAGGGATTGGATTTATCAAGTGAGTTTATTTTTATATGGTTTCATTTTAGGATCTCACTTGTGTCCTCAATGTCAATATCCCCTTATTTATCTTTGCACAATCATTGTACGAGAGGGTTTTGAGAGTGGATTTAATTTATATTATTTAATTGATCATGACCATTTCATATGAATGTTGGAATATCTTTTATGTGTGAGTTATAGAGTGATAATTTTAACCATAACCATTGGAGTAGTTCTCTCACTATTTTTAAACACATTTTTTGGTTACCCAGCTCTTGGTGATCTAATGTACAATGTCCATTAACAAATGTTTATCCAATATAGTGGAGGGAGTCTACTATGACCATTGGATTCACTAAGACAAAATTCCAATAAATTCATGAACATCATCATACATGTTTTCCTTACTTTGGTATTTCACAAACCTAATAATGATAATTCCTAGTACAACCTTATCCTATCTCACTTTATTCTTAGTTAATTTAGTTTAGTTTAATCATTCATCATATTAATTTTATGTCTTTACTATTAGATTAAATTAATTCTATACATTGCCTCTTGGGTATGATCTCAGATCTTGCATTCCTATACTACTCCTTTGTAGTTTAGTGTATAGTCATGTGTTCTATAAATTCTAAATTTATTTTTAATTTTGTAGAGTAAGTAAAACCTTCAATATTTTTATGCTTTTAGTGTTTTTTTGGATAAGGTATGAAGAGTACTTTAATTTATTAATTTATACAAGTCTTTACCCTCCCCCTTTTCTATTTTCGGGTTTTATATAGTTTTATATTTTATTCCTTTTACTCACTTGGGTGTTTTTAGTTTTGTGTGAAAAGGAAAAATAAAATATGAAACACCACATCCAACTGGTTATTCAACTCTCTAATATATCACAACAAATTGAGGCACTCAAATCAAGGATCCAAAAATGAGGATCAGAGTATCGAATTCAAGCCTGGGTACAAAAACTATATCCGGGCATGGAAGATCATCTTTGAGGCTTGGAGAAAATTTTCAAAGAGGTATTTAAGGACTTTGGGTGAATAGAAAATGATTTAGAAGAATAAGAAAGAAGCACCAATTATAAAGCCTATTTTGAGGAATAACTTGAAGATCTATTCATAGGAGTTGAACTTGAGGCTAACTCTGAGGTAATTCTTCCTTTCAATTCTAATGCTAAAATTAAATATAAAATTTTTATTGAATATTACTTTATATATATTAATCTAGAGGAGGGATAGAAACAAGAGTATACCACAAAAATTGAATAATCAAAAAATAATAGGAGGTGATGATGGCTATAGAACTTTGGGATTATCTATTAAACATGCTGATGGAGGTGAATAAAGAGCCTATTGAATCATGAGATTAATAAGAGCATCCAATACCAATATAAGTGTAGCTAAATAAAGTATAAGAGAAAGAATAAGGTTACTGGGTTTGGACAAATTATGATTTTTTTCCTTTTATATTAAAAACTTTCTGGATTTTGGTTACCACCTCCAAGGGATGAAAAGAAAGAAAAGGAAGTGATGGATGAGAATGAAGAGATTATTACTGAAATCAAATAAGAGAAACTAAAAGTAAAGGAGAATAAGGAGTACTATCAAATGTGGACCATAATAGAGTTTATTTTGTAATATTTTTCCACATCTTCATCTACTTTACATAAAATTTTTAAAGAAGTTACAATGAACAAGAAGAGTATATCTACACCAGACACACAACAAAGTCAAAATGGGGTAAATAGAAGATGGCTAGATCTATATCACACTATGATTATATGATAAAAATATGTAAGTTCAAGATAAATGACCATAATCAGAATTTCTTTGTGGGATGCAACCTATTTTTTTTAATTTCATTATAATAATTTAGTATTAAGATTTATATTAGGAATATACTTTACAGTGTAGCCTTAATCCCATTAGGTTTTTGAGATTTAATAAATATGTTTCTTATAGTTTTGTTGATATGTTTTCTTTATAGGACCATCAAAAAGGAACAAGGAGCACAAAATAGAAAAAAGGGGATTAGTGCTTCATTTAAAATGGTGTTTAGTTTTAAATTAATTCATATTTTAACTCCCTATTTTGTTTAAATTCTATTTTTTAACATAAAAGAAATTTCATGCCCCATATTTAAATTTTTAAAACATTTTTTATCTAGTTGACATGATTTTCTTAGAAATACCATGATTCCATGTTTTAGGTTGAATTTTAATAATATTGAATTAGTAAGGTGGATAATTGAATTATTAGGGTGATGGATAGGAGTGTTGATTTGATGAATCGTGATATAGAGGAGAAAGTCCATTCCTCTGAATAAAATTTCTATATAAATTTTTCATTCTATGAATTTTTGAAGTTAATATAGATTAGTTTATTATTGTTGTTCATGCCATGAGTTATTGTCCAATATTATATTTTTTCATTCTCATGATTTATAAGCCTAATTTTTCCAATTCTTTCTTAAGCATATTTCTTGTGGATCTTGAGACTCTTGTCTACCAGAACTTGCATTGAATATTTTCAAATTTATGATTAAATAAAGTGACATTTAATATATCAAAGGAGTTTTTATTTTTTTATACCTTATACTTGGGCCCACCATAACATTGATCATTATTTTAATCCCTTATAATAAATCAATGACCTTATTAGAAAATAATTGCATTACAATCTAATTATATCATTTCCTACCCAACTCTTTGTGTTTTTCATGATATCATAAGTTTAACTGTGTGAGAGAGGTTATCCATGGTGTAATGGATACACTTTATTAAGGAGAATATGTTTTGGGTATGATTTCATTTAATGTTGGGAAAAATGGTTCATTATATAAACTCATACTTTTCATAAATATATATCAAATCTTATTAGATGATATTCGAATACATAACATTACAATCCATGCCAAAATCATATAGGTTTAGTGAATATAGAAAATTTGATACATAAAAAACTTTTTATAAGATATATACATCATATCCCTCTAATTTCATCATAACTAGCACCCTTTTTAAACCTATCATACATAAAACCTTCTTTCATAACATGGGAAAAGGAAATATGGGAAATTGTGAGATCAGATGCTATATAGGGGTAAATAAGGAAGATATCAATAATAAATTAAGATTAACATGATAATAAGGATATTAGAACATCAACATAATATTTTAAAACCATACTCTTCATATCTTAGATCATAATATTGCGTTATAGAATAAATTTTGAAAGTTTATAAGATATGAATCATAAATGAATCAAAAAAATGAGCCATGAGATCATAAAATTGGTATAAGACCTATGTTTTTGGCATACACATAATTATAGAAAAATATTTCCTTAGTCAAGATTCAGTTCCAATACTATCACAGTGGGTTGGTTTCACTCCCTATTACATTACATCTTTAGTCAGGGTTCTCTCCCAAGACTATAAAAGTGGATAGATTCCCTTAGTGAACTAGGTTCACTCCCCATTATAGTCATTATTATTTCATATAATATCAATATTTTCCCAATGCATTGAAGGGATATATAATTATGGGACCACTGATAATAAAATCATAATTCATTCATATTTCTTCCATAAGATCATAAATAATTCATCATATATCATAACACATAAAAAGGAAATGGGTTTCATAAACATTTATAAAATTCATCTTAGCATAACCCATGGAAAATAAATTGGTTTCATAATCATCTCATAATTATAATCATAAACCATATAGAGAAAGGATAAGGGCTTGGATAATATCCCTAGTAAATCATAAGTAACATCAAATTATGTTATCATAAATGGAAAATTTCTTTAAAAGATCTCTGGGGTATTTCTTGAGTAAAATACATTTTTCATTTTGAAATAACTTATTTAAAATCTAAAAAATTCCAAAATATTAATGTGATTATTTTATTTCAAAAATAACCTTTGAAACATTTAAAGGAATCTTAAAATCATTGAGTGGTCATGATGTTGAGAAATTCTGTTCATACCATGTATGTTAAAATGGATATTTATTTCACATTTTCAGTAAAAAGTCAAAAGTATATCATTTAGAAAATGACAAAAAGATTAACTTTAAATCATTTTTTAAAAATTAAATCATATTTAAAAAATACTTTAAACAATCATAAAATAATATAAAAAACATTCTTGAAAATATTTTTAGAAAACATGGATATGTAAGAAAAAGTATTTTCTACTGAAGAGAGAAATAAAATCAGTTTTCCTTATAAATATTATTTTGATCTATTATATTCTTAAATAAGTAAAAATGAAAGTAAAACATGTAATCTCAAAAAATAAACATTTGAGAAGAAATTTCATGGGATTTTAGAGATATGGGTCATAAAATTTCATCATCGGAAACATAATAAAAAACAATCCCAATAAAAAATGAGATTGTAAAATAAATCACTTACCTCAAGTTCGACTAATTTCACAAGCACTCTAATATCCTATATAATAAATTAAAACTTATTATAATTCTATAAAATAATAATTTACATACTTATAATACCATATATTATCCACTTATAACATTTCAACACCCATTTATTAATAATTTCTTATTAAAAACATCATTTCCATGTGTTAATTATTTCATTTTTCATGAGAATTTTAGTCTAGTGGTTCTAGTCCTCATACTTGGATCATGTTTACATAATCTACAGAATTTTAATTGTGATATATATATAATATTTATTAATTATATATATTTATGTATTCATCTATAAAAGGTTGAGATATAAAAATGATTTACACCATTCATGGAGATGATAAGCCTTACATACACATAAACGTTGTTTTCATTTTCTAAAAAAATAAGGAAAGAAATATAGATGTTATTTTATAATTAAATAACCATAATAAAATCATTAATAATATATATATACATTAAATTTATTCTTATTACTATCTAAGTAAAATATAAAATAAAAAAATCACAACACCTCGTGGTGGTTGTCCACACGTATGCACGAGCGACGTCATTTTCAAAAGTACTCTAAGGTAATATAGTGGATGTAATATTATAATTAAATAATAATAATTATTTCATAAATATCATATATAAACTTTAAACTCATCATAATAACCACACATGAAAATTGGTGATGGGAAATGAATTGTATCGCTATATGGAGGCAGTAGTCAAAATGTATACATGAGCAACACTTTCACTTACCATTTGAGGGAAAATAGGGTGAATAATTATGGTTTCATAAACATAATAACATTTAAATATGATATTAAAGTTATCATTTTATAATTTATACCATATATTTATAGGAGGTATAAGAAGAAATAATTTTAAATAAGTCGAGTAGGATAATTACCTCTCCTTCAGTGGGCCTCCTTTAGATCCCTTATTAAGGACCCTTCAAATGACATTTTAAGAATACAATCACATATAATTCATGGATAGGGTAGTCTCAAATATAATTTTTCATGGTTTGGTTGAGCTAGATGACTCAAAGTGGTGTAAAGATGAGAAATGATGGGTGTTCTTTTATAAGGGATAGAAAGGACACATATGGAATTAATAAAATGATTTAAATATAATAAATTATTTTTCATGTGAAAGTGGAACCATGTGGAAAAAAATTCAAAGATAAGATTGTATATGGTTTAAATTCCTTCAAAAAATAAAATTTTTATAGGTTTAAATGGTATTTTAAACCATATATTTTGGTTTTACACCTTAGTTAACCAATTTTAACCTTAACTGTGGTAACAACTTTTTCAATCTTAAAAAGTTATAATTTTACTTATAAGGTGTAAATTGGATCATAAATGGATAAGGGGTAACATTTTAGTCTCTTTATCATCATAATTTTCCTCTTACAATATTTTCATGATTTTTATATAATTTAATAAAATATTATTTTTCATAAAATATCATTAATGTTATTTTTGACACTACTCATTTAATTTGACTTTAAATACATCAAAATATAAAAATAATTTGAATATAAACTCTAATCATAAATTATACATTATTATTTACCATAAAATTTATTTTACACTATAATTCATCAAAAAATATTAATTTTTTATTTTTTTTAAGTCATTTAATTTGATTTTTCTATTGTTTGCACAAGCACAGTATTGGTGTTGTATAAGCATTTAAAGTAATTATACCATTAATAAAAAATAAAAAATAAATTATCAAAATAAAAATAAAGTAATAATATTCAAAATAAACTCTTATATTCATTTATATCATATTCTTATCCTAATGTGAACATATAAAAGAAATTAAAAGCAAGAGAGTGACAATTTGTAAATTTCTTTACTTAAAATAATATAAATATAATTATCAAGAAAAATGGCACAAAAATTTCATATGTTAGAATTTTGGATGGATATGGTCGATATAATCTCATTAAATGAAATAAATTAAAGTGTTGGGTTAAAGTTTACACCTTTTCTCATGGTTTTATCCCTGTTTTTCTCATTTTACCCTTACTGATGCGATAAATATTTACTACGATTGCTATTCAGAATGAACAAGAATAAAAGGGTCCTATTTAAAAAAATTTAACATTATGATTACAAATTTGGTATCCATATTTCATGATTAAATATCTAGAATTAGTAGAAATAAATTTTAATATAAATGTGTGAAACACAACGAAAAATAGTTTTAGAAAGAAAAAAAGTTTTTAAGCATAAAAATTAACTTATATCAAAATTATGAATATTTATAATTAAAATGAAATTAATTTGATCATTATAAATAAAAAGGATCATATTTTACTTTAAAAAAAATTAAAATTTTAAAGGTACTTTTAAATTACTTTATTTAATGAAAAGAAAATAGAGTATTTAAAAAAATGGTATTTTTTACTATTCACTAAAAAGTCAATCATTTTAGAAAAATACCAAAATTACACCCTAAGTTAATTTTGATAAACTTATTTTAAAAATTCATCTAATTTTATAATTTTTAAAAGTGTCTAAAATTAATTATAATTTATACACATAGTAAAATAATTTTTAAAGAAAATTCATTTTTGAATCAAAAAATGACCACACAAAAAATTGAGTACTTATTTCCTAAAAATTAATCAATACATTTTTATTGAATAGGTCCATTATGTATATATATTTTATAATTTGTTTATTCATATTCATAATCTCTAACTCAAAATCTAGGTTATAACAATCATATTTAAATAATAATACTTTTATAATATATCACAATTCACTTAAATATTGTGTTGTGTGTTAAGAAATCTATAAATATTTTTATTATTTTAAACTGAATTTTTTAGGTGTTATATTCTCCCTCTCCCACCCCCCATAAATAAATTGTGTCTTCATAATTTTATCTCAGTAATCAAAGGTTCAATATTTGAAAATACCTTTATCAAAAACCAACATCGTACTGAGGAATAAAAAAACTTCCTTTAAAAAGGGAAAGTGGGAAACAAAAAAGATACTAGAAATAACACATAATAGATTTCCTAGATAATGAGAAAAATTTTGGCAAGTTAAATTATATACATTGATGAGAAAGCTAACATCTAATGAATAATATAGAGTGATAGAGAACAAATTCATGAGAAACATAATGACCACAAAACCATAAATTAGTGGGGGGTGAAAAGACCATCAATTAATTATAAATAAAGGTAAAAGGATAAAATTTTTATTTCAAGTTAATTTTTATAAAATTTATGGATTATTTTACTATAAAAATATATAACATGATAAAATACAATTACTTGATATATTTCCATTTCATAAACATAATTTCATCTTTTGGTTGTGATTCGATCAATTTATTCTTCATCTCTTACTCCAACAAATTAATATTCAAGATGATATTTTTTTCATATTATAAGTACTAAAATTAACTTTTAAATGATCATATGATCTATAAAATAATGACAATTAATCCCTTCTATTTCTAAATATTTATCAAAACCAAAATGGTTAGCACAATTTATCCAATATGGATAAATATAATATATTAATCTCTAAAACATAAAAAATAACATCTAAAGTTCAACTTAATCCATTCAAAAAATATTTAACCTCAAGAATCCTCCAAAAATATGTCTGAAAAAATTCACACCCCAAAAATATGAAATATTTTATCACATTATTTTAAGATCAACTTTAACATTTATCCACAAACAACATAAATTAGCTTATAATGTCACATACCAAAAATGTGAATAGCTTGATCATATATTCTCTTAAAACATACTAATAACTTGAATCACCATAAAACCTCAATGAAAACATATATGATTCCAAACAATAACACAATCCTTATTCCTCAAATAAAATCATATAATATTGAATATATTCCTTAAATCTAAAAATTCAAAAAACTTCATCAAAGATAACTTAAATCACTTTATCATCTAATCACTAACCGATTTCAAGTTCATAAATCTTATCCCATTTACTTCATCAATTTCAATAATATATTTATCCTAATTTAAATTTATTAACTCAACATTAGACGCATATTAAGGATTATATTTCCTTTAATCGTGTGTTCTCCAAAAACATCACCTTACCACTAAATCAATTTTTGTGGTTATCAGTACCATTCAACAAATGTTTTCATATCCTTAAATAAAATATATTGTGGAGGAATCATTAGATGTTTTATTATTATTATAACTAGAATATAATTGATATAACAATTCTACAACATAATTCTCAAATTTCAATATATAAATACTTCAATCCTTTCACTTCAATAATTGTCATAACAAAGGTCTTTACTTGTTCTAGGAGTTAGCCCTTGTATTAAGGCATTGAATCAGACAATGACCAAGTTCCCCACATATAAAACATATAATTACTTGGAAATTAACTACTCTATTTCCTTTATTTCCACATATAAAACATCTTACCCTTTATTTGAGATACTCTCATAGGTCATTATTCCCACATTTTTTACATAAAGGAAATTGAACTTTCATACCTTTATAGTCATTACCACCTGAACTTCCTTAAAATTCCGTTTTCCTCTTATAATATGTGTCAGAAAACACACCTATGTTTATGTTTTTAATAATATATTTTGGTAGATGATTAGTTATAATCACAAGGTCATGTCTTCCAGTTCCCATATCATTCAGTTTCTTAGGAGGATAATTATTGCATTGTCTATCACAGTCATTGTAAACTTGATTCCTCCTAATTATGTCAATTTAATAAAACCAAAAATCAAATTGTGACCAACAATAATCATAGTAAAAAACTAAATAATCATGAAAAATCATTTATAGGATGTCTAAATCATGAAACCTAATTTTCAATCTATGACATGTTAGGTTTAACCTAGGATATCCATGATAATTATCTATTTAAATCTTTCATAATGGTTTATAAAGAAAATATGAATTAATCCAAGAATATCCCTTTGGAGTGTCAAACTAGATGCATAGTAAGGACATACTCAGCATGCACCAAAATGATGATTGAGGTATACTCAACCAACCTTTTTTTGGATATGACCCATAGATTCATCTATACCAAATCCACATCCATTAGTAATATCTAGATAGGGATTTGTTACTAAGAAAACCTATATTATCTACCTTACCAAAACTTTAGGATATTATTATTTACTTAGACTTATCCCTAGGGTTTTCACCAAAGTTCTCTAATCTTAATCTCTAAATGTTAATTAAACCCTTCTCTGATGCCAATTATAGTGACCCATAATTTTCATACATAAATATTACAAATTATTAATTGATTATTCAAATACATGACATTATGATCCACAACATAATCATATGGGTTTAGTGTTTTTTGAAACTTGGATATATAAAAAACTTGTACATAAGAGATATAAATAATCTCCCTATGAGCTCTTCATAACTAGAACCATTCTTATAGATATCACACTTAAAATATTTCTTCATAACCTAGATAAAAGAAACAAAGGAAAGGGAGAGATCATATTCTCAGTAAGGGTAAACAAGGGATATATCAATGATCACTTAAGAATAATATGATAATAAGGGTATCATAACATGATATTAACATTTGAAAATCTTACCCAACATATCATAGATCATAATCTTAATACAAGGCATAAATCTTATCATTTCATAATATATGAATCATAAATGAATCAAACAAAACATGAGCCCTGAAAGCATAACATTGGCAAAAGACATAAGTTTCTTCCATACACATAATCATAGAAAATCATTTCCTTAGTCAAGTCCCACTATCAAGACTATCATATTAGATTGGGTTTACTCCCTTTTCTATCATATATTTAGTCAAGGTTCACTCTTAAGATTATCATAGTGGACAAAGTCCATGAATGAACTAGATTCACTCTACATTCCAATCATTATTATCTCATGAGATATTCATTTTTACCCAATTCATTTTAGTTTTATATAATTCTGGTTCCACCCATCACCTAATCACAATCCATTTATATTTTTTCCAAAATATCATAAATCATTCATCATATATCATAACTTGTGGAAATGAAATGAGTTTCATAAAAGTTTCAACATTTCATTATAGTATAACTCATGGAAAATAAATGGTTTTTATAAACATCTCATCATCATCATAATAATCCATCCATAGAAATAATAAGGATGGAATCCTTGTATCATATCCCAAGTAAAGAATAAGAAACATCAAATTGTGTTATCATAAATGAAAATTTTCTTTAAAATATCTCTAGGATATTTCTTGAGGAAAATACCCTTTTCATTTTCAAATCACTTACTTAATAGCTAAAAAAATTACAAATATTAAGTAAAAAATTTTATTTAAAAATATACTTATAAACTTGTAAATGAATCTTTAAATCATATATTTTTCATATTTGTGGAAAATTTAATTCATTCCATGTATGTTAAGATGAATATTCCTTTCACATTTTCAGTAAAAATTCAAAAATACCTCATTCAAAAAATGATAAGAAGATTCCATTTAAAACCATTTTAAAAAATTAAATGATGGGTAAAAATAAATTTAAAAAATAATAAGATAATATAAAAAAATATACTTTAAAATATTTTTATAAAATATGGATATAAAATAAATAAGAGTTTTAACCAAAGAGATAAATAAAGTGGGTTTTCCTTAAAAAATTATTTTGTTCTATTGAGTTTTTAAAGAGAGGAAAATGAAAAGAAAAACATGTAATATCCATAAATAAATAAAATATAATAAAATACATGGGATTATTTAGATATAGGTTATAAAATTTCATCATTGGAAACTTAATCATAATCAATCTTGATAAACAATGAGATTGTAACATAAATCCCTCACCACAAGTTTAACTTCCTTCAAATGTACTCTAATCTACCATATAATAATTTAAATTTATTATAATTATATACCTAAATCATATACATACATATTATATAATATATAATCCACTTATAAAATTTCAATATCTATTTATTAATAATTCATTATTAAAATCATTATTTCTGTGTGTTAATTGTTTCATTTTTCATGAGAATTTTGGTTTAGTAGTTCCAGTCCTTATACTTTAATCATGGTTCCATCATCTCAGGAATATTAACAATGATATAAATATTATATATTTTAATTATATAAATATATTTATATTTCTCCATAAAATGTAGATATAGAAAAATAATTTACACCGTTCACGGAGATGGTAAGTCGTATATATTCATAAACGTTGTTTTAATTTTATAAAGAAAATAAGGAAAGAAAGATAGATATTATTTTATCATTACATAAATATAATTTTATCATGAAACACACACACACACATATATATATATATATTAAATATGTCTTTATTAATATCTAAGTAAAACAAAAATGAAAACCAAATCACATCACTTTGTGGAGGTGACACATATGCGTGAGCAATGTTATCATTTTATAACAGATTGGAAGGTAAGAAGGTAGATAACATATTATAATTATAGAAGAATAATTATTTCATAAATTTCATATATAAACTTTAAACCCATCATAATAACCATCCATGAAAAATAGTGATGGAAAATGAATTGTATCGCTACATGGGGGCGATAATCCATGCGTACGCAGGAGCAATACTTTCACTTCACATTTCATGGAAAAGAGGGTGAATAATGGTGGTTACATAATCATAATAAAATTTTAATATATTTAGGATCCTTAATATATTATTTTATGATATATACCATAGATCTAGATGAGGTATAATAAAAAATAATTTGAAATAAGTCGAGTAGGATGACTACCAATCATTCGGTGGGCCTCTTTTAAATCCCTTCTTAAGAACTCTTAGAATGGAATTTTAAGAATAATAGAACCTATAATTCATGGATAGGTAAGTTTGAAAGATAATTGGGTAGGTTTTAGTATATATAAATGTCTCAAATTGGTGTAAATAATAGAAATAAGGGTGTCCTTTTATAAGAAAGGGAAAGGATGCATATGGAATTAACAAAAATATTTAAATATAATAAATTCATTTTCATTTGAAAGTGACACCATGTGGATAGAATTTATAATATAATATCATATATGGTTTAAATACCTTCAAATAATAAAATTTATACAGGTTTAAGTGGTATTTTAAACCTTATTTTTAGTTTTACCCCTTTGTTAACCAATTTTAACAATAATTATGGTAATAACTTTTCAATCTTAAAGGATAATAATTTCACTTATAAGGTAAAAATTTGCTCATAAATGGAAAATTGATTAAATTTTATGTCATTTACAATCCTACTTGTCATATTCATAGATGTTTATGATTTTTAAATATTTTAATTAAATATTATTTTTCATAAAATATCATTAATGACATTTTTGGAACTATTCTTTTAATTTGACTTTAAATACATCAAGATAAAAAAAATAATTTTAATATAAAATCTTTAAACATAAATTATATATTATTATTAACCATAAAATTAATTTTTCAGCATAATTCATCCAAAAATATTACTCTTGAAATTTATAAAATCATTTACTATGATTGTTCTACTCTTTGCATAAGCATTTTGTTAGTGTTTTGTAAGACTTTAAGGTAATTATACCATTAATAAAAATTAAAAAAAAATACTAGAATAAAAATAAATTAATATTGTTCAAAGTAAATGTTTAGATTCGTTTATAACATTTTATTATCCCAATGTGAATGTATAAAAGAAATTACAAGTAAGAGAGTGACATTTTTGAATTTTTTTACTTAAAATAATAAAAATATAATTATCAAGGAAAAATGGTAAATAATTCCATATATTAGAATTTGGGATGTTTATTTTAGAATTAATCACATAAAATGAAATAAATTCATGTTTTTTGTTTTTTTTTAGACCTTATCTCAAGGTTTTAACCCTATTTTACCCATTTTACCCTTTACGATATGACAAATACTTACCACAGTTACAATTCATAATGACCAAAAATAAAAAGGAACTATTTACCAAATTAGAACCTCATAATTCCAAATATTCTATCCATTTTTAATGATTAAACATCTATAATTTTCATAAATAAATTTTAATATAAATGCATAAAACACAACAAAAAACAATTTTTAGAGGAAAAAACATTTTTAAGCATAAAAATTAACTAATATCAAAATCATGAATATTGATGATTCAAATGGAATTAATTTTATTATTATAAATAAAAAGTCACATGTGTTACTTTAATACCAAATACAAAATATAATGGTAATTTTAAATTACTTGGATGAATGAAAAGAAAAGATAGTATTTGAAAAATCAATATTTTCTACTATTTACTGAGAAATCAATCATTTCAGAAAAATAACAAAAATTTATCCGAAGTTAATTTTGATATTATGATTTTAAAAATTATTTAAATTTTATAATTTATAAATATGTCCAAAATTAATTATAATTTCCCTGCACAAAATGCAACGAAGTCATTTTTGAAGAAAATGCACTTTAAGGCATAAAATGACTTTACTAAAAATTGAGTGTTTATTTTCTAATAATTAATAAATAAATCTATTTTTAATAGGACCATTATATGTGTGTGTGTGTCTTCCATATCATGGTTACTCATATTCACACTCTCCAATTCAACAGTTAGGTTATAACAGACATATTTAAATAATAATATTTTTATAATATATCACAATTCACCTAAAGCTTTGTGTTTTGTGTTAAAAAATATATCGATGTTATTATTATTTTAAACTAAATTTTTGGGGTGTTACATTCAAGATATCTTCCATTTTACTTTTATTTTTTACCCCTCTTAAAGAAAAAAATGAAAAAATTTGTTGAGTTTTGGAGGGTTAGAAATCATTATTTCTTGACCAATGATTTTTATTATTTGGTGTTTATTGGAGTATATGATAATGTTCATGATTAAACTTTCAAAAAATATTCAAAATTTAGTTTGAAAAAAAATGAAAAAAAATATTAAAAAAAATCAAAATGGTGTGCATCTTTCATTATGATTACATTGTATTCATTACATTTACTTTGAGATTGGAAAGCGAGTGTTGTAATTTTGAAGGGTAGATTTCCATTACACTTTAATTTTGAATATCATGCCTTATGATGAAGATATTAACCTCCTATTAGAATTTAAAAGTTTTTCACATTAAAACCTATCTACCTTAAGCCTCATAGTTGTATGATCTAAAATGAAAATCCCTCATGATTTATTGTGGTTTTTGTCTTTTCAAAGTCTATAATATTGGTCCTTATCAAGAATATTTGAGGAGTATGTACTCATGATAAGATAAAAATTAGACTTGAAATTTTTACCATGATTTATGAGAGAAAATATTTAATGGTTTGGTATATCACAACTTGGAATGCGTAATAATAATAGATTATGATATATGAATGAATAAAATAAGAAGCCCAATCATTTACATTGGGAAAAAAGTAAAGTATTTGGGTTGATTTTTTCTTTCAATGGTTTGAAGTTGAATTGATATTTTATGTGTAACTTAAAAATTTAATCTCCCTAATGATAATCATTTGGTTTTATTACTTTGAAATATTAATATTGGTAATCACGGTCTTCCTCTTTGATGTATGTTCATATTTTAGGCTTGAGGAAAAGCATCAGTTTAAGTGTGGGGGTATTTGATATATCTACTCTATAAATGAAAAAAAATTAAAATAATGAATTTTGTTACTTTGTAATGTTTTATACCCAAATTTTTCATTGATTGTGTATTTTGTGGGTATTTTCTATTTCTAAAATTTTTTAGAAAAAGAAATAAAAAAACAAATTTAAAGAACATTTTTCATTAATAAATATTTGTGTTTTATTAAATATTATTACAAAGTATTTCTATTATATTTAGGTAAAAATGAAATTTTCAACTTGGACTAGGGAATAAGAATAATACAATAACAAGAATTCACAGGTTAACCAAGGCCAAGCATAGGTCAGGTGGTACACCACATGGAGCATGGATAGGGTGGGATAAGGCCTATTGGCCCCATATGGGTTGGTACAGGTCTATGAGGTGTGTGTAATGTACTAGGAGATCATCCCTAGAGCAGAAATTTGATCCCATCTTTCCATGTCATTTTTTATAAAGGAACGTCATCCCAGGATACACATTGATGTGGGATGGATAATTTATGTGACACTCTACACTTAAAATTCAAACGACATTACTTGACTTTAGTTTGTGTGCCCGCTACTCAAACACATCCATGATACCACCCCCTATAACCATACTCACACAAGAATCTACCATATATTACATTTGGAATGCTCAGGAACGATACTTCATCCATTGTGAGGCCTGGGATTTCCATAGACAATCATCGGGAGATCAAACAACCACCATGGAAGACACATTGAAGAGAATAAATTCATGCATACAGTGGAGACCAAAATGACCATCAATACACCTTAGGATGATCATTCATGGTATACAAGGGATTCTTGATGATAACATGGTCATTTAAATGGGATTTTGATCATGGTTGAAGTCATGGATGAATAAAAACGCCCACTGAATTCACAATACATTGTAGTGAAGCTTCCCATGGTAGATAAGTGGAGATTTAATGTGAAATGGTCATGGATATGACATGTTGAATCCATATTAATATTCCTAATGCATGGATAAGGTTGGATAAATAATGAAATAGTTAAGTAAATTCCTGTGGGGAGCTCAATCATGGGTTACAGGGTAATTAAGAACTTAAAATGACTATGCATATATTGTGGGAAGACATGAAAATTAATTTTGAGGAAACATGTATGAGGGTATCGAGTGTGATGAAGATAGGGAAACAAGAGTAAAATTTGAAAATACCTTCCAATTCATATGCACTCAAATTATACATGTAGATGCATGCAATATTAAAGAGATATTCAAAACATTGATAAAATATGAATATTTCAAAAAGGATAAGACTTTAACCAATCTAAAAATAGGGAAAATTAGAAAAATATAAAAATATATTTGGAGATTAAAAAATATAGATAATTGAAAAGGGTGATCCTTGAGGGGGGGTCCAATATCAACTAGAACTGGCGGAGTGTTGTTGCTAAAGGATTTCTCCTATGCTGCTTATGTTATGATTTTATTTTCTTACCCTCACATGGCTAGCATGATAAGGTTGAATTTTTATGTCTGGGTTTTTCCATATAAAGGGGGATAGAATTTATCAAGTTTATTTTTATATGATTTCTTGTTGGATTCTCACTCTTGTGCCTCAATGTTTATCTATCCTTATTTCTATTTTCATGATCATTGTATGATCAGGGTGGGGGAGTTGATTTAATTTATTTCATTTAATTAAAAATATCCATTACTGATGAATGTTAGAATATCTTTTTTAAGTGTGACTTATAGAGTGAGGATTTCCACCATGGCTATTAGGTTAGTTCTCTCAATGTTTAAACATGGTTCTGGGTTACCCAACTCTTAGTGATCTAAAGTACTATGACTATTGAGAAAATGTGATCCAAGAGTATGGAGAGTGTCTATCATGACCATTGGATTCACTAAGACCCAATTTTGAAAACTTCATGAACATCATCATACCTATTTTCCTAACTTTGGTATTTTATGAACCTGTGAATGAAAATTCCTAGTACAAACTCATCCTATATCACATTCTTCTTTGTTAGAGTATTTTATTATAATCAATAATCATAGTAATTATAGGTCTTTACTATTAGATTAAAGTAATTCTCAAATGTGTCTCCTGGGTTTGACCTCAAGGCTTGCATTACTATACTCCACATTTATAGTTTAGTGTGAAGTTATCTATAAATTATAAACTGATTGAGCCTATTAGGAAGTAATAGAAACCTGTAGGCTCGTCACCATTTATCTTATACAGTTTAAATTATCATATGAATTATCAATTTCCACCCTTAGATTTAGACTATCATTCAGATAAACTCATTACCATTATCATATATTTTGAAAAAATCAACTTATGTTTTTATGTGTATCATAAAATAAGTTATCCTATTAAGAAAATGATGATTTAAATAAAGTGTTTATTTCAAATAATAGAATGTTCTGATGAAGTTGCAATCCATTGCATCCTTCTACCTCTATTTCTTCCATATTTGGATAAAAATGACAAATTCTAATTAATGTCATATCATATTAGATTTTAAATAGGATTATTCAATTGATCGTTGGCATTAACAATTGTGTTGAGTTCAAATTCAAAAATAATAGATATAAAATAATAACACACAGATTCATGTGTATATATTCACACACAGATAGCCTTTCTCTATTGCATGATCAATTATTGAGTATCTCTATTATTCTACTTTCAAGCCTATCCCCTATAATAGAAGAACCTCTAGAGATACTCTTTGAAGATATTATATCTCTATAGATGATTCTTCTTCATTTTTCAGTTACTTCTTACAATTGTGTATTTAACCGGCATCAATATATTTTTTTATCTTTTTAATGTTTTAAACTTATTGTTCAGAGTATTCTATAGCTATATATAGGTGTTATAAAGGTATATCCTAGTTAAAATTTCTTACACCTTTATACTAAGTTACATTTTCTTGAACTCAGTTGGGGAGCTCCTAGAAAATCACCAAACTCAAGGAGTAGAGTGTTAGTGGAGAATAATAAGGGATCTCTATTCCCTAAAGCACTATAAACACTAATAAAAAAAGCAGGCTTTATCAGCACTCAAAACAGGCTTTAACAGCGCTAAAAAAGTGTTGTAAAGCTCACCGATGATAAAGGGATACTTTATCAGTGCTAAAAAGGTGATGATAAAGGACTCCTTTATCAGTTCTAAAAAAGCGTTGATAAATGTGTTTTTTATCAGTGTTTTTTTAGCACTAATAAATGCCTTGTCTACTGCAACATAAAATTCTGCAGCAGCACACCCAAACAAGACCTGCAAAAAATTCATCATCTCAACAAGTATACCCATACAAAATTAACACATAATTTATAAGGTAATTACACCAAGTATACCCATACATCATTAACACATAATTCATAAGTTAATTAAATACATAAAGAATTCAATTCAGAATTCAGGGGGTTGGGGCTGTTTAGGGGTTTGGGGTGGTTGTCCAAGGGGGGTAGGGGTGTCTGGGGGGATGGGGGTGTTTGGGTGGATAGGGGGGTCCAGGGGGGTGGGGGTGGTCCAGGAGGTTGTGGGGTTGTCCAAGGCAGGTGGGGTGGTGTCCAGGAGGGTGGGGGTGGCCGTCCATGGGTGGGGGTGTCCAGGGGTGGGGGTGTTCAGGTGGTGGGTGTCTAGGAGGGGTGGGGCGTCCAGGGGGTGGGGGTCGTCTAGGGGGTTGGGGGCCATCCAGGGGGTGGGGGTGTCCAGGGTGGTGGTGGGGTGTCCAGGGGGTGGGTGTCAAGGAGGGTGTCTGGGGGGTTGTCCATGGGGGTGTCTAGGGGGTGGGGTGTCCAGAGGGGTGGGGGTGTCCAGGGGGTGGGGTGGTGTCCAGGGGGTGGGGCGATCTAGGGGTTAGTGGGGCTGTCCAAGGTGGGTGGGGAAGAGTCCAGGGGGTGGGGGTAGCTGTCCATGGGGTTTGGGGTGTCCAGGGGGTGGGGGAGGTGTCTAGGTGGTGGGGTGGTGTCTAAGAGGGGTGGGGGTGTCTAGGGGGTTGGGGGGGCTATCTGGGGTGGGGTGTCTAGGGGGTTCGGTGGGATTTTTAGGGGTGGGGGTGTCCAGAGGGGTGGGGGTGTCCAGGGGGTGGGGTGGTGTCCAGGGGGGTGGGGGCGGTCCAGGGGGTTAGTGGGGCTGTCCAAGGGGGGTGGGGTGGTGTCCAAGGTGGTGGGGGTGGCTGTCCATGGGGGTGGGGGTGTCTAGGAGGGTGGGGAGGTGTTTGGGTGGTGGGGTGGTGTCTAGGAGGGGTGGGGGTGGGGGCTGTCTAGGGTGGTGGGGGTGTCCAGGTGGTGGGGTGGTGTCTAGGAGGGGTGAGGGTGCCGTCCAGGGGGGTTATTGGGTGTCCAAGGGGGTGGGGGGTTGTCCATGGGGGTGTCCAGGGGGGTGGTATGGTGTCCAGGGGGTTTACTCATACAAAAATTACCCATGGATTGTTCTCCTAAAGGATCAACACAATCTGAATGCATTGGGTTGGATTTATGTATGTCAGTTGTTGTTTTCACTTAAAATTGTGTCCATTTTAAACAAAAGAGAGACACTTTGAGTGATACCAGTCACATCGTGCCTTGGATTGAGGCAGGTTTGAATCATACACATCACCAACACACCCATGGATTGTTCTCCTAAAGGATCAACACAATCCTAATGTGTTTGGTCAGATTTTTGTAGGTCAGTTGTTGTTTTCACTTAAAATTTAGTCCATTTTAAACAAAAGAGAGACACTTTGAGTGATACCGGCCACACCGTGCCTCAAATTGAGGCATAGTTGACTTGTACACGTCAAAAATGACCCATGGATCATTCTCCTAAAGGATCAACACAATCTTAATGCGTTTGGTTGTATTTCTGTACGTCAGTTGTTGTTTTCACTTAAAATTTTGTCCATTTTAAACAAAAGAGAGACACTTTGAGTGATACCGGTCACACTGTGCCTCATATTGAGGTAGGGTTGACTCGTACATGTCACCAACGTACTCATTGATCATTATCCTAAAGGATAAATACAATCTAACTGTGTTTGGTCAGATTTTCATAGGTCAGTTGTTGTTTTCACTTAAAATTTTGTCCATTTTAAACAAAAGAGAGACACTTTGAGTGATATCGGCCACACTGTGCCTCGGATTAAGGTTTGGTTGACTCATACATGTCACAAATGACCCATGGATTGTTCTCCTAAAGTATCAACACAATCCAAATGTTTTTGGTCATATTTTCATACGTAAGTTGTTGTTTTCACTTAAAATTATGTCCATTTTAAACAAAAGAGACACTTTGAGTTATACCAGTCACACCGTGCCTTGGATTGAGGTGGGGTTGACTCGTACACATCACCAACGCACCTATGGATCATTCTCCTAAATGATCAACACAATATGAATTCATTTGGTTTGATTTTCGTAGGTTATTTGTTGTTTTCACTTAAAATTTTGTCCATTTTAAACTAAAGAGAGACACTTTGAGTGATATCGGTCACACTGTGCCTTGGATTGGGGTTTGGTTGACTCATAGACATCGAAAATGACCCATGGATTGTTATACTAAAGGATCAAAACAATCATAATGCTTTGGTTGGATTTATGTATGTCATTTTTTGTTTTCACTTAAAATTATGTCCATTTTAACTAAAAAGAGAGACACTTTGAGTGATACCGGTCACACTGTGTCTCGGATTGATGTGGGGTTGACTCATACACATCACCAATGAACCCATGGATCTTTCTCCTAAAGTATCAACACAATCCTAATGCATTTGGTCAGATTTCAATAGGTCAGTTGTTGTTTTCACTTAAAATTATGTCCATTTTAAACAAAAGAGACACTTTGAGTGATACCGGCCACACCGTGCCTCGGATTGAGGTGGGGTTGACTCGTACACATCACCAATGCACCCATGGATCTTTCTCCTAAAGTATAAAAATAATATAAATGCATTTGGTTGGATTTTTGTAGGTCAGTTGTTGTTTTCACTTAAAATTTTGTCCATTTTAAACAAAAGAGAGACACTTTGAGTGACACCGGCCACACCATGCCTCGGATTGAGGCGTGGTTGAATAATACATGTCAAAAATGACCCATGGATAATTATAATAAATTATAAACACAATCTGAATGTTTTTGGTCAGATTTATGTACGTTAGTTGTTGTTTTCACTTAAAATTATGTTCATTTTAAACAAAAGAGAGACACTTTGAGTGATACCAGCCACACCGTGCCTCAGATTGAGGTAGGGTTGACTTGTACACATCACCAAATCACCCATGGATCATTATCTTAAAGGATCAACACAATACGAATGTGTTTGGTCAGATATGAAGGTATTTAGGATATTTTACTGATTTTTCTTATCTAAAGCCCAAAGAAAAGTGGTTCATCATTCTTGCATGTTGCTGGTGCATTTCATCTATTAAAATGCGAAAATAACTCATTGGAGAAAGGATGTTTTATTTAATAATAATTACAATTTTCCTATGAATATTTACATACAAAAAAGTTTCACCTTTTGAACCCCTTAACCCCTCTCAAAAATGACCCCCAATTGTACATGTCCCTAAGTCAGATCTTCATGTTATTTGTGTACAATCTTTCATCAGGTATACGGCCCACTCATTTCTGAAAAAATCTATATAATCTTGTGATTTTGAGGCTTTTTGGCAGTCAGAGTAGTACTTCAAAATATATAAATTAAGAATTAATAAATAAATTAAATAAAATAGTAGTTATTTTTGAAAAAACCTCTTTAGGGATGCTAGTTTGTTGATGAAAAATGATCTCTTTCATAAATTTACAAACATAATAACCAAAATCATTATCGTTTGTTTGTTTTGGACACTGTAAAAAATTTGATCATTAGAAGAATAAGTAACTTGTGTTGATATGTGTTTTGATAGTGAAATTTTATTATGTATACCCTGATATTTGTCCAGACATAGTACTTGCTCGCCTTCTTATACTTATCCCCTGTCCTCATTACATTTTTTAGATGATAATGATACACCACCCTATCATAACAGAATCCTTAGTAAAAGATAATATAAATTATATTACTTGATGTTTAGACCTAAAATTATGGATATAGTGTCTTATAGATTCACAGACTCCATCATTTGTGGTCAATTTGTTGGATATCCTTGCATTGAATCCAGAAAATAAATATTTGGAGTATCCAAGTTCACCGCAATTAGCATCCAATGTTCTTTTAAAACACAAAAAGTAATAAGTAATAAAATAATTGAAAATATAATTGACATTCTTTAATCATATATTTTTACCCTTGTATAGTTGGTATTAGGAAGAGTCTATCATCCATAATCTTTCTTTCAAATGTTTTCAACAAGTCGTTCACTATTTCATCCTTTTTTGATGGATCTAATTTCGTTAGTTGTATTGATGTGGTATGAGAACTAACGAGTCTGAATTTTGGCTCATGGGAAAATTTCTTCAACTTTTTTTCATATATACGGCTGTCAATAATATAAATTCATTTAGTCATAATTTTCACATTATATCAGCTTTTAGAAAATCAATTAATGAAAACATAACTCATATATAAATTTACAACTGTGATGCCTAGCCAACCATATTCAAGGATCTCATTTACATTTTCAGCAGCAATGAAATCTTGAATTTTCTCTCTGTATATATTCTTTTCAAAAACCACTATATGACTACTACCACCTCTTAGCTTCATATCCACATGAGTCTTCAATACTATTAAATGTCGATAGAGAACAGGTGGTGTTATTGTGCTTTCAGTAGCTCTTTGGGATCAGTTGGTCGATCCTTTAGATGCTTTTAAGCCAACGTTTCTTGTCACCCCCTTCCCTTTCTCCATCTATAATAACATTCATTGGTTCAGACCCCTTTTTCATTAATTTTTAAAGTTTTATCTTGAAAAAAAAATTAAATAAATACCTCTTTGTCCATATGTACTCTTACAAGTTGTGACGAACATGCAATGAATGTCCCAATATCCTTATTGACTGTATAAATATCATCGCCATCAAGTGGAATAAGTAGATCTACATTTGGCTCATGATCTATAGTAATCTTCACTTTCATATGATCTTTTAGAAGTGGTCTATTATGCAGCTTTTTATCTGGGATGTTGAACACTATAGCCCTCGCTAAAAGGTGATAAGTGGGTGTTGACAGATATAAATCACAATCATTATCACCCTGTAGAAGATCAGTACATGAAAAGTAGCAGTGTTTGTCTGATTCACATTTCATGGGAACAATTATTAGAATATTGATTACCATGGCTAAGATAGCTCTTTGAGGGGAATGGCTTGCCTAAAAGCTGGTGGGGGTGGGGTAGGATCTTCACGCACTGGTTGTTCCTGAGTTGTGTCTTCTCCTTGCTTCCCATCCATAAAAGTTTCTAGCAACTCTCCCTACCATTGAAATAGTTCTTCAAGAGTTCATAGTATTTCGCTCATTTGTTTCAATTTTTCATCTCTATCATCCATTTCTTTTTTTTCTTATAATATACTCGGGGTGTCACCCCAAACCCTACACCTCTAACACGACCGTATTGTTCTGGCCGCTTCAAAGTCATCGATAATAGGTCTATATCTGCTATAGGAGTAGTTGATTCTTGTGACTATTGGATATAGAAAAATAACTAATTATTTTTATGTAATAGAAATTTAAAACAAATATTTTTATCACCGTTTCATACTTACACATATTTCCCACACTTTTTGTGTGTTTTCATCTACTAGCTTCCCTTACTTATTCACATGTTCCTCCTTCCATAGCACATGATGTGGGATGGAAGTGTCTTCGGTTTTAGACTCATCAATCTACATATAAATATAGAAAGATAATTATGATGTTGTTTCTTGGCACCTAACAATATTACTGTAAATTTAAAATACATACCATTTTCTTTTCTAGTGAAGCGTACCCCATCCTTGCTTTACGATAGGGGTATGTTGGTTTTGATGCACGTTCCTTATTTTCAGTACTGATTTTCTGTTTCATAAATGAAATATTGATAATCAAAGTGATGAATACACGTATCCTCAAACAACATATTATCACCCACAATGTACCTGAATCTTCTCATCACCACGGCGGCCAATAAATACATCCCATACTTCTTGGTATATTAGGTGAGCGTAGACAAGGGGTGGGTGTGGATTTATTTTACCTTTGGAATCTTTTAGGTGACATTTTGTTAAAATAGTGTGAAAACCTCGATGAATACTTCCTGAAAGCCTTAGTACATAATTCTTGTGTGAATAATATACTATAAATGTACTCTGTAAGAGATTGAGAAGAGTAAGACATTGTTTCATTATTTTATTTCCTAGTAAATTAAAGAAATAATATCATAACGTTACCATAATTTCTTCCCATATCATAGCCTTCAACCTAGACACAACATGGTGCCATGAATCTATGTCAATCGGCACGCGTTTTTGAGTGAAAATTCCAATGTAACTACTAAACATAGCCTTGTTGGGATTCACATGTTGGCCTAGTGCATTCCATCTGACATCAAATTTGATTCCTTTTCTTTTCGCCTTAAGAATTTTGGCTAACACTATCAAACTATGACGCACCTGTGTTTTCTGTGACATCGTTCCATCATCCCCGGCCATTTCATCGATATCAACATCATATATATGTTCATATAGAATGGTATCAATTTCATGTGATGATGGTTGTTGGACCTCAACACTAGGAGCAGCAACATGTTCAAAAACTTTTTGTTGCTCTGCACTGTGAGCAGCCGCAGCAGAAGCACTAGTAGCAACATCTTAAGAGACTTGTTTAGCCTCGAGGTTAGGAGCACCAGAACGTACAGAAGTAATTATTTTCAAAAGTGTTTGAATAGTTAAATTAGATTACATAAATTCAGTAATGATAAGATAAAAACATGAGATAACAAGATCTATATTTCAAACAAAGTATAACCTGTTTATTGGAACTCTATTTATTTTTTTCAAAGGATGAAGAGATTTGACACCTCTATCGATTATCCAAATCCCTTCATTGTGGTATCCTCTAACATAAAAAATATCATCTACATTGGGACCACTATGAAATGATTGTGACATACCAGTGAAAGGATCACCCTCAACTGAATTTTCATCAGACCCTTCAGTAGTTTTGGATGATAACAAAACAATCAACCACTTTTGGTTTGTGGGATCTCGAACATAAAAAACTTATACCACTTGTGATGCCATTATAAACTGTTCGTCTTTGTACCCTTCTTTACTAAAATCAACTTTCACAAATCCACATTCATCTATTTTAACACCACTGTTGTTATCAACCCATTTGAATTGAAAAATAGGCAATTGGAATGTCGTATAATACAACTCCCATATTTGTTTGATAATGCCAAAGTATGAAATATTTTCATAAATTGGATTTCTATCCTTACTACCAGAAACATGCATCACTTCATCCACAAGTGTAACTCCACTATTTTTCAGGGTACTATCTTCATCATGTTCATCTGTATAGAATGTATAACCATTAATTACACAACCATTATAATATAATACATACACACTTGGTCCGGCGTCTAGACATCGAAGTTTTTCTGAAATTGAATTCGGATTTTCATCTAACTCCTTAAAAATATGGTCCTGAAACCATCCTATAAACTGGTGATTATGTGTATTTGATATCCATTTTTCAGCCCTTGATGGATTAAACTACCTAAGAATTTCTTTGTGAGTTTCAATATATGAAACAAACTCCCAAATGTTATACAAAACATAAAGGTGGGACTGCTCCCGATATGTAATACTGATTGTCACAACATCTCCTCCAGAAATTCCCTCACCCACAATGCATCCAGTGTGACGAGATTTCTAGAGACCAATTCTTTCCACATCATATAGGTATTCGGTACAGAATTCAATGGCTTCCTCAACAATATATCGCTTCACTATACAACCCTCTGGATGACTTTGATTTTTGACATACCCTTTCAAATCATTATATATTGTTCAACGGGGTACATCCATCTATAGTGCATAGGACCACAAAGTTGAATCTCTCTCACCAACTGAATCATCAAATGAACAATCATATCAAAGAACATTGGTGGGAAGAACATTTCTAATTCACATAATATGATGACAATTTCATTTTCCATAGCTGTAGATTTCACCGGGTCTAAAACTTTGCTACATATAGATTTGAAAAAGAAACGAAGTTTGGTTAATGTATGACAAACATTCTTGGGAAAAATGTAACGTAAAGCTATAGGAATTAAATCTTACATCAAAACATGGCAGTCATGTGATTTCAAACCTTTTAACTTCAAATCATTCATTGACACAATGTTCTTAATATTTGATGAATACCCCTCTGGAACCCTTACATCATTGAAGAAGTTGAAAAACTGATATCTCTCCTCCCAAGAAAGAGTGTAAGCAGCTGGAGGAAGAAACATTCAATTTTCACCCTTCATGGGAGCCAACTCTTCTCATATTCCCATGTCAACCATGTCCAACCTTTCCTTAATTCCATCCTGTGTTTTTTCAGGGGCATTTAGAAAAGTTCCGATAACACTATCACATACATTTTTTTCCACATGCATCACATCAAGAAAATGTCGGATGTACAAACAATTCCATTATGGTAATTCAAAAAAAACTGATCTCTTTTTCCAACCAATTTTCTAAAGGTTTTTTGAAAATGGTTTACCAAAAACAGTGTTCACATCTTTTACTTTCTCAAACAGTCGATTACCTGTTAGTGGAGACGGTGTTGTGCATTGTTCTGAACTTCCATTGAATAATGTTGTCCAAGATCAGTAATTTTTCCGACGAGGTAGAAATCTACGATGTTCTAGAAACATAGATTTCAATGAATGTTTCAACCTAATAGATTCTTTATCTTCTTCACACATGGGACACCCTTTAGTTCATTTAATTTTATAGCCTGAAAATTTTCCATAAGCAGGGAAATCATTTATCATCCCATACAACATCACTCTCAACATGAAGTACTCACTTTTATAATAATTATACAACATAACCCATGAATCCCACAATAACTTTAAATCCTTAATCAAAGGAGAAAAATAAACATCAATATAATTACCTGGTTTTTTTGGTCCTAATATAAGCATAGATAACATGATGAATTTCCGCTTTATGCATAACCAGGGTGGTAAGTTATAATTTACCAACATAATAGGCCATTTACTGTGAGTGCTGGTTTGGAAACCAAAAAGATTCACTCCCTCTATAGATAATGTGAGATGAAGGTTTCTCGAATATTTTCCAAATTCAGGATACTCATGATCAATTTTCTTCTATTGAGGAGAGTCGGCCGGATGACATAATTTCCCATCTTTATTTCTTCTATCTGCATGCCATGACAATTGTCTTGTAGTTTCTTCACTTCCATATAGACGCCTAAACCTTGGAATGATTGGAAAGTGCCATACAACTTTCATAGGACTGGATTCATCTTTATTGTATCGAGAAGAACCACACTTTGGGCATTCTATAAGTGATTTTTTCTCCTTGATAAACAATATACATTCTTTTGGGAAGGCCTGTATTCTTTCAGAAATCATACCCATTGAGCATAGCATTTGTTTAGCTTCATATGTCCAGCTTGGGAGCTCATTATCTTCTGGGAGCATGTCATTCAAGAGAGCAAGTAGTACCGTAAAACTGAAATCACTCCATCTGTTGCCTAATTTCAATTTCTACAACTTCATTACAGCTCGCAATGCTGTATATTTAGTGAAACCAGCATACAATGGCGTCTTTGCACAACTCTTTAACTTCTCAAACAATTTTGGGCAATCACAGAGTTCAACTTCAATTGTCCTTTTCATTTCCTCAATACGATCTTCATCATCATTGACATCTGTAATCACATCCTCCATATAGTCTTCTTCATTATCCATATTTGTATTCATATCTGATGATCTATAAAACGCAGTTTTATCCCAGCCAGTAGCTACATTCGCTTTTTCTTCGTGTTTATTCCAACATTTATAACTCCGGTCTATTCCGTGACATATCAAATATTCTTCCAACTCCTCTGGAGTAATTAGTCTAGAATAACAACAACGTAAACATGGAAAAAGGATTTGAAAAGGATCTTTTACATGATCCTTTGAAAAATTGATGAACTCTTTCACTCTGTTCTCATACTCTATTGTCAAAAGATTAGCATCCATCCAATCTTTATTCATCTCCATCCTATTTGAATCTCAAATATTAGTATTTATGGTTCAAATACGTAAAACAAGACTTAAAAATATAATAAAAATCAATAATGATACATCTACCACTCCTAGGTCTCTGGCCTACATTCAATATCATCATGCCTAATATTTTTAGTAAGCTCAAGTTACTTACTTTAAATAACATGGGGGATAATCACTTTTGTCATAGATGGTCTCCCATGTTATTCCATATGAAAATTTTAACAAATATCATTGACCTATCATCTCATTAAATCCTCATGAGTGTCTAATTTCAAACTCCATCTTAACTCTCAACTAAAGCTCTGATACCACACTATCATAACTCACCACCACTAGGTTCCGCTCATAAAATGGCAGTGAGAATAAGTGTAATTCATGAATCCAACCTCTAATAGTATATAGGTTTGAGACTAGCATTGAGTGTATAAAATAAAGAAATGGGAGGTGTTTCCCTCATAAATCCCAAGAACAAAGATAAACCACCAATCAACTCCATATAATATAAAATAAAACCCAATCCATAATTCATGTAAATTTCATACATAAAAAAAGTATCTAAAATAAAATATAAAAAACAAATCCTACACCAGTGGCTCTGGTGGTAACTCTTAGCCTCAAGATAGTAATGTCCATCTTGGTCACCAAATCCATCTTCAAAAACTTATAAAAATAATTATATAAATAGGGGTGAGCATACAAGTATACTCGGTAGGATCCTTCCCAAAAACTCTCATGAAAATGTGTATGAATTATATTAATGCCTTAGTGAATAAATAACAAAACTAATACACACCAATATATGGTTATATATCACCCAACCTCACCAAGGATCACTCACCCAATATCACATTCAAGTATAGTAACATAATATCAAAAGAATATATATTAATAAATTACCCCACATCCACCTCCTCACTAATCTGGTCATTCTCACACTCTAATGGAATATTTATTATGATTCAACCCCTTCTATATAATCTCATAACCATATATCCACACATACACATGTCACAAACACATAAAAAACCATATCCACATCACAACCACACATCATATCCTCATCACAGTATGATATTGTGAACATGAAGGACATAAACATCATACTCTACTCCTACAATGCACAACCCCCACTATGTATCCACACCAAATACACATAATCATGTCAACAAGAATATATATACACCAAAACCTAAAATCATTATTGGTCATATATATACTCTCACTTTGAGCCATTACAACTCATACTAAGTTTGAAGGGGGATAAGGGAAGAGGGATTGGTTCTATATGTGTTCCCTCTATAACCTAGATATTGAGAAAAACACTCAGAACCAAAGTACCCATATGGATTTCAATCAAGTTACTCGACTCAAGTGGTGGTGCGTAAGAAATAATAAGAAAATATAATAAGTATATAGTCACACATAAATATTTCCTAAGGGTTTACACCAAACTAACACTACAAACAACCACATAAACCATTGCCTTGTTACTACCACCCTCTAATAACCACTTCCAATATAATGCCAAAAATAATCCCCAACAAATCACATAAGCATCCATATCAACATTACCAACTTTTCATTTCATTTAACATTATAATTTCTTGGATTTTTATTACCATATGCATTTCAATTGTTAACCATTTTAATGTAAAACTAATCATTAAATCACTACCCACTATAATCCATTCATTAATCATTAATAACATTTATTCTATCTTTAACCATTTATTAAACATAATTATTCCAATAATTATCATTAATAATTTAACAAACCATCATTTATCATTTCCAACCCATCACCCATTACTATTTTAATTTATTCCAACTATATTCCATGCCAAAAGGAAACTATAACACCACCCAATAACAACTAAATTTTCATGACATAAAATACCACTAAACACATTCTAAAATCCATAAAACCTCTTATTTTATGCCTAAATATCCATATCATTGCTATCATAACCACACAATAATCCATCCATCACTACCGTATTAATTACCACACCACATGCTCCCAACCACATCAACCAACTATCACCCTTATAATCATAGTGATAACTACCCCATACATAGTATCATGAAAGGGAAAACATATAAAAAAATCACACTAAAAACTCCCCCTTAAACATTCTATCATATTAAAGTAGAATTTATAGTTTAAATATAACACTTTAATTACAGATTTCCATAAAACCAACTCATTACCTACCTTAAGTGACTAGAAAATTATGAAAGGTGATTATAACATATTATTAGTAGTAAGAAATTTCTTTCGCAACATCAAGAATAAATAACTTAGCAACAACACCAATAAATCCATAAATATATAAGAAATATTATTAAACTTCATAAATCACATGCAAAAATCCCTCTTCACTTTAATTTACTTTAGTGTAATTCATTATAGTATTTAGGTTAATCAGTACTATCCATTCAATGGAAACAAAAAAACATGATAATTCCACAATTTACACATAATAAAAAAGGATAAATTTCATGTCCCTAACCTCAACTAAATATTTAACAAATATTTCATAAGAATGAGAATAATACTCAAATAAAACATGAATTAACACATGAGAGTAATCTAAAAGGCCTATGTATGACCATTAACCATTAAAACCATAACAAAAAACACAAAAACCAAATCATAATTGTTGCCACATCCTTCTTAAGAAGAAAGTTCAAGAAGAGAATCAAGAATAAGAGAAAATAAATTCACCTTAGATTTTAAAGAGGCTGATCTCTTAAAATTTTGGAAGAAACCCAATCAAAGGGTGGCTAAAGATATCCAAATATACATCACTAATCACCTAGGGTTCTAGGAAAGTTTTTTAAATAAGAAATAATTTGATACAAGGCCTAAGTTTATAACCATTCTATAAAATTAAAGGTTAATGATGTGAAAAAGTTCACCATTTCATAATACAAATCTGATCCAAAAACCATGGCATGTTATCCCTTGAATCTATAGGGTCAAACCACATTAAAATTGATATTAATATAATAAGTTCCATGAAACAAACAATTCAACCATGTCATGGCACTCAAACTATCTAGGATAACAGTGTGATCCTCAGCCTCCTCCCTCTAACTTAGAGAACCTTAAACCAAACCACGATGCAATAGAAGGTAGTATAGTGAAACAGAACTCAAATAGACACAAATTAGAAAATTACCACCCAGGTTTCCATATCGTAGAAAGGAGAATAATTCTATAATACCCCTTATAGAATATTAACCAAAAGGCTCATGTAAGATGAACTTAAAACAACTTAAGAACATCACACTGTATTACCACCCCTCACAACACAAATAAGATCACATAAGATAAACCAAAAAGGGGGTATATCAGATTAATCTAGGGACATCCCTATATAATAATAAACTAGTGATATTTACACTATGACAAAACTACATCATGCAGTAACCAAAATTACACTTCAAAACCTATCCACCAAAAATAAACCTAAAAGGAGAAGTGAGAGATTTACCTAGAGTAGATCGCACCCACGATAGAGGGAGAGAAGAAGTGTTGAGCAGTCAGGGAGCCTTTTGTGCTATGTCAGGAGGGGAAGGTGCGACTGCCAGAGGAGGAGGTTCACAGGAGGAGCTGAAAACTATTGAGAAATTGAGGAGTAGGGTTCGCGGGGAGTGGGGTCAAGCGGAGAGGAGGAGAAGTAGGGTTTACAGGGAGGAGGATCCACAGAAGGGGTTCAAGGGGGAGGATAAGGAGTATGGTTAGCGGCGGAGGTCCGGCAATGAGAAGATCGAGGGGGAGGGGAGTTGTCGCAGAGGTACAGTACTACGAGAGCTTGAGGGCGCAATAAACAGAGTATACTGTGCACCCAATTTTATAAAATATGGGACTAAAGTTTTATCAGCACTAAAAAAGCACTGAGAAAGGATACATTTATCAACGCTAAAATTTTAGCACTAATAAAGAGTCCCTTTATTAGTGCTAAAAAAGAACTGATAAATCCTCCCTTTATCAGTGCTAAAATTTAATCACTGATAAAGGTATCCTTTATCAGTGATTTTTTAGCACTGATAAAGAGTCCCTTTATCAGCGCTAAAAAAGCACTGATAAAGGGTACCCTTTATAAGCACTAAAATTTAAGCACTGATAGAGGGATGATTTATCAGCACTTTTCTAGCCCTGATACAGGGCTTCTTTATCAGCGCTGATAAAGCATCCCTCTATCAGTGCTTAAATTGTAGTGCTGATAAAAGGTGGTGCTTCCCTTGCCCATTTTTGTAGTAGTGAAATCCTATGTGTTTTATATTTATATTATTTTTTATCATTATATTTCTTATTTGTGATAGTATTTGATCATAATCATTAATACCTTTAAGAGAGGGTGATTTTAAGTGAATAATTTTTTAAAAAACTCAAACCACCCACCTCTTGAGTCATATGAAACACATATCTTACCAACAATACCCCATTCAATCATTCAAGGCATGACACATGGAATAAAATAATTCATAATATTTTGATAAAAAATCAAGGTATAAAGTCACAGATTCTATAGAATACCAAGGCACATGAAAATATGAAGTGTGAGGAAAAAGGAAACCTTTAGAATTTAAAATGAGGGATATTAAGGGTTTGACCTATTACTATAAAGAAGAAAATTATGAACCTTTAAGAGAAGAGGATCGTGATAAAGAGAGATGATAATTTCATGGAACTATTCTCACATTCTATAGTTTTATTTCTTTTTATCATTTCTATTTTAGTTTGAATGTTTTTATTTTCCCTTTATTCCTTTTTTCCCTTTGCATAGAGCGGTAAAATCCAATTGATTAGGGAAGGGAAGGATAAAAACGTTTTTATTCTTGAGTTAATGAAATTTATAGAATTAAATAATTTATTTCTTCTATAAACCCAGTTTCAATATTCAAATTTTTGTATTTATTATCAAGTTCAGCTATATTTTGTTTTAGATTTTATTAATGTTTATTGTCTTGGTCAGAGATCCATTATCACCCTCCAATATGTTTTAGTCTATATATGATGGAACATGCTATAGCTAGATGGTGAAATGTTTGGTGATTTTTAGCACATGTGAAAGTGATAGTCGGAACTTTTGGTTATTTAGGGATAATAAAACCTGATTGGCAAGAACCTAATTCAAATAGGATAACCCTCTGCAATAGTTTCAAACATAGGAATGAGGGTAGGCCAATCTGAGATATCAGTTAGGTATATCCTCACCACTACTATTTGATCAAGGGATAGATAAGAAGTAATTGTGGAATCTATATCTTACCAACCCATAGAAGAAGATATCATTTTAATAGGTTTATTTAACCATGACCTAATCACCTTATCATAAACTATTCTCAAATAACTCTTTTAATTACTTTATTCCTTTCTAAAATTAAAAATACTAATCAAAACCCTTATCTTTAATCAAATAAAATGTGATAACTAATTTTTGTGTTCACTCTTATCTAAGAGAAAACCTTGGTCACCACTAGAAATATATTTATCTTAGGAAATAAATTTCCCATCCATGCCCCATGAAAAGGTGTTCATCACTCAACTTAATAAAATTCTAGGATAAGAGAATAAAAAACCTAAGGATGGTAAAGGTAACATTATAATAGAAGATGTACCTATTTTGTAGGAATACATTGATGTATTTCCTAAGGATTTACCTGGAAATTGACCCTAGAGTGAATTTAGGTTTTTCATTGAACTCATTTGTGATGAAAAAACTATATCTAAGACTATCTATGGAATAGAGATCGTGGAATTAGTGGAACTAAAAGAATAAAAATAGGGTTTGATAAATAAGAGATTCATTCAACCCTAGTGTTTCACCTATGGGATCCCATGCTCTTTTTGTTAAAAAGAAAGATGGTTCTATGAGGTTTTGAATTGATTATAGGGAAATCAATTTCATTACTATAAATAAAAAGTACCTTATCCCTCACAGTGATGACTTGTTTTATCAACTTGAAGGAGCTAAAAAAATTCAAATATTGGTCTTTGTTATTTGTAAAATAAATTGAGAGTAATGTAGATATTTCAAGAATTGCATTTTGAACAAGGTATAGAAATTATGAGTTTACAATAATTCTCATTTTATTGACTAATGTACCCTCTGTTTTTATGGATCTAATGAAAAGATAATTCAAATATTATCTTGATAATTTATTTGTGGTATTTATTGATGATATCTTGGTATACTCTAAAATCCATAAAGATCATGTAACCCATTTGAGAATCATTCTTAAAACTCTAAGAGAGAAGCAATAATATGGGAAATTTAGTAAGTGTGAATTATGTATTTGGTAAGTTTTTTTTCTTATTCATGTTGTCTCTAAGGATGCAGTATCAGTTGATCCTTCAAAGATAAAGGTACTTAAAAAATATCCTACACCGAAGAACATAATCGAGATATATAGAATCCTTGGATTAATATATCGCAATCGACGCTTTGTTCAAAAAAATCCTAATTAGCTAACCCATTAACCAATTTGACATATAAAGGGGTTAATTTTATATGATAAAAAGAATGTAAAGAAAAATTAGAAGGGTTAAAAGGAGATTGGTATTATGCTAATATTGACATTACCATCAGGAAGGGATGGTTTTTATAATTTCCTTGAATTTCCATGTAACTTTTTTTAAATTATATGGAATTATTTTTGAGACCACACGCTATGATGGCACGTGCTTCTAAGGTCTAGTGAGCCTGGGATGGAATTTTGAACTTTTTTAAGGTACATTCAGTAAATGTGCGAGTGGGTTTTCTATCTTTTTAAACAGTGCTCGGATCAAAAATATAAGGGAACCGTTGAACTCAGAACACTGGGATTTGCCTAGAAAGGACTTAACTTCGACCAGAAATGGTTGAATGAAAAAGTTAATTTTCAGACTTTTCGAGAAAAATAATAAAATATCTTAAAAGTTATTTTATTTCTTTTCTCACCGACAAGCGGCAACACGGAAAAGCTACAGTGCAGCAACGAGGAAGTGATGAGGTGCATAAATGGAACTCATTAATGACTTGTTAACATGCATTGTAATGATGCTTTAATGACGTGACATCACAGCATAACATAAATGTTGCGACGTGTTTTCTTTTTAATAGTTGATGTGTTGGTGGAAAAGAGGATTAAACTTTGAGGACTCTCTGATGAACCTATGAGAGATTTCCTCCCCAAATAATAATGGAGAATACTGACAGATCATCATCGACTTCGACATACCTCGAAGAACGAAGCCGGGAAGCGACAAGCGACATAGACCTCTTGAACCCACGAGGACGGAACACTATGGAAACGAACATCAAACGAGTTAGGGGTTTGATTTTGGATTTATAATTTCACTGTTCTTATTCTAAATGAAGAATGCGAATTAACCCATGAACAGGTTAATCTGCAAATCATTTGTTCATGCAGGAGGGTTTCATTCTGGGGTTTTCTCTTTGGAATTAATTTCATTTTTGATTGAATTGTAATCTCGGGCCTCCCATGCTTTAAACCTCTAACGCTGATGGAAAGGGCCGACATAAACAAGGCCTGATCCCCTGCCTCCTTGTGTTTTCTTGGTAGAAAATTTCTTCAAATGGCGGCAAGGCATGTTTGAGTCCATTACAGTGAAGTTGGCATCCCTATAGTCCTTTAGGTGTAGAAGGTTCGAAAACAAACCACCAAACCAACTTAGGTGGCCCATAGAATGAACCGTCTGCGGCGAAAATTACGGGTAGAGGGAGGTGGCATGCCTGTTGGCATGCCACAGTGGCAAGAGAGTTTCGGCCAACAAGCTACGGCAGTGTGGAAAAAGGGCCACCGGCATGCGCCGGTGAGAGAAGCATGCATCGCAGTGGAATGGCAGGAGGTCGTGGCCCGTCGGCCTCGGCGTGGAGCTGGAACGTGGTGTCACTAGGAAATACATTTAAAATCATCCTGCATCTGCGGGCCACGTTGAACAAAGGGGATGGATGGGTTGATCGGTCGTGCACGCCCCCATCTGGACTGGTCGTACCGGTCCAGGCCAAGCCGGTTGGATTGGGCCCCCCGAGCGGCCCAGCCAGTTCCTTGAGCTGGTCTGTTTTAGTGGATTGGTCCGGCAAGTTATAGTCGCTCCGCATAAGCCACTATGCGGCCTAGGTGGGAAAAAGAGATCAGCCTACCTGAGTGGGTTGGGCCGGATAAAACTAGGTCACTGGGTGACCTGGTGGTTTGGACCCACGGCCAACCTGAGCTGGGTCTAGTGAGGCCTAATGGTCCATGAAGATAGACAGGTCAAGTAGGACCCTGGGATGGGATTGGTCGGGTTGGTCTAACCGAATCGGACCGGGCCCGGACGCAACCGTCCCTTGTTTAATAAAACGTTTGTATCTTACAAACCGAGCATCCATTCGACGCACTGTCTATTGTGTTGGGACCCTTACGACGAGACGATCCTTTTGGTTACTCTATACGGAACATTGCTGCAATTGAGGTACAGCCGATGTCTTGAGGAAAAAATTCTCCAAAAATCAAGTGTGCTATGTGCGGGAATCCAGTGGCAGGCGGTGACGTGAAGAGCTACCCTTCTTAGATCAGTATAAGAGTGACCCTTCATGGATCAGCATAAGAGAAGCCCTTTGTGGATCAACATAAGATAGACACTTTGTAGATCAACATTAGCATGACCTATCTTGGATCATCCATAGAGCGACCCGTCGTTGATCAGTAGTAGAGAGACCCTTTGTGGATCAGCAGCAGAGCCTCTTAACAGAATAAGATGATCTAGATTTACGACTAATCATCTTTATTTTCTATACTTAAGTTATACCTAGTGTGAGTTTTCTTTTACTTTATGCTATGTATTTGAGATCTTTCTTGGTGGTATTACCTCATTGGTATTTCCTTTTTGGTATTTTCCTTTGTGAATTTCTGAGAGACCATTGGGGGTGTCAGGGTCCCTAATGAGTATTTTTATACTCACCCCTGCACAGGTTTCGCCCACACCTGTTGTGTATTGTTCAAATGATGGACAGCTTTGACTGGGACTTTGGGGAGCCAGGTCTAGACAGTGCTCGGAGGTGGATCAATAGACGTGGTGTTCTGTAGTGACGTCCAATAGTGAGTTGTACCTAACCTTCAGGTAGGATCCTTGGCATATGACCTACTAAGATTGTACTTCTTTTGTTGTAATTTCCATTTAGTTGGGCTTGTATTCTGGCCCCTTTAATTTTAGTTTATAGATTTTACTCTCAATGGTGGTATTTTGTTGTAGTTGTATTGCTTGGCCCAATGTGCTCAGATATCCTAGGATAGGCTCCTGAGGGATTTTTGATATATGGGGAGCACGTCATCCTTTTTAGAGGACGCACCATGGTACCAATGACATTACGTGAGGAGGTTCTAAAGGAGGTCCATACATCCCCTTCGGTGGTACATCTTGGTGTGGAGAAGATGTATTAGGACATTCGATGTCAGTACTAGTGGCTAGGGATGAAGAAAGTGGTGGCATAGTTCATTTCATGATGCATCACATGTCTGCAAGTGAAGGCCAAGCATCAAGTCCCAGTAGGCTTGACACAGCCACTTGAGGTACCATAGTGTAAGTGGGATGGTATCTCCATTGACTTTGTGATAGGGTTACCACACATGTCCAAGGGACATGACTCTATCAAGTTGATTATTGACCGACTCACTAAGTCAGCTCACTTCCTACCCATTCGGGAGCAGGGATCGGTAGAGGGCTTGGGACGCCTCTACGTCTAGGAGATAGTGTAGCTTCATGAAGTGCCTTGGATGATCTTCAAAGACCGTGATTCACTCTTTACATCCTGGTTGTTGAAGGGGTTGTAGGAGGCGTTCGGGACCCAGTTCGCTTGAGCATAGCTTTTCACCCCCAGACAGATGGTCAGATGGAACGGACCATACAGACCTTGGAGGACATGCTTCATGCTTGTGTCCAAGATTTTGGTCTCAGTTTGGAGGACCACTTACCACTGGTGGAGTTTTCATACAAAAATATATGTCACTCCACCATTGGCATGGAACCATTTGAGGCCTTGTACGGGTGGCCATGCAGATCACATCTATTCTAGAAAGACCCAGGGGATTCAGCACTCATGGTTCCAAACTTGGTATGAGATACCATCGAGAAGGTGAAAATAATCTAGGAGTGAATGAGAACTGTGCATATTAGGCATAAGTCTTATGCCGACAGGAGATAGAGACCCTTAGAGTTTGATAAGGGAGACCATGTGTTCCTTCAGGTCTCACCTCGATGAGGATTGCAGATATTTGGCTGGGGAAGCAAGCGATCTCTGAGGATCATCAGACATTTTCAGATCCTGGGCAGAGTTAGCGAGGTGTCATACCGCCTAGCTCTTCCCCCAAAATTTTACCAAGTGCATAGTATTTTACACATGTCACAACTGAGGTGGTACGTGCATGATCCATCGCACATCATCGACTGGGGCGAGCTGGACATTGATGATGGGGTGATGTTTGCGGAGTTCCTGGTGGAGATAGAGGATCAAAAGGATAGGGTCCTTCACATATGGTTGATTACAATGGTGCATGTTTAGTGGCAGCACGGGAACCTCCAGGAGAGCACATAGGAGAGGGAGGCTCAGATTCATGCTCAGTACCCTCATTTATTTGTTTAGCCCTTATTTTGGGTTTCAGGGACATAAAGCCCTAAGGCGGGGAGAATGTAATGTCCTATAAATTCCATGTAAATTTTTTTAAAATTATATAGAATTATTTTGAGACCACATGCTCTAAAGGCACATGATTCTAAGGTTCGGTGAGCCTGGGGTGGAATTTTAAACTTTTTTTAAGGTACGTTCAGTAAACGTGCTAGTGGTTTTTTCTAACTTTTGAACCAGTGCTTGGATTGAAAATATAAGGGCACCATTGAACTCAGAATGCTGGTATTTTCCTAGAAAGAACTTAACTTTGTCCAGCAAGGGTCGAACGAAAAAAGTTAATTTTGGACTTTTTGAGAAAAATAATAAAATAACTTAAAATTTTATTTTATTTATTTTCTCACTAATGAGAAGAAACATAGTGACACTATGGTGTAGTTATGAGTCACATTAATGGAACTCATTAATGACTTATTAACATGCAGTGTAATGATGCTTTAATGATGTGACATCGTAGCATAACAGAAATGCTATGGCATGTTTTATTTTTAATAGTTAATGTGTTGGTAGAAAGGAGGATTAAACTATGAGGACTCTTTGATGAACCTCTGATAGATTTCCTCCCCAAATAAGAATGATGAATGCCAATATAACGTCATCAACTTTGACGTACATCGAAGAATGGAGTAGGGAAGTGATGAGCGACATCAACCTCTTGAACCCTTGAGGACGGAATGCTATGGAAATGAATGTCAAATGAGGTAGGGGTTTGATTTTGGTTTTATGATTTCCCCCTTATTATTCTAAATGAAGAATGCGGATTAACATACAAAAAAGTTAATTTTTGGATCGTGTGTTCATGCGGTAGGGTGTCGATCTTGGGTTTTCTATTCGGGATTAATTTCATTGTTTATAAAATTGTAATCTCGGACCTCCCCTGCTTCAAACCTCTAATGCGGAGAGCATGGGCTGATGAAAACAAGGCCCGACCCCCCTCCTCCTTGTGCGTTCTTGGTGGAAAATTTCATAGAACATAGGAAATAAAAATTCAAGTCCATCACAGAGAAGGAGACAACCCTACGATCCCGCAGGTGTAGACGGTTCAAAAAATGGACCATCGGAGCAACTCTGGTGGCCCGTAAAAGGAACTATCAGCAGTAGCTGTGGACAGAGGGAGGTGGCATGCTCATCGGTGTGTTGCGGCCGGCTGGCTATGGCAGTGTAGCATAGGGGCTGTCAGCATGCACTGGCGGCAAGCGGGAGCGGTGCATGCCGCGGGGGAATGGTAGGAGGTCGTAGCTCGTCGACCGTAGTGTTGACCTAGAACGCGGTGCCACTGGGCACTGTGTGGAGGAGTAGCCCACATCTTTGGGATGTGTTGAACAAAGGGGGTGGTCGGGTTGACTGATCACATGTGCCCCAACCCGGACCGGCCGAACCAGTTCTGGCTGATCCAGGCTAACCCTTCGGGCTGGGCCGAGCTGGGCTAGTTGGATCGGGCTGCCCGAGCGGCCCGGTCAGTTCCTTAAGCTGGTCCATTTTAGAAGACTGGGTTAGCAAGTTAAAGTCAGGATACATAGGCTGCTATGTGGCCTAGGTGGGAAAAAGAGACCGGTCCACCTGAGTGGGCCAGGCCAGATAAAACTAGGTCACTGGGTGACCCGGTGGTTTGGACCCATGGCCAACCTGATCCAAGCCTAGTGAGGCCTAATGGTCTAGGTAGATAGATGGGTCATGCAGGACCATGGGCCAGGATTAGTCGGGTCGGTCCGACTAAGTCAGACCGGGCCCAAACGCAGGCCCCTGTTTACTAAAACGTCTGTATCTTATAGGCCGAGCATCCGTTCGATATGTCATCTACTGCATTGGTAACCTTATGAAGAGATGATCCTTTGGATTGCTCTATGTGAGAATTTGTGGTGGTTTAGGTACGACCGATGGCTTGTGGAGAAGATTCTCCAGAAATCAAGTGTGCTAAGTGCGGAAATCTGGTGGTTGGTTGTGATGTGAAGAGCGACCATTCATGGGTTAGCATAAGAGAGACCCTTCGTGGATCAACATAAGAGTGATCCTTTGTGGATCAGAATAAGATCGACCCTTTGTGGATCAGCAGTAGCACAACCTATCATGGATCGGCCGTAGAGAGACCTGTTGTTGATCAGTAGAAAAGCAACCCTTTGTGGATCAGCAGTAGATCGATCATTCATGGATCATCAGCAGAACCTCTTAATAGAATAAGATGATCTAGCTTCAAGACTAATCATCTTTATTTTATGTACTTAAGTTATACCTGGTGTGATCTATCTTTTACTTTGTGCTATGTATTTGAGATCTTTCTTGGTGGTTTTACCTCTGTGGTATTTCCTTTGTGGTATTTTCTTTTGTAGATTTCTGAGAGACCATCAGGTGTCTCGAGGTCCCTACTGAGTATTGTTATACTCACCCCTGAATGAGTTTCACCCACACCTGTTTTGTCTTGTGCAGATGAAAGAAATCTTTTATTGGGACTTTGGACATCCAGGGCTAGACAGTGCTCTGAGGTGGATTGATAGATGTTATGTGATATAGTGACATTAGACAGTGAGTTGTACCTTCCCTTTAGGTAGGATACTTGGAGGATGACCTCTAGAGCTTGTACTTCTTTTTTTGTACTTTCCTTTTAGTTTGGATTGTATTCTAGCACTTTTACTTTAATTTTACACCTTTTACTCCCAATGGTGGTACTTTGTGGTGGTTTTACTTCTTTATTTCCTTTGTAGTTTTCTTTTTGCAGTATGCCATGTCTGTGTGTGTACAGGTTTAAAGGCAATTCCTTCCCTTCTTGGGATATGCATTTCCAGTGCTAGTCACCAGCCCCTGGCCTATGGAAGGCGGACTTGGGGTATTCATGGAATGGGCCCCAGGGGATGGGTTATGACATTTTTGTGATATATAGTGATACATTGACAAAAGGACATGGATGAATATCTATATGTAATGATAGAGTCTCTGCTTAAGCATCATGACAATTAAAGATCCTTGAACAGAATTATCAAGCCCAGGATCTTGAGTTATCATTCATAATCTTTTCCTTGAAGATATGGAGGCATTATCGCAATGGTGAAAGATATGAGATATATACATATCATAAAAGTTTGAAATTCATATTTTCACAAAAAAGAGCTCAACATGAAATAAATTATATGCCTAGATATACTCAAGGATTATGATAAATCAATACACTAAAACCATGGGAAAGCATATAATGTGGTTGATGTGTTGAGTATGAAATATCAATTGAGTTATAACTAAAATGAGGATTGAAAAGTATCCTATATTCATAGACCTAGAAAAGTTGGATATAGGAATCATTAATCACTCATTTTATAAATGATTCCAAACCATCTTTATTCGTGAAGATAAAAAGGCCCCATCTTGATAATAACAATTTACAAAAAAAATTAATTCATGAATGATGGGAATATTGAAAACTTTGTTTATAAATATGATGTGCTAAAATTTGTAAATAGGATATGTGCTCTATTAATACCTGAGATGAAGAGGGAATTACTTGATAAATCACATTTCCCTAATTTCCCTATACACCCATGTACGAACAATATATAAATATATTTAAAAGAATATTTTTGTTGGGATAATATGAAGTGGGAAATTGTTGACTATGTATCAAGATGCTTGGTTTTTCAACAGGTAACAGTTGAGAGAAAAAATCTTAAAGGAGTTATAAAACTTGTCCCAATTACTATGTGGAAGTGGGATGATTTTATTATTGAATTTCTCACAATATTACCAAGGACTCCTAAAATAAATGATATCGTATGGGTTATTGTTGATTTCCTTACTAAGTTTTCACATTTCCTCTGTATAAGGGAGGATATACCTCTTGAGTGACTTTAATATCTCTATATTAATGAATTTATGATACTTCATAGTGCAGCAATTTTGATTTTATTTGATCATGGCCCATGGTTTACATCAAAATTATGAAAAATTCTTCAGAAGGATCTTGACACTGAGATATATTTGAGCAGTTTTTATCATCCACATACAGATGGATATTACAAAAGGAATATTCCAACATTAGAAGACACAATGAGGTCATAATAACTTGACTTTCAAGGTATGTGGGATCATAATTTACCATTGGTATAATTTTCATATAATAATAACTTCCATTCAATCCTTAAAATGGTACCGTATGAAGCGTTGTATTGGAAAACATGTCTTACACCAACCTTTTCAGATAAAGTTTGTGAAAAGAAGTTTTTAGTCATAGAACATATTGAGGGGACAATAATGAAAGTAATAATTATATAGATTCATATCAAGGAATCTCAAAGTAGGAAAAAGTGTTATGTCAATTACTAAAGGAAGGGTCTAGAGTTTCAATTAGGGGTCATGTTTTCTTGAAGATAACTTCATTGAAGGGTGTTATAAGGTTTGGAAATAAATTTAATCTATGTATCAGGTACATCAGGTCTTTTGATATTTTTGAAATAATTAGATTCATTTCTTACTATTTGAAAATTCCACCCAACCTCTCCAAAGTGCATGATGTGTTCCATATCTCATTATTGAAGATATATATGCCCATCTAAACATATGAACTCACCTTTAAATAAATGGAATTGCGTCCTAGTTTATCTTATTATGAAAATCCTATCAATATAAGTGTTATAGAATTAGCTAACTTGACTGGTAAAGGTAATTTGGACAAATCATAAGATAGAGGAAGCAATATGGGAACCTAAGAAAGATATGATGAAAAAATACCAACATTTTTTATAAAGTGATGTTCTATAAATTTAGAGGATGAAATTTTTAAAGAGGGAAGAATGTAGTTATTTATCTTCAATTATAGTAAGTAAAAATTTCATTATAAAGAAACTATAGAATAATGCACATAACTTTATTCAAGAATATGATTTAAATATAAATTACTAATTTCTATAATTATAATTTGATGAAATTAATTTTATTTATGAATTAACCATATTAAAATTAACTTAGGGTGAATTCTTTAAATTTTTCATAAATAATTGATTTTTGGATGAATAATAAAAAATAATGATTTTAAAATAATGTTACTTTTATGAAATTATAATGATATAATAACTACTTGAAATTTTATGGAACCTTTTTTATAGACCAAATATATATTTAAGACTTAATTTAATTTATTTAAAAATATAACATTTAACTTATAAATCGATTTTTGACATTTTTTAAATCTAAGCAAAGTTTTTATTCAAGTGAAAAATATTTTTGATTCTTCTCTCTTAATCAAGTAAACACAAGGTTTCTTTCATTTTTGGTTTTGTTTAAAAGAAAAATAGGTATCATTTATTCCATGGGTTCAATATTATACTTTATTTTTCTATAAAATCTTTTTTATGCTTAAAACATTCATTTTTCAAAATATGGTTTTCATTGAATTTTTTGAACATATATTAAAAGTAATTTTTACTAATTAATTAAACTGAATCATATAAAATGGATTCTGTATTTGGAATCATAAAAATTAATATCATTTAATGAATTAAACTTAATTTTTTATCTTAATGAATAGTAACTAGGGTAAAAATTTATCACCTCTATAAAGGATAAAATGAGTTTAAAAGGTTAAAATAACAGGATAAACCTCCAAGATCACACAAAAAACATGCTTAAATCTCATTAATTGGTTGTATTTTGACCTTAAACTTCTCATAATTTGAAATTATTTCAATTTGGATCCACTTTACTTGAGTAACATAAATATTATATAATAAAGCTTCAAATATTTACAAGTTTGCTACCAACCTCAGTTATAAAAGGGCACCCCCTCCCCTCACTTATCCACACTTATTGAGCCAACTATATTGAATAATACCTGCAAAAATAAATTCCAAAAAATATTTTTATTGATCTAAAGGACTTGGTGTCACCAAAATACCACTTCAATAAGGCTTAAGGTGTAATCCAAAGGTGATTACCAAAGGAAGAGGAAAATGTTCTTACCAAGATTTTTCAAGTTTCTTTATTATTAAACCACCTCCAAATCATAAATAACCATCTTAAAAAAATTTCATCAGTATATTTACTATACTTATATCTTTTTATGTTAATGTAATATCCATTTTCAATCTTCTTTGCATCTTATGGAAAAAGAAAATTTCGCTTGTGCATACGTAAAGACTACCATCTCTAAGTAGCAGTGTAATTAGTTTTTCATCACTACCTCACTTGGTTGATTATGAATTTGGAATTAATGTATATATATGATATTTAATTCATAATTATTATTATGTAAATAAATTATATCATCTACCTTCTTACCCTCCCATCCATTGAAAAATTATAATGTTGCATGGGCATACGTGTGAAGTACCACCTCCAAGAAGCAATGTGATTATTTTGTTATTACCACCATGCTTGAATGATTCTAAAATAATATACAATAAATAAGAATTATATTCATTACATTATTAAAATTATTTAGATTATAAAACTATTTCATAACACCTTTAATCACAATCAATATAGAAAAGTAATTTTGGAGAAATTTACCGAACAATAATATGTTGTCGATGTAAGAAAGAACTATTCAATTAATGGATGTTAAATGATTATAAAAGGACCATAAAAAATATATATAGATGAAAAAGGTTCTTAAGAAGTTTTTAATAAATTTAATTTTATTATTCAGGTGGATATAATATGTTTGACTAAGAAGAAATCCATTGTAAGCATTTTTCATCTCAATTCCACTCCAATGAGATATATTTTATATTATGCACCTAATCTTTTTATATGGTGTATATACATCCCCTTTGACATATTATATCATTAATTCCTCTTTATTCATGGTATTTAAAGTTTTAATTCATATTTTCTCTCTTAAGGGGTTTTGATTTTAAAGTTATTAAATCTATAAAGATTTATTTTTTAATCTCACTCTTATTCAGGATTGTTCATGTATAAATTTATGTTGGGAGGATTATATGATCTCTCTATTATTAAAACCAATATATTTTTTCCTCCTCTGGTTATTTATGGGGTTTTCATTTTTTTTATTCCAAATTTTTCTCTCTTTAGTACACAAAGACTCTTTCTTTACAAAAGTGTGAAAAGAATGTTATTTTTAACTTATACGGCATGAATGACTTTTTCTGCTACCAAAACCATTATTCTCTATTTATCTTCCTATATAAGTTTCTATGTTTTTTTCAAAAAAAATAATTTTTAATTATTCTATGAATTTTTAACTTTGATATTAAAATTAAATACATTATTTTCTAAAATTATGAAAATAATTTTGTAAATGATTTATAACTTCGTTATTATAACAAAGTTTAAAAAGCTTTAACAAATTTTATTTTTAAAGTTTCTCTTCTATTTTATACTCTATTTATTAAAATTCATTCCTTAATTTTTGATGAATTGTTGGTATTCTATCATCCTATATTGATTTATGAATTATGCCTTATTTTTAGATCATTCACTTTCTTGTGATCATGTTATATATCACTCTTCATTATTAATTAGAAATTATTTTTCTCCCTTGGATCTATATTTTTAGTATCATGGATATATTCAATATCATTTTTACTACTTCGATATGGAATTATCTATACACCATTTAAATATATAGTGTTTCTTAAAGGAAACTAATTAATAAAGTTATTTAATTTATTGAAGAAATATAGAGGTCTAATATTCTTGATTCAATAAATATATTTATTTATTGATAAGGAATAATTATTTTGTATTATATTTTTGATTCAATATATGAGTGATGCATTGGAAATATATAAGTGAAATTTGGAGCACAATTATAGATAGTTCATCGATGCATTTATGGGTCTCATGAGACAAATAGTTGGACAAATTAAATGGTAATTTAGTGTATACATACCCATTCATTGAAATATTTTGATATAAGGCCCTGATGGAAATATTTAAGATGTCTTGGCACAAGTTCTTAATGGTAACATCATAGCGTCTGACATTATTCATCTCCTTTGTTAATATTTTAGTTATTATTATCTATTATACTAATATTTTCCATGCATATATTTTAAAGCTCAAGTTATTGATTAAATTATGCATGTATTTATTATCCACTCTACCATATTGTTTGTGACTTATTTACTCATGATAGCTTTCATTGTTCTCTTTCCCTTACTGAGCATCAGATCTCACCCTTTATTATTTTTTCCTTTATTCAGGATATAAAGAATTAATATTTGAATGATATTCAAGGATAAAATAATGTTTTTCATGCTATCTTTTATTTTTCAAATTTAATATGGAAATCATGTATGCATCTAGTCTCTCGGTCATTCTAAACTGACCAATCCTTAGTGATATAACCCCTTGTATCTTGTATTAATGTAATAAAGTACACATCATCTCTGGGTTTCTTGATTTGGGGTTGTTACAACTCAATTACAAAAGGTTATGGGTTTTGGGTGGTTATCCCAAGTCTACTTTGTTATAGGCATGTGGTTAGCCTTTTCCATTATGATATGAATGTCTTGGTGTTTAATCTTTACATATGTTATGATTTCTATGCTTATTTTGGTACAAAATTCTTATGTTATGAAATGTACTCTTGTTATGATCTCATGAATCATGATTATTGACTCATGTTTCTATACTCCTATGAATCATTTCATATGTTAAACCAAAAGCATTGTGTCATGAATCATGTTTTATAATATATGTTTTATTTTCTATAATTTTCTTATGGAATGTTCATGCATCCATATTATGTTCTCATACCTATATGTTCATCTTTTTTTCATTCATGATTATCAATTTTTATCTCTTATGTTTACAATTACTGAGAATCTAATATCACCCTTTCCTGGTGCTCACATTCCTGAGGATATGAGAAGAGTATAACATATGATATGTATAGAAGGGGGTACAGTGTAGCGTAATTATGGATAAATGTTCACACTGTTGTAAAATAAGATATTTATGTATCTAATCTCGAGACACAAAGCCTATATGTTGAAATATATGATTTTTTATCATATTTGATGAATATTCATGTAAAATGATGTAATATGTATGTATATTATGGTCGGGTCACTTCATAATTAACTCTAATTCTCCCCTTCTCCTCTCCCGATTAATCTCATCTCCCCCATCAACTACCTTTTCCTTTCTCTCAGTTTTTCTATTGTTATCTCAAAATGAACAATCATCCCCTGATGTCAACTCCAATATCCATCCATTAATGGTTTCTACTCAACTAATCTCTCTCTAGATCTTCTTAATTATACGATCAACACTCAAGTAGAGTTTTTATTTTGTTTTAATTTTTTTTTTTAAGTTGATTAGAATTCATATTTAAGATTAGTTATTGAAATAAATTTGACTTAACCATGACTTGAGTATAAATTTTATATTGTTTTGAAAAATATAGGGTAATATTTTTCTATAATGATGTGAAATATTAAATATGGTTTTCATATTTAAAATAATACTTCTTCAATTATATTAAATTGAAATTTTTATATAGTAGGAATATTTAGATAATGGTATTAATTATTGTTTAGAGTTTATACATGATGAAAAGGAGCATTTTTTAGTACATAGTCACTTTGGTATAACAAATCATTTATTAGTTTTGATATTATAATTTGAATATTATGTTTTATTATTAGTTTTATAAGGGTTTTAAAAAACTAATTTTTAGATTTCCATGATTTTTTTCATATATATAATAACAAATAATCCAAGGGTATATATTTTATATTTTTTATAGAGATCTTAAATTTTATGGGTTTTGTACGAACATCACATGCTCATAACAATAGAAGAAACCTAATAAATAGCTGGATATATCATCATCAAATCAACATGTAAATGAAGAATATATAACAAATATGATTACTCAAAAGAGTATTTTTGAAGAATATCACTAAGAAAAACACTCAGTATTTTTCTACCATAAGTATTCCATTAACTACTAGAATCCATATATTCCATAAAAGGAACCCTCAAACTCCAAAGGTGTGATAGAACCTCCTCCTTGAATAAAAGGAATCCATATATTCGATAAAAGGAACCCTTGAACTCCAAAGCTGTGATAGCACCTTCTCCTTGAATAAAAAAAAGAACAAGGTGAAAAGGATATTTAACATATCTTAAAGAATACCAACACCCTACAACAGGAGTATCTAATATTTCATATTGAATCCCTTTATTTAATTACTGAAGTTTAGCATCGAATTCCAACCTTTGGTGGATAAAATATGTTACCCAAAATCTATACCCATTAAAATGTTATGATTGTTGAATGTTTCAATGATCCTGGCATGTATTTTATTCAATAAATTAATTAACTCTTTGAATCATAACTAATGTAAAACCATATAGAAGTTGTGATTGTAGTGATGCACATGATATCTCATATAATATGGAAAATCTTACAATATGATATAGGAATCATATGCCTATAATGATATAACCATGTCATTTACAACAAGATGAATCATATCCATATCATGGATTATAATATAGATGAATCATAAAATAATATTCATCTTATTTTAGTTCATAACAAATAATCTATTATTTTTACTAAAATATCATAAGGGATTTATACAAAACTTCACAACTCTTTGTGAATCCATGAGAACTCTTTTATATGTGGTTTATCAAAATATATTCATTTTTAACTGAACACTTTTTCAGATATTTAATCCTTATTATAAGGAATAAATTTGTGACAATACAGTATTTTTTAGAATTGAAAAAAATATATAAATTCCTTTATTCATAAATAAAATCAAAGAGTGGCATCTATCAAAAATTTTGTGTTTCCCAAGCTATAAATGGATATGGTGTGATCTCTATTAGACATACTTATATCTCTATAAAAACATTTTCATCATAAGATTTATCATATAAATCAAATTTATACTTGAATAATCTCTTTTACTAAGATATCAAGTAACCTACAAACATGTAACATGTCAATCTAGTATAGGTTTTCTCATATTTTCTATATTTTTTTAAATTGGCTTACTAATATGAATGAATACATCACATATCATTTATCTAAAGGTGTCAAAGTATAAAGGTTTTCATGCTATGTTTCTTTCCAATCTTGGGTAATGGGGATTCATATTAAGCATATAGCCTAAAGTATATCAATGACCATATGTAATTCCATGTGATATACTTTAGTGGGCCATTTTAGATAATAATTCTCTACTCATTATCCCATGAGTCCACTCTACATCACATGGAAGAATATACTCATGAAAATATTAACATAACATCATAACCCATAATACTTTTTGATGATCATTGATTAAGGAAAACTCGGATTCATACATTAAGGGGATATTATCATTTAATTTTTTATGTAATACATGAAAAATACATGAATAAATAATAAATGAAGAATAAATTTTTTATAAAATAATAATAAATTTTAATACCATTACATAAAATCACTTATGGATCTAATACTAAGAGATTTCACATAACCCTTATTCTTTTACTATGTTAATGATTTATTCAATATATCTATGATATTATCTTTTATAGACAAATAATAGAACTTTATGCCACCCCTCTCGATGATATCTTGAATGAGATGGTACTTGAAATTGATGTGTTTAGTCCTTAAGTGAGACACGGGATCCTTGGACTGAGTATTAGATCCATTTTTGTCATAGAAAACTCATTTTATCCCTTAATACTAGAAATGAACCCAAGTTGAGTAATGAAATTACTGATCTATGTAGCTTCCTTCATAAAACATGATGCAAGGAAATACTTTTCCTTTGTTTTTGAGTCTTCCAAAATGGCTGGTTTGGATCTCTTACAAATGATAGTACCACCATTGATGTAAAACAAGAAACCTAATTGAGATCTCATATCATTTTTATTGTATTGAAAACTATCATCAGTGTAACCCTTTACAATGAGCTCATACTCACCTATAAAGACAAAGAGCATATCATTTCTTCTTCTTAAGTACTTAAGGATATTTTTGAAAAAAGATCTAGTGACTCTCACCAGGATTGGATTGGTATATACTTTTTATGCTCAGAGCATAAGCAACATTAGGTTGAGTGAAAAACATTGAATACATGATATATCCTATGGAAGATACATAAGGAATCATATATACCCTTTATAACTCTTTATAATGATCTTGGATCTTCCAAATATTCATTCCTTAAAATACTAGTAAACAACCCCACTTGGAGTTCTCCATGATAAACCTCTTTAGTAGTTTACTAATATACATGTTTTAACTCAGTCCAAGAAATTTTTTTGATATATCTATATAGATATTCATACTTGGTATATAGGATACTTCACTCATGTATTTTATTGAGAATAATTTTCCTAAAAATGCATTTATAGAATTTATAGTCAGGAAATCATAACCGATAAGTAAGATATCATATATATATAATAATATAAATACCACAACATTCCCACTAATCCAATTGTATACACAAGAATTTTATACATTCGTGATGAAACAAAACTCTTTGATTACATCATCAAATAGGATATTCAAACTTAGAGAAGGTTATTTCAATTCAAAAATAGGTTGTTACAACTTTAAAAACATAGTATGCTCATTTTTTACTTCATAGCCTTTAATTGTTTCATATACATGTCTTGGAAAGAATTACCATTAAGAAAATAAGTTTTTAAATCCATTTGATATATCTCCTAATCATAATGATTTCCTATTGAAATAAATAACGGAATGCACATTATCATTGTAACTCAAGAATATGTGTCTTCATAGTAAAAACCATGAATTTTTTTATAACCATTAGCTACCATAATAGATTCATAGGTAGGCATTGCACTATCCATTTCAGTTTTCTTTTTAAAAACCCACTTTCATAATTGGGGTTTCACCCCTTCAGGTGTATCAACCATGTTCCAAACAAGGTTAATATACATGGATTCCATCTTATATTTCATGTAATTTGTTCATTTCTCACAATTAAAAATATTAATAGCCTCTCAATAGGTAGTTGGTTTATCTTCTATGGATAGTAATTCATCATCACTTTCTACAAGAAAAACATTTCTTTCAGAATCTTGATGTATTCTTTTAAATCTTCTTGTTTCTTATATAACTTCAGTTGGCTCTTCCTCCATAACTCTTTATGAAACCATCTCAAATTATTTCTCAAGAATAATTCCTATTTGTTGATTTTGAACCACTTCAAGTTATAATTTCCTCCCAATGAACCTTAGATTCATTTTTTCCCCTCTAAAGTAAAAAACCCATATCAATCCAAAAAACTTTTTTTTAGTAGGTTTATAGAAATAATATTATATAATCTCCTCAGGATAACTGAAAAATAAAAAAAAAATCTAATTTAGCGTTGAGTTTTTTAGAATCTAAACTTCATACATATGATTCACAACCCTAAATCCATATAAAATACATATTGGGAATTTTTCATATCCATATATCATATAGTGTCTTTATGACTCCTTTAGATAAAATGTGGTTATGTAGGAATGTTATATTCTTTATATAATATCATTAGTATGAAGTAGGAATGTCACAATGACTCATTATAAATCAAACCATATCAAAAAAGGTACAATTAATTCTCTCTTAGACTTTCTATTCCACTATGGTGTTCCAAGAGGTGTGAGTTGTAGAAAAATTCTACAATCTATGTGATGATCATTAAATTCTTAGCTTATGTATTCACCTCCCTAATATGATTAAGTAATCTTAATACTTTTACATAGTTGATTTGGTAATTAAATTTTGAACACATTTTACTTTTTTATTTTTTTCAAACTTGTGTCATATAAGAAACATATAACCATATTGATAGAAATCATCATTAAGGGTTATGAAGTACATATACCCACCACTTGGTTTAGTACAAATTGGTCTATATACATCACTATGTATTTGATGCAATAGTACATTATACCTCTCAACTTTTCCACTAAAATTCATTTTGGTTATTTCTCTAGAAAAACAAGATTCACGTATCAAATGATTCGTAATAAAATGAATTAAACTGCCCATATTTATAAAGCCTTTGAAAGTGTTTCTAATTTATATGTCTAAGATGAAAATGATAAACATAAGTTGTGTTAGAATCAAACTTTACCATTTTACTTTGAATGTTATATAATAGATTATCCATTTATTGAATGCATATACCATTGAATATATTCTCTATTCCATATAACTTTTCATTCATATATATATATATATACAGAACAACTCTTTTTCTTTATAATGAATGAAAATCCCTTCTTTTCTAAATAAGATATTGAAATCAAATTTCTATTTTTGGTTGGACCATTGTTATAGTATTCTAACTATATAATTTATTCACTTCGTAGACTTATATCATAATTTATGACCTCCAATGTAGAAACTTTTTCCCCATTTACAACATGAATATATACTCCACCTTTTAATCAATTCTCCCATATTTCTTTATATCAGTTTATCTACAAAAATGTGTGATGCACACCCAGTATCTAATACCCATGATTCAGGATTTGAATGATTGATTTCTATAACATTCACACCCATATGCACAAATTGATTCTATTTTAGATAACTTCTCAAAATTAGATACAAATATAGAGTTAATCTATAGGTTATACCTACAAAAGATCAAAAAATTATAATCATGATGCGAGAAATAATATTCAATAAAGAAATATCTACATGTGAGTATCATGTTTTATATATTTTCCTTACGGTATTTTAATGAACATACTCATAGAAAAATTATAGCCCCATACCTAATTACCTTTAATGATCCAAGATCTATATTTTACTAATTTTTTTAGTCCACATTAGTATTGACCAAAAAACATAGTTATCCAGGTAGGTCATCATGCCAGCTATATTAGATATGACTCTTAGGTGGTTGAGTGGACATTTCCCAAAAAAATTATTTGGATAAACATAACTTTACTCCTCTAGTATCAAATCTCATAAGATTTCCCAACTAAGTCTCACTCAATGATTACAAAGAGATTTTGTTACCTAACACTTAGGGATATCCATTATTTTGGAAACATAGGGAGTCACATGACAGAGATTTACAAATGAAGAAGAGACATAAACAAAATAATATGATGATGATGAACATGGAAATAGTGATTTATTTGGTTTAAGAATAATCCCTACAACCATGGAGAGGCATAATCAATTCACTAAAATTGGGAGCACAATTATATGGAGATTTTAGAGTTTCACTCACATAAAAACCCTAGATCAAATTGAGCTAATAAATAATATAAATAATGGTTCCACTAACTGTACAGTAATTCCACTATGCTATATTGAATGGTGGTTGGATTTCCACACTACTATAGTGATGAGATCACCCAAGTTCAAGGTGTTACAGTGGTTGGTGGATAGAAGTCTACAGAGCTATAGTACTGATGACTCCAAATTCCAAGATACTACAGTAACTATTTCAAAGTCTACACTACTACAATGCCCTATTGGTGTTTCATTTTCATCTCTACTATAGTGGGTTATAGTTGTGGTATGGTGTGTAGTATGTCCTGTTATCATTCATTCCAACATCATCCAAATGGATCGGGCTACACTAATCAACAATCTATTTCCACCATTCCATACATAAGATAATATGTCATGAACCATCTTGGGATGCCATCCAACCCAACACCCAAACCATCCCATAACATGGCCCGAAGGGCATTCTTTGTCTCCACAGGCTGGAAACTAGTTCCTAAGCAGCAAACATTACATTTGGGAAAGATTTATCCCATGATAACATCTGTAATCAACCATAAGAATAACTCATCACCACATAATCAATAACCATATCCAAAATAAATAAAACTATCATAAGTTAAACTACTTACATTTTATCCAATACCAAAATACCAAAACAAGGAAGGGAAACAACTACACTTCCAAAAAACTCCATGAAACAAGAAGGACAACACCCTCAAGCTACCTCCATCAACACCTACAAGAATAGGGATCACTAGCAACCAGATCCACCATCACCACTATAGATCATATTTCATTTACCTAGGTTAGAAATAACAAGCACTCCATACACATGGGGGTGTATACATGGTGTGATTCAATGCCTTGTAGGATATCACCCAAAAAAGATTTCATGTTATACTATTATAATACAAATCAACATGAAATTTTTTATTAAAGAAAGGAAAAAATTAAAGGGATTTATTTAAGAAAAAAAAATTTGGAAAACATTTCAAGGAAAAAATGCTTTGAAATTTAGAGTGAAAATTAAAGTCCACCTTATACCAACAATAATCATAGCATCATATAAGCACCATGTGAAATCCCTAAGGCAATAGAATTAGTGGTACCCTAGGAACCCCATACCTCAGTGACATAGTATTGAAACCATAACCCACAGTGTCTTCATGCAAGATCCATTTTAGAGGATTAAATCCAAAGTTTTAATAGTCTCTGATCATCATCATATGTTTAGTTAGTGGTAGCATCAATCTTGCTAGAGGGAACCGTGCCTCAGCCCCACCAATCCTACTAGAGTACTAGTCCTAGTCCACCCATCTCATCACCTAGGATTATCTGTGTGCTAAAATCCTATTACCAACACACCCAAACCACCTCTTTTACATGTACATACATCCAAAAATAAACACACACATGGAAAACACCATTTCCGATATAAAAAACCCCCTTCAAATCCTTACGCACACCAAAACCATTTGAAATCATAGTTTCACACCACCCAAAAAAATCCATAGAACACAGTTAGATAGCACATCAAGCATACTAAAATCATCCAATAATACTAAAGCATAGAATCACTTACCTCAATCTTGGAAACTTCTATAATCTGGTGGAAAATAATAATTTTGCCACAAGGAGACCCTAGAGAGATAAAGGCACAACATAAACATCAAGATTCAACCCAATAAATCAAGATTGAACCCTCATTAGGTCAACCCATCTTCTAGAGAAAGAAGAACCTAAATTAGGAGTAAGGAATAAAGAAGAAGGAAGAAGAAGAGAAATTAAGGGACTTAATTGAATCTTCTTGAAGGATCCAAACCCAAACCACCCAATATTTAGATATCCAAGGGATCCAAGAGGAGGGTAAAGGCCCCTAGGACTAGAAATATTGAATGGGGGAGGAAATGGGTGGATTTGGGTTAAAATGGGGATGGTAAAATATTAAATTCCATATTTTTAATGACCTAGACAAGCTTCATGGTTTGGATGCACGGTTTTCCAAACGATGTGACAACCGTTCATCCCCCTCTATCAAAATAAGAACGATGTCACATGGTTCTTGGGGGAGGTTTCACACCCATGTGGTCGACCATACGCCTTAGACTGGCCCACTGGTCTAGGTGCACAGTTAACCACATACCCATATGACAATTTGTGTATCCTAAATGGTGCCACTTTCCAGGGTGCACGGTCTCTTTTAGGTTGGCGCGCGGTTTCTACTAACCATGTTCCAAACATTTTCCCCCTTCTATCGGGTCCAAAAACTCCATTCTTCAGCAAAAAATCCTGGTAAAACTAAGATATAAATACAAGATGAAAAATAAAAGATAAAAATACCATAAAAAAACAATGAATGTGACAATTCTCCCTACCATGAAAAATTTCCTCCCTTATAAAGTCAACTCAAAGTCTGATCAAAGAAAAAAATTGGTACTTATATTCAAACATTATATTTGGTAATGTTTTCACCCATGATAACATCCATAAACAACCATAACAATAACTCATCACAATATAATCAATAACCATACCCAAAATAAATATAACTATCATAAGTTAAATTGTTTAAATTGGAGGTATCGAGGCACACAATGGAATCCGGTGGGCCGACGATTTAAAAATTTTCATCATCAGGATGATAAGAATTGTCATCTTTCATTATCCGAGCCCCAGCATGGTCCAAGGATCTCATGTAAATTAAACAGAGCATAAAAATTAAAGTTAAAACATACCTTTTTCTGATCTGAAGTCATGCTCGACAGCTGCTTGTCGTCAGTGATTGCTTCTTGAAGGATCCAAAGAATAATCCCTCTATATCATCCACACATGCTTCAAAAATCAACAGAAGCATCGATCGTCAAATTTTCGGTGCTAGTGTGGAGATCCAATAACACCTTCGATGACCCGACGATCACCGCATTGATGTGATTGCAATGCATGAGGGGGAACTTGATATGATCACCTAGATCTAAAGTTCCCCTCTACAGAAAGAGAGAGATGAGAGAGATGCTCTAATGAATTCATCATGAATAGTCACTAGTGAGAGCATCTCTCATGTTTTAAATAGTGGATGATAAAATACCCGGATTGGGTTCCCCGACCCTTGTTTATTAAACGTTCACTAAATAGATAATTATGAAAAACTAAACTATGTCATAAATATTATTTATATTTTATCACATACCTATAATATATAAAAAATTATGACATGATAAACTTGAGTCATTAACTCAACTCACAATTCCCACTTAATATTAATTGAACCTAGAATATTGAAATAATATTCATTCAAATAATATTATTTCTCATATTCATTAAATACATCATGAATAATTTTAATAAATAAATTCATCCCAATTATTATTTACTTGAATAATTTGAATTTTTTTATTCCTTTAGTGATCATACATTCTTGGAAAAAACTCAAACCCCAATGGTTGGTCCCACCATGTCTGATATACCTATTCCACTGAATAGGGAAGATTCTTAAATACGCTATTATGTGTGAACCTCTAGGCCCTTATCTCGATAGCAATGAATAGAATCCATAGACCAAGAGCAGATTATAGAAACTCATTAAGGCCCCTAAAGAGATAAGTAATAGTCATAGAAATGAAAATCAATCTATGAACACACACTGTGTAATATAATCTCTCTGTCTTTGGATATATCATAAAGAAAGATGCACACTTATTTCATCGTCCTTTTTTGTTTTATTATTTGTTGATATAACTATACGGATTTACCCTTAACTATCTTGGAAAAGGTTTTATGAACTCACTAACATCCTGATCAACCAGGCCTGAGATATATTACTTCCTCAACTCAGAAGTGACAAATCATTTCTTGACCATTCAACTAATGTCATGACACAAATAATTCACCCAACACAAGTTACCTCACTGTGATTTCATTATCATGTTTTTTTTACTTTCATCAAAGTACGTGATCAAATGGAACACATTGATAATGATCTCAAGTCATGAGACCAATACACGTGTTTATAGACAGGAACAACCAATGACTCCCAAAACATGTGGTGTTCCTATTGGCAGTTCTGTCCTCATGACCTCAACTACTAGAGATCACCAAGTAAAAACTTCATGAGAATAAGTCTCAATGATTATAGTCCCCCAACACCTAACAATCATACATCATCTATGTCTAGTCAAAATGACCATTTATTGCATTTACTAAACCCAAGTCAATATTTCTCCCACTATCTCAAGTAGATATGTGCACTCTTATATAGAAATATAGTCTATCATATGAATATAAGTATACTATCCAAGGAATTTATTTAATATCCTAAGAAAATTTTAGGATAATTACTTTAGATTTACATTGTGTTTTATTGATGAAATTTTGTTTATATCCTAACAAACTCTTTTCATCTTAACATGTGTTCTTATGACATAATGGATTTTTATCATGCTATGACTCATATGATATTCATTTGTCATTATAGTTGCCATATGGTTATGGGATACCATCATTATTTTTGAAGAACAACTTGAAATATTATGGAATTTTCTACAATGATATATGTGTCAATAGTGATGTTCCTTTTAACATACATCATGACTTTGATGTGTATAAGGAAATATGAATTTAGGAATTACTACATGCTATATTTTATTGATCAATTTTAACATGTAAGACTCATCATTAATCCTCCTTATTAACATCATATCCCTAACATGGATAAGGTAATGTGCATTTTGGAATTACTCCACGCTATATTATATTGAACGATGGATGGTTGGTCAAGAAATTCTTCAGTATGTCGGCCTAAAGAAACTCATATCTTCTGACCATGAAAATAGTATACCTCATTTTTTATATCACTTAATTTCTTAAATAAATATTATGAAGTATATTTACCATGAGATTACCCTTGGAATAGTTCATGCTCTCTTGTTGAACTAATTCCAAAAGCTTTGTGGCATACCTTTATTTCGAAAGGTTTCTTTATCCAAAATAAATAAGTATATATGTCAATAATACCTAAGGTGTCTATCACTATTGAGTGTAAATACCAAATTGGGTATATCCTTGAAGTCCACTTTTATTTTTACTTGACAAATAATTATCTTTCCACAACTGGGTAAATAAGCTTACATTTTATAGTCATCATGCATTACTTATGATTCAAGTGTCAATAAACTATTGGTTGAGTATGAGACACCACAAAGAACATTCATTCCTGAAATTGGAATAATGTATCTTTATGTCCAATGGAAATATGAGATAAATTTTTTGGTTATATTCAATAAAGGTTTGACTTAAATCATTAAATTAGAAATTATAAGTTATGTGTTTCTCACCGTTGGCTTAGGAATCAACCTTTCTCAGCCGCTTGGCAAATACACCTTACTTTATGTAATGTTTCTATTACTTACTAGGTTATTGTATTTCAATACACATATGTAATGAACATATTTTACATAATACCCAAGAAGTATGTCGGAAACAATACTTATAATTGATGAATGTTTTTAAAGAAGAAGAGATTAATTTCTTCTTTAATTTAGTTCATTGCAATTAAACTTACATAGATTTATTTCATGATATGTGAAGCAAATAACCTTAGGTTTATTACCTCTATTTGAATAATGTTGTGAAGGTTCCTTTGGTTTCACTCTTTCTATTGGCCTTATCACCTTGTATTTCAACTTGTTCACCATAATAACTAAAGATTACTCTTTATTTAATATTCTTATTTACTTGGGAAACCTTTCCTAAAAGGTAATGAAGCGTTTACTCCATCCTATTAATTTTGTAACTTAAGTGAAACTAGAGTAAAAGGGTGAAAAATGAAATGATTAAGGGATCCATTGGAAGATCGTGATCCATATATTAATTTACACATATTCAGTGTAATAATCACCCATTTATATTTTGCTTCACTTTATTTGTGCAATCTTCTCAGAGATGAGACAACATGTATAATTGACCATATTCTGATGTAGTGTCCACAACTCACATCGGACGTTGATGATAAAATTATGACTTAACCATCATATGCTTCATACATGAATCTCCTGTAATCATTTTAACACCCTCACTTCATGAGGTAGCTTAGCAAGTATTGGGACTAGTACCTTGAATCTCTGATATCGTAGTATTGTGCGCAAGCACCTATACAACACTTGGAAATTCAAGATAGTTTGGACATTTCCTTTGACCAATAATTATCACAATATATATGTTGTGGTATTACTTTCCATTATCTACAAAAATAAAATTTAGCAGATAGTACTTTTTATCTTAATTATCAATTTAGACATTATTGGTTAATTAATTAAATTATTAAATGTCTCTCACTATTTTATCGAATTCTAGGAACCATCTATATTAGAATCAGAATACTCTAGTACTTGATTATTCTAGTGTAAAGGATCTTTGAACCTCCCCTCACAGTATACAAACTATGGCTATTCCACTACTCAGAAAGTTCGGGGTTGGATTTCGACTGGCTAACCGCATTAACTCATGACTCCTTGATCTGTTGAGTGAAGTCTTAGCTTCTCAAAATCATAATCTTGATTCTCTTTACACTTTTCCCCTAAATTTATAGCTAGTTATTTATGGATATTCCTTAACTACTAAATTCAGTTAAGTCGACCCATCGTTTTCATAAGAAGTCCCCATTAGTAGGAGGCACCCTGAATTATGGTTGACTGAGCACCTCAAACACCTGGTTGTGTTCAAATTCAAAAAAATGAAGTCGTTTGACTTGATATTTCTTTAAGGGGTTTTGTTTAATATTTTTATCGATGAATAGAATCTATTTCTATTAATCGTGTTCAATCTATGTTGTCTCACTCACAATTGAACATTAATAGAAAAACATTCATCTCTTCTTGATGGATTTTTTCCTTATTATTTTATGTGTTATCCTGCTCTCAAGCACATGCATAAAGAAAATAAACTACATGACTGGTCTTAAGCATCTAAAACTGGTTGGTCCATTTAAACTCAATGGACTAATCACAACCAAGGGGTAACATACCTGAGTCATAGTTTGACTCGTGATGTAACTCATCCTCATCCAATATGTCCACTGCTCGTCTGGATTTTGCCTCATCTTGGAAGGGTCCACTTCTCATCTGGTGAACCACCTCATATTGGCAGGGTTCACACCTTAAATCATCATTGTTAAAAGTAAAAGTGTACTCGCACGCAGGTGAGGGGAACTAGGGGCGCAATATACAATAGATAAATTTGGACGCGTATACCCATATACAAATTGACCAAAATAAAATGATGATGCGCAAATCGTCTTAATTATTTACAATCATCACACAAAATTATAAATAATTAAATAAAACATCCACACATGCAAAGGTTGGTGGATTTCTCAAAAATAGTCAGTGGGTAAAATTAAAGTGCGATCAAAAAACTAAATTGCAATAAATTAAAGTAAGAGGGCATTTAATTAGATTAAATGAATTAATTAAATTCAAATAATTTAATTATATCTGGTCCGGTGATTAATTTAATTTAATGAAAAAATTAAATTAATTTTACCAGGTATAGGTGAGGTGGTCGTGCGGAAGGCGGTGTGGCAGAGGTGACCGATTGGGACCCCGCGGCGGTTGGCTTCTGTCGAGACGGCGCTGGTGAGAAGCAGTAGAGGTGCATGAGGCTGGAGATGGTTCAGTCGAGATCTGTGGCCGATGCTATATGGAGTTGGCCCGAGAGTCGTTGTCGGGTAATTTTTTTATCTGGGTTTTTAAAAAATTAAAATTTGATAAAAGGGTATAGGGTTCGAATATTTTTAAAAATGGGTCCGGGATGCGTGAACGCCGTTCACGCATCCCGGACCCGGGCGTGATGCGTGAACGCCGTTCACGCATCTTCCCGAGAGAAGGGATGCGTGAACGGCGTTCACGCATCTCACAGAATACCTAGTGAACATTTTTGAAAACTCCTTTGCACATTTTTTTCTATTTAAGATAATCTTAAATAATTCTCACTTTTAAAACATGGATAATTATCCAAATATGAAATTAAATTACATAAATGAAGAGATATATGAAAAAAGTATAAATATATTATTTATATTTTTCATGAAGAATAAGGATTGGTATTTGGAGTGAATATGGAATTTGGTGGAATATTTTATCTAACACATATTTTTAACTTTATTTAAAAAGGAATCCATCCAACTAGCTACATAAGGGAATTAGGTGCAGCCACTTTTGAGGTGGGAACTGGAGTTGACTATTGTATGGGAAGAAATGGTAGGCGAGCATGAATTCACATGAGGCACATGGTATTAGAGTGGTGGTTCAATCATGTGCAGTGGAATGGTGTTAGAGAAGACAACATGGGTCGATGCCAGTGAGGATTTGAGAGCGTACCCCAGTAATCACTTCTACCAAGCTGAAGGAATGATAAAATAAATAAGGAAGCACTCAACCGAGTGATATTATTATATGGGAAAATGGTGACACAATCATTGTCTCTCCACTAAAAACATGCAGACATTTACACAACAGTTTGATCTAACTTTTTCAAGTTGTCTAATTAGTGAGAACCTTCTTCCCTTTCTCAAGGGTTTTATAGAGCATTGGTTATCTACCATTGATGAGTCACAAAGATCATGGTTGGGAATCCTTGGATAAAACCAAGGACCCTTCCATATTAAGAAGTCCATGATGAACTTATAATATCCAAGCATGATCCAAGAACAAGTCATGTTCAATATTCATGCATTGTCGTGCATGAACTGAAGGATCCCAAGACTTTTGATGAAATAGAGTCTTCAAATGAAGTAAGATCTAGATTTAATGCCAAGGTACAATCATGATAATATATTCATGAAGTTACAATTTCATTAATATAATTTAAATAATAAAATGAATAGTTCATGTGATGAGAGTAAAAATTTATTCTAAAATGAATATCCTATGTGATGAAATGTGAAACATAAGTATTCGGGTGATTAGAAGATCATATTTTGATGAATCCACGTGAATCAGATTCTTACATGAGTTGTAACATTTATGTGAAGAATGGAGAAGACCGGAGCATTGGGTATTTTTGATGAGTTTTTGTATTTTATTATGTAATTAAATATGAGTTACATGTATGAATATAGATAATGATTCATAGAGATAGACACCACATTAAGAAGAAAGAGGGGAACCTTAATCCTTCTAGTATTCTTTATGAGTTGCATGAAACAAAATACCCACAGAAACTAATGGGGCATTCAATATGAGGAAAATATGATACCACTACTGATGAGTATTCATATATAAATGTGTAATTAAATGTGTTATTACGAAACAAATTTAAATAAGGATTTAAATGATTGATTTTAAATCATGTAATAATGATATATTACCCATGAACAATTATTGTTTGTTTTGTGAATAAAGTGTGTATGAAGGTGATGAAGACTCTGTGTTGAATTGAAATATTATTTCTGATAACTCGATACAATAATGTATCAGGTAAATACAGAAAGATAAATTGATGAGTTCTTGATTATTTGAATATTGAGGAGAATCTAGATTGCACAAAATCTGAAAAGAGTCTTAATATAATAATTTCTAAAATTATTGATAAAGTACACAAGGTAGGAGTGACTAGATTTCTTATAGAGTAAGTCTATTTGAAGAAGAACTTCTTCCTAAATTTGGAAGTAGATGTATCTTTTGGATTATAGAGTAGAATGAATCTCCAATGTATTATGGAGAAAGAGAGTGTATAGTGGATTATTTTTTGTTATAGAGAGGAAAAATGGATTATATGTCATTGTATTAACTTGTGGAGATAGTGAATAATACATGTTGGGGGGTATAACCAATATAGAAATGAGTAGTATTTTCAAAATAACCCTGTAAATAACATGTGATTCTCCCTATTTCATTACAACTACACTTGAGGAATGATTGAGAGTTTATATTGAGTGGATCAAAAACCTAAACAAATTTCAATAGGTTGAATTTAAAAAAAGAATTAGTAAAATAAGGCTACCACTGATTCACCTCCCTCTCATTACCACCTAATTGATCCTTGGCCACTAAAAATATCTCTTCGTATCAATAGATCTTGGTGAAATAGGTTTACACACATCAATTTGCATTAGTTCAATCACTCTTATTGACCATTGATCTTTAACCTTTTATATATTTCAAATAATCTTCCCTTGTTAGAAAGAATCGCATGTATGAGTATGATCACATGATAAATTAGAGAGATCTTGAGCAGTGTCACATTTCAACAGATCTTCCATGTATGATTGGCTCATATAAACAATAAATTTATACCACAACCTATTTTCTTCTTCCTTGGATATAAAATACATATCTTCTTGTCCACTCAGAAGATATAGATTTCCCTTTGTGTGTTTTCCTTACAAAACAACTCCACTATATTTTCCCTTGATAATACACACCTTATTTGTAAATATTATAGTGTGTCCCAAGTCACATAGTGACCCTCAAGGCTATGGAATGAGCATTCTAAGAATTCCCCATATTTCCACAAAAATAATATTTGATAAATGGTTTATTCATGTGCATCACTAATACACCACTCATTATTCCTTAAGATCACTAAATATTCTGATTCTAATTCATACCAAAATAAATCTTTATCCACATAACAGGCTCTTGTGTTCTGACACCAATCATTACTGCTTTCTGTTTATGAACAATAACCATACCATTTGTGGCATTACGATGTATCATTTTCTTCCCTAAACATTTTTTAACTATTTTTTGGACCTATGAACCATAATTTCCCTTTTTTCCATCACCTGTGTGACCTAATTTCCTAATATCATATTAGGAGTCAAGAGTTTCTCTTGATCCTATATTTAATTGTAGGCCAACAAAATCCTCCTAAAGTTCTTCAAAACATTTTACTTGGTATTTTAATATGTTATTCATAAAATAAATAGCCTTGGATTATTATTTAACCTTTATGTTGAACTTATTGAATTTATATGAGTATTATGGAATTTCTAATCATATTATTTATTATACACATATATATATATATATACATTGGTAGATAATTTGATAACAGTAAGACACTTATTAAAGGTATAATAGAAGTCTAGATAACAGTAATACACATACAAAACGTATCATAAATCAAATGTCAACCTAATCTACGCCTCCGGTGTGGATGCTCCTCTGTCCCACAGTCAGGCGTATACTGGATGCGTCCACGCCGTGTCTGTCTACGTCTGTGCTCTGGCGTACGCTGCGCATCCTCATCGACAGCCACCTCCACATCCTCCTGTGTGACAGACGGTGGATGTACAGTCTCACCGCCTGTACCCTGGCCTGCATCTAAGGATAGTGGAAGCTGGCTGGAACTCTCACCAATATAGGAAGTAGATGGCTGCTCTGCTGTGGATGACTGCAATAAAACATCGAACTCAATCCAGTCAGCGTCTGTAAGTACCTGTGGCTGTGCCTGAGAAGCTGGAGGAGCATATGACTGGTCATGCTGAACACCCTCCTCCAGTGGAATAATATCATGTGGCTGAGCAAGCTGAGCAGCCTCATCCTGTGGAACAACAGCAGGCTCCGCGGCCTCCGCAGCAGGCTCCGCGGCCTCCGCAGCAGGCTCCGCGGCCTCCGCAGCAGGTGGTGGATCAAAGAAAATGCCATGATAAATCTCGTCCATCGACGGTAGCATCTGTCGTACAAGGCTGTGAAAATATGCTGGGTCAAAGGCAGCTCTCTCCACTGGATCAGACATATGCAGTAGATGACAAATACGAGCATCCTGCGAAAACAAATTCTGTTATTAACTAATTTGAATAAAAAATATGTTGAACTGTGAAAGAAAGAATGCATACCAAGTCATGGAAGCCCCGTCCGTGCCGTGTCAGAAATCTGACGGGAGACCTGATGTACCAGCCTGCATAATCCATCTGATCCATCAAATGAAAGCGTACTGTCCCTGCCCCTCGCAACTGGGACTCTCGTCGCCTGTCCCATAACGCTACATATCTCGCATGGTAGCTCCTCCAATCAAAATCTCTCTTCCCTGACATCTTCAGGGAATGCAATGAATCCAACTGACTGGGCGGGTCAGGAACTGGCTGAAGGAATCCAAACTGTCTCATAACCCTATCCGTCTGATGCCACTCGACTATATGAAAATGAATCAGTGGAACCATGCAGGAGCCGATATCAAGCATCACTGTACAGTATGGGGGCAGACTCTGAAGGATAGCATCTGTATATGGCATCCATGTAATCTGAAAGAAAAAATGAATAATCAATTAATAAATGAATAGATTTACAGTAAAGAGTAAAGATTTAACAATATAAATAATAATCACTTACATCGTCTGGTCGAATGCTGTCTAGCATAAGTCTGTAGGCGTGAACATCATGTCTGGGAGAATCTGAATGTCGATGCGCCTGACTCCACCTGTAGATAACATTTTTTTTACATTTCATAAAAGAATTTTATACAAGTAAGTTAGATATTAGAAAGAATTAATAACATACCAACGTCCACGTGGAGCCTCTGCTACAATATCTACGGGTAATGGCGCACGAGCATGTGGAGCTAAACGAGGTATGTGCTCCCATACCCACATCTGTAGAAGAACCATGCATCCTGTGATCTGCATCTTCTCGATGCGACATGCGCTGCATAGGGCTCTGTATGTATATGCTAGGCAGGCAGACCCCCAACTATATCGACCTGCCTGGTCCAAATCCTCTAAAAAAGATAGATACATCAGGTGCACAAAAGTAGTAGAGTGGTCAACAAAAAGCGTGCCACCGATCAGCCTCAAAATATATGCCCGTGCAAAGCGCAGCACGGTGACGTCATCAGCATCACCTGGTAAATGTGTGAAGTGCTGGTCTAACCAAGGCATCCGCAATCTACCACCGACGATGGTCCTGCCATCATCCTGGACCTCTATGCCCAGAAGTCTATGAACAAGCTCAGGCAAATCTGATGGAACTCGGCCTGTCAAAGCATGTCCGTCGATAGGGAGGCCCAACATAATAGCCACATCCTGCAATGTAATAGTCATCTCTCCCTCACTGAAATGGAAAGTATGCGACTCTGGTCTCCATCTCTCGACAAGTGCGGCAATGAGCTGATGATCAAGAAACGTGAAGTCGCACATCGCTACGCCATAAAATCCAGCTCGACGAAGATGTGGGACGATAGCGGGAGGTGGTGCAGTATGATGGAAATGGTGAGATCTACGTACACTCAAGGGAGCCACAGGACGTTCCTCTAAAAGCAGTCGTGATACATGAGTAGCCTGAGATGTAAGCAATGGAAAACCTGCCATCTGCACACATGATATCATCGTTACTTATTAATAGTGGAATCATGATATATTCATTTTTATTTGGTGTCACAATCAAGATTAGCCTAGTCTCACAATCAACATTAGTTAAGGATGCTCAGACACTCAGATGCCATTACTAAAACTAGACATCTTATAATAAAACCATAATTTAAAAGTGAAAAATTAATTATTTCTTCTTATTTGTGAAATTACGTTTGTTAATTTATCAATTATCCATTAAATAACCATCAACATTATTCCACATTAAAAATTAACAGGAAAAAGTGAAAAATTAATAATTTCTTCTTATATGTGAAATTAGGTTTGTTAATTCATCCATTATCCATTAAATAACCATCAACATTATTCCACATTAAAAATTAACAGGAAAAAGTGAAAAATTAATTATTTCTTCTTATTTGTGAAATTACATTTGTTAATTTATCCATTATCCATTAAATAACCATTAACATTATTCCACATTAAAAATTAAGAGGAAAAAGTGAAAAATTAATTATTTCTTATTATTTGTGAAATTACGTTTGTTAATTTATCCATTATCCATTAGATAACCATTAACATTATTCCAAATAGATCAAGTTCCTAAGTAACTATAGAAACTTCCACAATAGGTTATTCAACCACAACCTCTTCCTCTTAGTCTTCTACTTCTTCTCATCCTCATCCTCTATTTCTTATTCTTCTTCTTCATCATCGACACCAACCACAACCTCTTCCTCTTAGAGCAGGTACACAGACTTGATCATGGATGATGAGATTTGGAACTCTGTCCTGCCACTTGGGGACATCTCTTACGAGTATGTCCTTCTGCGTGGCAGATACTGCATCGTATTCTCCCTCCTCGTTGCCGAGGCCAATCCATCTCATTTCTGATGCGAGTTGACTTCGGTCTTCCTCGAGGCCGCAACCTAGTAGCATGAAGCCAATAATTTTAAAAATGACACACATTGAAAAAATTATAAATGATACCAAAACCGACTTATGAAAACCTGGAAATATCAGGGACAATGGTCGGTTGATCAGCAGGCAATGTGATAGAATGGAAGTCACCAACAGGCATCCAAGCAGCACTATAACAGTTAACCAAAGTGCTCATGTGATACACCGGGTCAACATATGGATCCCACGATATATTTACCGAAGCGCAAGCTGTAATAACATGTACACATGGATATCTCAATGCCTGAAAGCTGCCACAATCACAGTACCTGTTATCCAACATCACGACAAACACTCCACCATTAGTGCATGCACCCTGGTCGTAGCACTTTCTTACCCGAAAACTCCTCTTTTCCCTGTCAAAGGCTATAACATTCCATCGTGAAGCCTCATTCCGTATCCGGTCAATATCAGTTTGAAAATGCTGAGTAAAAAGCATTCCATTTTCCATCCTCTGGTAGGCCTTTTGGGACCGGTCAACAAAGTAGTGAACACATCTAAAAAATGTCTCTTGCACTAACCCTGTGATTGGGAGTTTACGCACACCCTTGAGGACCCCATTTACGCACTCCACTATATTAGTGGTCATATTCCCATATCTCATGCCACCATCTTATGCTAATGACCATTTTTCCTTTGAAATTTGTACCATATATTCATATACCTCCTCATTAACTGTTCGGATCTCTTCAAGACGCCGATCAAACCTTTCTTGTTGGGGTTCATATGCTGAAAGCATAACATAATAATGTATTAAAATGGATAGTAAATTTTGTTAAAAAAAGAAAGTTTAGAAAACCATACCCAATTTGAGGATCGCCTTCTTTATGGCCTCATCTCTAAACTGCTTATGCACATTACTTGCAATATGTCTAATGCAATAACGGTGATAAGCATTCGGCTCAGTCCAAGAAACCCCATCACTACTCACGGCCTCTATAATCACTCGATGACGATCAGATATCAGACACACGCCCTGTTTCTGCGTGACATGAACACGTACACATGCCAAGAACCAGCTCCAGCATTCAAAATTTTCTTTTTCAACAACAGCAAAAGCAAGTGGCAGAGGAGCGCGATTACCATCCTGTGTGGCAGCAATGAGTAGAACACCTGTATACTTTCCATAAAGGAATGTGCCATCTACCTGAATAAATTGTTTACAAAAGGGAAATGCAGCAATGCACGGTCTGAATGCCCAAAAAATCCTCTTGAACTTCACCTTTGACCGATCAACTAGATGATTTTGGGATACATACTCAACAGTGTCCAACTGATAAACAATCTGATTATTGAGAGACAACAATTCCATAAGCTGTGGCAACAACGCATAAGACTCATCCCAATCACCATACACTTTTACAATGGCTTTCTGTTTTGCATTCCAAGCTTTGTTGTATGATACCTTATAGTTATACAACTGTTGAATTCTTTCCTGAATAAGGGCAACAGGAAAATCCTGACTTGTTCGTATCATCTCACAAATAACAGTAGATATAAACTCTGCATCAAGAGAAGAGTGATCTTGTGCCAAGCTGGGATGCAGACAAGTGTGTGGGCCTTCTAATTTGGTTATCTTCCAACATCCATAACATTTATCAAATACTGCTCTTAATCGAAATTTACATTCTGACCCATATTTTTCACAACGAATGAGATATTTGGTCTTCTTTGACTCATAAACCACAAATGTGAAATGTCGCTAAATGTGGTATTGCTTTATCACATTTTTCATGACCTGTTTAGTTTCGAACTCCTGCCCAACATATATGGCATTATCATTTGATGCAGGCATATTCCCTATAATGCCAGGGAATTCAGAAGCTGGTGTAATGACATCCCAATCAAAAAGTTGTTCACGAGACATTCCTCCAACTAAGGAACTCAAAACTGAAGGCTGATTACCACTAACTGGTGGATGTAGTGGATGTCTGTCTCTCAAAGGAACCTCAGAAGGTTCATTTCCAACCACATCATCTCCTGCTGACTCCCCAGATTCTTCTTCCTCAGATAAACTTTCTTGCACTATATCAGCACAGAAAGGGATGTCATCTACATTTCCTTCCAAATTTTGATGATCTTCCTCATTACATTCTTCCACAGGAGTCGAATGAGAAGGAGGCAATAAAGAAGACTGTTGTGAAGGACCAACTTCTATAGCGGTCACAAAGCATGGTTCTGTAGTAATCGATTGCACCACATCAATATCAGAAATGACAATAAATAATTCCATCAAACCATTAATACATTGTTTCCTGAATAACTGAGAAGCCTCCATCCAATCCTCATCATCGACTATAGGGTAGTCGCTGTGCCACATACGCTCAGGATATTGAAGATGTCGATATCTAATTGAAGTGATTGCTTGTCCTGCACTCAATTTTAACCGACTATGAATCTTATTACGAACTGCATCCAATGTCATACAACCATGGAGATTTACCACTTTGACAGGTGGCACACTGTAGCTAAAACCCTGCTCGGTACAAATTACCTCACCGTTGCAATATATTTGAGCAGACATAATTACCTATTAAAAAAAATTTAAAAATATTATACACTACATTAAAATTTTAAATTATTTAATTTGGTTTTGAATAATTGATTATCTTGAGACTTTTTTATGTATTGATTTATCACTGTTAAGGTATAGTGATTGTGATTTTAGCACAAAAGCAAATTTAATATAATGTTTCATAAAGTTTGATTACTTATGAATATATAATCATGACTTGATCTTGAGACTTGCGATTAGTTTATCATTATCTGATAAACTAACCACAATTTATATGAGTAAACTCCTATCTCTATTATCAAATATTGCAGCAACCGCCAATCTCCTGTCAAATAGCAACGCCACCTCTCGAACGAGTTCTCAAATGCCTCTTCGTCGACACCTCTTCGGGGATGCCTCTTCGTCGACACCTCTTTGGGGCGTCAGTCTTTTATTTACAAATTTACTCACATGCATGTGAGAGGGTCTAGGGGTATGAAATACATAAATTAATTTAAACGGACACGCAGGTCCTTACACTTACTGAGAGATGACTCGCAGGTCATCAATACCGAAAAAATGCAATTATTACAAATTGAATAACAACATACACAAAATAAAACATGCAATTTCAATTATGCATGGTCGGTCATCTCAAGATCAGTCATCACTCATACCGTGTTTTTTGGTATATTTATTATATTATCCGTATTATATAAAATCTATATTAAATACTACACCTCTTTTACAAAAATTTAACTTCATGTGTATATATATATATATATATTTATTTATTAAAAACATTAAATAAATTTTATTATAACTGATCTAATTGAGATTTACATAATAAACACTTTTGTTATTTTAAATTTTATGAAATTGTAATGTTTTTTGGCCATTCTTCTACTTTTCAAAATATAAGTAAATATATTTTATACTTTATTGATTAAAAATATTATTACTAGTAAATAAAAGTAATTTAATTTACACTTACATCAAAACCATCCATTAAAATAAATTTCTCCAACATAAATTACTTTTTCTAAACATTAAAAAGTTTAGACATAACATAAAACATTCAATATTTAGACAACAGACATTCAAAAAATTAAATCATACGAACATTCAACATCAAGAAAATTAAATCATACAAAACATTTCATGCATAACATATGAAATAAATAAATCATACACACAATTAAACATACAAATGAAATAAATAAATACAATTAAACATACAAATGAAATAAATAAATACAATTAAACATACAAATGAAATAAATAAACACAAATAAACAATTAAATTATTAAATAGAAATTTTACCTCAATAAAAGCAGCAAATATTTGTTGAGAAAGAATTTCTGCAGAGCTTCGCAACGAAAATCAGAGGAGAACAATGGGTATTGGGGGGGGGGACCCCTCCTTTTATAACTTTTCTCGGCCGGATGCGTGAACGCCGTTCACGCATCCTTCAGCTCGTCCGCGAAGGATGCGTGAACGGCGTTCACGCATCCTTCGCCGCGGAGAGAAGCGTGAACGCCGTTCACGCATCTTTTCCCATGCAAGGATGCGTGAACGGCGTTCACGCTTCCTTTAGCTGGTCAGCAAAGGACGCGTGAACGCCGTTCACGCATTACCGTCGGGGTCCGGGATGCGTGAACGCCGTTCACGCATCCCACGCCGCGGAAGGATGCGTGAACGGCGTTCACGCATCCCGGACCCATTTTTAAAATTATTCGAACCCTATACCCTTCTTTCAAATTTTAGTTTTTTAAAAACCCAGATAAAAAAATCACTCGTCGTTGTCACGTCCGGTCATTCTGGTGATAGGGAGAGCCACTGTGGGCGGCTGGCTACGGTGGAGGAGGAGCCGCATGGAGGTGGGGTCTTCACTCCGGAAGGGGATGTCGGCACGAGGGTGAAGGTCGGCGGAGGTCGCCTTCTCCATCGGTAGGAGGCGCAACAGGGGGTCTAGTCCCCACCTTCTTTTAATTTTTTAATTAATTAATTTTGACCGCCTACACCCCATAATAGAGGTTTTGTTTTATGCATACGCCAAAAGGAGCCACCCATTTCATATTCTGTCTTGTAGGTAGACAATCAACCGACCACTTATAATGTAAAGTATTTATCAAATTATAATAATTATAATATTAATTATTGATTTTAAATTCCACAAATTTTTGGAATTAAGCTTGGCCAGAAAACGCTATTTCGTCCACGGTGCCCGGCCAGAACCATTTTCTTTCGGATTTGTCTCGGATCAATTGAATTTAATACCCAAAAATAACTGCAAACAAACCATAAATTTTTTTCTCTCAAACTTTTAAATCCAACTTTGGATCGAATCGCGGTTGATCCCAATGAGACCGATTGAATACCCCCAACTTTATTTTAATAAAACTTAATTCTTCTTGGCTCAGATAATTTACGTGATCCCCCTAATAGCAATTGAAGATATCGGGGCATGCAGCGGAAGCTGGTGGATCGAGAATTTAAAATTTTTCAGTTTCGAGATGATGTGACTTGTCTTTTATGATGATATGATCCCCACCACAGTCTTAGAATCTCGCGTAAATTAAATAGAGCACAAAAATTAAAGTAAAAGCATACCTTTTTCTGATATGAATTCGTGCTTGACATATTTTTATCACCGGTGATCGCTGCTCAAAGAATACAAAGAAGAATCTCTCTAGATTGTTCACACGTGGTTCAAAAATCCATAGGATCATCAATCATTGAATTTTGGGTGCTAGTGTGGAGATTCGACGACACCTTCAAGGACCCGACGATCACCGCATCGACATTCTTGTGATGCATGAGGGAGAACTCGGTCTGATCAACTAAATCAATAGTTCCTCTCTCTAGAAAGAGGAAGAGGAGATAGAGGCTCTAAAGAAGTCTCCATGAATAATCACTAGCAAGAACCTCCCTCCTCCTTTAAATTGTGGATGTTCAAATACACAGATTGGGTTCCCCAACCCCCGTTTATTAAACCTCCACTAAATAGATAATTATGATGAACTAAACTACATCATAAATATTATTTATATTTTATCACATATGCCCAATATATAAAAAACATATTACGTGATAAACTCAAGTCATTAACTAGACTCGCAATTCCTACTTAATATTAAATGAACCCTGAATATTAAAATAATATTCATTTGAATAATATTATTTCTCACATTCACTAAATAACTTGTGAATAGTTTTAATAAATAAATTCAACATAGTTATTATTCTCTTGAATAATATGAATTTATTTATTCCTTTGGTGATCGTACATCCTTGGACAAATCTTGGACCCCAGTGGTGGGGTCTACCCTGTCTGATATACCTATTCAATTGAATATGGAAGATTCTTGAATGCGCTATTATAAGGACCCGACCTTATTATATTACATAGTCTTGAATTTAGTCAAGAAAACACTTCCTTTTACATTGAGGGTCTTTTCAAGTTTATAGCTTTAGAAATTTGGGACAATACATTCACAACATTACACATTATTACATAATGGATACCATAAAAACAGTACTCATTCCTTCCAAAATTTAAAACTTTTCAAATAAAACATGATTTCATTGATAGATCTTCAAACATTAACTTCCCCCACTTTCTTACATATCCTTATAACCTGTGAAAATCATTTAAAAACTTGGGATGAGCAAAAAAAACTCAGTAAGGGATATAAAAAAAACACATTAGTCCAAAAATACTTGTAACATATGAAATCAATTTCAAAACACATGTTTGTCACCCATATATACTTACTTTGTAAAACATGAGATTACCACAAGATTCCCACAAACATAAGAACATAAATATAACCATAAAGGTATATTGGGGCATTACTTACATAATATTGTAACCCTCACGACTACCTTATAATGTGTAACTCTCACGGCTACCTTGCAATTTGCGTAACCATCACAGTTACACATGGAGTAACCATACGGCCGACCTCCAACTTACATATACCCAATGCATTGGAGGGAGATATAGGTTCCACCCTTCATCATAAATAATGCCCAAGATCCAGAACATAATCATACAACATGAATAATAGCATAAAGACATTGCTTTTGAACATTGTAAAACAACATTTTAAAAGAGGATTTTTAAAGGAAAGTCCATTATAAATACCATATAATTGAAGTGAAACTTAATAGAGTAGATGAATATGTATATACACTGTAATTAGACATAATTCAACATAATATAAGAAAAACACATTACACAATAAATTTTAATACCATATAAATAACGAAGTAGAAGGTTAACCCAAAGAATGAAAATCGGGTTAAAAATTCTCTTACCTCAGGCTTGTCTTACTTCAAAATTGTTTAAAATTCATGTATAATGGTTAAAAGATTGTTATTAGTATTTTACAGAAACATTTTCATGTTTATAACATCTTATATGATCATTTTATAACATCATTTCACCCTTTAATTGTTAGTATTTTGCTCCTTGCACTATTTTTGGATGAGTTCTTTACATGATTTCCAAGACTGGTTCATGATGGATGTTCTTGTTGATTAGAAGTGAAGCTCCAGAATTTGAATGGAGTAGTATTTACATATTTCCAGTGCCATAAATTATACCATTTATAATTTTGAATTCTTATATGAGGATGATTCATAAGTTAAAACATTAATGATGTCCGTTTAGATCATTTTAGTGGTTCTTTGATAATAACGACCTCATTTTGTTTTATAAATTAAAACCATGTGTACAAAATAATTATAGAACCATGGATGAGACATAATACATATATTATAATTTGGTTCAACCATAAAAATGGTTTCATGACCATACTTGAAGTATTTAAAGAAAAATGAAATCACATCGTCCACAATGTCGGTAATTCAACACATCATGGACAATGTTTTTAATTCCTAGGATGAGTGGGAGAGGAGAAAAAGAATGATGGTGAATTTTCCATGAACATTAGAACATCCAGAATATATAAGATTTTGGATAATTCATGCCTCTTGGTTAAGAGGAGGTGAGTAAATAAGAAGAAAACAAAGGAATCTTGAAATAAAAGAAAACTTGAGAAATTTCTCATGAAAATTCAGAAGCCTAACGACGTCTCTTAAAATTTCATAAAAATAGTTTGATGAGAGAGGGGATATCTCATCACTCTTACATAATATGGATAGTAAGGGGTAATATGGAATGAAATATCCCATCATAATCTAAAGGGAAAGGAAGAGAATAACATAAAATGAAAGAAAAGAAATAAAATAAAATAAGATGTTTACCTCTTGATCTCTTCTCCTTGAGATCCTTCTCAAGGGCTTTGGTTTTGGTCTTTTGGTGAGACCAGAAGCTCTAGGATGTGGGTAAAGTCCTTGGGAGGATTATTGGGCAGAACTTAGGCATGGATCAAGGCTTGAGAGGTGTGGTAAGAAGAGGGAAGTGAGGGTGGTATTTAGAAAAACTTGGGGTGTTACATTATCCCCACCTTCTGGAAATTGTGTCCTCCCAATTTTATTTACTTATTAAACAACTAAGGGTAATTTTCCCTCATAGCATTTTCAGACTCTCGTGTTGTTTCTTCAACCATGTGGTTTCTCCACAAAAGCTTTACCTAGTGGATTACCTTATTCTGCAATACTTGTTCCCTTCAATCAAGAATCTGAACTGGTTTCTCTTCATAAGAAAGGTTCTCTTCCAGCGAAACTGCTTCTAGGCTCAAGACATGTGATGAATCTGGAACATACTTTATCAACATCGAAACATGAAAAACATTGTATACCTAAGACAAAATTGGAGGCGGAGCTACTCGGTATGCAACTGGTCTAACTTTTTCCAAGATTTCAAAAGGACCGATGAAGCGCGGACTTAGCTTTCCTTTCTTACCAAAATGCATCACACTTTTCTAAAGAGAGATTTTAAGGAAAACATGGTCACCTACCATGAAAGAGAAGTCTTCCCTTTTGTTATCTGCATAACTTGTCTGCCTGCTCTGAGATTTCCTCATGTGCTACTGGATCATCTTCACTTTCTCAGCCACTTCTTCTACTAATTCTGGCCCCATCAACTTTCCTTCACTGACTTCATCCCAAAACGCTGGAGTCTGACACCGCTTCCCCTACTAAGCCTCAAAAGGTGCCATCTGTATACTGGAATGAAAACTGTTATAATAATAAAACTCAACTAAAGAAAGATGTTGATCCCAACTTCCCTGATAGTCCATTGAACAAGCTCGAATCATATCCCCCAAAGTTTGAATCTTTCGTTCTGATTTCCCATCTGATTGAGGATAAAAGCTGTACTGAAATTTAATTTTGTGCCCAATGACTTCTGAAGTCCCTTCCAAAAGTTAGAAGTGAACCTGGGATCTTGGTCAGATACAATGGAAAGAGGAACTCCATGTAACCTGACAATCTCCTTAAGGTACAGTTGAGAATGTTGATCCAAATACATTGTATCTCGAATAGAAAGAAAATGTGCAGATTTTGTCAGCTGATCAACAATAACTCAAATCGCATTGTTACCTCAAGAAGTCTTTGGTATTCCCACCACAAAGTCCATGGATACATTCTCCCATTTCCACTCTAGCACTGGCAGTGTCTGAAGCATCCCCTTTGGTAATTTCCGCTCTTCTTTAACCTGTTTACATGTTAAGCATTTGACAATAAAATCAGCAATATATCTTTTCATTCCATCCCACCAATAATACTCCTGAAAGTCTCTATATATATTAGTACTTCCAGGATGATCTGAAAATAGAGAACTATGAGCTTCACACAACAAATCTTTCTTTAACTGAGAATCACTAGGCACACACAGCCTTTTTCCAAATCTTAAAACACAATCTTTATCAAGGTTAAATTCTGGAAAATTACCCATTTTAACCAATTATAACTTTTTCTATAGCTCATGGTCTTCCTTCTGTGCTCGCTTAATTCTGTCTGACAACAATGACTGCACTGAAACCTGAAACAAAACAGAGGTATTTCCTCCACCAACAACTTCTAAACCAAAATTCAGCAAATCATTAATCAAGGGATCATGTTCCAAATGTAACATGGTTAATGATGCATGATGTTTCCGACTCAAGGCATACGCCACTTTGTTTTCTTTTCCAGGATGTTAATTGATCATGCAATCATAATCCTTTATTAGTTCAATCCATCTTCTCTGCCTCATGTTTAATTTATTCTGAGTGAATAAATACTTCATACTTTTATGGTCAGTATATATTTGACATTTGGTTTCTTATAAATGATGCCTCCAAATTTTCAAAGCAAAAAACCACAAATGCCAATTCCAAATCATGTGTGGGATAATTTAACTCATGAGGTTTTAGTTTTCTTGAAGCATAAGCAATTACCTGATCATTCTGCATCAAAACACAACCAAGTCCCTTCAAAGAAGCATCATCGTAGATGAAAAACTCACCATTTTGGGAAGGCAAGGCCAAAACTAGAGCATTCACAAATCTCTTCTTCAGTTCCTGAAAACAAACATCACATTCTTCTATCCAAACAAATTTAACCCCTTTTCATTTTAACTTAGTTATCGGGCTAAATAATCGGGAAACGTTATTAACAAAACGTCGGTAATAACCTACTAATCCAAGAAAACTACAAATCTCGGTAACATTTGTGTGTCTTGGTCATTCATCAACCACTTTTGTTTTGGCAGGATCAACTGTTATTCCATCCTTATTTACAATGTGTCTAAGAAAAGAAATCTGTTGCAACCAAAAACTACACTTTGCTGAATTTTCCATACAGTTTATTTTCTTTTAAGGTTTGTAAAACAACCCTTCGATGTTTTTCATGCTCCTCTTTATTTTTAGAAAATAACAGAATGTCATCAATAAACACAACCACAAACTTATCCAAGAACTCAGGAAATACTCTATTCATAAGATTCATGAATACAACAGGTGTATTAGTTAATCCAAATGGAATAATAACAAATTCATAATGCCCATATCAAGTACGAAAGGATGTTTTTGGGATGTCATCCTCCTTCACCTTCAGCTGATGGTATCCAGATCTCAAGTCAATCTTGGAAAAGTACCGAGCTCCCTGAAGCTGATCAAACAAGTCATCAATATGAGGCAAAGGAAACTTGTTTTTAATAGTGATGTTATTCAATGCTCTTTAATCAATTAAATGTCTCATGGAACTATCTTTCTTTTTAACAAACAAAATAGGAGAACCCCATGGCGATGTGCTAGGACGAATAAAGCCTTTATAAAGCAAATCCTGCAACTGATTTTTCAATTCAAGAAGTTCTATTTGAGCCATACGATATGGGGGTTTTGAAATTGGCTTAGCATCAGGAACTAAGTCAATTGTGAATTCGACTTCTTGATCAGGTATGACACTGGATAACTCATCAGGAAAAACATCAAGGTATTCATTTACCACTATCACATCATTAATTTGTACAGTTCTGTTATTTTCAATAATATGAGTAAGATAACAGTCATTTCCATCTTTCAATAGTTTCTTAGCTTCCTGATATGTTATCAATTTTATGGGTTCGTTCTTATATAAAAACTAAAACTCTTTCTGAAAAAAAACTTCTTTAGCTCTATAGTCAATATTCGTATGATGAACAGAAATCCAATCCATTCTCAAAATCACATCAAACTCAACTAAGGAAAAAACAACAAGGTTCATAGGTAAAGTCTTTCCACAGACTACAATAGAAAGATTCTTATAATTCATCTTTGATATAATATTTCCCCTGGTGTTTTAACAACAAGTTCTGGTTTCATTTGTTGAGGCGGTATTTCCAATTTACCCAAAACTTTCTAAGAGATGAAGGAATGTGTAGACCCCATATCAAACAAAACTTTAGAAAAATATAAGTAAAAAAACAAATTACCTGATACAACTTCATTGGATGGTTTGACGTCTGCTGACGTGGTCGCAAAGGATCTCACTGTACCTTTCTGCTTGTATTCTGGCTTCTTTGTATCATTCAGATCTCTCTTTTGGTAGGCATTTGCATAATGACCCATCTCACCACATTTAAAACACTTTACAGTTTTTTATCAGGATTAGTCTTAGGATCATTTTCATTGAAATCTAGGTCCATATGTCCAAACTTACCACATTTAAAACACTTACCAGTTTTTCTAAGACATTCCTCGGGGTGCTTCTTGCCACACTTTTCACAAACTGGAAACTGAATTTTCTTACCATCAAATTTCTTTGGTTGATTATTACCCATTTCTTTCCACCTGTACCTCTTCTTCTCCTTGTTTCCAAAATGTATGTGATCATCAGCAAACTCCATTTCTACCCTCTCAGCACATCAGACAAGTTTCTCATAACTTTTGAACTCATGGGAAGCCAACGCCCTTCGATGCCTTGGCTTCAGTCCTGAGTAAAAGAAGTTGATTTTTCTTTAAATATCCAGAATGAGATTTGGAGCATACCTCGCTAGTCCAGTGAAGTTCTCTTCATACACGACCACTAAATCTTCCTCCTTCTATTTCAATTCAAGGAATTTCTTCTCCATCCTAAGTCGTACCACCATAAGAAAATATTTTTCAAGGAAACAACTTTTAAATTCATCCCACTCTAAGGCATAAAAATCCTCTCTATCCCTGATATTATTTACCATTGACCACCACTGATTAACTTCACCTTCAAAATGATAAATGGAAAGACATACCTTTTTATTGTCTGAGCATCCCATAATATCAAATATCTTTTCAAGGGATTTAATCCATCCTTCATATGCTACTGGGTCAGAAGATCCATTGAAAGATGGAGGGTGTTGTCTCATAAAATGTTTCACTACTGTCATGTTCCGTTGTGGTACCTCTATTAGTTATCTTGCATGGATTACACCACCATTTATTGTCTGTGTTAGCTGATCTATTACTGTCACAAACTATTCAGTTCCAATCCCTACCATTCCGGGCTGTAGATCCAGAAGGATGTCATTCTATCGGTGCCTCTCCTCTTCAGCATTTATGTTCCTTCTGCAGACTACCATTCTAAACAAACATATCTTAGATAAAGAAATATGGTAATCTTTAAATTCTATAACATTTAAAATTAAATATAGAGTGAAAACCATTTATGGTATTCTTTTAACATCACCCTAACCCCTAAAGTTATCTAAACCATCCTCTGATACCAATCATAACGACTCGACCTTATTACATTATATAGTCTTGAATTTAGTCAAGAAAAAACTTCCCTTTACATTGAGGATCCTTTCAAGTTTATAGCTTTAGAGATTTGGGACAATACATTCATAACATTACACATTATTACAGAGTGCATACCATAAAAACAGTACTCATTCCTTCCAAAATTTATAACTTTCCAAATAAAACATGATTTCTTTGATAGATCTTAAAACATTTAACTTGGATTCCTCCACATTCTTACACATCCTTATAATTTGTGAAAATCATTTAAAAACTAGGTATGAGCACAAAAATCTCAGTAAGGGATATAAAAAACACATTAGTCCAAGAATACTTGTAACATATGAAACCACTTTCAAAACACATGCATGTCACCCATATATACTTACTTTGTAAAACATGAGATTACCACAAGATTCACAAAAACATAAGAACATAAATATAACCATAAAGGTATATTGGGGCATTACTTACATAATATTGTAACCCTCACGGCTACCTTACAATTTGTGTAACAATCGCAGTTACACATGGAGTAACCATACGGCCGACTTCCAACTTACACATACCCAATGCATTGAAGGGAGATATAGGTCCCACCCTTCATTATAATCAATTCCCAAGATCCAAAACATAATCATATAACATTAATAGTAGCATAAAAACATTGCTTTTGAACTTTGTAAAATGGAATTTTAAGAGGATTTTAAAAGTAAATCCCATTATAAATACCATATAATTGAAGTTAAACTTAATAGAGTGGATGAATATGTATATACACTATAATTAGAAATAATTCAACATAATATAAGCAAAACCCATCACACAATCAATTTTAATACCACATAAATAACGAAGTAGAAGGTTAACTCAAAGAATGGAAATAGGGTTAAGAATTCCCTTACCCCGGGCTTGTCTTACTTCAAACTTGTTTAAACATCCTATATAGTGGTTAAAAGAGTGTTATTAATATTTTACATAAAAATTTTAATGTTTATAAAATCTTATATGATCATTTAAAAACATCATTTCACCCTTTAATTGTTAGTATTTTGCTCCTTACACTGTTTTTGGGTGAGTGTTCTTTACATGATTTCCAAAATTTGTTCATGATGGATGTTCTTGTCGATTGGAAGTGAAACTCCAGAATTGGAATGGAGTAGTATTTACATATTTACATTAAAATAAATTATACCATTTATAATTTTGAATTATTACATTAGGATGATTCATAATTTAAAACATTAATGATGTTCGTTTAGATCATTTTAGTGGTTCTTTGATAATAACGACATCATTTTGTTTTATAAATGAAAACCATGTGTAAAAAATATTTCCATAACCGTGGATGAGACATAATACATATATTATAACCTTTTTCAACCATAAAAATGGTTTCATGACCAGACTTTAATAATTTAAAGAAAAATGAAATTGCATCATCCACGATGTCGGTAATTCAACACATCATGGACAATGTTTTTAATTCCTTGGATAAGTGGGAGAGGAGAAGAATAATGATGGTGAATTTTCCATGAACATGAGAACATACAGAATATAAAAGATTATGGATATTTCATGCCTCTTGGTTAAGAGGAGGTGAGGAAAGAAGAATAAAATAAAGGAATCTTGAAATAAAATAAAACTTGAGAAATTTCTCATGAAATTTCGGCAGCCTAGCGGCGTCTCTTAAAATTTCATTAAAATAGTTTGATGAAAGAAAGAGGATATCTAATCACTATTACATAATATGGATAGTAAGGGGGAATATGGAATGAAATATACCATCATAATCCAAAGGTAAAGGAAGAGAATAACATAAAATGAAAGAAAAGAAAGAAAATAAAAGAGGATGTTTGCCTCTTGATCTCTTCTCCTTGAGATCCTTCTTAAGGGCTTTGGTTTTGGTCTTTTGGTGAGACCAAAAACTCTAGGATATGGGTAAGAGCCTTGAAATGATTATTGGGTGGAACATAGACATGTCTTAAGGCTTGAGATGTGTGGGAAGAAGAGGGGAGTGAGGGTCGTATTTATAGTGGAGGAGAGGGGGTATTTTTCATTATTTTAATCATTATTATAATATTTTTGCCCAATATTATGAATAGTTTTAGTTAATGTGACCTCAAATAGTAATAATGGAATTTTAGTTCTAACCAAGTGTCCTTACATAACTTATGATGACATAAATAGTGTATTTTACTGATAATTTGATTATACAGTATTTTATTGTATTTCACTATTCATTGAAAATTCAAGAATTTCATAAAAATCCCAAAAATTTACCCTAACCATTTTTCAATGTGTAGAATTCAAAAATGAAGTCCATTTTTTGAAAATAATTTTCTAAATATTATTAATTGAATTTTTAAATAAAAGCATACTTGATTCAAAAATTAACAATTCTAATTCTATAATTATATATCACGATGAAAAATTAAACAAGATGTTATTATCTTAAATCCTTAAGAAAATAAAATAATAATAAAATTTAATATTCATTAAGTTCATATTACTATTCGTATTACTATTCATAAGGGTATGTTACTATTCGAAAAAAAAAACAAGTTGGTTTTATCAGACTCCAAATAACTTGCTGAACACAATTGTAGATGTCGGTTTCTTGAAATTCAAAATATAGAAGTGGAAAAAATGTGTTTAAAGGCTAGTTATAAATATCTACTTAAAACAAAGTTCCAAGCATTTTTATTTATTTTTAGAAAAACTTGGGGTGTTACATTATCCCCACCTTTTGGAAATTGCATCCTCGCAATTTTATTTACTTATTAAACAACTGAGGGTACTTTTCCCTCATAGCATTTTCAAACTCCCATGTTGCTTCTTTAACCATGTGGTCTCTCCACAAAACCTTTACATGGTGGATTACCTTATTCTGCAATACCTGTTCCATTCGATCAAGAATATGAACTTGTTTCTCTACATAAGAAAGGTTCTCTTCTACCTGAACTGATTCTGGTCTCAAGACATGTGATGAATCTAGAACATACTTTCTCAACATCGAAACATGAAAAACATTGTGTACCTAAGACAAACTTGGAGGAAAATCTACTTGGTATGCAACTGGTCCAACTTTTTCCAAGATTTTAAAAGGATCGATGAAGCGCAGACTTAGCTTTCCTTTCTTACCAAAACATATCACACTTTTCCAACGAGATATTTTAAGGAAAACATGGTCACCTACCTCGAAAGAGAAGTATTTCCTTCTGTTATCTGCATAACTTTTCTTCCTGCTCTAAGCTGTCCACATGTGTTACTGGATCATCTTCACTTTCTCAGCCACTTATTCTACTAATTCTGGCCCCATCAAATTTTTTTCACCGACTTCATCCCAAAATGCTGGAGTCCGACACCACTTCCCTTACAAATCCTCAAAAGATTTCATCTATATACTGGAATGAAAACTGTTATTATAAGAAAACTCAACTAAATAAATATGTTGATCCCAACTTCCCTGATAGTCCATTGAACAAGCTCAAATCATATCCTCCAAATTCTGAATCGTTCTTTCTGATTGTCCATTTGATTGAGGATGAAAAGTTGTACTGAAATTTAATTTTGTGCCCAACGACTTCTGAAGTCCCTTCCAAAATTTATAAGTGAACCTGGGATCTCGGTAAGATACAATGGAAAGAGGAACTCCATGTAACCTGACAATCTCCTTGAGGTATAGTTGAGAAAGTTGATCCAAAGACATTGTATATTGAATAGAAAGAAAATGTGAAGATTTTGTTAGCCGATCAATAATAACCCAAATCGCATTGTTACCTCAAGAAGTCATTGGTAGTCCCACCACAAAGTCCATGGATACACTCTCCCATTTCCACTCTAGCACTGGAAAATACTGAAGCATCCCCTTCGGTAATTTCCACTCTGCTTTAACATGTTGACATGTTAAGTATTTCACAATAAAATCAGAAATATCTCTTTTCTTTCCATCCCACCAATAATACCGTCGAAGGTGTTTGTACATCTTAGTACTTCCAGGATGAACTGAAAATGGAGAACTATGAGCTTCACACAAAAAATCTTACTTCAACAGAGAATCACTAGGCATGCACAACCTTTTTCCAAATATTAAAACACAATCTTTATCAAGGTTAAATTCTAGAAACTTACCCATTTTAACCAATTCTACCTTTTTCTATAGCTCACGGTCTACCTTCTGTGCTCGCTTAATTCTGTCTGACAATGACGACTTCACTAAATCCTGAAACAAAACAGAGATATTTCCTACACCAACAACTTCTAATCCAAAATTCATCAAATCATTTATCAAGGGATCATGTTCTAAACATAGCATGGTTAATGATGCATGATGTTTATGACTCAAGGTATCCACCAATTTGTTTTCTTTTCTAAGATGGTAATTGATCATGTAATCATAATCCTTTAACAGTTCAAGACATCTTCTCTGCCTCATGTTTAATTCCTTTTGAGTAAATATATACTTCATACTTTTATGGTCAGTATATATTTGACATTTGGTTCCGTATAAATGATGCCTCTAAATTTTCAAAGAAAAAATCATAGATGCCAATTCAAAATCATGTGTGGGATAATTTAACTCATGAGGTTTTAGTTTTCTTAAAGCATAAGCAATAACCTGATCATTCTACCTCAAAACACAATCAAGTCCCTTCAAAGAAGCATCACTGTAGATGACACTACTCACCATTTCAGGAAGGCAATGCCAAAACTGAAGCATTCACCAATCTCTTATTCAGTTCCTGAAAATAAACATCACATTCTTCTATCCAAAAAAATTTAACCCCTTTCCATGTTAACTTAGTTATCGGGCTAGATAACCGAGCAAAGTTCATAAAAAAACGTCGATAATAACCTACTAATCCAAGAAAACTATGAATCTCTATGACATTTGTGGGTCTTGTCCATTCATCAACCACTTTTGTTTTAGCAGGATCAACTGTTATTACATCCTTATTTACAATGTTCCCAAGAAAAGAAATTTGTTTTAACCAAAAACCACACTTGCTGAATTTTCCATACAGTTTCATTTCTTTTAAGGTTTGTAAAACAACCCTTACATGTTTTTCATACTTCTATTTATTTTTAGAAAATACCAGAATGTCATCAATAAACAAAACCAAAATCTTATCCAAGAACTCATGAAATACTCTATTCATAATATTCATGAATACGGTAGGTGCATTAGTTAATCCAAACAGCATAACAACAAATTCATAATGCCCATATCTAGTACGAAAGGTTGTTTTCAGGATGTCATCATCCTTCACATTCAGCTGATGGTATCCGGATCTCAAGTCAATCTTGGAAAAGTACTGAGCTCCCCGGAGCTGATCAAACAAGTCATCAATATGAGGAAAGGGATACTTGTTTTTAATAGTGATGTTATTCAATACTCTATAATAAATGTAAAGTCTCATGGAACCATCTTTATTTTTAACAAACAAAACAAGAGCACCCCATGGTGATGTGCTAGGATGAATGAAGCCTTTATCAAGCAAATATTGCAACTGATTTTTTAATTCAAGAAGTTCTATTTGAGCCATATGATATGGGGGTTTTGAAATTGGCTTAGCATAAGGAACTAAGTCAATTGTGAATTCTACTTCTCGGTCAGGTATGACACCAAGTAAATCATCTAGAAAATATCAAGGTATTCATTTACCACTGGCACATCATTAATCTGAATAGTTCTGTTGTTTTCAACAATATGAGCAAGATAACTTTCATTTCCATATTTCAATAGTTTCTCATCTTCTTGATATGTTATCAATTGTATGGGTTCATTCTTATATAAAAACTGAAACCATTTATGAAAAACAACTTCTTTAGCTCTACAATCAATATTCTCATGATGAACAGAAAGTCAATCCATTCCTAGAATCACATCAAACTCAACTAAGGGAAAAACAACAAGGTTCGTAGGTAAATTATTTCCACAGAACACAATAGAAAGATTCTTATAATTCATCTTTGATATAATATTTCCCCCTGGTGTTTTAACAAAAAGTTCTTATTTTATTTGTTAAGGTGATATTTCCAATTTACCTACAAATTTCTCAGAGATGAAGGAATGTGTAGACCCTGTATCAAACAAAACTTTAGAAAAATCTGAGTAAACAAAGTACCTGATACAAATTAATTGGATGGTCCGACGTCTACTAACGTGGTTGCAAAAGATCTCACTACACCTTTCTGCTTGTAGTCTAGCTTTTTTGCATCATTCAGATCTCTCATTAGGCAGAAATTTGCATAATGACCAATCTCACCACATTTAAAAAACTTTACTATTTACTTATCAGGATTATTCTTAGGATCATTTTCATTACAATCTCAGGCCAAATGTCCAAACTTACCACATTTAAAACACTTCCCAGTTTTTCTAAGACATTCCCCAGGGTGCTTCTTACCACACTTTTCACAAACTGAAAACTGGATTTTCTTACCATAAAATTTATTTGGTTGATTCTTACCCATTTCTTACCACTTGGACCTCTTCTTCTCCTTGTTTCCAAAATGCATGTGATCATCAGCAAACTCCATCTCTACCCTCTCATCACATTGGACAAGTTTCTCAAAACTTTTGAACTCACGGGAGGCCAACACCCTTCGATACCTTGGATTCAGTCCTAAGTAAAAGCGGTTGATTTTTCTTTAAAGATCCAGAATAATATTTGGAGCATACCTCACCAGTTGAGTGAATTTCACTTCATACACAACCACTAAATCTTCCTCCTTCTGTTTCAATTCAAGGAATTGCTTCTCCATCTTAATTCACACCACCTTAGGAAAGTATTTTTCAAGGAAGAGACTTTTAAATTCATCCCACTCTAAGGCATAAAAATCCTCTCTATCCCTAATATTCTTTACCATTGACCACCACTGGTCAGATTCACCTTTGAAATGATAAATGGAAAGACATACCTTTTGATTTTCTGAACATTCCATAACATTGAATATCTTTTCAAGGGCTTTAATCCATCCTCTAGCCACTATTGGGTCAAAAGATCCATTGAAAGGAGGAGGGTGTTGTCTCATAAAATGTTCCACTACTGTCATATTCTGTTGTGGTACCTCTATTTGTTCTCTTGAAAGGATGCCACCACCATCTATTTTCTGTATTAGCTGATCCATTACTATCACAAACTGCTCGGTTCTAATCCCTACTATTCTTGGTCGTAGATCTGGAAGGATGTCATTCTGTTGGTGCCTCTCCTCTTCAGCATCCCTGTTCCTTCTACGGAATACCATTATGAACAAACATATCTTAGATAAAGAAACATGGTAATCTTTAAATTCTGTAACATTTAAAATTAAACATAGAGTGAAAATCATTTATGGTATTCTATTAACATCACCCTAACTCCTAAAGTTATCTAAACCATTCTCTAATACCAACTATAAGGACCCGACCTTATTACATTACGTAGTCTTGAATTTAGTCAAGAAAACACTAAGTTTTACATTAAGGATATTTTCAATTTTATAGCTTTAGATATTTGGGACAATACATTCATAACATTATACATTATTACAGAGTGGATACCATAAAAAAGTACCCATTCCTTCCAAAATTTAAAACTTTCCAAATAAAACATGATTTATTTTATAGATCTTCAAACATTTAACTTAGATTCCTTCACTTTCTTACACATCCTTATAACCTGTGAAAAACATTTAAAAACTTGTTATGAGCACAAAAATCTCAATAAGGGATATAAAAAACACATTAGTCCAAGAATACTTGTAACATATGAAATCACTTTCAAAAGACATGCTTGTCCCCCATATATACTTACTTTATAAAACATGAGATTACCACAAGATTACCACAAACATAATAAATAAATATAACCATAAAGTTATATTGGGGTATTACTTACATAATATTGTAACCCTCACAACTACCTTATAATTTGTAACCCTCACGACTACCTTACAATTTGAGTAACCATCGCAGTTACACATGGAGTAACCATACGGCCGACCTCCAACTTACACTTACCCAATGAATTGGAGGGAGATATAGGTCTCACCCTTCATCATAAACAATGATCAAGATCCATAACATAATCATACAAAGTGAATAATAGCATAAAAATATCACTTTTGAACTTTGTAAAACAGAATTTTAAAAGGAAATTCCATTATAAATACCATATAATTAAAGTGAAACTTAATAGAGTGGATGAATATGTATATGAAATATAATTATACATAATTAAGAATAATATAAACAAAACCCATCACACAATAAATTTTAATACCACATAAATAACAAATTAGAAGGTTAACCCAAAGAATGGAAATCTGGTTAAGAATTCCCTTACCTCAGGCTTGTCTTACTTCAAACTTGTTTAAAATTCCAGTATAATGGTTAAAATAGTGTTATTAGTATTTTAAGGAAACATTTTCATGTTTATAAAATCTTATTTGATCATTTCATAACATCATTTCACCCTTTAATTGTTAGTATTTTTCTCCTTGCACTATTTTTGGGTGAGTTCTTTACATGATTTCCAAGATTGGTTCATGATGAATGTTCTTGTCGATTGGAAGTGGAAATCCAGAATTGGAATGGATTAGTATTTACATATTTCCAGTACCATAAATTATACCATTTATAATTTTTAATTATTACATGAGGATGATTCATAAGTTAAAACATTAATGATTTTCATTTAGATCATTTTAATGGTTCTTTGATAATAACGGCCTCATTTTGTTTTATAAATTAAAACCATGTGTAAAAAAGAATTACAGAACAATGGATGAGACATAATACATATATTATAACCTGGTTTAACCATAAAAATGGTTTCATGACCAGACTTTAAGGATTTAAAGAAAAATGAAATCACATCGTCCACGATGTCGGTAATTCGACACATCATGGACAATGTTTTTAATTCCTTGGATAAGTGGGAGAGGAGAAGAAGAATGATGGTGAATTTTATATGAACATGAGAACATCCATAATATACAATATTCTGGATCTTTCATGCCTCTTGGTTAAGAGGAGGTGAAAAAATAAAAATAAAATAAAGGAATCTTTAAATAAAAGAAAACTTGAGAAATTTCTCAAGAAAATTTGGCAGCCTAACGACATCTCTTAAAATTTCATAAAAATAGTTTGATGAGATAAAGGGGGTATATCATCACTCTTAAATAATATGGAAATTAAGGGGGAATATGGAATTAAATATCCTATCATAACCCAAAGGGAAAGGAAGAGAATAACATAAAATGAAAGAAAATAAAGAAAATAAAAGAGGATGTTTACCTCTTGACCTCTTCTCCTTGAGATCCTTCTTAAGGGATTTGGTTTTATACTTTTGGTGATAAAATCAGCTCTAGGAAGTGGGGAAGATACTTTGGGGAGTATTGGGCAGAAATTAGGAATGGCACAAGGCTTGAGAGGTGTAGGAAGAAGATAGGAGTGAGGTTGGTATTTATAGTGGTGGAGTGGGGGTATTTTTCATTATTTTAATCATTATTATAATATTTTTACCTAAGATTATGAATAGTATTAGTTCATGTGACCTAAAATAGTAATAATTTCATTTGAGTTCTAACCAAGTGGTCTTACATCACTTATGATGTCATAAATAGTGTATTTTACTGATAATTTGATTATACGGTATTTTATCGTATTTCATTGTTCATCGAAAATTCAAGAATTTCATAAAAATACCAAAAATTTACCCTAACCATTTTTAGATATTTATAATTCAAAAATGAAGTCTATTTCTTGAAAATAATTTTCTAAATATTATTAATTTAATTTTTAAATAAAATCATACTTAATTCAAAAATTAACAATTTTAATTCTATAACTACGTCTATATCACGATGAAAAATTAACCAAGATGTTATTATCTTAAATCCTTAAGAAAATAAAATAATAATAATATTTATTATTCATTGGGGTCATATTACTATTTATATTACTATTCATATTACTATTCACAAGGGTATGTTACTATTCATAAAAAACAAGTTGGTTTCATCAGAATCCAAATGACTTACTGAACACAATTGTAGATGACAGTTTCTTGAAATTCAAAACATAGAAGTGGAAAAATTATGTTTAAAGTATAGTTATAAATATCTACTTAAAACAAAGTTCCAAGCATTTCTATTTATTTTTAGAAAAACTTGGGGTGTTACAGCTATTGTGTGTGACCCTCTAGGCCCTTATCTTGAAAGTAGTGAATAGAATCCATAGACTAAGAGTGGATTATAGAAACCCATAAAGGATCCTAAAGAGATAAAAAATATTTTTAGAAATGACAACCAACCTATGAAAACGCACTGTGTAATATTATCTCTTTGTCTTTAGATATCTCATAAAGTAGGATGCACACTTGTTTTATCACCTTTTTCTTTATTTATTATTTTTTAATATAACTAGATGGGTTTACCCTAGATTGACTTGTTCAAGGTCTTATGAAGGTATTACCATCTTGATCAAAAATTCCTGAGATATATTATTTCCTCAACCTGGAAGAGACAAATCCTTTATTGACCATTCAACCAATTTCAAACCACTAATAACACACCCAACACAAGCTACCTCACCACGATTTCATTATCATTTTTTTCTTGCATCAAAGTAAATAATAAAATGGCACACATTGATAATGATCTCAACTTAGGAGATCAATACACATGTTCATAGATAGGAATAACCAATGACACCCAAAACTTATGGTGTTCATATTAGTGGTTTTTTCCTCATGGTCTCAACTACTATAGATCATCAAGTTGGAACTTCATGAGAAGAAGTCTCAATGCTTATGATCCCCCAACACCTGATAGTTAGAAATCATTTGTGTCCAGTCATAATGATATATCGAGACCATAGAAAATTTATTTAAGATTAATTCCATAGTATCTCCAGGTTCTCATTATAGACTGGGATCTGTTATAATTTTTTGATACAATAACTAATCTATGGATATTACCATTAAATAGTGGATGTGGAAATTTCTACACTATAATGGAATTAATACATATCACAAACCATCCTAGGTACCTTTGTAACCCAATAACCGATCTGGCCCTGACATAGTTTGAAAGGTATTCTCGATCCCCACAGGTTGGAGACTAGCACCTGGCATCATACAACATGAAAGTGGGAACAAATTTTCCACAAAACATAGCAGAAGAAAAATAAACAAGGTAGTATGCATAAAAAAGGAATCTCTATTGGGAGTAATGTACCAAAATACAATAAGACATAAAATCCCAAAGTACTAAAAACCAAGTACTAAGATAAAAAAAATAGCCCAAGTCCCTAAGGACACAACTCACCATGACCAAGGTTCAAAAGTTGGATCCACATCCAGGAGATCATTTTCCCTTTCTCGAACCTGGAAGAATATAATCTATAAACACCCGAACGCACAAGTATGGTGTGAGCTAAAAATCATAGTAGGGTATCACCAATGATTCCATAACATTTGTAAAATATATATTAAGCAAAATAATGATTTCAATTTTAAAATAAATAGGTTTGGAATTTTCAAAGCACATTTAAATAAATCATGTTATATAGTTCAAATAAAGGAAAAATAATTTAAGAAATTTTTTTACAAGTGATGGAATATTTATAAAACAATGTCTTAAATAAAAAATTTATATAAAATAGTTTATATAAATTTAGAATACACATAAATTAATTTTACAACATTTTCATACATGTATATCTCAAATATAAATAACAAGCAAGCGACATGGTCATCTTCCAAATAGGTATGATAGTATTTCCAGCTATAGGAATCTTCACTTTATAAGTGATATTAGAAATATGTGTGTACACATGTCCCCCTAACACTAGCCAAAGGAAACTCATCACCATCTCATTAGGTATGTGACCCACTGCATGTATGTTTTAGAACGTTGTAATAGCATAGAGTGTGTCCAAATAGCTCACCAACTACCTAGGGCTTGCATGCGCTCTTACACAATAAATGATGGGAAATTTATTTTAAGACTTATTAAAATATAATTAAATCTCATTATTTCATTTCAGAATTCCAATTTTCAATTTAAAACCAAAAGAGGTTTTGATAAAAAAACATGCCTCTTTCACAAGATAAAACCACTAGGTTTCTATCAAAACTTCTTAATCCATTTTCAAAAGTTTGAAATCCATTCAAAACTGATTCCATTAATTCCAAAATTTATTTTCACAATTAAATTCAAAATTTTAATTGAAAACATTTCTATTAATCTACAATTTAAATTCAAAAATTTAAATCAACCAATTTCCATAAACACACCCCAATTCAATAGAATTGGGGGTTTACCCAATTTCTGTGCCAAAACCATTACAAATCCCCCAATTCACTAGATTTGGGTTTTATCAAGTCAATTGGAAGAAATTTTGAGAAATTAAGTTTAAATCAATAGTTGAAATAAATCAAGCAATGTAAGGTTAATCAATTTGGATAATTAGGAAGGAACCACCTACCTTTTCCTGAAATTCAACACTCACAATGGAACCCTTTAATGAGAAAGGTGTAGAAGACCTCAAAAATAAATCTAGAAATGAGATCCAACATCATGAAGCATGTATCCATCAACTTTATAATGATATATTGAAATCCCAATGGAGTAGAAAGAGATGAAGATGAAGAACAAAGTAGAATGATTACCCGAGAATCACACCACAAGCGCAACGATGATCGAACGTCAAAAGAAAGGATACGAAAGGGTTGGAGAGCTTCAAGATCACCTCGGGAAGGACTTAGGTTGAGGGAGTTGAAACTGGAATAGAGTAAATAAAAGATCTCAACCGCACTACCTATTTAAAACTGTGATTGGGGTATTACACAATGTGTAATCCCAATACATGTTGTGAAATAGTTAATTTCCATAACCACCAAAAAATGAATCGCCACGACTTCAAAAACAATGCTCAAAATTAAAAACTAATCATTAATTACTTCATGATGTGTAAGGGAGTATCAAAATGTTTACCCATCGCAACATTAAGTCTTTCATGACTTGCACATAGAACCATTACACAATGTGTAACTTTGTTACATGGTGTTGAACCCTTCAGCAACCTAAGAAAATTCTAGTTAAAGATGAAAGTCCAACAAATATCTAACTTCACTATTACAGGTATCCTTCCAATTCAATCTCGACCCTACCCCATCAATGAAATGGAAAAACCATGACAAGGATTAAAGATGTACCTTTCATATTGGTAATGGGATGTTACAACCTCCCTACCATAAAAAATATTTATCCCAAAAAATCCTATGAAGAAGTTTCCATTCCAAAAATATGAGGCCATTGATCTCTCATCAGTTCCTCATGTTCCCATGTCTCGTGATTATCAGAACCATTCTTCCATATCACACAAACCAAATGTATCGTCCTCCCACGAAGTACCTTGGTCTCAGAATCAACTATACTGACCGGTTGCTCAGTCAAAGATAAATCATGTTCAATCTCAATATCACTCTAGATCAAAATGTGAGATGGATCAGAGATATAATTTCTCAGTTGTGATACATGGAATATGTTATGTATCAATGTTAGCTATGGTGGTAGTGCTAAATGGTATGCAACTTTCCACACCTACTCAACAAACTAAAAAGGTCCCAAAAAAAGAGAAGCAAGATTACCTTTCCTCCCAAGCCGTCAATGAACCAACCGAGGTGACACTTTCAAGAACACATAGTCACTAAAGGTCTATAGCATTGATCAAAATAAGACTTATATCAGCTCTTCTTTTTCAACATTATCTAACAGATTAACTAAATCTTTGCGATTGTTTCTTGCACCAAACTTGGTCCAACCAAGGAACTTTCACCAATCTCCAACCAACACAATGGATATTTACAATCTCGGGAATAAAAGACCTAAAAAGGTTTCATTCTAATCATGGACTAATAAATATTGTTATAAACAACCTCAACCATCCCCAAGTGATCATCCCAAGACCCACTGAAGTCGAGAACACAGACATGGAGTATATCCTTAAGAACCTATATAGATCTCTCTCTATAACCATCTGACTATGGATGGTAGGTCATAATCAAATGAACCTGAGATCCTAGTTCCTCCTAAAGGCCTCTCTAAAAGAGAGAATTTAATCAAGGATCCCTATCAGTGACTATAGAATATGGAATTCCATGCAACCGAACAATCTCTCTTGCATAGAGATTTACCAACTCCTCAACTTTGGTTGTATCACGAATGGGTATGAAGTGAGCCAAATTGGTCAGTCTATCAATAAAAATCCATATCGCATTCTTCTTTCTCAAGGTACAAGGAAACCCAACCACAAAGTCTAAAGAGATTTCATCCCACTCCCAAGTAGAGACTATAAGCTGCTAAAGTAAACGCGAAGGTTTATGATGCTCGGTCTTCACCTACTGGAACATATAGTAACATGATAAAAACTCAACAATTCCTCATCTCATACCTAGACACTAGAACTGTTTCCACATGTTATAGAACATCTTAGTGGTTCCTGGGTGCACAACCCACTGGGAATTATGACAATCCCCCATCATAGCTTTCCTTGCCACTAAAGGCACAACGAAGAAATCCCAATAGCATAGAACACCTTATTTAGAGAAATACCATTGGGAAAATATCCCCCCACCATAAATAAAGTATATAATACTATATAATTCATTATCAAGCTCTTGATCCTAAAGAATCATCTTGAGAAGAGAGGATGTCAATTGAATGTTGGATAAAGAAACTTTAGACCCATTCTCTTGAACTCCAATATGAAACTTTGCAAATAGATCCATCAAGTTCCACTATTACAAAGATTATTTCACTACCTAGGTTGGGATTTTATTTCTCAATGAATCTGCAATGACATTCCCTTCCCTCAGGGTATAGGTGATTTCAAAGTTGAAAGATTATAGGTACACATCCCAATGCCTCTGATGAAATTTCAAATCTTTTTATGAGAATATATAACTCAAGATTTGGTAGCTTAAATACACAATAAACCTTTCTCCAAAAAGATAATGCTTCCAACTATTAAGCATGTTCATCACAGCCGAAAGTTCAAGGTCATGGGTAGGATAATTCTTATTGTGTGGCCTAAGCTGATGATATCTATAAGAAAATACATGATCACCCTACATAAGAATGCAGACCAATCCTATACCTGATGCATCACAAAAGATCACATAAACCTACCCATTCTCTAAAAGAGTTAACACTGATGCAGTAGTCAAAATACATTTCAAGTCAAAAAAAGAACTCTAACATTTATAATTTCAAGAAAACTTCTCTCCCTTCTGAGTTCGAGCAGTCATTGAAGAATACAACTTCAATAATTCCTTCACAAACCAAAGTTAAAATCTGTATAATCCCAAGAAGCTATGAATCTTGAAGAAATTTAATGGTTTCTCAAAATTCATAATAGCTTTCAACTTATTAGGATAAACTATTATACCCTATTCAGACACCACATGTCCCAATAATTTCACTTCCTAAATCTAGAAATCACACTTTGAAAGGTTGGTATAAAGTCTTTGATTTCTCAGAAAACTTAGACTTGTTCTCAGATGATGAAAATTATACTCCTCAGAATTGGATTAAATTAGGATGTCATCCACAAAGACTAGAAAAAAGGTATCCAAATACTCATGGAAAATCCTATTCATTAGAGCCATGAAAACTACATGAGCATTTATCAGACCAAAGGGCATAAAAAGGTACTCATAATGGCCGCACCTACTCCAAAAGGCAGTTTTTTGTATGTAATATTATTTTATCCTCAACTAATGGTAACCAGATCAGATTTTGATCTTTTAAAACCACTTCACCCCTTTCAACTGATCAAACAGATCATCAATCCATGGAAACGGATACTTGTTCTTTACCGCAACTCAATTGATATTTTAGTAGTCAACAAATAAGTGAAGAGAACCATTATACTTTTAGAAAAGATAACTAAGGCCACAGAAGGTGACACTCTAATGAGTATAAACCCTTTATCAAGAAGATCATCCAACTGGGACTTCAACTCTTTCATCTCAACTAGTTCCAGATGATAAGAGGGAATTGAAACTGGTTGAGTATGAGGTTCTAAGTCAATGGAAAACTCAACTTTCTTTACCAATGAAAACCCATAGAAATCAGAAGAAAACACATTGGGAAACTCAAAGAAAACTAGAGGGAGATCACTACTCCATGATTCTTGCTTCAGATCAAAAGAAAACACTGATATTACTTTCCCTAACTCTAGATAAGAAGTTCAAACTCTACTCGACCTTGGGTCCCATTCTCCTTGAAATATAAGAGACACACCACTAGGTGTAGTAAGGTATAACCATTGAAGATAATAATCAATTTGGGCTTTATTGTAAATATCTAATCCATCCCTTATATACATCAAGAGGTTTCATGTCGAGGACCAAAAAACTCCAAACTAACTCGACATCTGATAGAGAGAAGACACAGGCAGAACTATAGAGACCTCTCTCTCTCTCATTATACTAAGGGGTGTAGTAATATCCATTATATAAGATAAAATCACCATAAGAAGATTAATTAGATTAATAATATGACTTTAAATAAATGATTTAGATGCACTAGTATCAAATAGATTAGTCACTAATGATGAAGTTATAGTGACGGTGCCTCCCATAGTTATTGGACCCATGTCTGCTTCCTTTAGAGGCTCTTCCGCTACGTGAAGTATCTTCGTTCTGGATACATGTGGCTGGAACCCCTTTAAACATAAATCATTTGATTGCTGCATATTTTTAGAGGATTTGATGATCATGTTATACTAAACAGAGTGGAAAAGTTATGAAACAATCTCTATAAGTGTCCTGAACATCTGTAGGAGCTACAGTTCTTGGGTGCCTCATTCAAAACCCTCATATAATTTCATGGATTTCCACAATGATAGAAAATCAAAGGAATTCATCCTAGTGTTGTAGGAGGTCTATAATGACTATGAATTCGATAACTTCTGAAATAATCACCATGATTTCACTTTACCTTAAAGGAATTAAAGCTACCACTGGAATAATAAGGAATTCTCAATAACCCTGACTTGTTAGCCAGGTCTATCTTGACCATCATCACCCTATCTATCACATCTTCATAAGTGCGTATATTTAACGATAAAACCTAAGAAATAATTTCTAATCAAATTCCCAACTTGAATCATCAATCCATTATATTCTCATTAGATATAATCTCATGAACAAAGTGCACCAGATCAATAAGGAAATTTGAATACTCAATCACGGTTATGTCAGCCTACTCATGCTTGAAAAACTCTACATCCTTGGACAACACCATTGAATCTGGATAGAACTGGTCAATTAAAAGAACCTTAAAGTATTTCTATGATAATCCCTCATGTGTATTATTTGTTACCATCATGTCCAGCCATCTCCTACTCAGTCTTCCCAGCATGTAGGTAGAACACTTCACCTTGATCACATCTGGTGTCTCTAAGAACCCAAACAAACATTCTATCATGCCCAACCATTCCTCAACATGTTGAGGATCAGTGGGGCCTTTGAAAACTAGTGTCTTCTCATAAAGGAACTCTTGAGAAAGATTCTAAAGAAAATCCCCCTGAGGATCCACAGCTGGATCCTGAACAAGAACTAGAGGTGGTGCCTGTCTCAAATCTTGGACAGTACACACCATCACCTCAACTAGACTTGGATCCACAATAGGATTGGATTTCTGATTTTCAGTAGCAGCCTCTTCTGGGATCTGATTCACACATCTTCTTAGAGAAATGATGTTACACAACATCATAAGACATCAAGGAAGACATTAGATTAACACTCAAACTATGCAATAAGGGAAAATTATTTCCAATAGATATAACAATGAGATTTGTATTCCACTCTATCTGAATCACAATAGGGAAAAGACTAGAACTAATCTACAAGACGTATTTCCCTAAACACCCCTTATGACTTAAGGTTCATTGTAGAGAGAGATGGGTAGGAACTCAATAACAACTACCTCCTAAGTCCTTATAAGATTTCAATTATATACTAACTTTAAGAAAAAACCTAAACAACCTTCTCTGATACCATTTTATCATGAACCAGCTCAGGTACCCAAGTAACCCAATAACCAAAACAGACCTGGCATATCCTGAAGGGAATTCCTGATCCCCGTGGGTTGGCCACTATCACCTGGAATCATACAACATGCAAGTGGGAACGAATTTTCTACAAAACATAGAATAAGTAAAAGAAATAAGACAATATTCATAACAAAGGAAGCTCCACTAGGAGAAATGTACTAGAATACAAAAAGGCATAAAAAACCCAAAGTACTACAACCCAAGTACTAAGATATAAAAATAGCACAAGTCCCTAAGGACACAACTCACCATGACCAAGGTTCAATAGTTGGATCCACCTCCAAGATATCATTTCTATTTTCTCAAACCTGGAAGCAGATAATCTAAAAACACCCAAAGGCACAAGTAGGGTGTGAGCTAAAAATACCAGTAGGGTTTCAACAGGGATACCATAACATTTTCCAAATATAGATTAATAAAAATAATTATTTTAATTTTAAAATAAATAGGTTTGTAATTTTCAAATAATATTTAAACAAATCTTGATATACAGTTCAAATGATGAAAAAATACTTTAAGAAAAGGCTTCACAAGTGATGGAATATTTCTAAAAAATGGATTAAATAAAACATTTATATAAAATAGTTTATTTAAATTAAGAAGGCATGTGAATAAGTTTTACAACATTGGAATACATTTATATCTCAAATATAAATAACAAGAGAGCAATATGGTCCTCTTCCAAATAGGTATGATAGTATTTATAACTATAGGACTCTACAGTCTCTAAGTGATCTCGACAATATGTGTATACACACATCCTCCTAATACTATCCAAAGGTAACTTGTAACCATCCCATTGGGGATGTGACCCAATGCATGTATGTTTTAGAATGTTGTAATTGTGTAGAGTGTGTCCAAAAAACTCACCAACTACGTAAGCCTTGCATGTGATCTTACACAATCAATGAAGGTAAATTTATTTTAAAACTTCTTAAAATACAATTAAATCTCATTTGAAAGACCCTAGAACACCTTGAGAGGGGAGGGGTGAATCAGGGTGTCAATTTTTCTTTTAAACTAAAGGATCTTGTTCCCACGTTGGTAGAAACCTATTAAATAATTCTGATAGGAAAGTGTAGAAAACAAACAATCACATGAAAAGTAAAGACATAACAATTTTACTTGTTTTACCATGAAGGGATATGTCTGTTGGAACCAAGGTTGTTCTTTGCTGAAAAAGGAGTTCAGTTTGTGTGTTTTTTTTCAATCTAATGTGGGTTGATCATGGTTTGTATTTGTTATTGTCATCCCTTTCATGGAAGATCAGGGATATTACATAGAAAGGGGTTATACAGTTTTATTTGAAAGTAGTATTGAAGGTGACGTCGTTCCCTAGGGTTTTCTAAATTTTTGGGGCTGAAAATCGGAAAATGGAGAAATGTGTTTTTGGAAAAGGAAGGTGCGTGAAAGATTTTATGTGTGCGCAAAATATTGGTTTTTGTGTGCAATATTGAAGGTGTTTTTGGAACTTACACACAAGACATGTTTTAGGATCAGAATGACGAAAATGGCAAAGTCATGAAGTGCACGAAAGATAATGATGTGCGAAAGGGTTTGCGTGCCCAATACGACGTCAAAAGGGGTTTTGTGTGCTCGGAAAGAAACTTATGCACATCTAAAAAACACATTGGGATCTTGCTCGTAGGGTCTTCAAAGGCCTATAAATATGTGTCTACCACCAAGGAATACTTAAGAATTTTTCCAACAAAAATCTGATTGCTCATCCGCGCGAAATATTTGTATGTGAAATATTGGAAGAGACTAAATCTTGCATGTAAGGTGTTCCTTTAGTCTGAAAAGACAAAGTGAACCCTTCAGTGCAGTTTTGTGAAAAATATGGGTTGCGTGGAAAGTAAGTGTTGTGTGAAAGTCATCTTTCATGAAAATTCCCAAATCTTGTGCACAAGTTGGGGTATTGCATGCAAGTGTGGTGTTATGCTTCTAATAGTCTTTTGAATATCTGGTTCAGTGGTTCAGTGCTTTCAAGTGAATCAATCCAGGAATTCGATGCAAGTAGTGTATCATGATAAACAGAGACAAAGACTTCAATGAAAATCTATTGAAGAGACATTCATGTCTATAAACTGAGTGGGACTTCATCCAAGGTAGTGAGCCAAGGGGGAGTCAATGGGAGTGACCTGAGGGAAGCAGTGAGCTATCCCTGAACCTTTTTAAAGGCAGTGTTCCTGGGACAGAGTGACTGTACCCAAACCTTGTAATCCTTATCTAGTGAAGTTTAGTGTAATTAGGTACGACTGACAACCTTTCGGCATATGCTCCTTAGACAAAGCCCTTTGTGGTGAACCAAATAAAAGTGTTGTGTCGTCTCTATGCTTTCATTTTTTTGATAGATTTAACAAGTTTCTACTAATGTAGGAACAAGATCCACAACTTTAAAAAGAAAAATTTGAAACCCTGATTCACCCCTCCCCTCTCAGGGTGTTCTGCGGTCCTTCAATGTCCAAGGAGAATACAATGATAGGTTTTCGGTCATACCAAAGTCCACTAATATTAACTAGTTGTAGAGTACAAAAGTTTTGCACATTTACTCTATACCAAGCACACTGCCTTTACAAGGTTTTAGGGATATCACATTGCGTCCCTCATATCACTTCCATTAACTCCCCATTTCTCACTGCATTGGGAAGAATCTGAACTCATTTTATTGACTTGAAGTTCACTTCAATGGTTTGGCATTAAATCATTCATACTCCATTGTAGATGGATACTCTATTGAAGTTCTGTGTTTACCCACAGATGAAGTTTACTTTTCTGTGTACTAATAGTTCACGAACTACGCCTCTGTTAACTAAATTTCTTCCTCCACATGTTTCACTCCTTCCTCCACGTACTGCCTTGCTCCACTGTGTACTACCCTGCTCTATGTATTTCCTTGCTCTGTGCACTGTGAATTCTTACTCCGCGAACTGCGCTACTCTACAGACTGTCTCTACTTCCTCTCTACGTATTGCAAGAACTATACAGACCGATTTCTTCCTCCGCATACTGGCACTTCTATGTGGGCATATATTCCTATAAACTAGCCTTATTCCTCCACATACTATCTTTCGTGAACTGTTTTGGATTTCACAGAATTCCATTTATATTTTTAATTAAAGTCTTTATAGGTTTTATTTCCTTGAATTACTTCCAGATTATACTAAATTCATCTTGGATATTTTATCTTATAGATACTCACTAATGAAGAGATTAGTGCTCCTTATATAGGAAAATAGATCGGTATAATCCTCTAAACTGAGATTTACTAAATCTTCATTGCAGCACTGCCTTCACTGCGTACCGCATATCTCCAATGAACCATTTCCTTATTTGGTTCGCATACCACCATTCTCCCTATGCGGCGGCATAAATCATTACCTTGTTTTCTCAAACGACACCCTTCCAGCTTCTCAAAACTCCATCTTGTTTTTGTGAATGATGTGCCATCCCATGAACCTTCATTCCTTCCACGTATCACAAGTCTCCCCACGAACCCCCTTCACTCTGCGAATCATTCCCCCTATAAGGTCCACATACCGATCTCACTTTGTGGTTTTCTGTTCTCCATTCCGTGTACCATATTTCATGATCGATGAACTATTCCTAGAACATGGTATGTGGTTTTTGTCCCATGCTACATGGTTCCCTTCCTTTGCTGATTTACTTCACCATTCAGCATCTTGTTCACTCCTATGCAGGAGTCCTTTTTAGAAAACAAACTCCTAATTTTGAGGCCAAACAATTTGTAAAAAACTGGGAAACTACGTCACTTTCAATACTGCTTGCATCCTCAATCGTAAGACCACATTCCTTAAAAACTCATTGATCAACCCAATGTGGATTGGAAACAAACAGAAATCATACTCCATTTATAGAAAATAATGGCCTTGGTTCCAAAAATATCCCCCTTTAGGTTTGTTGGAAATTTGTAGATAAATTCAATAAAGAACATGCAAAAAAACAAAACCTAAAATGCAAGAAAAAAAACATCCAATGCTCTAAGTATACATGAGGAAATATCAGTGTAAAAACAAGAGGAGCATGAATTGGGTTCTCGTGTCTTGTAACTCATCATTCTCCCCCAATGTAATATTTTTAAATTTCTATATTCTCCATCTTCCTACAACCAACCAGAAAAATATTTCATTATCATTTAATTTATCCATTCTCCCCCATTGACAATAAACCTAATGAATCAAATTTTGACTTGTAGATCTTGAATCACACTCCCCCTAGATTTTATCTCCCCCATAAGCCTACACCACTTCAATAGATAGATTAAAAATAGTTAACACAACTGGGGATAGGGGACATTCATAACCTCCTCATGCACGGGGAGGTGGCTGAACATCGAGGTTCAACCAATGATTCTAGAACACATGTGCTGACAATGGATTGGTTAGTCTATCAGCCACATGATCATTAGTTCCAACATGATCCATTTTAATCATCCCTTGTTCCAATTTTTCCTTGATGAAGTGATATCTGATTTAAATTTGTTTTGTACGAGAATGATGAACATGATTCTTTTTAAGATCATTTACACTCTTGTTATCACAATGAGTCACCATTGGTTGTTTCACCTTTTCACCAATATCAGTTAGTTATTTCTTCATCCAAAGAAGTTGAGTTCAAGACTTTATATCAGAGATATATTCATCTTTAGCAGTACTGAGGGAAGTTCTTTACTGTTTCTTACTCAACCATCCCACACAATTCTTTCTAATGAAGAATACTCCACCACTTGTGGATTTTCTATCCACCACATCTCTAGTCTAGTCAGCATCAGAAAATATTGAAAGTTTGTTATATTTTCCTACAGCAAAGTATAATCCATATTTTTGAGTACCTTTAATATACCTCATGATTCTTTTCACTATAGCCATATGTTCTACCTTCATATTACTTTGAAAGATACATGCTAAGCATGTTGCAATGAAAATATTTGGCCATGTTGTAGTCAAATAAAATAAGATTCCAATGATTATCCTATACATTGTGGGATCTATAGATGACTCATCTTCATGCTTTCCCAGTTTTTTTCCAACCTCAATTGGAGTCGACATTAGTTTGGAATCATGCATATTGAATTTCTTCAGAAACTCTCTTGCATACTTTTCCTAAAAAATGAAAGTGTAGTCTTTCCTCTAAATCACTTGAAGCCCTTAGAAGTATGTGAGTTCACCAATCATAGACATTTCAAAATCTTATTTCATATGATTAGAAAATTCTTCCATTTATCCATGTTTGTTTCCTCCAAATATAATATCATATACATATACTAGAACCATGAACTGGTCTTTCTGATAATTCTTCACATAAAGATTGTGATCGACTCCTCCTCTTTTGAATTTGATCTTCTTCATATAAGAATCTAGTTGAGAGTACCATGCCTGTGGTGCCTATTTCAGACTATATAGAGCCTTCTTTAATCTGAAAAACTTTATTTCATCATTACCAAGAAGAAATCCCACTGATTTCTCAATATAGACTTCTTATTTAAGAACACCATTTAAGAAAGATGTCTTGACATCCATTTGATACACTTTGTATCCTCTTTGAATTTTCATGGCAAGAAACAATATACTTGACTCTAGTCTGGCCACTGGAGAAAATATTTCTTCAACATTAACACCTTCAATATGTATATAGAATTTACACACCAGTCGTGCCTTATTTATGATCACATTTCTATGCTCGTCAAATTTATTTTTAGAAATACACTTTGTACCGATCACATTGTGGTTTTTGGGTCTCTTAATTAAATCCCATGTTTGGTTCTTATCGACCTGATCCAATTCTTCATTCATGGATTTAACCCATGATTTATCCTTTATAGATTATTCAAATGAGGAGGGTTCCACAACTGAAAGGAATGTAGATTGTGCATTATTCCTCGTTATCCTTATCTTTTTGGGTGCAGTCCAATCCCCAATGATATTGGATCGATCAATTTATGCTATTTGATTTCTCATTTGGGGTTCAAAATAATTTTCTTCAGTCATGGTTTCCTCTTATGATTCTTCTCCTAAGTCAACATCATGATATGATTACTGATTTTTCTTCATTCCTTATTCTACTTCTGTGTTTTAATTCATTCCACGTCCACATTGTTCCTCATTATCAACCACATCAGCAGATGAATTTCTTGATACATTCATGGTTTTGTCTTTAATGATCTCCACATCACTGCTTTCCAAAATTTTTCTAAGATGTTTATTGAAACATTTTTATGATTTTATATTCATTGAATATCTGAGGAATATTCCTTTATCTACAGCATCACCATACTTTCCTTGATTTCCTTCTTTGTTTCAAATAAATAATTTACTTCTAAAAACACAAAAATACTTCAAAGAGGGATTCCTTCCATGCCATAACTCATATGGTGTATTGGTTTCCCCCATATAAAGCCATTTTTGGCTATAAATATAAATTGTAGCTTGAATATCCTCTTTCTAGTAATGGTGAGAGGTACGATTCTCAATCAATACAGTTTTGGCCATACTATTTACCTATCGATTATAGCGCTCAACAACTCCATTTTGATGTGGGGTCCTCACAATAGCCACCTGATGTTGTATTCCATGTTTATCTAGGTAATTTTCAAATTAAATGGATGTGTAATCCCCTACATTTTCAGACCATAGAACTTTGATTATTTTTCTAGTTTCATTCTTAGTTATTCAACGATACATTTTCATGCAATCAAGCACTTGTTGTTTCCTATGTATAACCATCACATGATCTATTATACTATAATCATCAATAAAAATGATGAAATGCCTTTATACATATGCTTTAAAAATACTTATCAGACCACATACATCTGTATGAATGAGATCAAGAATATTTGATGCTTTTTTCCTCTTCGGATGATATTAACTACACACCAACTTTCGTCACATGCAATCATCACAAGTATTCTCCTGTTCATGCTTCAGATTTGGGATATCCAAGATAATCTTCAGTTACGACATCTTTTTCTTATATTTTTGGTTAATGTGACCCAACCTCTAGTTCCTTAAGTTTTTCTCTTTTTCAACTATCATGTAACTAATTTTCTCATTCCTATCAACCTGATATAAGTTTCCATTTGTTCTTCATCCCTTCATGAGAGAATTCCCTATTATTACTTTTATAGTGCACCCATTTTGATTGAATTTCACCATAAGTCCTGAGTCATAGAGTTGACTCACACTCAGGAGATTATGATGCAACCCATCCACATAAAGAACTTTAGTCTTCTTCAGGTCACCATTGGCCAGTTCAGTACCTCCACTGCCTTTGATCTTCAAAGCACCATCATTACTAAATATCACTATTCCATCCACCTTTTTCTTGATATTCGTTAATAAGTCTACATTTCCTATCATATGGTATGGGCATCCACTATTAAGAATCCAATTTCTATTATTCTTAGTAGCTTTGACAGCTACTTCTGTAAGGTTTGATTTTTTAATTTTCTTCTTTTCCTTCCATGAAATATTAGAATAAGTGAAGGATAAAGATGGCCTTTCAAATATCTCTTCCATGTGAGTAGGTTCTTCAAAGTCAGATTCTTATTCTAGTAGAGAAAACATGTTTTTAATACCAACCCCTTTTGTTTGGAGAGTATTCACTTATCTCTAAGTTCTATATGAATTTTTGTTGTAATTCCTCTACCTACAGTCAACAACTTTATGGCCAAAGTTAGAACACTGAAAACAATATCCATAGAAACTTTTTCTTCTATAATAATTAGGATATGAATTCATTATCCTTTTTTTACTTCCTAGATCTTCTCAATTCAAGTATATCTATTCCTCTTTACAGTATGATATGGTGTGTCCCAGTTAGCTATGGAATTTCCATTTCATAAGTGGGAATGCCTTTTCACTTATATCCCTCCTCATGTCAATTTCTATAGGAGGGTATTTTGACTTCCTATAATCTTGGGATGCCTAAGAATAGTTTTCATATCTAATTTTAGATTGAATTGAGGGTTTATTCTTCATAACTTCAGGTGAATTTTCGACCTATCCTACTTTAATCTTTCCTTTATTTTGACTCATTTTATTTCCAACATTCAATGTTTTGGCATCACAACTGATTCCACTATTACCCATGCACGTAGGTCTTTGGTCATTCAAAATATTTTCAACTCCATCATAACTATGCCTAGATATCTCCAATAACTTAGCATCTAAGAATTTTCTAAAATTTATTTTATTCTTTGTTTCTTTTGAGATTGATTCACTTTCAAGTTTACTCCTCAGAGTAACAACTTATTCCTCTAGACCTTAAATAGTCTTGGAATTCTCTTCTATTCTGGAGGTAAGGTCATTAATAACCACTCCCCATTCTTCAATTCTGAGTTTTAGTTCCACTACATTTTTTGTGATCTCAAGGATTGATGACTCTACTTTCAAAAATTATTCCAATCGTTCAATTTTAGCTTCAAGTTGATCAACATATTCTAATGATTCTTCCACAATTGTTCTCAAATTATTTCATCTCTTACTTTGATTCTCAAACTTACCAAAATAATCCTTAAGTTGCAACTTGGGATCGACATTAGTGGTCAATTGATTATATCCATCATTATCTTTTTATGGTTATATTTTTTCAATTTTATCCATAGTGGAATCATGGTTTCCAGACTTAAATTATGCTTCTCCTTCCTCAAAATATTAATTTTTATCATCTTATTATTCATAGAAAAAACTCTTTAATTGTAATTTATTTCCAGATTTTAAGTATATCATTTTAAAAAACCTTTTCTAAGAATTCATAATGTCTCCAGTTTCACTTTCTTCATCATCAAACTTTCTTGGGAAACGAGAGGTAGTGTTCCCAATTATTCCACAATGAAAACAAGCTAGAGGTAACTTGCCTTCAAATTTCCATGTTCCCTTCTTGAATTTCTTGGAAAGGAGAGAAATAATTTATTTTTCCTCATTATATTCATAATAATATCTCCTAGAATTTATAGTTTTTACATGGATTTAAATTCCATTTCCTTGCTTACATGATTTGTTTCATCTTCAAGTTTGACTCTCATTTTATAAGACACCAAACTGCTCAGCAGATCATCTAAATAAAGTTTAGAGAGATCAATTTCCTCAAGTGTTGACACCTTTTCATTGTAAATAGGTGGAAGTATTCTCAAAATTGTCATTACAATATCAATTTATTTTATTTCTTCACCAAGTCCTCATATTTCTCCAAAAACTTCAGTAATTCGATTAAAAACACATTTTCATTTTCATATGGATGTATTTTCAGATCATCAAACATATTGTGAAAAACTTAGAGTTTCGCCTCCTTAACTTTATTGACTCCTTCATATATGTTATCTAATTTTTCCCACATAAACTTTGCTGATGTAAAAATTATCACTTTTAGATATATCTGATCAAAAAGATTTTCAGTGAGGGAATTATGAGCTTTGGCATCTGCATCAAGAATTTTCCTATCTGTATCAGTCATAAAAATCCTAGTTGGATTAGTGACATGTATTCCTTGTGCAGTCGCAAACAAGACTTCCATTCAAAGAGATATTATATGAGATATCATCCTATTCTTATATATCTAAAAGTTTCTTCCACCAAAGAGGGGTACACCCCATACATTTACTATATTCTCTATTGTAAAAATGAAGGGAAGATTTAACACCAGCAAATTTTACCCTCTGATACCACTTGAAGGACCCTAGAACACCCTAAGATGGGAGGGGTGAATCGGCATGTAAAATTTTTCTTTTAAACTAATGGATCTTGTTCCCACATTGGTAGGAACCTATTAAACCTATTTGATAGGAAAGTGCTGTAAAAAATAATCACATGAAAAGTAAAGGCATATCAATTTTACATGGTTCACCACGAAGGGATATATCCCAGGAGAATACACCGATAGGTTATTATTCATACCAAAGTCCACTAATCTTAACTTGTTGTGGAGTACAAAATTTTAGCACATTCACTCTATTCCAGTCACACAGCCTTTACAAGGTTTCAAGGATAGCACACTACATTCATTTGATCAATTCCATTGACTCCCCCTTTCTCACTATGTTGGAAAGAATCTGAACTCAATTTATCAAATTGAAGTCCACTTCAATGGGTTGTAATTAAATCATCCACCATCAACTATAGATGGATGCTCAGTTGAAGTTTTGTTTTTACCCATAGATGAAGTTTACTTTCCCACATACTGATACTTTGAGAACTGCTCCTCCGAAAACTAACCTTCGTCCTCTGCATGTTGCGCTCCTTCCTCCGTGTACTACCCTGCTCCACATACTACCCTGCTCCACTGCATACTACCCTTCTCTGTGTATTTCCTTTCTCTATGCACTATGAATGCTTCCTTCGTGAACTTTTCTACTCTACAGACTGTCTTTAGTTCCTCTCCACATACTGCAAGAACTATGTGGACCGAGTTCTTCCTCCATGCATTGGATCTCCTATATGGAAATATCTTCCCATAAATTGGCCTTATTCCTCCACATAATAAATCTTAATTACATCACCGCCTTAACCACATACCACATATCTCCCATGAACCATTTTCCTTAGGCGGTCCGCATACCGCCATTCTCCCTATGCGGTGGCATAAATCACTGCCTCGTTTTTGCAAATGACACCCTTCACAGATTCTCAAAACTCCACCTTGTTTTCACAAATGATGCGCCATCCTGTGAACCTTCATGTATTTTGTGTATCACAAGCCTTCTCATGAACCTCCTTCGCTCTGTGAACCGTTCCCCCTACACAGTCTGCATACTGATCCCGCTTCATGGTTCGCGGTTCTCAATTCTGCGTACCATATTTCATGATCCACAAACTATTCCTAAAACATGGTACATTGTTTGTGTCACATGCTATGTGGTTCCCTTCCTTTTCCGATTTCCTTCAACATTCTTCATCTCGTTCACTCCTATGAATAAGTCCTTCCTTTTTCAAAAACAAACTCCTGATTTTGAGGCCCAAATATTTGGAAAACACATGGAAACTATGCCACCTTCAATACTGGTTTCAACCTCAATCATAAGACCACATTCCTTGCAAACTCCTTTATCAACCCAATGTGGATTGAAAAAAAACAAAAAGCATACTCCATTTATAGAAAATAACGGTCTTGTTTCGAACATCATTCTTCCATTTTGAAATACCAATTTTTCATTTAAACCCAAAATGGGTTTTGATAAAAAAAACATGCCCCTTTCACAAGATAAAACCACTGGGTTTCTATCAAAACTTCTTAATACATTTTCAAAAGTTTTAAATCCATTCAAAACCAATTCCATCAATTTCACAATTAATTTTCAAAATTAAATTCGAATTTTTAATTGAAAACATTTCCATCAAATCTATCATTTTAAATTCAACAATTTAAATCAAATAATTTCTATAAACACGCCCCAAATCAATGGAATTGTGGGTTTTCCCAATTTCCATTCCAAAACAATTTACAATCCACCAATTCACTGGAATTAGGTTTTATCGAGTCAATTGAAAGCAAGTTTGAGAAATTGATTTTAAATCAATAGTTGAAATAAATCAAGAAATGTAAGGTTAATCAATTTGGATAATCGGGATGAAACCACCTACCTTTTCTTGAAACTCAACACTCGTAACAGCACCCATAAATGAGAACGAAGGTGTAGAAGACCTCAAAAATAAACCTATAAATGAGATCCAACATCACAAATCATAGATCCATCAAATTCAGGATGATCTATTTGAAATCCCAAAGGGGGAGAAAGGGATAAAGATGAAGAACGAATGAGAACGCTTACCCAGGATTCATACCACAAGTGTAAAGATGATTGAACATTAAAATAAAGGATCTAGAAGGGTTTGAGAGCTTCAATATCACCTAGGGAAGGACTTAGGTTGATGGACATGAAACTGGAATGGAGGAAAGAAAATATCTCAACCACAATGCCTGTTTAAAAACTATAATCTGGGTATTACATGACATGTAATCCTAATACACATTGTGAAATAATCAATTTCTATAACCAACAAAAAATTCATTGCCTCGACTTAAAAATTGATTCTCCAAATTAAAAATTGATCATTAATTCCTTCACAATGTGTATGGGCGTATCATGATGTGTACCCATCATAGAGTGAAGTCTTTCACAACTTTTACACAGAACCATTACATGATTTGTAACCTTGTTACATGGTATGTTTCCCTTTGGTAGCCTAAGAAAAGGCCGGTTAAATCTAAGAGTCCAAAAAATTTATAAATTCAACATTAGAGGTATCATCCCAATTCAATATCAACCCTACCCCATCAATGAAAGGTAAAAACCATGACAAGGATTAAAAAAGTACCTGTCAGATTGGTAATGGGATGTTACAACCTCCACACAATAAAAAATTTATGTCCCCATAAATCCTATGAAGAAGATTCCATGCAAGAAATATGGGGCCACTACTCTCTCATCAGTGCCTTATATTCCCATTTCTCATGATTATCAGAACCGTGTTGCCCTAGCACACGAACCAAAGTGTCTCCCTCCCACAAAGTACCTTGCTCTCAGAATCAAATATCCTGACTGTCCGCACAGACAAAGATAAATCAGGTTCAATCTCAATATCACACCAGCTCAAAACATGAGATGGACTAGATAGATAATTTCTCAGTTATGATACATGGAATATGTTATGTGTCAACGTTAGCTGTGGTGGTAGTGATAAATGGTATGCAACTTTCTCCACTTATTAAACAACCACGAAAGGTCCCAAAAAATGAGGAACAATCTTACCTTGCCTCCCAAGATGTTGATGACCAACTAGGGTGAAACTTTCAAGAACACTCAGTCACCAATTGAAAACTCCAAAGGTCTAAAGCATCGATCGACATAAGACTTATATCATATTAGTGTTGTCGACATTCTCTGCCTGATTAACTAAATCTTTGTTGTCATTTCTTGCACTAAACTTGGTCCAACTAAGGAACTTTTACCAATCTCTAACCAACACAACAGAGATTTACATGTCCAGCCATACAAGGCCTCAAAAGGTTCCATTCTGATTGTTGACTAATAACTATTATTATAATAAAACTCTCTCGTCCCCAAGTGATCATCCCAATCACTACTGAAGTCAAGAACATAGGTGTGGATCATATACTCAAGAATATGTATAGATATCTCTATTTGGTCATCCAACTATGGATGGTAGGCCATGCTAAAATGGATCTTAGATCCCAATGCCTCCTGAAGGTCTCTCCAAAAGTGAGAAGTGAAACAAGGATCTCTATCAGAGACTATAGTAGATGGAAATTTATTAAACCAAACAATCTCTCTCACGTAGAGATTACCCAACCCCTCATATTTGGTTGTATCATAAATGGGTATTGTAACATACCATTACTATTTCAAGTATTGATAAATCTTATTCTGTTAAATTTATTAATATCTTACATTAAATGGGGAAAAATGGTTTATCAGTGAAAAGTTTCATTTTTGTTAAGCACATCGTAGATTGGTAAAATTCCCAATTAACACTCCATAATATTCAATTAAATATTTTCTAAGTTAAACACTGAGTAAGTATGAGTTTCTGAGGCTTGAAAAATCTCATAGAATACAGAATAAAATTATTAAACAGAATATATTAAGTGTGCACTTTTTATTCAAAATTTTTGAATAATTCTAAAACAATATGTCATTTGAGAAATATGAGACCATTGTTATGTCCGAAATATGGTGTTTACCCTAAGAGGGGTATATGATTCAAAGGCACCAGATATTTGGATGTCTTGCTCATGAGATAAAGTTATTAAATAATATTTAATATGTTGTTTATTAAAAATAATCAAATATCTCTCAAACGGTGTGTCGTATGGGAAATATGAGACCACTGATGGGTCCTAAATGTGGTTTTTACCCTAGAAAAGGTATAACATTTGTTCGCATCAGGTGTTTGGATGCCTCGCTCGCAATAATAACACTTTTTATTTTAATTAATTAATTATTCCAATTTTTATTAATAAATCATTAATATCTCTCAAATTGTTCATCATTTGATAAATCTGAGACCATCGTTTTGTCCGGAACGGGGTATTTACCCTAGAATGGTCATAACATTTGCCCGTAGAAGATGTTTGGTGTTATTTAATTTTTATGATAATTAATTAATTTTAATTAATTAAAAAAATTGTTTCATTTCCCTCTCTCCTCCCTTCATCTTCTCCATGCCGCACCTCCATTGATAACACACCTATGTTTTAAATTTTTTGATTTTCATCCATTTTTTACCCGATTGAACTCCTAAATTATTAATGGGTTGATTTAAAACACTCCGTTGGACATTAATCACATTTGAAACTAGTGATCTTAAATTCAACACAAATCTAACACGATGTGGATATTTGAAACACCCAAACCCATTCTCATTTTGTGGATGATGTTTTTTGTTGATGTTAATAGATCTTGAGACTTTGTGTGCGTGGTTGGAGGACCTCCTAAGGTGCAATTTGGTGTTTTTGTTCCGGCCACCACCCGATCTACCCATCTAGTGCTTTCCTTTTCTTAGCATGGTGGTCATCCCACATAGTTTGGTTTTTATTTTATTATTCTCAATTTTTGAAAAAAAATGATTTTTTTAATATAAAATAATAAAAGCTCAGAATTTTCAAAGGATAATTCTATTAATTATTTTTTCCTTCTCCTTCAAGGGATGATTCCACAATATGTGGTTGAAGTTATAGTAGAAATTCTCCAGTGATATTTATAAAGAATTATTAGTAGATAAATATTGGGTGAGACCATCAGAAGAAACTTTCATATAACTATCAAATAATAATTTATAAATTATTAAAAGATAATCATCTTTAGCCTTTTGTGCGCAGTTAATGAATATAATTGTTATCAGTTAAAAAATGATAATTTCATCAAGTTATCTTTTTTTTAATCACATCAAATTATCGTTTTTTATAGTTGTGGAAAATTATTAAAGGTTAATTTATAAAATTAGAACACAAAAATTATTTGTATTATTGAAAGATAAAAAATTATCAATATATATATCGATAAACAACTTGGGATATTTTATTAAAATAAACTAATGTTATTTATTTTGAATATAAAAGGAGATATAAATCTATGTATATATATAAATATATAGTTAGATATATATTTTAGATAATTACTTTAGAAGTTAATGATAATTTTATTAAATATAAAATTATCAACGTGTAATTGCATAAACATATATATTAAAAAAATATGACTATGTGGAATACCACCTTTGTTCTCAATTATTTAAAGTATATAATTATCGAACGAGGTTTATAATTATTCATGTGGATATTTTATAGAATAAAAATCACCGTAGGATAATTTATAAGAGATTAGTATATGATAATCATCAAAGATAATTTATGGAATTCTCAAGGGATATTTTAATAGTATTACTAAATGATAATTACAATAAATTATCAAGAGATAATTTTTAAAGGATGATTCATAATAAGTTATTGGAGGTTAATCATGAGCAAAAGTGTTGACCTAACCATAAACTGAAAATTTTACATGAAAGATAAATATCATCACATGTGATAATTATCATTGCATGTGATAATATATATGTAATTTGAAACATATCCTCATGAGATAAAATATCATCACAAGTGATAATTTAAAAGATAATCTTAAAATTATCCAGGAGAGAGAAAATGTTATCACATGTAATTTTTTTAAATGATAATTTGAAAATTATCTAAGTTCGATAAAAGATTACCTCGTGTAATATTTTTAATCGATAATTTGAAAATTATTTAGGAGAGAGAAACTATCATCACATATGGTATTTTATTTCATTTTGAAATAAAATATATGGTTTTGGTTCTAGGAGCCTGTGACGAACATCGACCATTGGTGTGTAGATGCTTACGAAGATAGGGTACTGCAGAGGTGTATTGAACCACATGGGGTGGTTTATCATTACCCCTGACATCAACAACCTTGATATGGGTGGTTCCATTTTGATTATCCAAATTGATTATCCATGTTTTTCTTAATTTATCTCTATTTTTTATTTAAATTCAATTTCTCAAATATGATTTCAATTAAATTGATAAAAACTCGATTCCAGTGAATTGAGATATTTGAAATGGTTTTGGCATGGAAATTCGGAAAAACCCCTGATTCTAATGGATTGGGTGTGTTTATGGAAATTGGATGATTTAAATTGTTTAATTTAAATTATGGATTTGATGGAAATGATTTCAATTAAATTGTTGAATTTTATTGTGGAAATAAATTGTGTAATGATGGAATTGGTTTTGAATGGATTTCAAACTGGTGAAAATGGATTAAAATGATTTGATATAAACCTATTAGTTTTATCTTGTAAAAATGCATGTTTTTTAATAAAATCAGTTTTTGTTTTAAATGGAAATAAATTGGCACTTTTGAAATGGAATAATGGGACTGATTGTATTTTTAAGTAGTCTTAAAATAGTTCACCCATCATGTAAGAGTGCATGCAAGCCTTAGGTAGTTAGTGAGTTATTTAGATACACTCTACGTTACGACAACGTTCTAAAACATACTTGCAGAAGGTCACATCCCTGATGGGTTGGTGACGAGTCTCCTTTGTCCAATGTCATATGGATGTGTGTATACACATTTTTCAGAGTTCACATAGAGAGTTTGGAATCCTATAGCTGGTTAATGATATCGTATCTTTTAGCAGATGACCATGTTGCTCGCTTGTTTATTTATATTTGAGATATACATGTATGCCAATGCTTTTGAACTGCTTTACATGCCTGCTGAATTTATATAAACTATTTTATATAAATGTTTTATTTATGAATTTTTTTTTATAAATATTCCATCATTTTGTAAATTCTTTGCATAAAGTATTTTTTTCATCATTTGAACTATATAACATGATTTGTTTAATTATTCTTTAAAATGTCAAACCTGTTTATCTTTAATATTGAAAGCATTCCTTTGGTTAATCAATTGTTGGAAACTATTATGAAATCCATGCTGAGACCCTACTGGGATTTTTAGCTCACACCCTACTTTTGCCTTCGGGTGTTTGTAGACTTTCTTCTTCCAGGTTCAAGTGAAGGGAAGAGATCTCTTGGAGGAGGATCCAGCTATTGAGCTTTGGTCTTGGTGAGTTGTGTCCTTAGAGAACTTGGGGTTATTTTTCCATTTTTAATACTTGGGTTGTAGTACTTTGGGATTTTTATGTCATGTTGTACTCTAGTAAATCACTCCTAGTGGAGTTTTTTTATTATGCATACTGCTTTGTTTTCTTTTGCTTCTGTATTCTTGTGGAAAAATTGTTCCCACTTGTATGTTTTACGATGCCATGTGCTAGTCGTCGACCTGTGGAGATCGGGAATGCCCTTCGGGCTATGTCCAGGTCGGATCGGTTATCGGGTTACCAGGGTACCCAGTCTGGTTCATGAAAAAATGGTATCAGAGGGAGGTTAAGCATCTTGCCTTGATGACAATATGCATTTGAGTATTCTTGTCGGGACTTAGGAGGTAGTTGCAAATGAGAGTTTGGTCATCTCTCACTGCAATGAACCTTAAGTCACCAGGGGTGGTTAGGGAATGATTATTTGTGGATTATTTCTAGTATTTTCCCTATTTTGATTTGGATAGAGTGAAATCCAAATCATGTATGTTCTACCGGTTGGGAACATGTTTCCCACATTGCTATGTACGAGCATTATCTAATGTATTCCTTATTGTCTGTTGATGTTTTGTAACATCATGTCACTGATAAGACATGTGAATTGGATCTAGTAAGGGGATACTAATGAACCTCAGTGAGCAAATCCTCTGATGGACCTGAGCCTAATTGAGGAGATCATGCGTACTATCCAAGTTTTGGGGCAGGCACCACCACCAGTCTCCATTCAGGCTCCAGTTGTGGAACCTTGGGGGGAATGCTCTTCAAAATTGTTCTCAAGAGTTATTTCATAAGAATTCACAAGTTTTCAAAGGCTCCACTAATCCTCAACATGCTGAGGAATGGTTGGGCAGGATTGAACATCTGTTTGAGTTCTTGGAGACACTGGGCGTGATCATGGTGAAGCGTGCCAGCTTCGTGTAGGAGGTACCAAGAGGAAGATAGTGGGATACAATAGTGATGGAAGAGAAACATGGGGGATTAGATTGGAAGGACTTCAAGGTTCTTTTCACTGGACACTTCTATCCAAATTCAATGGTGTTGGCCAAGGCTTTGGAGTTTTTTAATCTTGAGAAGTCTGACAAAATTGTAGCTCTTGCGGATGATTAGGGCACTTGCATAAGTCCTCCCACAACTTTTCCACTCCATGTAATGGCACGATATCATCAGAACCTTCAAAAACTATGGGTAAATAAAATGCTTCACATACAAACGAGTTCCATCCATAGGCATCCAGAATGAATCTTCTTCGCGCAGTGAAAGAGTCTCTAGAGGAAGCTAATACATGTCCAATGACCATAATAGGTATCATTACTATATCTTCGTCTTTAGTGACTAAACTTTTTGATACTAGTTCATATTACTTGTTTATTTCAACCCGTATCCTCAATATTCTTAATCTTACTGTGGAGATATTATCTTGTGCAATGGATATTACTACACCCATTGGTGTGAAGAGAGAGCATAGTCTCTGTAGTCCTACTTGTGTCTTCTCTCTATCAGAGGTCTAGTTTTCTTGGATTTTTTTTGTACTCGACATGGAGCCTCATGATGTCACATTCGGGATGGATTGAATTATTTCCAATGAATCCCGGATTGATTGTTATCTTCGACGGGTCTACCTTACTACACCTAGTGGTGGGCCACTTGTCTTTTAAGGAGAATGAGACCTAAGGTCGAGCAGAGTTGTGTCTTCTTATCTAGAGTTAGGTAAAGTGATATCAGTGTTTAATTTTGATCTCGAGCAAGATTCTTTGGGTGGTGATCTCCCTCTAGTTGTCTTCAAGTTTCCCTCTATTTTTCCTTTTGATTTTTTTTGGTTTACCACCAGTAAGAGAGGTTGAGTTTTCCATTGACTTGATGCCAGTACTCAACCAATTTCTTTTCCCTCTTAACAAATGGCTCCAACTAAACAGAAAGAACTAATGTCCCAGATGGATGATATTCTTGAGAAAGCCTTTATTCACCCAAGTGTGTCACCTTGGGCGGTTCTGGTTCTCTCTTCCATGAAAGCTTATGGTTCTCTAACATCTTCTATTCTCAAGATGATTCTTCAGTAATAGAAGGTTTTTGAATAATTCTGTAAGCATTAGAGACTCTCTTTATGGTGGGGAGACTGATGCCCAGTGGTTGTTCTCCAAAGAGGGCATTCTGTGTTATCGGAATCATTATGTTTCACCATTAGCGACATGGAAGGATATAATAGGGGATTTCCATTTTTTACAATAGGTTGTACACCCAAGAATCACTACGACATTCTAAAACTTTAAGCAACAGTTTTTGTGACCATGTATTCATGAAGGTTTCACCAAAGTTGGGTAATCGATGACTTGGGAGGAAAGGGAAGCTTACTCCTTATTTTGTGGGATCTTTTGAGGTTGTTGATTAGGTGGGAAAAGTTGTTTACCATTTAACACTACCACCACAACTGATGTAGATACAAAATGTGTTTCATGTATCTCAGCTTTGAAAATATTTATCTAACCCATATTATGTTCTGATTTGGTGTGATCTTGTAGTGGAACCTATTTTATATGTGACTAAACAACCAATCATGGTTGTTGATTCTAATACTAAGGTAATTCATGGTAGGAAAATACCTCTCGTCCATCTGATATGGAAGCATGGTTCTAATTTTCATAAGACATGAGAGAGGGAGACACTGATGAGAGAACAGTGGCCTTGACTTTTTGAGGTGAAGGTTTCTTCATAGGCTTTCTAGGGACAGAAAGTTCCTATGGTGGGGACTTTCTAACATACCATTACTATTCCAGGTATTGATAAAGCCTCCTCTGTTAAATTTATTAATATATTACATTAAATGGAGAAAAAATAGTTTATCAGTGAAAATTTGTGTTTTTGTTAAACACATCGTGGATTGGTAAAACGCCCAATTAAAACTCCATAATATTCAATTAAATATTTTCTGAGTTAAACACTAACTAAGAATGAGCTTCCGAGGACTTCAAAATCTAGGTGAAGACGGAATAAAATTATTAAAATGAATATATTAAGTGTGCACTTTTTATTCAAAATATTTGAATAAATATAAAACGATGCGTTGTTTGAGAAATATGAGACCACTGTTATGTCTGAAATATGGTGTTTACCCTAAGAGGGGTATAACATTCAAAGGCGTCGGACATTTGGATGTCTCTCTCATGAGATAAAGTTATTAAATAATATTTAATAGATTATTTATTAAAAATAATTAAATATCTCTCAAATTGTGCGTCGTATGGGAAATCTGAGACCACTGATGGGTTCGGAACGCGGTGTTTACCCTAGATAAGGTATCACATGTGCTCGCATTGGGTGTTTGGATGCCTCACTCGCAAGAATAACACTTTTTATTTTAATTAATTAATTATTTCGATTTTTTAATAATAAATCATTAATATCTCTCAAATTTTTTATCGTTTGAGAAATCTGAGACCACCGTTGTGTCCAGAATAGAGTTTTTACCCTAGAATGGTCATAACATTCACGCGCATAAGACGTTTGATGTTATTTAATTTTTATGAAAAATGATTAATTTTAATTAATTAGAAAAACATTTCATTTCCCTCTCTCCTCCCTTCATCTTATCCATGCCGCACCTCCATTGATAACGCATCTAAGTTTTACAACATTTTATTTTCATCTGTTTTTTACCCGATTAAACTCCTAAATCATTAATGGGATGATTTAAAATACTCCGTTGGAAATTAATCACATTTGAAACCAGTGATCTTAAATTCAACACAAATCTAACGTGATGTGGGTATTTGAAATACCCAAACCCATTTTCATCTTGAAGATAATGTTTTTTTTTATGCTAAGTGATCTTAAGACTTTATGTGTGTGGTTAGAGGACCTCATAAGGAGTGATTTGGTGTTTTCGTTCCTGCCACCACCTGATCTACCCATCTAGTGCTTTCATCTCCTTTGTATGGTGGTCATCCCAGGTAGTTTGGTTTTTATATTATTATTCTTGATTTCTAAAAAAATGAAATTTTCTTTAATATATAATAATAATAACTCAGAATTGTCAAAGGATAATTCTATTAATTCTTTTTTTCTTATCCTTCAAGGGATGATTCCACAATATGTGGTTGACATTATATTAGAAATTCTTCGGTGATATTTATAAAGAATTATTACCAGATAAATATTGGGTGAGATTATCGAAAGAAACTTTCATATAATTATCAAATAATAATTTATAAATTATTAAAATATAATCATATTTATCCTTTTTTGCATAGTTAACAAATATAATTGTTATCAGTTAAAAAAAGATACCTTCTTCAGGTTATCTAATTTTTTTAATCACATCGAATTATAATTTTTTTATAGTTGTGGAAAATTATTAAAGGCTAAGTTATAAAATTAGTACACAAAAATTATTTGGATTATCGAAAGATAATGAATTATTAATATATATATCGATAAACAACTTGTGATTTTTTATTAAAATTATCTAATGTTATTTATTTTGATTGTCAAAGGAGATATATATCTATGTATATACATAAATATATAGTTAGATATATATATTTTATAATTACTTTAGAAGTTAATGATAATTTTATTAAATATAAAATTATCAATGTGTAATTACATAAATAAATAAATATATATATATATATATAACTATGTGGAATACCACCTTTTTTCTCAATTATTTAAAGGATATAATTATCGAATGAGGTTTATAATTATTCATGTGGATATTTTATAGAATAAAAAACATCGTAGGATAATTTATAAGAGATTATTATATGATAATCATCAAAGATAATTTATGGAATTATCAAGGGATATTTTAATAGTATTGTTAAATGATAATTACAATAAATTATCAAGAGATAAATTTTAAAGGATGATTCATAAAAAGTTATTGGCGGTTAATCACGAGCTCATGCGTTAACCTAACCATAAACTGAAAATTTTACATGAAAGATAAATATTATCACATGTGATAATTATCATTGCATGTGATAATATATATGTGATTTGAAACATATCCTTATGAGATAAAATATCATCACAAGTGATAATTTAAAAGATAATATGAAAATTATCCAGGAGAGAGAAAATGTTATCACATGTAATGTTTTTAATCGATAATTTGAAAATTATCTAAGAGCGATAAAATTTTATCACGTGTAATATTTTTAATCAATAATTTGAAAATTATTTAGGAGAGAGAAACTAGCATTGCATCTGGTATTTTATTTCATTTTGAAATAAAATATATAGTTTTGGTTCTAGGAGCTCATGATGAACATCGACCATTGGTGTGTAGACGCTTACGATGATAGGGTCGTGCAGAGGTGTATTGAACCACATGGGGTGGTTTATCATTACCCCTAACATCGACGACCTTAAGGTAGGTGGTTGTGTTCTGATTATCCAAATTGATTATCCTTGTTTTACTTGATTTATCTCTATTGTTTATTTAAATTCAATTGCTCAAATCTTCTTTCAATTAAATTGATAAAAACTCGATTCCAGTGAATCAAGATATTTAAAATTGTTTTGGCATGGAAATTCAGAAGAAAAAAAACCCCAATTCCAATGGATTGGGTGTGTTTATAGAAATTGGATGATTTAAATTGTTTAATTTAAATTATGGATTTGATGGAAATGATTACAATTAAATTGTTGAATTTTATTGTGGAAATAAATTGTGTAATGATGGAATTGGTTTTGAATAGATTTCAAACTAGTGAAAATGGCTTAAAATGATTTGATATAAACCTGTTGGTTTTATCTTGTGAAAATGCATGTTTTTTTAATAAAATTAGTTTTAGTTTTAAATGGAAAGATATTGGAACTTTTGAAATGGAAGAATGGGATTGATCTTGTTTTTAAGCAGTCTTAAAATAGTTCACCCATCATGTAAGAGTGCATATAAGCCTTAGGTATTTAGTGAGTTATTTGGATACACTCTACGTTACGACAATGTTTTAAAACATACTTGCAGCAGGTTACATCCTCGATGGGTTGGTGATTAGTCTCCTTTGGCCAGTGTCATAGGGACATGTGTATACACATTTTGCTGAGTTCATAAAGAGAGTGCAGAATCCTATAGCTGGTTAATACTATCGTATCTTTTGGCAGATGACCATGTTGCTTTCTTGTTTATTTATATTTGAGATATACATGTATGTCAATTCTTTTTAACTGCTTTACATGCCTACTGAATTTATATAAACTTTTTATATAAATTTTTTATTTAATCCATTGTTTTAGAAATATTCCATCATTTTGTAAATTATTTGCTTAAAGTATTTTTTTCTATCATTTGATGTGTATAACATGATTTGTTTAATTATGCTTTAAAATGTCAAACTTTTTTATCTTTAATATTGAAAGAATTACTTTGGTTAATCAATTGTTGGAAATTATTATGGAATCTGTGGTGAGACCCTACTGGGCTTTTAGCTCACACCCTACTTTTTCCTTCGGGTGTTTGTAGACTTTATCCTTCCATGTTCGAGCGTAGGGAAGAGATCTCTTGGAGGAGGATCTAGCTATTGAGATTTGGTCTTGGTTAGTTGTTTCCTTAGAGACCTTGGGGTTGTTTTCCCAATTTTATTACTTGGGTTGTAGTGCTTTGGGATTTTTATTCCATGTTTCATTCTGGTACATCACTCATAGTGGAGTTTCTTTTATTATGCATACTACTTTGTTTTCTTTTGCTTCCGCAATCTTGTGGAGAAATCATTCCCACTTGTATGTTTTATAATGATAGGTGCTAGTTGCCAACCTGTGGGGATCGAAAATTCCCTTCAGGCTATGTCAGGGTCGGCTCGGTTATCGGGTTACTAGGGTACCCAGACTAGTTCGTGATAGGTATGAAGTGAGTTGACTTGGTCAGCCTCTTAATCACAACCCATATCACTTTCTTCTTTATATGGGTATGAGGAAACCCAACCAAAAATTCCATAGATATTTCATCCCACTTCCAAGTAGGAACTAGAAGTGGTTGAAGTAAACCTGAAGGTTCATGATGCTCGCCTTCACCTGCCGGCACGTATAGAAATGTGTGACAAACTCAGAAATTCCCTATCTCATACCTAGCCACCAGAACTTCCGCCACATGTCATAGAACATCTTAGTGGTTATTGAGTGCACAAACCATTGAGAATTATGACAATCCACCATCACATCTTTCCTTTCCGCTAAAGGAACAGTGAATCAATCCTGATAGCATAGAACACTTTCTTTATAGAAATACCACTAGGAAATTGTCTCCCCACCATAAATAGAGTCTATAATTCTATGGAATTAGTCATCAAGATCTTGATCTTGAAGAATCATCTCAATAAGAGCGGATTTCAACTGAACACTATCTAAATAAACTTTAGCCCCTTTCTCCTGAACTCCAATATAAAACTATGCAAAGAGAGTAATCAAGTTCCACTCTTTTGAAGATTCTTTCACTACCTAGGTTGTAAGTTTCCTACTCAATGAATCTACAATTACATTCCCTTTACCCGGGGTATAGGTGATTTAAAATATTTTAGGTACTCCAACCAACACCTCTGAAGAAAATTCAAATCTTTTTGAGAGAAGATATAACTCAAGATTTTGTGGTCTGAATACACAATAAACCTTTCTCTAAAAGGTAGTTTTTCCAAATCTTAAGTGTGTTCATCATAGTAGTAAGTTCAAGATCATGGGTATGATAATTTTACTCATGTGGCCCAAGATAATGAGATCTATAAGAAACTATATGATTGCCCCGCATAATAATGCAACCCAAGCCTGAACCCAATGCATCACAAAAGACCACATAGTTCTGCCTGGCCTCTGGAAGAGTTAACACTGATGCAGTAGTCAAAATACATTTTAGTTCAACAAAATAAATCTGAAATTTATCATTCTAAGAAAACTTTTCTCCCTTATGAGTTATATCAATCATCGGAGAAGCTAACTTCGATAATTCCTTCATGAACCTACGGTAAAATCCAACTAAGCCCAAGATGCTTTGAATCTTGAAAGGATTTTGTGGTTTCTCTCAGGTTATAATAGCCTTCACCTTCTAAGGATCAACTATTATGCCATGTTGAGACACCACATATCCCCAGAATTTCACTTCTCGAATCCAAAAATCACACTTTGAAAGATTTTCATAAAGTCAGTGATTTCTCAGCAGACTTAGAACTGTTCTCAGATGATTCACATGAACCTTCTCAGACTTGAATTAAATAAGGATGTCATCCACAAAGACTACAAAAAAGGTATCTAGATACTCATGGAAAATATTTTTCATTAGATCCATGAAAACTAAAGGAGTATTTTTTAGACCAAAGGGAATAACAAGTTACTCATAATGGATGTACCTACTCCAAAAGGAGATTTTCTGTATTTCAGATTATTTTATCCTCAACTGATGGTAACTAGAGCAGAGGTGGATCTTTGAAAACCACTTCTCCCCTTTTAACTGATCGAATAGATCATTAATTTGTGGTAATAGATACTTTCTCTTTACCATAAATCGATTGATCTTTCTCTAGTGAACACATAAGCGAAGAGAACCATCATCATTTTTAGCGAGGATAACCGGGTCCTCCCAAGGTGACACACTAGGGAGTATAAATCCTTTCTCAAGAAGGTTGACTAACTGGGAATCCATATCTTTAGTCTTAACTGGTATCATGTGGTAAGACAGAATTGAAACTATTTTAGTACCAGGTACCAAGTCAATGGAAAACTCAACTTACCTTACTGGTGTGAAACTAGATAAATCAAAAAGAAACATGTCGAGAAACTTGATGACAACTGGAGGGCGATCACTGCTCAAAGATTCCCACTCTAGATCAAAATAAAACACTGATATTACTTTCCCCAACTCCATATAAAATGTTCTGACTCTGCTCGCCCTTGGGTCCTATTCTCCTTGAAAGGCAACAGATGCGCTACTGGGTGTAGTAAGGTAGACCCGTCAAAGATGACAATCAAACCAGGATTTATTAGAAATGATCCAACACATCAATAATATGACATCAAGAGGTTTCATGTAAAGGATTAGAATACTCCAAGATAGCTCGACATCCGATGGAGAGAATACACAGAAAGAACTACAAATACCTCATTCTCTCTTTGTACCAAGGGGTGTAGTAATATCCATTGCACAAGATAAAAGCTCCATAGGGTGATTAAGTAGATTAACAATATGGGTTGAAATAAATTAGTGAGATGCACTAGTATCAAATAAAGAAGTCACTAATGACGAATCTATAGTAATGGTACCTCTCATGGTTGTTGGACCCATGTCTACTTTATCAGAAGACTCTTCCACTGCATGAATTATCTCCATTCCTGATGCCTATGGTTGGAACCCTTTTAAACAAGAAGCATCTGATTGCCCCTACAGTTTTAAGTGGATATGATGATCCCGTTCCACTATACAGAGTAGAAAAGTGATGGAAAATCTTTGTAAGTATCCTGAACATCAACAGGAGCTACAGTTTTTGGGTTCCTCAGTGCAAACCCTTTTAGAATCTCCCAGCTTTCCACACTAATATCAAATAAAAGGAATTCCTCGTGGCACTGTATGAGGTCTAGAATGACTCTACCATTGATATCTTCTATGAGAATCATCAAGCCTTTTCTTTAACTTGAAGTAACTAACGCTTACAATGGGAGAATAAGGAATTCCTGATAACCCTAACTTGTCGGTAAGGTCCATATCAACCATCATCTACTTATCCATCACATCAACATAAGTTGGAAGATTTAACAAGAAAACCTATGAATGAATATTTGATATAAGTCCCAAATCAAACCATAGAGTCTTCATATTCTCATTAGATACAATACTAGGCACAAACTGCACCAGCTCATCAAAGCGATTTGAATACTCATTCATAGTTCATTCAGCCTTCTCAAGCTTGAAAAACTCCACAACATTGGCCAACACCATCGACTGTGGATAGAAATGGTCGATGAAAAGAACCTTGAATTCTTTCCATGCTAATCCCTTATATTTCTTCGATGTTACCATCATGTCACACTATCTCATGCTTGGTCCTTCCATTATGTAGGTGGAACACTTCACCATAATCACATACAGTGTCTCCAAGAACTAAAATAAACATTCTATCTTGCCCAACCATTCCTCACCATGTTGATGATTAGTGGAGGCATTGAAAATTGGTGAATTATAGAAAAGGAACTCTTGAGAAAAATTTTAAAGAAAATCCCCCTAAGGATACATATCTGGAGCCTAAATGGGAACTGGAGGTGGTTCTTGTCCCAGATCTTGGATAGTTCCCACAATCACCTCAACTAGATTTTGATCCACAACAGGATTTTCTTGTTGAGGTTTAGCAGCAGCCTATTCCTAGATCTGATTCACACATCTTCTCAGAGTCATGATGCTACACAAAATCAACAGACAACAAGTAAGACATCATACTAACACTCAAACCGAGCAACAAAGGAAAATTATTTCCAACAGATAGAATAATGAGATTTGGATTCCACTCTATCCAAATCACAATATAGAAAATACTAGAACTAATCCACAAGAAATATTTCCCCAACCACCCCTGGTGACTTAAGGTTCATTGTGGTGAGAGCTGGCCAAGTACTCAATCACAACTTCCTCCTAAGTTCTGATAAGATTTCAACTGCATGATGACTTTAAGATAAAACCTCAATAGCCTCCTCTAATAACATTTTGTAACGAACCAACCCAGGTACCATGGTAACCTGATAACTGAGTCGGCCCTGAAATAGCCTGAAGGGCTCTCCCGATCACTACAGGTTGGTGACTATCACCTGGAATCATAAAACATGCAAGTGGGAATGAATTTTCCACAAAACATAGCATAAGTAAAAGAAACAAGACAATATGCACCACAAAGGAATCTCCACTGGGAGTAATGTACCAAAATACAACAAGGAATAAAAATCCCAAAGTACTAAAACCCAAGTACTAAGATAGGAAAACATCCCAAGTCCCTAAGTACACAACTCACCACAACCAAGGTTCAATAGTTGGATCCACCTCCAAGAGATCATTTCCCCTTGCTCGAACCTAGAAAAAGATAATCTACAAACACCTGAAGGCTCAAGTAGGGTGTGATCCAAAAATCCTAGTAGGATCTCACCAAGGATTCCATAATAGTTTCCAAATATTGATTCACCAAAATAATGCTTTCAATTTTAAAATAAACAGGTTTATCATTTTCAAATCATATTTAAAAAAATCATTTTATACAGTTCAAATAATGGAAAAATACTTTAAGAAATGGCTTTACAAGTAATGGAATTGTTTTAAAATAATGGCTTAAATAAAATAATTTATATAAAATAGTTTATATAAATTTATAAGGAATATAAATAATTTTTACAACATTAGCATACATTTATATCTCAAATATAAATAAAAAGTGAGCAACATGGTTATCTTCCATATAGGTATGATAGTATTTCCAGCTATAGGACTCCACACTCTCTAAGTGATCTTAGCAATATATGTATACATATGTCCCCCTAACACTACCCAAATTCAACTCATCACCACTCAATCAAGTATGTGACTCGCTGCATGTATCTTTTAGAACGTTGTAATAGCATAGAGTGTGTCCAAATAACTCACCAACTAACTAAGTCTTTCATGCACTCTTACACAGTTATTGATGAGAAATTTATTTTAATATTTCTTAAAATATAATTAAATCTCATTCTCCCATTTCAAAATGCTAATTTTATATTTAAAACCAAAATGGGTTTTAATAAAAAAAACATGCCTCTTTAACAAGATAAAACTGATGGGTTTCTATCAAAACTTCTTAAGCCGTTTTCACATGTTTGAAATTCATTAAAAACCAATTCCATCAATTTCACAATTCATTTTCACAATTAAATTCAAAAATTTAATTGAAAACATTTCTATCAAATCTATAATTTAAATTCAACAATTTAAATCAACAAATATCTATAAACACACCCCAATTCAATGGAATTGGGGGTTTCCCCAATTTTCGTGCCAAAACCATTTCAAGCCCCCTAATTCACTATAATTGGGTTTTATCAATTCAATTGAAATAAAGTTTGATCAATTGAGTTTAAATCAACAGTTTAAATAAATCAATCAATTTAAGGTTAATCAATTTTTCTAATCGGGGTAGAACCACCTGCCTTTTTCTGAAATGTAACACTGATAACGGAACCCGTCAATGAGAATGAAGGAGTATAAGACCTCAAAACTCAAAATAGAAACGAGATACAACATCATGAAGTGTAGATACGTCAACTTCAGGATGATATATTTAAATCCAAAAGGAGGAGAAATAGATAAATATTAAGAATGAAGGAGAACACTTACCCAAGAATCACACTACAAGCGCAATAATGATCGATTGTCAAAAGAAAGGATTTGGAAGGGTTGGAGAGCTTCAAGATTGTTGGGGAAGGACTTAGGTCAAGGCAGTTGAAACTGGAATGGAGGGAAGAAAATATCTCAACTACACTGCCTATTTAAAAACCATAGTTGGGGTATTACATGACGTGTAATCCCAATACACATTGTGAAACAATTAATTTTCTTAATTATCAAAAAATGCATCCCCTTGACTTAAAAACTAACACTCTGAATTAAAAACTGATCATTAATTCCTTCAATATATGTAAGGTAATATCACGATGTGTACCCATCACAACATGAAGTTTTTCATGACTTGTGCGCAGAACCATTGCATGATGTGTAAACTTATTACATGGTATGTAACCCTTCAGCAGCCAAAGAAAAGGCTGGTTAAAGCTAAGAGTCTAAAAAATCCATGACTTCACCATTACAGGTATCATACCAATTTAATATCAACCCTACCCCATCAATGAAAGGGAAAAACCAAAATAAGGATTAAATATGTGCCTATCATATCGGTAACGGGATGTTACAATACATCATGTATATCTAATTGTATACATGATATGGTAATCAAAAGTACTATTTATTTGGGTCTAGGGAACCCACTATTACAACATGTATTTTAGCCCAACCAAAATACCAAAGTGGGGAATGGAAAAAACTACGCTAAAAAAATCTCCATGAAACAAGAGGGAAAAAACCCTCAAGCTACCTCCACCAAAACCAGCAAGAAGAGGGATCACTAAAAACCCGATTCGCTATCACCACCACTAAACATCTTTCCTTTAATTGGGTCATACATAACAAGGTCTACATACAATCGAGGGTGTATGAAAGGTGTAATTAAATTCCTATCAGGATATCACCCAAAAGAGATTCCAGGTTATAATTTTATAATAAAAATAAACATGCGATGTTTTATTAAAGAAATGAAACATTTCATAGGAATTCTTTAAGAAAAAAATTTTGGAAAACATTTTCAGGAAATCACACTTTAAAATTTAGAGTGAAAAGTAAAGTGCATTGTATGTGGAAGGTAATAATAACATCATATGAGCACCAAAGGGAATCCATAAGCCACTAGTATTAGTAGGACCTTAGGAACCTCATACCTTGGTGACATGGTATAGCAATCATAACCCACAACATCCTCGTGTATGAGCCACTAGGGAGGATTCAATCCAGAGTTCCAGTGGTCTCTGATCATCATCATATGTTTAGTTAGTGTTGTAGCGTCAATATTGCTAAAGGGAATCGGGCCTCGGCCCCACTAATCCGACTAGATTACTAGTCCAAGTCTGCCCATCTAGTCTTCTAGGATTCCCTTTGTGCTCAATTTCTCTTCCCATCACACATAAACCACCTCTTTCACATTCACATACATCCAACAATAGACACACCCATGAAAACTACCATTTTCAATATAAAAAACCCCTTTCAAATCCTTACACACACCAAAACCATTTCAAATCATATTTTTTCACCACCTGCACATTTCATAAAACACATTTAGATATCACATCAAGTGTACTAAAATCATCTAACAATGCTAAATCATGGAATCACATACCTCAATATTAGAAACTTCTATAATCTGGTGGAAAATTACAACCACACCACAATGAAACCCTATAGAGGAAAAGGCACAACATAAACATCAAGATTCAACCCAAGAAATGAATATTGAACCCCTGTTAGGTTAACCCATCCACTGGAGAAAGAAAAACCTGAAGAAGGAGGAAGAAGGAACCAAGAAAAAGGAAGAAGAAGAGAAATTGAGGGACTTACTTGAAGTTTCTTGAAGGATTCACACCAAAACCACCCAATATTTGGAGATCCAAGGGATCCAAGAGGAGAGAGAGGTGACTAGGGTTATAAATCCCAAGTAGGGGAGGAAATGGGTGGATTTTGGTTAAAATTAGAGAAGTGAAAATTGGGAAATTCCATATTTTTAATGAATTAGATAGGCCACACGATTTAGCCGCACAATTTTCCAAACCGTGTAGCAACGATGCATCCCTCTCTAGCTAAATAGGAATGAGGATGCATAGTTACTAGGGGAGGGTGCATGTCCATGTGGTCGACCATGCTCCTCAAATAGACCCACTGCTCTAGGAACACGATTAGATGTATGCATGTGTGGTAAGCCAAGCAGCCTAGACAGTGTCACTATCCAGGGCGCATGGTCTCTTCTGGGTTGGCACATGGTTTCTAATAATTGTATGCCAACTGTGTTCCACCTGCAGTTGGGTCCAAAAACTCTATTCTTCACCAAAAATGATCAGGAAATCCAAGAGACAAATACAAGACCAAAAATAAAAGATAAAATTCCTAAAAAATAAACCAATAATGTGACATAATCCATAAGAACTAAACATTATCATGAAACTACCTAGTTAGTTAATAAAGTTCATAGAATGTGTTTTCTTTGGAAGGAATATTACACTTAGTAATTAAGGGGTTTTTTCTTAGTCTCTTTGTTTTAATATTCATCAAATTATTATTAAATCTATAACTATTCAATCAAATGAAATATTTATTATCTCATGTTTTATTATTATATGTATTCATAATATGACAATGAGTTTTGTAGGTGTAGCAGAAGCACTAATAAAGGTTGATCTCAACTCAGTAGATGTTAGATTTGATGGATCATTCACATATTGTACAATAAGTGAGAATCATAACCAATTATTTTTTTCCAATTGAATATAGACAAGGTTTCCAGAACTAAGTGTAGTTCTTTTTTATGTTAAATTTATAATTATTTTAATTAATTGTGAAGAATGATTACCTTATTCCTTTGAGATCCTTCTTCACAGTAGATATTGATTATTTGAAACCCTTTTCAATAATATTTCATTGAACTTATAGGATCCAAGTGTATAATCCCTCTAGCAGTGATCCACACGTGCTCCTTTGATCTCAGAATGACACCAATGAATCATCGGGTTCTAATATGGTCGATTGATCATATTACGTTGTTTGTCTAGATCATTTCAACTTTATTCAGTCTTGAAGAAGTTCTCTTGATATTCTGGTTCTTGAGAGGATGTGAGAGGGAAGAGGAGAATTATACAGAGAAATTTTTTATAAACAATCATTCTCGATTATCCTCTCTTAGGAGTTATAAGTTGTCTATTTATTAACCTAGGGTTAGGGTTTTTATTTTAATAAATTTTACAAGTTACCTTAATAAAATTTAAAACTCATGTTTGACCTCATGACGTGTATTAAAAGAATAATATTATATTTAGTCAATGGTTTGTTCTAATTGGCACAATTAAAAATATTATCCTACCGGCTTACAAATTAATATTTATCACTGGACATGATCTTGGTCTTCTCTTCCTCCTCAACATTTTTCTAATACCCAAATAAATATATAATTATTTATTTATTCATAAAATAAATATTTCACTCATAGTTCAGTGAATAAATATTTATTAAATATTCGATAAAATAAATATTTTTGATCGATAAATCCTAATTAAAATTATTCCCCGTTCTTGAAAAATATATTTATTATACTAATTAAATTAAAATATAATTTAATTGAGATCGATAGAAAAAATTAGTGTGTGACTCCCCAGGATTCTTTCTCATTGGAATTAGGTAGGATTTCCTAAAAACCAAGATTACTGTTTAGCGGCGAGTCAAGACACTCAATGTAAATAAGTCAATGATGTTACATTGATAACCACATATGAGTTCTCACTATGTAATATAATATCTTTCTCATAATATCTTGTCAAGAAGGTTTCACACCAATTTCATCAACCTGTATTCTTGATATGTATTTATTTGACTATCTGAAATAAACTCATCGTTACACCATGACCATGGAATTTAATGTGATAGTTCTATTTCAAACAAGGGGTCGAGATATCAAATTCTATTAATATGGAGGAAAAACCCTTCTTCGACTTATTCATTAATAACACATCATTTGTGACATAACCAACAATCCCAACTACACCGTGAATTGTTATCATCATGGTTCATGACAATACATGTTACTGTATGAGTCATGACATGCATTAATAATAAACTTAAACTCTAAGGATCATTACACAAGCTTGAATACAGGAATATATGATGACATATAAACATGTGTAATTCTTATTGGCATAACTATTCTCAAAATATCTCATCTAAGATATTACTATGTGCTAACTTCATGAGAATAAGTCTTGTGTGCTTATGAGTACTCACACCGGGTAGTAAACATGCTATGTAACCCATTATAGAGTGTTATCTGACTATAAAATTTGTTTTAAGAATATCATAATGGAATTTCAAACTTCTCATCATAGCAGAGAAATGTTATGCACTTTTAATGTGACATATTCTCTAGGACATTATTACATTAAATTCACATTGAACTGTGAATGATATTTAATAAGATATTTAAATTAATATTTACTTCTTAAAATATACATTCAATTCAAATTAAAAATAGTTGGTTCTAGAACACTAAATCCAATATACCCTCACTTGGACTAGAGAAAGCTACCAAAGACTTTCAGTCCTTCCACATAGTCTTCGATGGATACTCTTCTCACTATGAATTCACCTCTTTGGGAAAAATCCCTCAAGAGATGATACTTATGAAGTATGTGCTTTGTCCGCTGATGTGACCTTGGGTCCTTCGCAAGAGTCACCGCTACAGTAATATCACAATCTAGTGTAATGGGTGTTGTAAAATAAGGTTCCCTGGACCTAACTTTATCAATACTTTTTATTACCATACAATGTGTACAGTGAGTTATGCATGATGTACACTTACCATTATAGTTGCGCCCGCTATTTAAATATTAATGTCTATAGATTATTTATCGTATAAAAAGGTTATAGTAGTTCTCAGGATTTAATGAGAATATCTAGATACTATGACATTAATCTTAAACATATTTCATATGGTCTAGATACATCATACTAACTGGACAAAGTTGATGTCTGACTATATGTTTTGGGTGTCATTGGTAGTGCCTATCTATAGACATGTGTATTGGTATCATGACTTGAGATAATTATAAATGTGTTTCATTTGATCACATAATTTGATGTAATGTAAAAACCATGAAATTGAATTTGTGGAAAGGTAGCTTGTGTTGGGTGTGTCATTGGTGGTATAACCTTGGTTGAATGATCAAGATAGAATTTGTTGCTTCTAAGTTGAGGAAGTGATATCTCGAGCCTGGTTGATCAAGATGGTAGTAACTTCATAAATTCATTGTCATAGTAGTCGAAGGTAATTTCATCCAATTGGATCAACAAATAATAAAGCAATATTGGTTTCCCCTAGGGTCCAGCTCGGTGGTAGAGGCTCTACGGGGTCTCGATGTGGTCTCGTGTTTGAGCCTCGTTGAGTTATTCCCTATTGAATTAGAGTAGGATTTTTGTTGTATTTTCCCCCCTACTTGGAACTATTTTAATAAAACATGAAATAAGATGACACAAGTGTGTGTCCTACTTTATGAGATGTCGCATGACAAAGAGATTATATTGCATAGTGCATGTTCCTGGGATGTTTGTTGTTATTATGACCATTCCTTGTCTCTTTAGGGGCCTTGATGTCTTGATAAACTCTACTCCTGATCTATCAATATTATTCACTGATATCAAAATAAGTTCCTAAAGGGTCAAACACAATATCCTATTTAAGAATCTGTCTTATTCCGACGAATAGGTATATAAGACATAATGGGCCCCACCATGGGGTTTGAGAGTTGTCCTAGCATTATCGATCACCAATAAATAAATAAATAAATTCATTATTATTCAGGTATACAATAATTGGGTTTAATTCAGTTATTAAAAGTATTCACAAGTGTTTAAGTAAATACAAGGAATAATATTATATGAATAAATATTATTTTAATATTCAAGGTTCGTTTAATATTAGCAGAAATTATAATTCAAGTTAATGACTCATGATTATCATATAATTAATTTAATATATATTATAATTATGTGAAAAAATATAAATAATATTTATTATGTGGTTAGTTCATCATAATTATTAATTTATTACTTATTTAGTGAACATTAAATAAATGGGGTTCGGGGAACCCTAACCAGGTATTTAAAACATCCACTATATAATTTGTAGAAAAGATCATTCCATTGATGATTTATTAGTTGGAATTGAGAGATTCTCTCTCTTCCTACTTCCTAGAGGTAGAAATCCTCTCTTCAAGTGATCAATCCAAGAACACCTTCAACGGGTCAAAGGGACGGGATCAAGGTGATTTTTGTGATGCCAAAGGACTCATCAGAGCTCTGTGCTACCACCCAGGCTTCAACAAATGGTGAGTGCATAGATTTCTGGAGCATGTGTGGATGATATAGAGGGGATCATCTTTAGATCCTTTGAGGAATGATCACTGGTTACTATTTGCAGTCAAACGTACCGCCAAATCAAATGAGGTACTCTTTTTTCTATGATTTATCCAAGTGAGATCCTCAGACCGTACCGAGGCTTGAATCACCAGAAATGATGAAGTTTCATTACTCCGGTGATGAAAAAATTATAAATACATGGCCCAACGGCTTCCGCTGCACGACCCAATACCAAAAATTTGTATCAAAGAGATCGCACAATTTTTTTGAGAAAATAAAATTAAATTAGATTTAAATTTAAATAGAGGGTATTAATTTGGTCCCAACTACTCTGACCACATTTCGATCTGATCTCGAATGATCAAGTTAAGGTCATCTAAAAAACTTTATCGATCAAAATCAATGAGTTTTTAGGTATTAAAATTAAAGAACTCATATTTAATTAAATAATTTAATTTTTTTAATTAAAATTAAATTAATATCGAGATCAAATAAATTATTTGAATTTAAATAATTCATTTAATTTATTTTAAATCCTTCATACTTTAAATTTACTGTAATTTAATTTTATCATGTTGAATAGTCTTGAGCATTGACCAAACATGTATATGTTTGTTATTTTTATTTAATTATTTATTACCTGCATGCAATGTTTGTAATAAGAAGTTAATTTTATGAGATTTTTTACATAGTCTTCTTTTCGGTCAATATGTATAAGGGTTTGCGTGTTCAATTTATCTATTTGTATTTTGTACTCCCGAGACCCCCTCACCTACATGTGATTATTTTTTTACTATGAAGATGATGTTATAAGTCACGAACCATACTAATTTGAGGGGGAAACCATACAAGAAGTGGACATATTGGACCGAGGATGAGCTGCATCATGAGTCAAGACCCAACTCGGGTATGATTCCCCTAGGTCATGGTTGATCGATTAATTTTAAATGGATCAAGCAATATTAGATTCTCAAGAATAGTCAGGTATTTTTATTTCATTTATGAATTGTTTTTTATTTTATGCATTTGCATGACATCAAGAAACACATAAAATAATAAATAGTAAAATGTGTAATGACATGATATTTTTTTCTATTAATGTTAATTTGTGAGTTTAACAACATAGAATGAATAGATTAATAGAAATATATTACATTATTCGAAAAATATTTAAAACCCTCAAAGAAATATTAAGTCACAAATGCCTTCCATCGTTTAAATTTGAACAAAACCAGGTGTACGGGGTTATCTTTAGCTAAAGTTGAGGGTGTATCCTACTACCATATATTTCTTATAAGGGTAATGGGTTGACTTAACTGAAGTTGTCGACAAAGAATTAGTCAAATATATCTTGTTGAAACTTTAGATGCAAGCATTGAGTAACTCATTTTTATGATTTTAGAAGTTGGGACTTCACACAATATATGACAAACCTGCTTTTTATTACAACTTAAACATGCTTTATTACATAAAATTTCACATGATACAACAAAGAAGATCGAGAGGTTTAGTGTCTTTGGGGATTAGGATCATTACATAAAAACTTAAAACATGAAATACAATATCTTTATTGAAAACTTCCTTTACATGACCACTACATTCCCTCTTACTTAGCATTGCATGGGATAACCTGAGGACATGCATAAGAAAAGGGTCAGCTATAAAGCCCAGTAAGGGAGTACACATGGAATAACATGAGGAGTACAATACAAGTTAGACAATAGGCATATCAATAGAGCATAAGAGAAACATGAACATAAAGGCATGATAAAGCATGATAATCATAACATGGAAATGTGGCAACAACACTTAACATTGAATTAGCATGAGCCAAGGCTCATTGCACATGGAGCATGAGTAAACCCTCATTGCACATGAAGAATGAGTAAACCCTCATTGCACTTGAATTATCATGATTCAAAACTCATTGTACATGAAGTATCATGATACTATACTTTACCCAATGCATTGGAGCGCTATAAGGGAGCACCCTTCTTAAACATTTCATTTCATGCATAAGTGTGTCACACGGATCATAAAACATGGATTCATAAAACATAATCATTTATTCCACGATAAAGGAATGTGGAATTAATACATGAAACTTTATAATCAATAAGTAAATGTGCATAAAGGTGAATACCCTTGATGGAGAAATGGGCATGGAATTCACTACACAATGACATTGGCTTAGAAAATCGGTGCGATTTCGGCAGCGTAACGGCGTGACATAAGAATTCATAAAAAAGGTTGATGAGAGAGAAAGGGGTTCCTCATAATATTTACATGTAATTTAGAGTAATTATGTCATATAGATACATGTCCCAACAATTTTAATGGAATTTAGATTCATGATACAAAATTATTTGCTTGAATGTAAAAGAAGAGAGAGAAGTTCTTTTCGGAATTTCGGCATAGTAATGGGTGTACATGGGAGGCATTTAATGAGAGAGAAAGGGGTCTCTAATCATTCAAAAAATAAGAGGGAAGTATGGGGGAGGTGTGAAACCATACCCCAACATTCATAATTGAAATTAAAATGGAAAAACAACTTAAAGAAAATTGACAAAAATGAGAAAGGAAGAAAAAACCCTTACTTGGAAGTCTGCTTCCAAAGGCTAGAGATTCTTGTGAGAGGCTTCTTGGGAGCTTGGGGAACCTTGGGAGGATTATAGAGAGAGTTGGGCAGAGTTTTGACGAACTCCAAGGGCTTTGAGGGAGGAAGAAGTGGAAGCTTGTGTGGGTTTATATAGGAAAGGTGAGGGAATTCTTTATTATTTAGGTTTGGGTCCCCTTACATTAAATTAATCCAAACCACAAACCATCCCATGGTTTTTGCCCATGGTTTTTGGAAAAGGGAATAGGAAAACAATATTTTATAAGTCCAAAGTCTGAACTTCTTAAAATAATAAGGTTTCTTATGTGAAGGTGAGTCACACTCCCATGGAAATTAATTTAAAAAGGCAAAGTGTTGAATATGTCTTGAGGGGTCCATTAATGCTTTGAAAAGTAAGTCAAAAAAACCCAAAATCACATTATTTTAATGATAAAACATATATTGGCCGAACATAAGGATTATGGTACTTTATTACATCACCATTGGGTCATTATGATGTCATAAAACACATTATATATTTAATGAGTATTTAATTTTTACCCAAATATTTGACTGTCTCAGAAAATTATGGAAAATTCACCGTTGGATAATTTCAACGTTCTGATTCCATAAATGACATTTATTTTATCTAAAAAAATTTCTAAATATGTTAATTTTCACTTTTAAAATAAAAACTGGCATTTATCGAAAATTCACAGGTTTTGACAAAAATGGATTTCAAACCTTAATAAAAAAATTTAATTGCATTCATAAAATTATAAGATCATTTATATTTAATAAAAATTAATTTAATATTAATAATAATATTTTATTAAAATATTATTTAATTCAAAAATTCCTTAATTTAATAAAATAGAATTCTTAATTAAATAATAACTAAAAACACCATTTGTACTTTAAAAACTATTTACAATGTATCAAAAATGACTAGAAATTATATTCATTATTATATACAAAAATAATGTACATGAACATAGTATTGCTTATTTGTTACATAACCCCTTAAAACAGCCGCATAAGACCTAAGGTTAAGGTGTGCGATGGTGATAGACTCTTGGGGTGGTTCGGATAACATCGCTCGAGTGGTAATCTATATAAACTTCCACTTTTCTCGTAGACTGTCACGTTCGAGCTTGAAATAATGAAGCTCAGCTTGGTCTTGGTCAAGGGAGAATCCCAAGGATTCCACCTCTTTTCTGAGCTCTGACAAATGGGCTTCGTATGGGGCAATTCTACTAGATGAGGCCATCGCTTCCTTTGTCTGAGTAAAATTGGGTTCATTAAAGCCTTATATTTATACTAATCATGTGATCACTGTTCAATGGATATAAAAGTAACGGTCACAACTCTTATCATAAAACCAAAGAAGTTGACATCTTATAAAAACATTTTTTATAATGAGACATTTAACTGGATCAAGAGGGATTTTCCATTAATGAAACTTTGGGTCGTTACAATATTCCCCCCTTAAGAAATTTTGCCCTCGAAATTTTTCTTTTACCACACTAAAACAAATGTGGGTAACTCAGCTTCATCATATCCTCTGAAGCCTAAGTTGCTTCTTCAAACTTGTGGTTTCTCCATAAAACCTTGACGAGGGGCATTGTCTTATTTTGTAGACCTTTTTCTCTGTGATCTAAGATCTTCACTGGTTTCTCCTCGTACTAAAGATCGTCTTCCAATTGTACCACCTCGGAAGAGAGTACATGTGAAGGGTCCGGTATGTACTTCCTTAAGATGGATACATGAAAGACATCATGCACCTTGGCCATAGTAGGTGGAAGTTCTAGTCGATAGGCCATAGCCCCAACACGATCAAGAATATCGAAGGGGCCGATGTACCTTGGACTTAACTTCCCTTTCTTTCCAAACCTCATGACCTTCTTCCACGGAGATATGCGTAAAAACACTATGTCTCCAATGTTAAACTCAAGGTCTCGTCGACGATTATCTTCATAACTCTTCTGTCGACTCTGGGATGCCTTGATATGATGCTGAATGGTTCTCACCTTCTCCACCATTTCTTCGAACATTTCTAGTCCAAGCATCTTACGTTCACCGACCTCATCCCAACAAGCCGGTGTTCTGCACCTTTTCCCATAAAGGGATTCATAGGGTGTCATTTGGATGCTCGAGTGGAAACTGTTATTATAAGAGAACTCAACCAGAGGAAGATGTTTATCCCATCCTCCTTTAAAGTCCATTGATCATGATCTCAACATATCCTCAAGTGTTTGGATAGTCCACTCGGATTGTCCATCAGTTTGAGGATGATAGGCCGTACTGAAGTTCAGTTCAGTATTCAGAGCATGTTGAAGACTCTTCCAAAACTTAGAGGTGAATCTTGGATCTCAGTCAGACACAATAGATAGTGGTACTCCATGCAACCTTACCACTTCCCTAATATATATCCGTGCTAGTTGATCCAATGAGAAATCATCCCGAATAGCAATGAAGTGTTCTGTCTTTGTAAGATGATCCACAACAACCTAGATTGCATTGTTGCCTTTGGATGTCCTCGAAAGTCCGGTGACAAAGTCCATGGTGATGTTCTCCCATTTCCATTCTGGTATGGGCAATGGTTGCATCATCCCCTTATACTTCTGCCTCTCTGCCTTCACTTGCTGACACACCAGGCACTTTGATGTATATTCAGCAGTCTCCTTCTTCATATTATCCCACCAAAATTTTTCTCGGAGATCTCGATACATCTTTGTGCTCCCTGGGTGAATAGAGAAATTTGAACTATGTGCATCATCCAAAAGTTCCTTCTTCAGCTCCGAACTTGATGAAACACATAGTATTTTCCCAAACCGCACAATTCCTTCTTCATTAAGATTAAACTATGAGGATTTCCCCTTTTTGATAGCTTTCACTTTTTCCTGGATTCCCACATCATCCTTTTGAGCATCCTTTAACCTTTCCAAAAGAGATGGTTGAGCAATCATTTGTGAAAGGATTGATGATGTTCCCTTCTTTATGATTCCCACATCCATCTTCATCAAGTCTAAGAAGATTGGATCCTTCTCAATTCTCATCATTGATAGAATCGTTGGATCCTTTCTACTTAGGGCATCTGCCACCTTGTTCGCTTTCCTAGGGTGGTAATGTATTGAACAGTCATAATCCTTGATGAGCTCTATCCATCTTCTCTAGTGCATATTAAGCTCTTTCTGTGTGAATATATATTTAAGACTCTTGTGGTCAGTATATATCTCACATTTCTCTCCATATAGATAATGCCGCCAGATTTTCAAGGCAAAGATCACCGCCTCCAACTCAAGATCATGCGTTGGATAGTTTCGCTCATGGATTTTCAACTGCCTTGAGGCATAGGATATCACTTTATCATTCTGCATCAGCACACATCCTAATCCCTTCTTCGAAGCATCACTGAATACCACAAAAAGCTCCCCACTTGTGGGTAAAGTGAGCACGAGTGCAGTGATAAGCCTCCTTTTCAACTCCTTGAAGCTTTATTTGCATTCATCACTCCAAGAAAACTTTACTCCCTTTTGAGTTATCTTGGTAAGAGGGTTGGACAATCATGAGAAATTTCTCACAAATCATCGATAATATCCAGCTAACCCCAAGAAGCTACGGATATCCGTTACCGATGTTGGCCTCGGTCATCCCTCAATTGCATCTGTTTTGGAGGGATCCACGGATATCCCATTGCTTGTGATGATATGGCCCAAGAATGAGACCTCCTTCAACCATAACTCACACTTGATGTACTTTGCATAGATCTTCTCCTTGCGCAAAGTCTCTAGTACAGTTTTTAAATGCTCCTCATGATCCTCCTTGGTTTTGGAGTATATTAGAATATCATCTATAAAGACTACCACAAATTTTTCAAAGTAATCTCTAAAGACTCTATTCATCAAGTCCATGAATATTTCTGGAGCATTGGTGAGTCCTAAAGGCATTACTATGAATTCATAGTGCCCGTATCTTGTACGAAAAGCAGTCTTGGGGACATCTTCCTTCTTCACCCTTACTTGATAATATCCCGACCGCAAGTCCACCTTGGAGAAGTATTGTGCTCCATGCAGATGATCAAACAAGTCATCGATTCTTGGGAGAGGATACTTGTTCTTTATCGTGATTTTGTTAAGTTCATGATAATCGATGCAGAGCCGCATTGACCCATCCTTCTTCTTGACGAAGAGGACTGGTGCACCCCATGGTGAAGCACTTGGGCGTATAAACCCTTTATCCAGATTCTCCTGTAGTTGTTTCTTCAGCTCTTCAAGCTCAACAATATCCATTCTATATTGAGTCTTGGATATTGGTAATGCCCCAGGTATAAGTTCAATTGAGAACTCAACATCTCTTCTAGGAGGAAGACCAGGCAGTTCCTCGGGAAACACTTCCGCGAATTCCCTCACAATAGGCATTTATTCAAGGATGGTTTCTTCTTTGGACTTAATCATCTGAGCTAGATACGCGTGCTCATAGGGCAGTAATATCCATTCTTGAGATGATGGAGCTAAATTAGATTCATCTTCCTCCTGACACTTGTAAAGAATCGGGGGTCGATTCTCCATATGGAGTGTGATTTCCCTCTCCCGACAATTTATGTTGGCTCTATATAAGGAAAGCCAATTCATGCTAAGAATTGCATAAAATTACACCAGATGGAGTATGATGAGGTTCGCCGGGAAATTCAATCCACAGATTATAACAGGGGAGGACTTATATTCATGGGATGCAATGATTTCCCCATTTGTTGTACTCACTGACATCTTTACTTCCATGATTTGTGGTGGTGCTGGGATTGTTCTACCAAACTTTCGAGATATAAAAGAATGCATAGAACCTAAATCAAAAAGTACGTTCGCTATTATTGAATGAATAACTAGCGTACCTGTCACCACTTTGTTTCCGGGGTTCACTTCGGCAGAAGTGATGGCAAAATCTCTTCCTTGCTGTCTTGGAGGTTGTTGGTTGCCTCCGATAACCCTTGGATTAGGGCACTGATTTGAAAAATGACCTGGTTCTTTGCATTTGTAGCATTGAACAATGCGTTGAGGTTCGAACGGAGCGTTCCTCTCCTCTGTCGCAGACGCGGGTCCTTCTTGCCGACAGTTAACAGCTAGGTGCCCTTATCTTCCACACCTGAAGCATTTTCTTATCCCCTTAAGGCAATTTCCAGGGTGCTTCTTTCCGCACTTTTGGCAAGTGAGGTGCTGGAACTTCTTAGCGCCGTTGGATTTATCCATCGGACCACCAGCATTGAAGTCCACCTTACGCTTCTTGTCCCCATGATACCCCTGTGATTCTCCGATCTCTATTTCAACCTTGAGGGCACATCAGACAATTTCCTCATAGCTATCGAAGTCACGGATCACTAATGCTTTCCACAAGTTAGGCTTTAACCCACCAAAGAAGTGGTCAACCTTGTATTCGGGGGTAACGACAAAGCCGGAAGCATATCATGCAAGCCTTGTGAAGTTTGCCTCATACGCTCCAATGGATTCCTCATCTTTTTTCTTGAGGGAAAGGAAGTCCCTTTCCATCTTAAGCTGGAGGGTGCACGGAAAATATTTATCGAAAAACATCTTCCAGAATTACTTCCATTCCAAAGCCTCGATCTCCTCCTCAGGCTTCGTATTTTTGATCAACGTCCACCATTGATTAGTTTCACCCTCCATATGATAAGCAGCCAGGATAACCTTCTCTTGTTCAGAACATTGAAGGATGGAGAAGATCTTTTCAATGGAGTTGATCCATTGTTCAGCGATCGTGGGATTGGATGATCCACTAAAAGTAGGAGGCCTTTGTCTCATGAAGCTCTCAATAGTGACTTGTTCTTCCTTAAGGGGGGATGAACATTCCTCTTGACCCGTGTTTCTATTCAAAACTTGAGTTAGTTGAGAGAGAAGCGTGACAAAGTTCATGATTCCTGCTCCCATTGGATTTGGTATCTCATTAGTACAGTCATCACATTGATCTTCACAACGGTTGTTAGCCCGATTCCTCCTATTACCAGCCATTGGCTAGAATAAAAGGAAAGTTAGGGGTAACACATAAAGGGTAAACTAAAGACAAAATTTGATGACTTATAAATAAATTTTACTTTCTTTAACTCAAGAGTCTATAGGATTCAATCTAGGCTTTTCATGATCTAATTTCTAACATATATTCTTAGAGGAATTTTTCCCTTAATAAGGGTTCATACTAAGATTGTGAATTTATCAAAACATATCCCCCGAGAGTGTCGTAACCAAGAGTGCAGCAAGGCCTGTTGTCTTGCACCAGTTCCTGTTCGAGTCTAGCTCAAAGCGGTGTTTTTGGGTTTTACCCCTAGGATACATCTGTGCCAGAGCCGCCTCTACCTGCTCGTATCCAGACATGGATGTATTTGTTTGATAAACCACTTAATTCGTATTTACCAAAACATAGGGATGTTTTTATTATACTTAGTCTTGTATCTAAGGCTTTACTAGGGTTTTCCTAATCCCAAAAATAACTAAACCAATCCTCTGATACCAACTATGACAACCCTGCTTTTTATTACAACTTAAACATTCTTTATTACATAAAACTTCACTTGATACAACAAAGAAGATCGAGAGGTTTAGTGTATTTGGGGCTTAGGATCATTACATAAAAACTTAAAAAATGAAATACAATATCTTTATTGAAAACTTCCTTTACATGACCACTACATTCCCTCGTACTTAGCATTGCATGGGATAACCTGAGGACATGCATAGGAAAAGGGTAAGCTATAAAGCCCAGTAAGGGAGTACACATGGAATAACATGAGGAGTAAAATACATGTTAGAAAATAGGCATGTCAATAGAGCATAAGAGAAACATGAATATAAAGGCATGATAAAGCATGATAATCATAACATGGAAATGTGGCAACAACACTTAACATTGAATTAGCATGAGCCAAGGCTCATTGCACATGGAGCATGAGTAAACCCTCATTGCACATGAAGCACGAGTAAACCCTCATTGCACTTGAATTAGCATGAGTCGACACTAATTGCACATGACGTATCATGATACTATACTTTACCCAATGCATTGGAGCGCTATAAGGGCGCACCCTTCTTAAACATTTCATTTCATGCATAAGTGTGCCACAGGGATCATAAAACATGGATTCATAAAACATAATCATTTATTCTACGATAAAGGAATGTGGAATTCATACATGAAAATTTATAATCAATAAGTAAATGTGCATAAAGGTGAATACCCTTGATGGAGAAATGGGCATGGTATTCACTACACAATGACATTGGCTTAGAAAATCGGTGCGATTTCGGCAGCGTAACGGCGTGACATAGGAATTCATAAAAAAGGATGATGAGAGAGAAAGGGGTTAATCATAATATTTACATGTAATGGATAGTAATGAGGTCATATAGATACATTTCCCAACAATTTTAATGGAATTTAGATTCATGATACAAAATTATTTGCTTGAATGTAAAAGAAGAGAGAGAAGTTCCTTTCGGAATTTCGACATAGTAATGGGTGTACATGGGAGGTATTTAATGAGAGAGAAAGGGGTATCCCATCATTCAAAAAATAATAGGGAAGTATGGGGGAGGTGTGAAACCATACCCCAAAATTCATAATTGAAATTAAAAGGGCAAAACAACTTAAAGAAAATTGACAAAAATGAGAAAGGAAGAAAAAACCCTTACTTGGAAGTGTGCTTCCAAAGGCTAGAGAGAGGCTTGTGAGAGGCTTCTTGGGAGATTGGGGCACCTTGGGAGGATTCTAGAGAGAGTTGGGCAGAGGTTGGACGGACTCCAAGGGCTTTGAGTGAGGAGGAAGTGGGAGCCTGGGTGGGTTTATATAGGAAAGGTAAGGGAATTCTTTATTATTTAGGTTTGGGTCCCCATACATTAAATTAATCCAAACCACAAACCATCCCATGGTTTTTGCCCATGGTTTTTGGAAAAGGGAAGAGGAAAAAAATATTTTATAAGGCCCAAGTCCGAACTTCTTAAAATAATAAGGTTTCTTATGTGTAGGTGAGTCACACTCCCATGGAAATTAATTTAAAAAGGCAAAGTGTTGAATATGTCTTGAGGGGTCCATTAATGCTTTCAAAAGTAAGTCAAACAAACCCAAAATCACATTATTTTAATGATAAAACATATATTGGCCGAACATGAGGATTATGTTATTTTATTACATCACCATTGGGTCATTATGATGTCATAAAACACATTATATATTTAAACGGTATTTAATTTTTACCCAAAAATTTGACTGTCTCAGAAAATTATGAAAAATTCACTGTTGGATAATTTCAACATCCTGATTCCAGAAATGACATTTATTTTATCTAAAAAATTTCTAAATATGTTAATTTTCACTTTTAAAATAAAAACTGACATTTATCGAAAATTCACAGGTTTTGACAAAAATGGCTTTCAAACCTTAATAAAAAAATTTAATTGCATTCATAAAATTATAAGATCATTTATATTTAATAAAAATTAATTTAATATTAATAATAATATTTTATTAAAATATTATTTAATTCAGAAATACCTTAATTTAATAAAATACAATTCTTAATTAAATAATAACTAAAAACACCATTTGTACTTTAAAAACTATTTACAATGTATCAAAAATGACTAGAAATTATATTCATTATTATATACAAAAATAATGTACATGAACATAGTATTAATTATTTGTTACATAACCCCTTAAAACAGCCGCATAAGACCTAAGGGTAAGGTGTGCGATGGTGACAAACTCTTGGGGTGGCTCGGATAACATCACTCGAGTGGTAATCTCTATCAACTTCCACTTTTCCCGTAGACGGTCACGTTCGAGCTTGACATAATGAAGCTCAGCTTGGTCTTGGTCAAGGTTAAAGCCCAAGGATGCCACCTCTTTTCTGAGCTCTGAAAAATGGGCTTCGTATGGGGAAATTCTATTGGATGAGGCCACCGCTTCCTTTGTCTGAGTAAAATTGGGTTCGTTAAAGCCTTATATTTATACTAATCATGTGATCACTGTTCAACAGATATAAAAGTAATGGTCACAACTCTTATCATAAAACCAAAGAAGTTGAAATCTTATAAAAAAAAAATTATAAAGATACATTTAACTGGATCAAGTGGTATTTTCCATTAATGAAACTTTGGGTCGTTACACAATAGATCAAGGAGTCATGATTTAATGTGTTTGGTTAGTCAAATTCCTACCTTGAACTTTATGAGTAGCAGTGTAGCCAAATATAATAGACTATGAGGAGAGGTTTCAAGGATCCTTACCACCAGAATACTCATGAAATAGAGTATTTTGATTCTAGTACATAGGGTTGCTAGAGTTTGATAAAATAATGAGATACATTTAATTATTTAAATAATTGGTAATGTCTAATCAGTAATCAAGATAAAAGTAATAATCTACTAGATTTTATTTTTATAAAAAATGGAAAGTAATACCACAAGTTCACTGCAATAACTAGTAGACAAAGTTAATGTATCCATTGGTGTGATTTTCCAAAGAGTATTACAGGCACTTTTGAAAAGTACTATGACATAAAAAATTCAAGGTTCTAGTTTCCCCAATAGCTGTTAATCCACCTCAACAAGAAAAGGTGTTAAAAATTCTTATAGGAGACTCATATATGACACATATGATGGTTATTTCATAATGTTATCATTAATGTCTAATGTAAATTGTGAATAATACATCAGGACATAGATTATATTTCATGTAGTCTCATCTCTTAGAATATTGCGAGGAGAAAATGAAGTTTAGATATTAATAGGTGATAATTGCACTGGATAAGTGTAAATTGAAAGATGGAACACTATCTTTCAATGGACCCATTTCTCAAATAATTTTCACTCATTTACTCTAGTTTTTTAAGATTATAAAATGAACAGTATGGAGAAAACACTTTGTTACCTTCTAGGTAAGGTTCACCAAGCAATAAGAACATTAAAGAAAGATTAATCTTTAGTTCTTATGGTGAAAAAGTTGAAAGAAAAGGTAAAAAGGTCAATGAAAAGCATAATGTCAAAGGCACCTTCACAACGTCCTTCAAATAAAGAGGTATTAAACAAGATTTTATTTGATTCAAATATCATGAAATAAAATTATGAAATTTTAAATGTAGTGAACTGAATTGGATAAGAAAGTATTTGCTTCTTCAAGTACATTCATTAATTGAAAGTAATGCTTCTGTTATAATTCTTGGGTATTAAATACAATATGTCAATCACATGTCTTTATTTGAATAAAGTAACAAAGAATGAAATGAAATGTTATTAGAAGTAAGGTGTGTTCTCCAAGTAGTTGGGAAAGGGTGGTTTCTAACTCTGTGGTGATAAACACACAATTCCTAATTTCCAAGGAAATGGTTCCAGTTGAACTTTTGTTAAGTATTAAAAAAACATTTACCTCGTGCGTCCTTTGGAAACAAGGAGACAATATTCCAATTCTAGAATGAATGTTTTTTGTGGTGTTTAATTCTCAAACAATAGTTCTGTAATACTAGAATCATTGTAAATATGTGATGAATATAAAATGTAATACTTATATTGTAACATCCTGACCCAAATACCACTAATCTGGTGCCCCAAGCTGATTCTCCACAAGACCACAGGTGCACCTCCCTGTATGCCAAAGGTTATTGACTAGCAGCGAGGGTCTAATGAAACACGTGGGGAGACTATACCCTCTTTATCAAAGTAATCCAAAGTAGATAAAATAAGAAATAATGAAAAAATAGAAGCAATAAACAAGAATCTCATATCAATTCCCCAAAATGGGGTACATTCCCACAACCAAAAAATAAATATGTCATTTCATACAGTGCCAAATATAATTGAAAACCCAAAATAAAGAAACACTCAAGAATCCCCAAAATAGGTCCTGACTCCATGTCTGATTCCCTCATCCATGTACATCCCTAATCCCCAAATCAACCCTCAAGCAAAGGGACCTAGCCCTTATCCTGACCTATAACCAAGAAGTCTGCTCGGGTACCCAATAGTAACCTGAGTAGGGTGTGAGTACAACTTAGTTGGACACCACCAACAGTGTCTACAAAATATCCATTCTAAAATAGTGTATTCAGAAGTAAAATAAACAATAAAGTAAACAATAGAACTAATTTACTTTGTTTAACAACATTGGAGTTTTCTGCATAGACCATTAGTGCCATGTGTTACCCATATTCATCAAACTCACTTAGGCCCATGTCACGACCCCCCTCCCTCAAAAGATACCACAATGAGGGGAGAGAGATAATGACCTCGAGTCTCACCTCCAGTGTTCTCTAGGTTGGAGACTAGCACTGAGGGTATAAAAATATCATGAAATTGGAGTCATTACCCTTAATAATAATATAATATCAGGAGATAATATGAATCATCCAAAAACAACTAAATGGCATACAATAAAAAAGAAACAAAAATCATACCACGACGCATGTATAAATAAAACTGATATAAATAAAAGTCCCCAAAAGTAAATACCCAAAAGCAAAGTTAAAGTAGTGAAATAGTAGTTATCCAAGGCCCAAGCTAGTAATAACCATAACAATCCTTGTAATCCTTCTGGAAACCTAAAAAAAGTTTATATACATAGGGTGAGCATACAAGTATACTCAGTAGGTAAATAAAAGTCTCTCATGCACATGTGAAAGAAGTATACTAATGCACCCATGAGTAAACAGAAGGACCAACAACACCTAAATAGGTATTCTAACCAAACTCAACCTCACTAAGGCACACACACCAAATAACACAAGCCAAGTAATATAATATAACAAGAATCACATTGATAAAGGTACCTTGCACTGATTTCCTACCGGTATGTCACTCTCACACCCCAATGTTGTACGTCCTGGTGCTACCATATATTTCATATACCCCCCCCCCAAGCATGGTCACATCACATCACGCCCACAGACACCTGAAATCATCATCCCACAAGCACGGACACATCACATATCGTCTAAAAACACCTGGTCCACAACACAACCACTGTCATAACCATAGTAGTGGGGTATCATGAACATGTTGGACATCAGCCTTGTACACTCCTCCTACTAGGCATGACCCCCACCATAGCCGCCCCACAAGAACAATCATATCACATCTCGCCCGAAAACACTTGCGCCACCACCCCACAAGTATGGTCACGTATCGCCTGAAAAAACCTAGGTCATCACATCTCGTATAAAAACACTTTGGATATCAAAACCATTATCTAATGCACTAACACACCTCTGGCCATCACATCTTGTACAATAGCTACCTCAATTAGAAGAGAGAGGGAGAAAGAGTGGGTACCCAGCCATCTGTCCTCCTCATCAAATGTCAAAAAAAACACACCCACGTGACTATGTGGGTGTCGGCACATTGTACTCCATGTGGGTGGGGTGCATATATAAATCACAACGAATATAGAAGTGTATATATGTATATATAGCCACACACAACCCCAACCTATGGGTTCACAACCAAAAACACTAACCAACTCACAACATCATCACTTTCACTGCCACCTCTAAATGCATAACACCACACAATCCACATGACACAAGACCCATATCACATTCCCAACCAATTACTATTATCCAGCCAATTCATTTCATTATTAATCATTAGCCACATTTAACCACACAACCCGTCATTTAATTACTCATTAACCATTTCCATATTTCTAACCAAACCTAACCCCAACCATTTCAAATGTTATTGAACAAGTTATTTATTCCATTGCAACTCAGGCATCTAGCACAAAGCAATCACCACCTCATTTCCCTAAAATAATGTCCAAACAAACCATCACATCACCCCAAAATCATGGCCAACATTCCACCTCACTGACCCAAAATCATGACAAAAAAACCACCTTGTCACCCCACATGCCCCAACCATACATCACTACCCAACAATCACTACCACACATCACAACACATCAAGAACATTTTATAGATTTGCAAAGGGGATTTTATCACATTGAAATTTAATTTAGGGGAATTATCACACCAACCATAATCTAGGGGTAACCATTTCATTATCCAAATATGAGTGGTTAATAAATTCCCATTTTAGGGTGATATCAAATGAAAAAACAAATCACAACACATATATCTAGCACAAAAAAATCCCCCAAAGGCCAAATTTTTAGAGGGGAATCAATACTGTAAAATCACAATATCACAATAATAACAATGTTATAAAAACATGTGAATCAAACCCCTTTACCCTTAAATTACAATTTAACCAATTATTTATATTTGATTAACATAGTAAAACCATGACTCATAGATAAATAAAAGAAAACCCCTACCACATGATACACAATAAAGAGAAACGAGGGACTCCCTTCCTCAAATAAGCTTTCCAAATCACTACACACCGCAGGGTGAAGAAGAACTACTTGGAAACCACAACTGCATCATAAGAAACTACAAATCAACCTATAGCGAACCAAAGGATCATCAAAACACCACCCAAATACACAACCCAAACCAAACCACACCACTACAAAAAAAACTCAAAATAATAATGGAAGGAAATAGATGATAATGAGAGGATAACTCACCATGGATCAAATATGGGAAGTTGGGAGTCAATCCTCATCAAAAGGAATATCAAAATTCCACGGGAGGGAGCTGATTGTCACTTGGAACGAGAGAGGGAGCGTCGAACATAGGGTTTGAGAAATAACCCCAAGTGATGCAGCCTATAAAGATACACTACATGGGGCATTTACATGGGGAATTTACATGGCATGTAATCCCTACACATCATGTAAAATTTAGGCTTTAAGTTCCTCCAAAAAACACATTTCCTTAAAGGATTAAACACCCAAATTTATTACACATCATGAATCCCACTTACATGGAATGTACCCTTTTCACGGGATACCCCTTAGATGTGTAAAATATGTGAACCATCCAGCTACACAAGTCATGAATCACCATTACATGTCGTGTAATACATTTACATGGCCTGTATTTCCTGCAGAAACTCTGTTGTAGCTTAGCCTCCACCAAAAACTCCCAAAACCTTCTCTGAACATCACCAACCACCAAAATCAGAAAAGTAAGGGATCGGGAAGGCACATACCATTATATCCCATGTAGGTCACCTAATCTATGCATAAGGGGAGTCAAGTTCCCTATATCATAGGCACATTAATTTCACATAAAAAAATAACAACTCACCTCAGATCCTCGGTCCAGGTAATCATATCATTTCAATTTTTTAAGAGCATAGAGCCTTGGTTCGACATCCTAACCCATGAAATACATCTATGGGGATAGAGATCCAGTATAGCCCAACCCATGGGAGTAAATCCTCAATTTAATACCACACTCATACCATTTACCACATAGATATGATTTATTAATCATTATTCACATTTACCCATTACATTCCATGTCTCATTTAACTCTTTCAAGTTAGGTCAAACACTCCCTTATGACATATTAACATGATAAACACAATTTTCATTGGTTCTATCTCATAAAACATTAATATTTGACGTTTAACAACTCAATTCCAAGTTCAAGGGAAGTTTCATGCCCCATGGGTGGCCTATTAGGCTCGATCTTATCATCCACAATAGATCCCATGAGGATCATGAGGGGTTTAACATATCATTTAGATACCCAATTTTTCATTTCTTACTGAAGGATCAAATATGCAGCACTACAACACAAATTCACAACCACATACACATAAATTAATCATCGAGAATATGGGATATAACTTGTAGACCACCTACCTCAACTCTATAGGAAAATGCTTGCTTAAACTTAGCCTTTGATTTGAACTAAAAAAACCTTCAAATCCCAAACATAGAATCTACTGGAAAAAGAGGGATTTAGGTATTTAGAAGTAGAAGAAAAACTGCCTCTTCTAGAAAATAGGAAAATAAGGAGTGTTAAACTCACCTAGATATTCAATTAATAACTAATCACATTCCAAAAGACTCAAAATCGTGGCAGATTGATCCTTAGGAAGATTGGAAGGAATAGTTCACAACCCTTGTCTTTTGTAGGGATAAATGGGAGGAAAATTGGGTGATATTTCTTAAGGCCCAAGGGAGAAAAATACTAAAAACCTATGCTTTTTAAAAGGCCACGCGGTTTGGCTGCACAGTTGGACAGACTGTGCACCAACCATGTGGCTCCCTCTATCCAAGAAAGGGTCAGGCCACACGGTCTAGCTCGGAAACCTTCACGGTTTGACAAACCATGCACCTACCTCTATCCAAGGGGAGTTTTTCCACACAGTTTACTAGGCTAGGGTGCATAGTTTTATCTAAGTGTTCCCCAACTGTTCATTGTACATCTATTGGCCTATTTCCTCCCCCTTTTATGTCTTGAACCCCTGAGACACACCCAAGGTCCCTCGTATTCTCAGGAAGAATTTTATTAACCATTTTAAAAGGGTTTTAACCAAAATTTAAAATGGAAACATGTCTCATAAAATTTTAGGATCTTACAATCTCCCCACCTTATAACAGCTTTTCCTTGAGCTTCACTCCCAAGAATCACTAAACCTACAAGGTAAAAAGGTCAAGCCACTGGGCCCGCATATCTATCTCCCTCTCCCAAGTTTCCTCCTAATTGTTACCAGTATTCCAAAACACTCAAACTAATGGCACAATCTTACCTCATGAAACTTTCTCACTATGATCCACAATACAAACCGGATGATCCTCAAAGGATGCATTTACCTTAAGGCCAACATCATCAATATCGATCACATGATAAGGGTTTGGGTGATACTATTGTATCTATGACACATGAAAAAAATTATGCATGCCACTATACCATTATGGAAGATCCAATTAGTATTCCACCGGTCTGATCCTCTCCATAATCTCAAATAGACCCACATGCATGGGTGCTAACTTGCCCTATTTTTGAATCGGATGATGACCCAACCTTGGAGACACCTAAAGGAACACACAATCACCCACCATAAACTCAAGAGGTCAACGAAATTAGTCATCATATAAATTTTTTCTACTTTGATCCATATCCATATGTTTCCAAATCAATTGAACCTACTATGTTGTTTCTTACATGAGACTCGACCCCCAACAACTCTGATTCCCCAATCCCCATCCAATATAATGGGGATCTATAAGGAATACCATAGAACACCTCATATGGTGTCATCTGAATAGTATTCTGATAACTATTGTTATAGGAGAACTCAATGAGTGCTAAGTGTTTCTACCAAGATCCAACAAAGTCCAGGACACATGCCCTCAACATATCCTCTAATATCTAAATAATATGTTTTCATTGTCTATCCATTTGTGTGTGAAAATTCATACTCAAAAACACATGGGTATCGATCGCTTTCTGTAATACTTGATCAAAATTCAAAGTAAAACGTGGATCACAATCAGAAATTGTAGTTCATAGAACCACGTACAATAGCACTATCTCCCTGACATATAAATCACCAAACCCGTCCATGGTAAAAGCATCTTGAATCAGTAAGAAGTGTGTTACCTTGGACAAATGATCCACAATCACCCATATCACATCATTATTCTTAGGAATCCTTATAAAAAAATCCATGGTGACATCATCCCAATTACATTCCAAAATGGGAAATAGATATAGTAAACCACCCAGTCCATATTTTCCGGCCTTCACCTGCTGATAAGTGTAACATCACATCGTGAAACATGAAACCTATTTCTTCATCCCTTTCCACCAATACTGTATGTGAAGACCATTATACAGTTTGGTTAAACTAGGATTCACCACCCAATTCAAGGCATAGAACTCAAACATCATCTCCATCGCATACATATAGGAACAACAACATGACCATGAACATAAATGATCTCATCATCATCGATAGTATAGTCAGAAGGTGACTACCCACCTCTAAGGCTTTCTCTCAAGTCCAAACATTCAGGATCCTCATACTCTATCTCCTTGATTTGGCTCAGAAGTGTGGATCCAACTGATAAGGATATAAGGTTCATCTATCTCTATCCCTCCTAAACCTCAATGTGCATCTTAGCAAACAAAGTCATCATCCTCCACTCAGAACTAGATTCTTAAACCGCCTGAGTATGTATCTTCTGAATCAAAGCATCTGCAACACTATTTCCTTTCTCAAACGTATAGGTTAGCTCAAATTAAAAAGAATGTATGTACTCAACCCATATCTATTATCTAAGAGTTAAATATCACCTATAAAATATATACTTGAGGTTTTTATTGTCGGTACACATAATAAACCTTTTTCCCATCAAGTAATGCCACCAACACTTTAAATAATAAACCACAGCGGCCAACTCAAGATCATTTGCAGGGTATTTTTGTTCATTGGGCCTCATCTTTCATGACCCATATTCCATGACTCAATATACATACATCAAAACTTCTCTAATTCCAATACAAGATGCATTAAAAAACAAGGTATACTCCACACCTGGATCAGGAAGAATCAAAATCGGTGTAGTGGTCAAACATTTCTTTAACTTATGGAAGGTGTTCTCACATTCCCCATACCATTCAAACTTAATACCCATCCTGGTCAATCCCAAGAGAGGTTCTTACAAGTGAGAAAATTATTTGATGAATCTCTGTTAATATCCTTCTAAACAAAAAAAATCTTTATATATCAAAAATATTATTGAGTTGTTTCCAAGAAACAACTGCTTTCACCTTCTATGGACCCACTGACACACCTTCCTCATAGATGATGTTGTATGACCTCAGAACACCCTGAGAGGGGAAGGTTGAATCAGGGTGTCAAATTTTTATCCTAAAGTGATAGATCTTGTTCCCACATTGGTAGGAACCCATTAAACCTGTTTGAAAGGAAAGTTTAGAAAACAAATAATCACATGCAAAGAGATAACACATCAATTTTACTTAGTTCACCACTAAGGGATATTCTAAGGATCATACACTGACAGTGTGTTGGTCAAATATAAATCCAATAATATTTACTAGTTGTGGAATAAAGATGTTCGGACGCAGTCACTCTGTGTCAGGAACACTTCCTTTACAAGATTTTAGGGATAGATCACTATATCCCTCAGAACACTCCCCTTGACTCCCCCTTTCTCACTGCCTTGGGAGAAATCCATACATAGTTTATGCACTAGTAGGTCCCTTCATTTTCATGAAATCATGCATCCTCGATTGTAGATAGATGCTCCGTTGAAGTACCAATTTCACCCATAGATGAAATACACATTTCCACACACCGTTACTTTTGAAAATTGTTCCTCTATGAACTACACTGCTTCCTCCGCGAACTATGCTTCTTCCTCCATGAACTGTGCTGCACCATTTGGCGTGAATGATTTGTGGACCACATCTTCTTTCACAGACCTTCCCTTCTTCACTGAGGGATTCTTCTTCTGTGGACCACCTCTCTTCTATAGAACCTTCTTCCTTTTTGGGATATAGTGCATAGAAAAACACTTTGGTAGATTCTTACCACAAACAACTTCTCCCTTTGTGAAATTCTCCCTCCGCAAACCTCTTCCTTCACGAAATTGTCTTCCCGTGAACCACTTTGGATTTCACCTATTTATTCCAAATAAATTATTATTTCTAATAATATCTCTCTAAAAAATGATGGTATTAGTGGTCCTTATATAGGAAAATAGATCTAAAAAACTCGCTAATCCGATTTCCCCAAAGTTTTGATGTGGTACAGCCTTCACTGCGGAATGTGCTCCTCACACGAATTGTTTTCCCTTCATGGTCCACGTATTGCCTTTCCTTCCTCACAGTGGCCAATTACTAATGAAAAATAAATCACTACCACTCAGCCACAAATGACAATACATCCCGCAAAATTCCATCCTTCTGTAAAAAATGATCTTCCCATGAATTGTTTCCCCTGTGTGGTCTGCATACCGCACTTCACGATCCACATAGTGTTGCTATGCAGAAATCCCTTCCTTTTTTTATTTCCTTCATTGTTCTATGAACTCCCTTTGCGGTCTTTGAACTATGTTCTATGCAAAAACATCGATTTTCCAAAAACCAAACTCCCGATTTTGAGGTCCAAAAATTTATCAAACATTGGGAAATGACGCCACCTTCAACACTGTTGTTATCATGTATTGGGACAAACTGATTGACCATTTTAAAGATTTAATCAAGAAGGATCTACATACTAAGGTTAAGAAACTTCAGTGGGAGCTATACCAGGTAAGTGAATCCAATAATATTAGCCTCTTCTTTAATGATTTTGTGATTTCTTACTGCGCTCATTGATTCTGGATGTTGAACATGTGTGGTTTCCCACTTTTCCTTAAAAGTGATTTTGAAATAAAAAATTTAATTTTCAGTTCAGGTAATCAAAACCTAATACGTGAGAAAAAAATCACCCAACACTCCAAGTTTGCGTGAGAAAAGATCAGTGTAGAAAACAAGAGGATAGTGAATTGAGTTATTGTGTCTTGGAATGCTTAAAGATGTCCAAGCCAAGCTCTGACTATTTCCTAAAAAACCTACAACTACTTTATCTATCCTCTATTCTCCTACATCCAGAAAAACATAAATTTTTCATTCTCCAACACCTTTGTTCTATTGTATTTATCCATTCTCCCCCATTGGAAATAAACCCAAAGACCAGTATTTGTATATTCTAGAGCTCAAAACACACTCCCCCTAGATCGTATCTCCCCCATAAACCTACATCACTTCCATAGAAAGAGTAAAAAAGTTAACAAAAATGGGGAGAGTGGAAAAAGTGTAGCCTCCTCATGCATTGGGATGTAGTTGAATATTGAGGTTCAACCGATATTTCTCAAATACATGTGCTGACAATGGTTTGGTCAGTATGTCATCCACTTGATCATCTGTTCCAACATGATCCATTTTAATCATGCCTTTTTCAACTTTTTCCTTGATGAATTGATATATTATTTCAATGTGTTTCGTACGAGAATGATGAGTATGATTCTTTGTAAGATCAATTATGATCTTTTTATCATAGTGAATCATAATTGGTTGTTTCACCTCATCACCAATATCAGTTATTTGTTGCTTCATCCAAAGTAGTTGAGTTCAAGACTTTTTAGGAGAGATATACTCAGCTTCAGTAGTACATAGAGCGGTGCTTTCCTATTTCTTACTCAACCAGACCACACATTTCTTGCCTATAAAAAATGATCCACCACTTTTGGACTTTCTATCTACCACATCTCTAGCCCATTCAGCATCATAAAATGTCTATATATCATTATATATTCCTTCATCAAAGTATAATCCAAAATTGTGAGTACCTTGAATGTATCTCATGATTTTTTTAACTGCTGCCTTATGTTCTTCCTTCGGATTACTTTGAAAGTGGGCTGCTAAGCATGTTGTAAAGACAATATCTAGTCGTGTTTTAGTTAAGTATAGTAAGATTATGATGATTCTCCTATACATGTTGGGATCCATAGAACTTCTATCCTCATGCTTTCCAAGTTCAGTTCCAACCGCAATTAGAGTCGACATTGGTTTGGAGTCATGCACATTAAATTTCTTCAACAACTCTCTTGCATAATTTTTTTGAGAAATAAAAGTGTAGTCTTTCCTCTAAATCACTTTTAGCCTTAAGAAGTATGTGAGTTCACCAATCATAGACATTTTAAATTTTTATTTCATGTGACTAGAAAATTTATCCACTAATCCCTACCTTCTTCTACCAAATATAATATCATCTACGAACACCAAAACCATGAACTGATCTTTCTGAGGATTCTCTTACATAGAGATTGTGTAACACCCCAAGGATTTAAAAATAAATTTAATATAGAATTTAATGTACGCAACACTGATTCTCTATGAAACAACACTTCGTTATTATAATTATTTAAACAAGACAGTTATAACCTAGCTGTTAAACATAGTAATATGAATAGTAATAACTACTATTAAATTTTATTTATAACAGTTTCATATAAATGAAACATATTTATGAAATATAGTTTTTTTTAGTAAAATAAACATCATTTTTTAATTTGGGATGTCAAAATTAATTTGGAGTGAATTTTTATTATTTTTCTGAGAAGGTTCATTTTTTAATAAATAGTGAAAAATACTACATTATAGTTAAAAACTATGTTTTTAGTCTAAATAATTGTTTTAATTTAAACCAATTCTTAATGTTATAATATATCAATTATACATATATTGATCCAATGTTGATCATTGGAATATTTTTTATATTTAAATTATATATAAAAACTTATTGAACTTTTGAACGTTCATTTTACATACCTTCTAGTCACACTTACAGAATTAGCATTAAACATAATTTTTCCATTTTTTTAATTGAATTTTAAAAAATAGACATACAAGTTTGTGATTATTATGATATTTAGAGTTTGATAGGATCAAATTAATTTTTGGTAAATAGTAACTTACCCTTTTAAATATTAATGTTACCCTTATGAATAGTAATATGACCCTTATGAATAGTAAATCAGTCAAATGAATAGTAACTTCACCCATGAGTGTATAAATAAATTTTAGGCATATTATAAATGAAATTATGATATAATTATATCCTCAAAATACCTTTTTTTCATTTTTAAAATAATTCCTTTTAGATGAGTGGGAACCCCACAAAACCGGATATCCGTTCGAAGCATCACCCACATAAAGCATTACACAACAAACCAGATCACAAAAGCCACATTCAAATTTTAAAATTCAAATTCAAACATTGAAACCACAAAAGCATGGGAAATTGAGTATCTCGAAAAACCAACCATTGAGGAGACACCTCACTGCCATCATCACCATGTTTTCCTATCATCTCAGCAACATCATTGTTGTTGTGTAGTCACATCACCATAGACATCATCCTCATCAGCTCATCATTATTAGCCTCCTCTCTAATGACCATAGCCTACACACTGTCACCACCGTCTCGCAGAGCCTCTCTCATCATGACTGTCATAAACTCCAATCCACCACCACCATCATCATCGCCGATCAATATGATATAATTATATCATTGTATATGTAAATGAATATTTTAAAAATTAATATTTAAGTGTTGGTATTTTTGTGAGTAATAAATATTTAAGTACAGTTTTATAATTAATAAAATTATTTAAAAGATAAATAATTTTCATAAAATATATTCCTAAATCAATATTTAATTTTCCTATGATTTTAGGATGATTTAATGAGACCTTAGTTAATTTTCAGAGTGCTATAAAATCAGTTTTAATTTTAAAGACTATATTTTTCAAGTAAATGATGATTTTAATTAAAAATTAAATTTCACATATTTAGAAAATTATTTTGATAAAATTGAGTCCATTTTTTAATTCTACACATCAAAAAATGGTTGTGGTAAATTTTGGAGGTTTTTCTAAAATACTTGAATTTTTGGTGAATAGTAAAATACGATAATTTACGATAAATGCTAAATACATGATTTATTGAGTCATAGGTGATGTGTTTCTGATGTAATCACACTTGGTTTGAAATAAAATTCACTTATTACAATTTTTTGTCACAATAATTAAACTCTATTGCTTGTCTTGAGAAAATTAATAAAATAATGAATAAGATATTCAAAAATCACCATCTCCTCCACTATAAAAACCACCCCTCGCTCCCTCTTCTCCTCACTTATCTAATATTTGAAGCATGTCAAAGTTCTTCCCAAATAATCTTCCCTATCCTATCCCCACATCCAGGAGCTCTTGGTCTTTCCAAAATAGCAAAATCAATTCCCTTAAGGAGATTCTCAAGGAAGAGTATCCAAGAGGTAAAATCCTCTTTCTTTTCCTTTTATTTTCTTTTCAAGTTCCTTATTTATTTATTATTATCTCCTAACCTCCTCTATCCAAATTATCATGATAAATAAAGTATAATCTATATACTTTAATTATATAATGTTAAGGAAGATACATCATCAATCTCTTTACTCTCTCTCTTTTATTAAAAAAAACTGAAATCATCGTCTGAAAGGTGCCAATTTACAACCTTCATGGACGACGAACCTTCATTCTTCAATTTCTCATTCAAGGATGGTCATAAAACCATTTTTATGGTTGAAAAATATTCTAAAATATTTATTATATCTTATTTAATAATTATAGAACCATTATTTTTACATGATACTAAATAATAGAACAAAACTCGTTCGTTGTGATTGAAAAACCACTGTAAAAATCTAAACGGTTATCACTAAATGAATTATCTAATGATTCATATTCATAACTTGTAATAAAATTATATATATACCCATTTAAATTTATTTATGTTCATTAATAATATATAAATTCAATCCTATATAATTATATTCATTCCACATGAACTTCCATACTTATAATCAAGCGAATCGATCATGAAATCAAGGAAATGAACACTCTGGAACGATGGAATTAAATCATATAACTGATCAATAAGGCCATAAATGAACTTAATAAAACTATAATGAATAAAATATATGTATATAGTGTTCTAAATTAATTAATTAATGGATTTAATTTGATTATCCAGGACGTTAAGGTCAAGTGTAGGACACGTTCGGACATAAGGTAAGGGTTTTCTACCTGAACCTCCATTTTCTTTAGAGTTACTCTTATTATATACATACCTAAATGAAATTATTAATTATTATTATGTAATCATCATTAATTATGTGTTAATTTTATATATATGTTAACCAAATAGAATCCTTCATTCTTTTATGGTGAGTTACATGTTTTAAAAGGATCTTTCAAAAATTATTCCCGATAAACAAGCTTGTTTCAAAGGAACTTCTCGAATTATTACCTATTTTAAAATTCACTCTATAAACTATTTTAAATTGAAATTATTTTTCTAAAATAACTGATTTTATTATAAAAAAACTACCTCAATTCACTTCTATTTTTATAAAAATATTTTTCCAAAAGAACTCTTCTTTTAAAAGAGTATTTCTATCAAGAATTACATGATGATTTTATAAGAGTATTTTCATTTATTTCAAAAATATTATTGATTATTATGTTTAATTGGAATTAATATTTCAATATATCATCTACCATATTTTATTTAATGTTTTATTATTATTTTGATTGTTGATGTGATATCTTGATACCATTCACCATATTACTCTAAATGTTAGTGTTTATCTTTAATGATTGAGGAAAGTTAATTAAATTTCATGTGTTAGTTTCAATGTGAATTTATATGTTGTTTATGTTTATCCTCATCAATATAAGGAATGAATTGGACTTATTATTTGATGGGTGGGGCACACTATATCCCATCGATGCATCGGTAGGTCTCATGAGATAAACTAGCCTGAGTTTTTACCCATTATGTATGGTGTCTTGGATGAGACCTTGATAATATGGTTATGATGTTCAAAATTATACATTACATCATTATGAAACTAGATATTTTTAGTCCATGTGATTATTTGACTATAATAATATATATGGTTATGTTTTATGGAATTATTTAATCAGTTTTTATTCCTTTCATATTATGTTCAAGTTTTTTTAAAGGCATGTGTTTTTAGTTATTCATTGTGTCTAGTGTTTATGTTTATGATTACTTCTGCTGTATTATTTAACCTTACTAAGAATATAATCTCACCTCTTTATTATGTTTTATATTTCCCCTGGATGTAAATAATTGTATTATGAATGACTTGCAGGGATAATCTAGGAGTTATGGGAGTTACTAATGTATCTTCTATATTATATTTCATTTCAAGTTGTAATGTTGAATTTATATATGTATTTAGTCTTCCAAGACTGCTAAACTAATCGGTCCTTCAGGATAAAACTTTCTTGTAACCATGCCAATGTAATAAAATATTGCACCAGCTCCAAACAACTGGGGTTGGGGCGTTATAGATTTTCATTCACTCCTATTTTAAATTCAAGCTTCATTAGATACGAATCCATTTGTAAATACCATTCTTGTAGTGTCTACATCAAACCATATAGTTCCCTCTTTAATTTTTAAACCTTTATTTCATCATTACCAAGTAGAATCCCCACTGGTTGTTCTATGTAGACTTATTCTTCAAGAAAACCATTTAAGAAAAGTATTTTGACATCCATTTGATACACTTTGTAACCTCTTTGAATTTACATGGAAAGAAAAAATCTGATTGACTCCAGTCTAGCCACCGAAGAAAACGTTTCTTCAACATCAACACATTCAATCAATGAATAGACTTTACACACCAATCACACCTTATTTCTGATCACATTTCCATGCTCATAAAATTTATATTTTAAAATCCACTTCATACCAATCACCTTGGTATTTCCAGGTCTCTTAACTAGATCTCATGTTTAGTTCTTATCAGTCTTATCCAACTCTCCATTCATGGATTTACCCCATGATTCATCCTTTGTAGATTCTTCAAATGAGGATGGTTCCACAACTGATATGAAGGTATATTGTGCATTATTTCTCATTATCCTTATCTATGTGGATTCTTTCCAATCCCCAATGATGTTGGATTGATCAATTCTACTCTTCGATTTCTCTTGTGAGGTTTAGAAGAATTTTCTTCATCCATGGTTTCCTCTTCTGATTATTCTTCTGAATCAACATCATGTTGTGACCCTTGGATTTTTTACATGACTTCCTCTACTTCTGTATTTGGATCTATTATATGTCCACATTCTTCCTCATCTTCTATCACATCAAAAAAATATTTCCTTGAGGCATTTGTGATTTTATCTTCAATGATCTTAACATCACTGCTTTCCATAATTTTTTCATGATGATTATTGAAAAATTTATAGGATTTTCTATTCATTGAATATTTGAAGAATATTCCTTCATCTATAGCATCATTTTACTTTCCTTGATTTCCTTATTTGTTTCAAATAAAATATTTACTTATGAAAACACAAAAATACTTTAAAGAGGGATTCCTTCCATGCCTTAACTCATATAGTGTCTTCATTTCTCACATATAAACAACTATTTGATTTTGAGTATATATTATAGCTTGAACAACATCTTTCTAGTAATGGTGAGGGATACGACTCTCAATCAGCATAGTTCTTGATATATTGTTCATTTTTCTATTCCTACACTCAACAACTCTATTTTTTGTAGAGTTATCATAGAAGCCACCTCATGTTGTATTCCATGTCTCTCTAGGTAATTTTTAAATTCAATGGATGTGTATTCCCCTCCATTGTTATACCACAAAACTTTGATCATTCATCCAGTATCATTATCAGCTATTCGACGATAAGTTTTCATGCAATCAAGAACTTTCTGTTTCCTATGTATAACCATCACACAAGACATTATACTATAATCATCAATGAAAAGAATTAAGTAACTTTCTCTACATGTTCTAGCAACATTTATCAGATCAGATGTGTCTGTATGGATGAGATCAAGAAGATTTGATGACTTCTTCTTCTTTGGCCGATATGAACTGCAGACCAACTTCTCTCGTATGCAAGCATAAAAAGTCTTTTCCCATTCATGTTTCTTATTGGGGATATCCATGGTTATCTTCAGATTAGATATATTTTCCATGTCTTTTTTATTAATGTGACCCAACCTATAGCGCCACAAGTTGTTTTCTTCTTCAATTGTCATGTAGAAAATGTTCTCTTTACTATCAACCTGATATAAGTTGTCATCTATTATGAATCCTTTCATGATATAATTCCTTATATTTCCTCTGATAGTGCACCCATTTTGATTAAATGTCACTATTAGTCTTGAATCACATAGTTGAATCACACTCAGAAGATTGCGACGCAATCTATCCACATAGAGAACTTTATTTTTCTTCATCTCACCATTAGCCAGTTCATTACATCCACTACCTTTAATATTCAAAGAACCATCATTACCGAACCTTAATATTCCATCAACCCTTTTCTTAAAATTCTTTAATAAGTATGAATTTCCCATCATATGGGATGAACATCCACTATCAAGAATCCAGGTATTGTTATTCTTTTTAACTTTGAGAGCTAATTCTATAAGGTTGGATTTTTCAATTTTCTTCTTTTCCTTCCATGAAATATTAGATTGAGTGAAGGATAAAGATGACCTTTAAAATATCCTTTCCATGTGAACAGGTTCATCATACTCATACTCTTCTTCTAGAGGATAAAACCTTTTTGTAAGATAAACACCATCTTTTTTATGAGTATTGGCTTGTCTCTGAGTTTTGTATGTATTGTTCGTGCCATTCATCTACCTATAATAAATATATTTATGCATAAAGTTAAAAAAATGAAAACAATATCCATAAAAATTATTTCTTCTATAAGAATTATGATATGGATACGTTATTATTTGTTTAATTCTTATCTCTTCATCATTAAAATAGCTCCTTACCTCTTCACAGTATGACATGGTATGGCCCAGATAGCCACAGAATTGAAATTTCATAAGAGGAAATGTCTTATCACTTCTATTCCACCTCATGTCTCTTTCCTTATAAAGGAGTTTGATTGAAGATCATTTCTGGATACTTGTGGATAGTTTTTCAGTTCTCCTTTCAGTTTGATTTGGGGATTTCTTTATTAATACTTCAGGTGGATTTGTGATATGACCAACTTTCAGCTTCCCTTTATTTTGGTTCATCCTATTTCTAGCCTTTAATGTTTCAGCATCACAACCAATTCCACTTATTCCCATGCATGTAAATATTTGATTATACAAATCCTTCACTACTCCTTTAGAACCATTCTTAGCTCTCTCTATCATCTCAGCATCTGAGAATCTTCCAAACTATATGTTCTTCTTTGTTTCTTTTGAATTTGATTCAATTTAAAGTTTACTCTTTAGAGTCACAAATTATTCTTCAAGACCCTTAACTGTCTTGGACTTTTGTTCTGGTTGATATGTAAGGTCATTGATGGTATTTTCTTGGTCTTCAATCATGATATTCAATTCAACTGCAACTTCTAAGCTTTCATTAGTTGTTGAATTCTATATTACTACTTCTTCCAGTCGATCAATTTTAGCTTCAATCTAATCAATGTATTATGATGAATCTTCCACAACTTCTCTCTACCTTTTGAATCTGTTACTTTGATTATCAAGCTTACCAAGAGAATACTCAAGTTATAACTTGAGATCAACATCAGCAATCAATTGATTATTTCTAGATTTATCTTTTGATGGTTATGAATTTTCAACTATATCCATCATAGATACTTGGGTTCTAGATTTAAACTTTGGTTCTTCTTCCTCAAAGAATTCATTATCATCATCTTCTTCTCTACATAAAAAACTCTTTATTTGTAGTTTCATTCCATATCTGAAGTCTCCCTTTTGAGAAAACATTTTCCGAGTCTTCTGTGAGTTTCCAACTTCACTTTCTTCATCATTGAACTTCCTTGAGCACTGAGTGGCAATGTTCCCAACTCTACTATAATGAAAACATTCCAAGGGTATTTTTCCTTCAAATATTCCTTTTCCTCTCTTGAACTTCTAGGAAATGAGTGAAAGAAGTTCATATTCCTCATTAGTTTCATTAACAAGATCTCCTGAAATCTAATTTTTTCAATGGATTTGAATTCCATCTTCTTGATAACATAACTTGTTGTATCCTATGGCTTGACTCTCATTTCATATGCTACCAAACTACTCATCTGAACATCCAAATAAAGTTTTAAATGATCTCTTTCCTCAAGGGATGATACTTTTGGATTGTAAAGAGGTGGAATTCTTCTCAAGATTTTATTTACAATGTCAATGCCTTTGATTTCTTCACTAGGCCCTCTAATTGCTTTGAAAACTTCTATAATTCATTTAAAAAAGGTACTTTCATTCTCATCCAGATGCATCTTCATATCATCGAATCTATTGTGAAAAACTTTGATTTTTTCCTCCACTTTTTTGTCACCTTCATAAATATTTTTAAGTTTTTCCCACATAGACTTTACTGAAGTGAAACTCATCACCTTTAGATAGATTTGATCATATAGAGCCACAATAAGGGAATTTTGTGATTTAGCATCTACATCAATTATTTTCTTGTATGTTTCGGTCATAGAAAATCATGTTACATCAGTGACCTGAATCCCTTATGTAGTGGAAAAAGGTAGTTACATTCAAAGAGATCTTATAAGAGATCTCGTCATGTTCTTCCAGATCTGAAAATTACTTCCATCAAAGAGGGGAACTCCCCTTAGATTAAATAAATTATCCATGAAATAAAAGAAGGATAGATTTAACACCAGAAACTTGTACCCTCTGATACAACTTGTAGGATCCCAGAACACCCTGAGAGGGGAGGGATGAATCAAGGTGTCAACTTTTTCTCCTAAAATGAAGGATCTTTTTCCCAAGTTGGTAGGAACCTGTTAAACTTTTCTGAAGGGAAAGTGTAGAAAACAAACAATCACGTGAAAAGAGAAAACACATCAATTTTACTTTGTTCACCACTAAGGGCTGGTCTAAGGAGCATACACTGATAGTGTGTCGATCATACCTAAATCCACTAATATTTACTAGTTATGGAATAAAGATGTTTGGACACAATCACTCTATTCTAGGCACACTGCCTTTACAAGATTTTAGGGATAGCTCACTATATCTCTTAAAACACTTTCATTAACTCCCCATTGATCACTCCCTTGGGAGAAATCCACACAAAACTTATTGACTTGTATCTCCCTTTATTTTTATAAAAGAACACATCCTCAATTGTAGATAGATGCTTTGTTGAAATCTTAATTACACCTACAGATGAAATCCACCTTTCCGCACACTGTTACTTTTGAGAACTATTCATTAGTGAACTGCCTTGATTCCTCCAAAAATTTTGTAGCTTCCTCTGTAAACTGCACTACACCGCATGGCATGAGTGCTTCTTGGACCACCTCTTCTTCCGCAGACCATCCCTACTTTGTGGACACATTATTCTTCCGTGAACTACCTCTCTTTTGCGGACCCTTATTCATTTTTGGGATAAATTTCATAGAAAAACAATTTCATTAATTATTCCAAAGAACAAATTTACCCTTCATGTAATTCTCCCTCTATGAACCACTTCCTTCATGGAATTTTCTTCCCACAACCCACTTCGGAATTCACTGATTTCTTCCAGATCAATGATGATTTCTAATAAAATAACTCTCAGTAATGATGGGATTAGTGGTCCTTATATAGACAAATAGATCCAAAAAAACTCACTAATCTGATTTCCCCAAAATTTTGATGTGGTAAACACTTCACCACGGACCATGCTCCTCATGTGAACAATTTTCCCTTTGTGGTCTGCATAGCGCCTTTCCTTCCTCACGATGGCCGATTCCTTTCACAAACAAATCACTGCCTCTTGGCCACAAACGAAGATCCATCACATGAACCTATAGTCTTATACAAATAATGATCATACCATAAAATATTTCCCCTACGCAGTCTGTGTACCGAACTTTGCGGTTCGTATAGTGCTGCTATGCAGAAATACCTTCCTTTATCAATTTCCTTCACTATTCCAAAAACTCCCTTTGTGATCCATGAACTATGCTTTGTGGTCCATGAACTATGTTCTATGGAAAAAACATCCCTTTTCCAAAAACCAAACTCCCAATTTTGAGGCTCAAAATTTTGGAAAACACTAGGAAACAACACCACCTTCAGCACTGTCATTAGCATGTACTGTAAGATCACTTCTCTTGCAGAATCCTTGATAAATCTCAATGTGGATTGACAAAAAACACAAACCAAAATCCCTTTCCATCAAATAACAGCCTTGGTTCTAACATATGTGACCCAAGAAATGCACCTTTTCGATCCAAATTTGACACTTGGATAGCTTGACGTATAGTCTATTCTCTCTCAATGTACTCAGTATGATGTCAAGGTGTTTGGAATGATCATCATGAGTCAAGAAGTAAACCAAGATGTCATCCACAAAAATAACAACAAAATAATCTAGGTACGAGTGAAAGAATCGGTTCATCAAGTCTATGAAAACCACAGGATTGTTCGTCAACCCAAACGGTATTAAGATGAACTCATACAACCCATACCTACTCCTAAAAGAAATTTGAGGTATATCAGAAGATCTCTACCACACCCCGACCTGGTATCTTGCGGTCACAATTTTTATTTATTTATTTATTTATCCTTATTTATATTTTGGTTTCTTAATGTTTAAAAATTAATTAAATTAAAATCAAAAGGAAATAAAAATAAATAAATACAAAATAATTTAATAATAATACTATTATTATTATGGTTAATAATATTATTATTATCAAGTTTATTATAATTATTATTAAGTTATTATGAATATTAATATTATTTGTTTTATTTTATTTTCTCTTATTCCTTTATTTTTTTCCTCTTTTATCTCTTTTTTTTCTCTCATTTCTCCCCTTTCTCTCTTCCTCCCCTTCTTGCTACATCGTGCGACTCTCCCCCTCCCCCTGTATCACGCCGCCCACGCGACCCCTTCACATGTGCCTCTTCCTCCTTCCTTCGGTGTGATGACCGTTCAACTGGCCCCCTCCCTCATGCGGCGGCCTTCCCCCCTTCTCACGCAACCTGGCCTTCCCTCTGCTCTATTGTTCATGCAACCTAGTTCACTGGGAGAATATTTGACGCGCCTTTCTCCCCCTTCGACAATCGAATCTCCTCCCATTTTGGTTTGTGAACCCCTTAGGTGAGCTTATTCTCCCTTTTCATTCCCTTATTTTGGTGTTATGTTGGATTTCATGTTGTGCACATATCTTGGCCGAACCCTAACGTGTTTAGGGGTTCTGGTTTTGGTTGATTATTGTTATTTAGGGTTCATCTTTGGTCCCTCATGGTGCGAATGTAGTGCAATTAAAATTTCGCAATGAAATTCGGAATTTTTGACACTGAAGGTAAGAGTTTCCGCGTATTAGTGTTTTTTGATGACTTAATTCTCTTAATTAGTTAATTTGGCATAATCATTTATTTTTTTACTTGGTGCGAATATAGTTTTACTTGAGGTTTGATATGATTTCAATGTGTTTAGTAGCATGTTTATCTGATATGAATGTTTTGATTTTGTGAAAACCCATGTTGATTCTTTCGTTGTGTTTTGTAAACATTGTTGTTGGTTTATTATGTCGCGCAAGGGCTATAAATTCTGTTTTATCATGTTATTGGTGTGCGTTTGGACTTAAAAGATGTTTTTATTGGGTTTTTTTGTTCAAAGTTTGGTAATACTTCTTTGGGTTGTTTCATAAAATTTTTTAGTGGTTTATTAAATCTTATAAAGGGTGCGAAACTGGTTTTTGAAATAATTTGATATGCGCTTGGGTTGGAATTGGTTTCTTGATGTGAACTTGGGTTCACTTTTCATGTAAGAACCTTGTTGTGCTTCTTTTAAGTGTTTTATAAATTGTACAAATGGTTAATTTAGTTTTTCAAATGGTGCGAATCACGTTTTCAATGGCACTTATGGTGAAAATGGGTTTGGGTGTAGGTTTTAAAAGAGAAATGCATAATTTGGCATGTTTGAGTTGTCGGGTATTTCTAAATGTAAATTTTAAATGGTTTAAACAATGAAATGCATGTTTTGGAATTTGTTCTAGATTATGTGATGATTTGAAATGGCCTTTGGAAATGGTTAAATTGATTATGTGTTTTTCTTTTAATATTTTAAATGGGTTTTATGAGTTGTGTAAGTGGCGTGTCATTGGTGCAAATCCTTGATGTGTTATTTTGAAACATTTTATGGATCTTTTATGTGTTTAATTGATTTATTAAATTATATGTGTAGTGTATTGGGCCTTGCTTCGATGGTTTTGGGTCGCGGGTGTTGAGGGATCCTACATGTACATGCATAGGTTAAGACATATATATATATATATATATATATATGCCCTCTCTATACATATTCCCTCATGGTGTGGGGAATATGTGAAATGAAACTAGGTGTGTGTATATATATATGTATAAATGCATGTGCGTATATGCGCCAAGCGTTGGTTCGAGTGGTCGTTGACAAATGGCGATAAGTTTGAGGTAGGTCCCCTATGCCCTAATCTTAATTAGAATTTCCATTTCTGCTTGATGTTTCTTTAAAAGTATTTCCTTGTTTTTTTATGTGAAATTCATATGCACTATATGTATAAGGTTGTGGTTCTTAAAAAGTGGTTTCATAGGGGTTGAACATGAAATGGTTATTTCCAAAAGATGTGTGGCCTTTCGTTCGATTTTGTTATGAAAGTGTAACGACATGTATTATTTTTAAAAAGGGGTTCCAAAGTGATTTTCAAAATGGGTTTTGGTGTGAACATGAGATTAAAGGATGATTTGATCTCCTTAAAATTATTACTTCATTTTAAGTGTGGTTTTAATCTTTTTTTAAATATATAGTACCTTTATGTGTTCTAAAATGATGAATACTCCTTATAAAGTGATGAGGCCCATTTCACACTTTGAGATTTGGTTTATGAAAATGGAAAACCCCTCCTGAGACATTCCCCTTAATTTGAAAAATGTGATACAAGTGTTAATGTGTGGTTTGTGATATGTGCCTAGTGTAAAGTCTTGTGCGTGGTTGTGTGATGTAAAGAGGGGGAATGCTCTTAAGGAGGGAGATCGGTGGTGAGAGGTTGAATGAGTTTTAGATAAGGAAAGTGTTGTGTACATATATGTGTGCTTGATAAAGAAAAATCAACACCAATTGAAATAGAGCACGATGGGGAAACCTGGGTATCTAGGTGGGTGACCAGGACTAGTACGCTAGATGACATGGTAGGGGTTCATCCCGGTTCATCTAGCAGGATTGATGCAACAACACTAACTAAACATATGCATTACTAAGGTTCGTGGTCTTCTAATACATGTTTTCTGAGGGTCGTGGTCTTCTAAGCCATGTTTTTCTGAGGGTCATGGTTTCTAAGCCACATTTCACCGAGGTACGAGGTCTCTAGGTTCCCACTTGTTCTAGCTACCTATAGGGATTAACCAGGTGCTCATTTGTGACATTATTCTTGTGATGTAACTTTCTTTTCAGTTGTTTCATACTTGATGTCTTGTTTTTGAAAACCATATTTTAATCCAAACTGGTTTATTTTCATTTTGAAACGTTAATGCATGCTTGGAACCTATTTTGAAAATGTATTGGGAGTAAAATGATTTACCTGAAAATGCAAAATCGTTACTTGAATTTGAAAATAAGAAGAAAATTTATTTTATTATATCTTATTTTCAAACTGTCATAATTGGATTTCTTACTAAAGGTGGGGGCATAGGACGTGGTTATATTTTAGCATTCCTACTGAGCATATCGGTGGTCATGCCTACTTTACTTTTTAGTTGCAGTTTTCAGCCTTGGATTGTTTTTGGGATCAAGTGTGGTTTACATTCTGTAGTGACCAACGGGGTCACCTGAGGTATGTCACGTCGCTTCTTTAATTTCTTTTCTGCTGCCAAGTTGTTTGGTTTATTTACCTTTATTTATCTTCTTGGTTATTTTATGTTTATTTATCTTTGTTATGGGTTAAAATAGTTTCCAACCGGTTTATTTTTATGCCTGGAACTAGTTGCCAGCCCGTGGGGATCGGGAATGCCCTTCGGGCCATGTCACGGACCGGGTCGGGCGCCGGGTCAAATGACGACCCGACTTGGTTCATGACAATATGGTATCAGATGAGGCCCTTGTTATTTGGGGTGTCAAGTATCTTGGTGATTTGGTGTGTCGGGACTTGAGAGGTAGGTGCGAGAAGGACGTCATGAACCCTTGCTCGTCCCAAGACTTGAGTTTCCATGGGTAGTCTGGGATTTGAATTTTCTTCTTTGGCTTGGTCTGTGTGGATGAGGGATGACAAGGGAAGTGATCTGGTGTTACACGATGAGGCTGCATGGAGTAGCGACACATGTGCATCCCGAGTGCACGGTCCAAGATACTTCCTGTGGGGATGACTGCTCGGAGCATGGTCTGCTAAGCCATTTTACCAGGTTTTCATAGCCACTTGTTCCTTGCTTTTGGAAATTTTGATGTGAGTTATGTTTGACCTTCATTTTGGTTGGTGTGAGTAAATCTCAAAAATTAAAATGGATTTTTGTGAAGGTGTTTTCAAAAGGGAATATGGTTGTTGGAGTGGAAAATGGTTTTTGAAATGGAAAATGTTTTGGAATTTGGAAATGTGTTTCTTTAATGATAAGTGACTTTCACAAATTGGTTGGGAATTTGTGTTTTTTTGTTGAATGGTCTGTTTTGGAAATGAGAAGTGTCTTGAACTAACCCTTGGTATTCCTATGAGTGATCACATACATTGAGGTGTGCATGTGTCAAATGGATAAATTGGTGATGTGAGAGGATGGGTTCTTAAGCTAACATAGGGATATGTATGTGTGAGACTTCATGGGATACCAATAGTGGATATTTAAGTTGTTTTGTTTGCTGAAAAATGGTTTTCAAAAAGGGTTTTCTAAATGTTTAGAAAAGTGAGTGAGAAATTTTTTAGTGTTCTCTTTTCATGTTTGGTATCATTTTTTGTGGGTTCTTGGTTTTTACATACTGAATTGTGGTTGGAATAGTGATTTGAGTTTGAGATTTCTCTTGTGATTGAGGTGTGAAATTTTTATTTATGATGAGTTTTAATTCGTATTTGTGCCTCTTGTTTTTGAGTATGCTGCCCAGAAAAGTCCAAAAATTTTCTAGTGAGCCTTTTTAATTGTTGGTTCTACCCAGACTCTTAGCAGAGTGGTGGAATTAGATTCTTTTCGGTTATTATCCATCTTCCATGGTGATCATGATCTATCGAAGGTAGCGGACTGTCTTGGTGAAATTGTTGGTGTTTTCAGGTTATTGGAAACTCCCAAAGCTATGAGAGTCTATGTTGGTTTGGGTTCATTTGAAGGTGAAACTTTGGATTGGTGGAGGAGATAATCCCAGCATCATTTCATGATGGTATATCTTGGAAGGTGTCTAAGACCACTCTCATCCAATGGTTTATACCAGAGGAAGTGAAGGTGAGGAAAGTGGAAGAACTAGTGTGTGTCGAGTAAGGACAATGAGCAGTGAGTACCTACGTGGGGCATTCCAAGGAGTTGATTCCATTTTCTACAGAGGTAGCATCATGGAATCAGTTAAAGTTTCTCTTGTGTGGGGTCTTCGTCTAGGGTTCCAAGACCGTTTCTTTTTGGTGTTAGGAAAGGTTCCCCATCCAGTGACGGGAGTGAGTTGGAGGAACCTGTCTCAGACAAATCTTATTATCAATTCCATCTTCTATTAGTTGGGCCACCCCCTTGTTTTCTTCTAGTGTTCTCGGTTTGGGTACTTTAAGTCACCTTGTCATCATCCTCCGGAGGCTTTCCATTAGTGTGGCCATTTGGTACAATTGGAGAGGTTTCGCTAGTGTCATCGTCAGCAGGAGTCCCAACCGAGGGATGTCAGCTCCTGAATTTGGGGCAGAAAATGCTTCAAGACATCAGAGCTCCAGCCACAGGTCTCGGAGTGAAGCTCTTCACGCAGTCAGGAATCGTTGGTTGCGGGGCACCATGGTCTAATTTTTGTCTCCAATGCTGAAATGGGGATGGTCTGAATTTCCTTATTATAGATCTACCATCTTTGAAGGTTTTATTTCGATTTAATAGGCGTGAAGGTCTCTTTTTCTCATTGTGGTCTTTGTTCATTGAGTATCCCACTGTGGTTGTAAGAAGGCGTGGTGATTTCATCTTTTTGAAAATTCTAGTAGTTACACCTCCTCAAGTGTGACCCGTTTTGTTTTAGTACATGCTCGTTTTGTATATGCTCATCTCTTGTGGAAATGATGAGTCATGGTTAAGTTTGTTATTTGGTATAATTATTTTGTGGGTTTTCTCATGTGTCGGTGGTTTTTAGTTTGGGTTGGAAGTTCTCGTGTCGGTCTATACTGGTTGGTTTAAGCTGGTTGGTTCTTAAATGGTGGGGAGACTCACCATGAATCCTATTGTGCCTTTTTCAAGGGTTAGTCTGTGGAGGAGTTTTGGTCCTTGTTGGCAGTTTCTTCTTTAGTTCAAGTTAGTATTTTCAGAGTTGGCTCATGCTGTGAGTCTCAATGTTTGTTGTGCTAGTTGGGTTCTTGTGGTGGGGAGAACCCTCCTCGTTTCGTGAGTGATCTTCTCTTTGCAGTTTCTCTTAAATTTGTTTGGGTGTGACTGGTGGACTGAAAAGTCACACTGCGTTCGTGATTTTGTTGGCCTCATTCAGCTTCAAACTCAAGTTTGATTCCTTGTTTGGGCAGTGTGACTTTCTGGGGGCAGAAACTTTTTTTGGTGGGGAGAATTGTCACACCCTGACCCAGTATCTTACGGTCACGGTTTTTATTTATTTATTTATTTATCCTTATTCTTATTTTGGTTTCTTAATGTTTAAAAATTAATTAAATTAAAATAAAAAAGAAATAAAAATAAATAAATTCAAAACAATTTAATAATAATTATATTATTATTATGGTTAATAATATTATTATTATCAAGTTTATTATAATTATTATTAAGTTATTATGAATATGAATATTAATTGTTTTATTTTATTTTCTCTTATTCCTTTATTTTTTTCCTCTTTTCTCTCTTTTTTTCTCTCCTTTCTCCCCTTTCTCTCTTCCTCCCCAACTTTCTGCATCGCGCGACTCTCCCCCTCTACCTATATCATACTGCCGACATGACCCCTTCACCGGCGCCTCTTCCTCCTTCCTCTGGAGCGACGACCGTTCAACCGGCCTCCCTCCCTCATGCGGCGGCCTTCCCCCCTAATCACGCAACCCAACCTTCCCTCTCCTCTCTTGTTCGCGTGACCTAGTTCACCAGGAGAAGCTTTGACGCGTCGTTCTCCCCCTATGACGATCGAATATCCTCCCGTTTTGGTGTGCAAACCCCTTAGGTGAGCTTGTTCTCCCTTCTCATTCCCCTATTTTGGTGTTTTGTTAAATTTCATGGGGTTCACATATCTTGGCTGAACCCTAATGTATTTAGGGGTTCTCTTTTTGGTTTATTATTGTTATTTAGGGTTCATCTTTGGTCCCTCATGGTGTGAATGTAGTGCAATTGAAATTTCGCGCTGAAATTTGGAAGTTTTGACACCAAAGGTAAGAGTTTCCACGTATTAGTGTTGTTTGATGAATTAATTCTCTTAATTAGTTAATTTGGCATACTCATTTATTTGTTTACTTGCTGAGAATATAGTTTTACTTGAGGTTTGATATTATTTCAATGTGTTTAGTAGCATGTTTATTTGATATGAATGTTTTGATTTTGTGAAAACCCATGTTGATCCTTTCGTTGTGTTTTGTAAACCTTGTTGTTGGTTTATTATCTCATGCAAGGGCTTCGAATTCTGTTTTATCATGTTATTGGTGTGTGTTTGGCCTTAAAAGTTGTTTTTATTGGGAGTTTTTGTTCAATGTTTGGTAATACTGCTTGGGGTTGTTTCATAAAATTTTTGAGTGGTTTATTAAATCTTATAAAGGGTGCAAAACTGGTTTTTAAAAGAATTTGATATGCGCTTGGGTTGGAATTGGTTTCTTTATGTGTACTTGGGTTCAATTTTCATGTAAGAACCTTGTTGTTCTTCTTTTAGGTATTTTATAAACTGTACAAATGGTTTATTTAGTTTTTCAGATGGTGCGAATCATGTTTTCAATGTAACTTATGGTGAAAATGGGTTTGGGTGTAGGTTTTTAAAGAGAAACGCATAATTTGACATGTTTGAGTTGTCGTGTATTTCTAAATGTAAATTTTAAATGGTTTAAACAATGAAATGCATGTTTTGGAATTAGTTCCGGTTTATGTAATGATTTGAAATGGCCTATAGAAATGGTTAAATTGATTGTGTGTTTTTCTTTTAATATTTTCATTGGGTTTTATGAGTTATGTAAGTGGCATGTCATCGGTGCAAATCCTTGATGTGTTATTTTGAAACGTTTTATGGATCGTTTATGTGTTTAATTTCTTTATTAAATTATATGTGTAGTGCATTGGGCCTTGCTTCGATGGTTTTGGGCCGCGGGTGTCGAGGGATCCTACATGTACATGCATAGGGTAAGACACACACACATATATATATGCCCTCTTTGTACATATTTCCTCATGGCGTGGGGAATATGTGCAATGCAGCTAGGGGTTTGTATATATATATGTATAAATCCATGTGCATGTATGTGCCACACATCGGTTCGAGTGGCCGTCGAAAAATGGTGACAAGTTTGAGGTAGGTCCCCTATGCCCTAATCTAAATTAGAATTTCCATTTCTTCTTGATGTTTATTTAAAAGTATTTCCTTATTTTTTATGTGAAATCCATATGCACTATATATATAAGGTTTCAGTTCTTAAAAAGTGGTTTCATAGGGGTTGAACATGAAATTGGTACTTCCAAAAGATGTGCAGCCATTCGTTCGATTTTTTTATGAAAGTGCAACGATATGCATTATTTTTAAAAAGGGGTTCCAAAGTTATTTTCAAAATGGGTTTTGGTGTGAACACAAGATTAAAGGATGATTTGATCTCCTTAAAATTTTTACTTCATTTTAAGTGTGGTTTTATGCTTGTTTTAACTATATAGTACCTTTATGTGTTCTAAAATGATGAATACTCCTTCTAAAGTGATGAGGCCCGTTTGGAACTTTGATATTTGGTTTTAAAAAATTAAAAACCCCTCTTGAGACATTCCCCTTAATTTGAAAAATGTGATACAAGTGTTAATGTGTGGTTTGTGATATGTGCCTAGTGTAAAGACTTGTGCGTGGTTGTTTGATGTAAATAGGGGGAATGCGCTTAAGGAGGGAGATCGGTGGTGAGAGGTTGAATGAGTTTTATATAAGGAAAGTTTTGTGTGAATATATGTGTGCTTGATAAAGAAAAATCACCACCAATTGAAATAGAGCACGATGAGGAAACCTGGGTATCTAGGTGGGTGACCAGGACTAGTACGCTAGATGACACGGCAGGGGTTCGTCCTGGTTCGTCTAGAAGGATTGACGCAACAACACTAACTAAACATATGAATTACTGAGGTTCGTGGTCTTCTAAGCCACGTTTTCTGAGGGTCGTGGTCTTCTAAGCCACGTTTTTCTAAGGGTCGTGGTTTCTAAGCCACGTTTCACCGAGGTATGAGGTCTCTAGGTTCCCACTTGTTCTATCTACCTATAGGGATTACCCATGGTGCTAATTTGTGACATGATGCTTCTGATGTAACTTTCTTTTCATTTGTTTCATACTTGATGTCTTGTTTGTGAGAATCTTATTTTAATCCAAACTGGTTTCTTTTCATTTTGAAATGTTAATGCATGCTTGGAACCTATTTTGAAAATGTAGTGGGAGTAAAATGCTTTACTTGAAAATGAAAACTTGTTACTTGAATTTGAAAAGAAGGAGAAACATTATTTTATTATATCTTATTTTCAAACTGGCATAACTGGATTTCTTACTAAACACAGGGGCATAGGACGTGGTTATATTTTGGCATTCCTACTGAGCATCTCGGTGGTCATGCCTACTTTAATTTTCAATTTCAGGTTTCTGCCTTAGATTTCTTTTAGGAGTGAGTGTGGTTTACGTTCTGCGGTGACCCACAGGGTCACCTGAGGTGTGTCACATTGCTTATTTAATTCCTTTTCCACTGCCAAATTGTTTGGTTTATTTCCCTTTATTTATCTTCTTGGTTAGTTTATGTTTATTCATCTTTTTTATGGGCCAAAATCATTCCCAACTGGTTTATTTTGATGCTCGACACTAGTTGTCAGCCCGTGGGGATCGAGAACACCCTTCAGGCCATGTCACGGACCGGGTCGGGCACCGGGTCAGATGACGACCCAGCTTGTTTCATGAAAATATCACCCTCAACTGACGATACCCAGACCTCAGATCATTTTTTTAGAATACAGAATCACCTTTTAGCTGGTCAAAAAGATCATTGATACATGAAAGAGGATATTAGTTGTTAACTATCATTTGATTCAACTTCCAGTAATCGATACACCACTACTAGAAATTTAGGTTATAGCCATGGTTTCAAACCATGGCTATAATCCCAAAATTCATGGCTATAGGTTATAGCCATAGTTCAATGAACCGTGGCTGGTATAGGCGTGGCTATAGGACAAGTCCTATAGCCACGGTTTAAAACCGTGGCTAAAGCCGTATATCCATGGTTCAAACCATGGCTAAATCCCTATATCCACAGTTTAAAACCGTGGCTAATGCCTTATAGCCACGGTTTAAAACTGTGGTAGAAGGTAAAACACAAACAGGCCTTATAGCCACGGTTAGAAACTGTGGCTATAGATTAAAGTTCAATAAAAAACACAACAGGCCTATAGGCCTACCTTCCACCCCCTGCTAGTCCCCCTACCTTCCACCCACCTACTAGTCCCCCTTCCACCCCACCACCATGCATGTATCCTCCCCTATTTTTCATCCATCTCTACCCCCTGCCAGTCCCCCTACCTGTTTTCCCCTGGTTCCCCACCCCCGGCCAGCCCCCCTGTCTGTCACCCCCCTATTTTCCATCCGGCTCTGCCCCCTGCTAGTCCCCCTACATGTTTTCCCCTGGTTCTCCACCCCCTGCCAGTCCCCCCTGTCTATCAGCCCCTTGGACACACCCCCACCCCTCCCCTGCACATACACCCCCAGATAGGACAGACACCCTCCTAGATAGACATAAAACTCTGGACACCCCCTCCCCTAGACAGACCCCCCCCCCCCCCGAACAGACACCCCCCAGACAGACAACCCTGGAAAAACAACCCTGGACCCCCCCTCCCCTAGACAGACCCCCCCCAGACAGACACCCCCACCCTGGTTCCCCACCCCCTGCCAGTCCCCCCCTATCTGTCACCCCCCTAGACACACCCCACCCCCTCCCCTGCACAGACACCCCCCAGCTAGGACAGACACCCCCCTGGACAGACAGAAAACCTTGGACACCCCATCCCCTGGACAACCCCCCCCCCCCCCCGAACAGACACCCCCTAGACAGACAACCCTGGATAGACAACCCTGGACACCCCCTCCCCTGGACAGACCCCCCCCCCCCGAACAGACACCCCCACCCTGGACCGACACCCCTCCTGGACATATAACCCTGGACACCCCCCCCCCTCTCCTAGATAACCCCCCCCCCCCCCCCCGAACAGACACCCCTGGACACCCCCCCCCCCGGACAGACACCCCCCTCCCTTGGACAGAACACCTCCCCCCCCCTCCCTAGACAAATACCCCTGGACACCCCCTCCCTGGATAGATACCCCTAGACACCCCCCCCCCCCCCCCGGAAAGACACCCCCATCCCCCGGACAGACACCCCCTCCCCTGGACAGACACCCCCTAGACAGAACACTCCCCCTCCCTTGACATACACCCCTTGGACACCCCCCCTCTCCTATACAGACACCCCCTGGAGACTCCCCCTCCCTCCTGGACATCCCCCACTCCCCTGGACAGACACCCCCTGGACCCCCCCCCCCCCCAGACACTCCCCTCTCACCTCCCTCCTGGACACCGCCTCCCATAGACAGACACCTCCTGGAATGTTAATACAGTTGGCCATGCAATTTGAAATCAAAGACAAAAACTAAAACACAATACGTTTCAAAGCCCCCCCCCCCCTCTTGGACACTCCCCCCCCCCCCCCCCCTCTTGGACACCCCCCCCCCCCTCCCCCCTGCCACCCCCTACCCTGGACAAACACCCCCCTGGTGACCCCTCTCCCTCCTGGACACCCCCCTCCCCTAGAAAGACACCCCACCTGGACCCCCTAGACACTCCCCCTCCCCCCTCCCTCCTGGACACCCCCACCCCTGGACAGACACCCCCTGGAATGCTAATACAGTTGGCCATGCAATTTTTAAATCAAAGAGAAAAACTAAAACATAACACATTACAAATCCCCCCCCCCAGACACCCCTCCCTCTGCAAAGCCCTGGACACCCCCCACCCCTGGACAGACACCCCCCTAGAATGCTAATACAGTACGCCATGCAATTTGAAATCAAAGACAAAAACTAAAAACAGAACACATTGCAACCCCCCCCCCCCCCCAACCCCTAGACAAACACCCCCTATAATGCTAATACAGTTGTCCATGCAATTTGAAATCAAATATAAAAACTAAAACAAAACACATTGCAACCCCCCCTATGTTACTCATTATATCATTTTTTAAGGATACAAAATTCTTAACAGGTTCACCAATCCCTGAAGTTGATTCCCAATGATACTCATCCTCTATATGTTTAAGGAGAATGAATTCATATCAGTTTCATCAATTTTTTCTGTAGGTTTACTTCAAGACCATTGTGTTAGACTACACTAGGATGGTCATGATCCTTGTCTCACATGTCGAATTTTTTAAGGCAATCAGCATGTCACCACAAGAGTGATGATGATGGAACCTTTCATTAAAATGGGAGGATGGGAGTTTAAAACATATCTTTATGGTTTTCATTTCCCAGTCCATATTTTTTTTGTGGAATCATCGGGAGGCACAACAATAGAAATGAGAAATTAAAGAGGAATACAGAAAGAAAATAGACATGGGACAAACAAATTTATGTGGTTTGGGGATAACCCTACATCCACGGAGATGCAAAAATTCACTAATTTAGAAGCAAAAATTACAGATGTTTTTTCAGTGGTAACCCTAGCCTGAAAATGGGCTATAAAATGGAGAAGACGATCACTATTTCAAAAAATAATTTTGCATCGCTACAGTGAACGGCGGCCACCTTTGTCAAAAGTGCTACAGTGGCTGTCGGATGGAAGTCAAAAGAACTACAGTGTTGTTGAATCCGAATTCCGTACTGCTAAAGTGTCTGTCGGTGTCAGTCGGTCAGCTCTACTACAGTGGTCAGAGATGCTACAGTGCCGAAAAATTGGGACGGGGGCCTTCGACCCCCGGAGCAGGGGCGCGTTGCCCCCTACAACCCCCAACGAGCTCACCACGAAGCTCGACCCGTGACATTTGTGGGCCACAAGCATTAGGACCAACTGTATCGGGCAACACCAATCCAACAATTTCTCTTATATAATTAACACATGCCCGTGAATCATGTTCTTGATTCCATATCCATGTGGACATTGGTTAATAATTTCACTTTATTCCTTATCAAGGTGAAAACCTAATGATCAAAGTTGACTAGAATTTCAATTACATTGTATATTTAGACAATCCCATAAATATCTTTCTCATTTCTGGAAGTGAGGGAATCTTATGCTTTCCACATATAAGTAAAGGATGGATCTTCAGTTATGATCTGGGTAGGAAGGTTGTTATATCTTCTTTTGTCAACCCATATAGACATCTTAGGAATACACAGTCAGTGGACTACTTTGGAAGCTGTTTGTGAGTACCCGATCAAGGAGAGAGACAACTGTGAGGCCTTTGTTTAATGTTGGACAACACCAGCACAGCTACGACACGATCGCAGCTGGAAAAAGCGAGTGCTGGAGGACAGTGCATGCATTTTTTATGACAACGCCAACAACGTTCTTTTCTTTTCCAATACCCATGAACATAAACAAATTCCTCTACTCATTTCACAAAAAAAAAAACATACCCCCCCCCCTCGGACAGCAGCCACCCCCCCCACAAACACACACATCCCTTGCACCCCTTGCACACCCCTTGACCCCCCTGCTGGACCCCCTTGGACAGCAGCCCCCCCTGTTGTACCCCCCTGGACAGCCCCCCCTGCTGGACCCCCCTGGACTGCAACAGCCCCCTACTGGACCCCCCTGGACAGCATCCCCCCCTCCTGGACCCCCTGGACAGAATCACCCCCCCCCCACACACACACACTGCTGGACCCCCCTGGACAGCAGCCCCGCCTGCTGGACCCCCTTGCACCACCCCTGCTGGTATAAATTGTGATTAGTCGGTCTCAACATTAATCACAAGACTAATGGAATACTATCACTGCAAACCGCCGCGGGGTGTTATCCTGGAGCAGTGCCAAATCACGGCATTACCATAGTGTGACTGCAGCGTGACTGCGGCGTGACCGCAGTGTGACCGTGGCATGACCGCGGAGTGACCGTGGCGTGACCGCAACGTGTCCACGGCGTGTTGTCCCAGTCCAGTGACATCCGTGGGGCAGCATCTTCCGGCCAGGAGTGAAGGGAGAGGGAGGAGGTGGGGAAACATTCCGGTTGTCGCCCCACCAGTAGAAATTGTGATTAGTCAGTATCAACATTGATCACAAGACTCATGGAATACTATCACTGCGAAACGCTGCGGGGTGTCGTCCTGGAGCAGGGCCAAATAACAGCTTGACTGCGGCATGACCGTGGTGTGACCGCGGCGTGACCGCGGCGTGTTGGCCCAGTCCAGCGACATCCGCGGGGCAGCATCTTCTAGATAGGAGCGAAGGGAGCAGGAGGAGGTGGGGAAACATTCCGGTTGTCGCCCCGCCGGCAGAAATTGAGATTAGTCAGTCTCAAAATTGATCACAAGAATCATGGAATACTATCACTACGAAACGTTGCGGGGTGTCGTCCTGGAGCAGGGCTAAATCATGGCGTGACCGCGGCGTGACCGCGGCGTGACCGCGGCGTGACCGCGGCGTGTTGGCCCAGTCCAGCAATATCTGCGGGGAAGCATCTTCCGGCCAAGAGTGAAGGGAGCGGGAGGAGGTGGGGAAATATTTTGGTCGTCTCCCCACTGGCAGAAATTGTGATTAGTCAATCTCAACATTGATCACAAGACTCATGGAATACTATCACTGCGAAACATCACGGGGTGTCGTCCTGGAGTAGGGCCAAATCATGGCGTGACCACGGCGTGACTACGGCGTGACCACGGCATGTTGGCCCAGTCCAGCGACATCTGTGGGGCAGTATCTTCCGACCAAGAGCGAAGGGAGTGGGAGGAGGCGGGGAAACATTCCGATCGTCTCCCCACTGGTAGATGATAGAACAGATCAACTATTTAATATGCTATAACAAGGGATCGCCAGAGAAGGTTGTAGCAATCGGCACAATGACACAACTTCTAAAGGGAAACAAAACAACATAAAAGAGTCATACACCATACACAAACCATTTAGAAATTCATTCACTTTTCCTAAACATGGAAATTTTATTTATAATATTCAAAGCGTGAAAAGAAAAGTGTCATGGTCAAGGCATATGCCTATTCGGGCAATGTAATTTGAGTTAAAAAAGTATGATAAGCCAATTTATATTATTCAAAGAAAAAAAACTAACTATCCACAAAAAAACACTAACAAGAGGCATATGAAAGACTCAAACCAAATCTAAACATGATACAAATAACTATCACTACTCTTTGGTTTAGAATACAGCACACCTCCATTGGAGGGGTTTTATTATAAAATCATGGCATTTATTTATCACACAATTCATTTAATAATATTTAACATTTATTCTAAAACTCATTCAGTACAAATAAAATGAAATAATTTAAGCAACTAGATCAACATAACTATCACTGTGAGTTTTCGTAGACAGCGCACCTCCACTGGAGGGGTTTTATTATAAAAACATGACTTTATTTATCAAATGAAAAAATTATATTAAAGAACACTTATTCAAGATATGAAATTCAATATAATTAATCATAATTAAGAAAGAAGCTAAATTAAATTTAAATAATTCTTGAATTAAAGAGGCTAGAAGAGGGATCCTACCTCAAGGTGGAACCAAATCGTCCACTTAGGCTCTTAGAGCTTTCTAACTAAAATTTGATGCTCTCCCACTGGGTATACGCACCTTTACACACATGCAAGAGTTACAATAAGTGGAAGCATGAATGAATTGTTCCAAACAAGTAAAAAACCAAATTAAGTACTCCCTTGTAATGATATGATGCAGTTTTCTTCTTTTTAATGAGCCAACCACCCTCTTATATTTTTCACTCAAGCTGGATATTTTCATTAAAGTAACTAAAAAGAAACAAAATCAACAGTAGATTCCAATAACTCTATTCCTCATTAAATAACATTAAATAATCAGAAATGACATTGTAAATTACTGAGTTTCAAAGGACATATTCAAGAAGACACCCCCTCCTTCCTGGACAGACCCCCCACCCACCCACCCCCTCCCTGGACAGACTCCCCCTGCACATAGATTAATCTCAACAAGGTTACTTGCTAAAATTCTATTGTGTTGCCTTCTATACCAGGTATACTTAGACCCAACTAGATTAATCTCAACAAGGTTATTATCATCAATACAGTGATTAAAATATTTAATGGAAGTGTCTGAGTGCAAGGGTCCTAGATTTTCACTAGTTCCAAGGATAACATTGAAATTACCGATAATGACCCAGGGCACTTGAATAGTTTTGTTAAGGGAGGATATATTTTTCCACAAGGTTATTCTGTCTTGATATTTATTTTAGGCATACACAAAAGTACATCAGAAAGTATTATCATGCAAATTTATTTCACATGTCAAAAACTGATAATCATCATTAACAATATGAATTTTATCTATAGAGATATGTGCAAAGACCCACAAAGAATCATGATTGTTATTATTGTAAGTTCCTCCTATAAAATTATAACTATATTTGTCAAGACTATTAAATCTAGAAGTAAAAGTGACTTTAGGTTCAGAGATAGCAAAAAGCATCGGTTTATGAGTAAAATGATAATTTTTTAAAGTTGTGATGGTGTCAAGGTTAGCAATACTCTAACAGTTCCAATATAAAATATTCATTTATAACTATGTTTGGGGATAGTCCCCTTGTATTTGTTACCTCCAGAATTCTTTCTGCACTTGGATTTTCTTAAGTTCTTGGTAGAATTCTCTTTAGGTGTCGTTACATTTTTTCCCTGCAAAGTCCTTGAAGGGTTAGGAGGGATATGATTATTTTCAATACCTGTTAAGACCTCTTCTTGGTGCATTTATTTGTTCTAATTTTCCTTCTGTAACACTATCCATTCTGTTTCTGGTTTTATGTGATCAGATTACCCAGATTGGTCACCCAATTTCTGAGTGGTGAATTCATCCATAGCAGGGGTTGCTGGTTGTATGTGTCTGTTGTAGTTCCAGACCTTCATCATCATCTTGCATTTGTTGTGTTTTTCTAATATCATCCATATGCATATTGCAAACTAGATTCTGAACTGCTACTCTGTCCTGCATATCATCACTGTGTGAAGGTGAGGAGAGTTGATGTTGTTTTGCACTGTCAGTAGTCGCAACATAGGTGTCCTGCAGACCCCCCTGCAGACCACCCCCTACCCTGTAGACCTCCCCACTTCACCCTGCCCCTCCCCCCTCCCCCTTCCTTGTAGACCTACCCCCTCCCCCCTCCCCCCTGCCCCCCTCCACCCTGTCCCCTTCCCCCTACCCCCTGCACCCTCCACCCACCCCCTTCCCCCTGCCCCCCTGCTCTGCAGATCTCCCCCCTACCCCCTGCCCCTACCCCCTTCCCCCCTCCACCCCCTGCCCCCTGCCCCCTGCCCTGCAGACCTGCCCCCTTCCCCCTTCCCCCTGCCCCCTACCCCCTTCCCCCTACCCCCTGCCACCCTTCCCCCTTCTGATTTTGGACCTCTATCACCTATTAAGATGAGTGGAACCAATATGAAATAAAAAAATTAAATGAAATATAACAAAAAATATTTTTATATTGTTCAATACTAACACTTACCCATTTCTAAAACTAGTTATACATACCCCGGTTATAGATTATCCATTATAATCTTATTATTAATTATAATGGTTTATGAATCAATAGGTTACACCCCCATTAGTTAATACTCCATTTGATCCTAATTATACCCCCAGTGATTCAACTCTTTTGCATCCTTTAGTTAGACCCAAAACATTTTAATGGTTATAACCCCCAGTGTTGAGCCTATTCAATAACTGGTCCCCCTATTCACAAGGTCATTCTTCTTATCTTGATCAATTATATGATGATTTCATGATCTTCCTCAATGGTATTTCTATATTTGATTTGATAATGTACAACTTCAAATACATTCAATAGAAACAAACCTTTTATGTAGACATTTCTTAATAATTTTAATCACTTGTGTATAATCAATTGGATAAGGGAAACCATGATCAGAAAAATATTATTTCTTCTCCTGATGTTTTATCCTTAATTAATCACTAAATTCTCATGCATGAAATCTTCTGATACTACACCCAAATTAGTCTCAAAACACTACACAATATTTATGAAAAATATATCACATGGTCTTTTCTCAAACCACATTAATGTAAGAAACAATGAACCCCCCTTCAATTTAATAAATTTAGATACAAAAATTAACAATATACTCACTTATAATGAATTAATTACTTTCATTTCCATGAAAAAAAACTCATTCATTCATATTATTTTATGTATTTTATTTCTTGTACTCTTCACCTAACTCACTGCTTAACAATAACGTCACTATTTTTATCCATCCTGAAAACTCAATAATTTATACTGTTACATTTAATCTAATCAATTTATTTTAACATTCAGGTATGGAATAATAGAATACATGATGTATATTCCTTCCCCCTCTCACACAACTAAGCTCGCACTTATATACCTCACGTAATAGATGTATATGTGGAAACTACTTCATGTCCCTCCTGAAATATATTGTCGATCATACACTGGATTGTGTAATCAAACCATGATAATGAAAATATGAATGTATATAAATAATCTATATGAATTCATAGAAACTATACAAAAATATTAACCTTTCTTGTTTTCCCTATTTCACTCTCAACTCTTCCAAATTATCTCTTGGATATTCTTACTATTTTTACCCAAGAAACGAGCATGTTGGGGTATTAATGGAGAATACTCCACTGAATTATCCCCACTGCATATGTTCACCGCCTATAATATATATGAACCACTCCACTTAATGCTTTTCAATTACAAAAGACACCATCTTTGTAAAACAAATCTCACTGCCATCGTTTTCTATTCATTGTTTCTAATAATAAAATACACCACTAACTTCAGTTTAATAATTTGTGTAATCTTACAACCATATTTATCCCCTCTTAGGATTTGATGAGATGAATTTGATCACTAATCATTATGACATGAAGAATTGTATATTGAAGCTTCACCGATGAATCTTAAGGAAGAATACAACGTCTTCGCTTGACTAGATATCTCAAATAAAACATATCAAATAGATGGAGTTATATATGCAACATTTTAAGTGGATGAAAAGTGTTCCACATAGAACTTTTCAAAAATCAATAATACGCTCGGACCGCTACTCCTTAGTAATACATAGGTGTGTCTCCCTGCATTCGAGCTGGCATTGGGGTTGACACATTGATACACTTTCACACACTATGGGATTTATATGGTCATTCCTCCCTATGTTATACCACATACCCACTCCTCATACGTGATCAAACCAAAGCACATCTATGTGGGAACTATGAATCCCACAATCCTTAGGCACTCCATGTGAGTGTTATGCACTCTCACTGGCTACAATGGGCTGGGTGATTAAACATTCTTTATTTCCTAAGAAGTGGTCATCCTTGGTTGGCCTATGGTTGACCCCATTTTCTAATAAAGGATCACTATTTTGTTTTAAATCATATTCTAAATATTGAATACAATCTCAATCCATTTCTCACCATCAAATACAAAACAACATAAATATGATCATCTATAATATTAATATTCCATTTTAAAATGTTGTAAACAGTTTGCACTTCTTCTAGTGTAATTAGATAATGATTTTGACATAATAAATAGTTCAAAACTAATCATAATTAAAAATACCTAAATTTTCATTGAATAAAATTATTAATATAAAATTAAAATTCAATAAATCAATTGGGTTCTTCAATCTCCCACTTTGGATTTTTTGTCAATACCTATTTTATTTCAAAATTCAATGTTTCCATATTACCTTTATTGATAATAAAACCAATGATATAAATATGGGAATGAATTATCATCTCTACTATTAAAAATTTGAGATCTTCTTGTCCTATTATAACAAATATAGTATGATTTACTCCAAATAGGGATGGAATCAAAAAAATCATATAAATTAAGAGTCTTGATAAAAGATGAAATCTATTAATATTTATTTATATTAGTCTCTAATAATGATAATGAAGTAAAAATATTATAATTTAAGCAGGATACGATGTCCTCTTATTTTGTTATCTAAGTGGTCAAATCATCTATATGGGCATGCATCTGATAGATTATCTAATGTATCTATTCAAGAACCTTTGAATATTCCCTTATTAATTCATCCAGGGGAGTCCCGTCATCAAAACTACGAAAGTCCCCATCATTGCTAACCAATTTTTGTAGGGTAAGGAAAAATTTTCTCTTGATATCATACAATGGTTGGTAATCAAATCCACCTTCCCCCATATCAGAAAAAAGCTAGCTTAGGTGTTCCTATTGGCCAAATAACTCCTCCAAGGGAGTCTCAGTAATCAGGGAATGATTTTTATGCTAGATATGCCTTCATGATACATGGGTTACTGTAACTGTTTGGGTGGGTATGCCAAAAGTAGGAATGATTATCTGAGAAGATGAAGAAGTAAGAGAATAAGTTTTATGTTCTCTCCTCGCAATTGACACATCTTCCATCACTGATATTAAGGGACCATCACCCTCAAAAAATGTTTCCCACTAATGGGATGTTCATCAATATGATGATAACACTTCCTTGGTGTCTCACCTAATTCTTGAGTAAACTCCATTTCTACTACAGATAAGGGGTTCAGGGAAGCATAGGTCTTGTCTACCTAATGGATCGGTCGATTCAATAAACCACCCAGATAATCTTCCACCCAAACCTGGGCATAGTCATAAGACATGAAGATAGGTGAATCGACCAGTGGAAGAATAATCTCAACATTTTTGTCTTCACATGCCAATATAAGAAGAATTTGGTGGATAAGTCCAGGATGTTGTTCGACTCTCGTGGAATCTTAAGGGAGAGGAGAAAATCTTTGAATGAAAACAAATTGGAGAGAAAACTGATAAGGGGAATATGAATTGTATATATTTATATCTTCTAAGGAGCCATAAGAACCCCATCATATAGATAAATATTGTATGACCTCTCATCTAGAGATCCCCTTCCATTATCGAAAATTATTCCAGACGGTGTAGGATAGGGCATGAAGTTGAAATGATAATGTTGTATCAACATGACAATAACCTCATAAGGACCTAGTGGCATCACCCCAACCCTTGAAACATTCAACATCTGAGAATAGATCAAATCATCAAGGATTTATTTAGTGTTATGATATTTGTAACACCGGAAATGCTCTCCTATCTATCCAAATAAGAACTGGAAGGGTCCTCCAATCTAGTAAGGGATGTTTCCTTACCTAATATGAATGTGGAGTTGATAAAGGCATCAAAGATTCATCATTACTAGATTAATAAGGAACCCCTATCCCAATCATAATACCATCACCAATATGATTACTTGAATTCCTAATAATGTGTCCCCATGTAGGAAAATCCATCTATTCAAAAACATAGTTATAAACCCCTCCAGCGAAAGGCTTGGGGATACCTCTAGTCTCAGTAATTAGCACCATGTGGTATACTCCCTAGCTTCAAGGATGGCCCAATAAAATATTGTTCTATCGGGAACCTATTAGGAAGAGCATCGATGAGGGTGTATAGCAGTTGGTTGAGACCTGTTGTGGTAGAAAAATATATTAATCCAATCCTTAAAAGAAACAAGTGACTATAGGTTCAGATCCTTCCTTAACTTATCCTTAAAAATGGAGAGAACATCCCTTTCCAATATCAAATCTCATGAGGTGTCATCCCAAACATCTTTAACTGGAATATTTTCTTCATATAGCTCCCAAAGAGGAGGTATTCCACCCAATCAATAAAAATCCCAAAAATCAATCCCAAATTTTCCATGGGATAAAAGGAAGGAATTAGTTCTAGGAAACCAATGGATAATTAGATCTTTAAGTTTTGATTTATGATACATGATTAAATGAGAATTCCATACTACCTCATAAAAATAGATAACAAGTAATTGGTCGGAGAATTATGATCATATCTTCCTAACCTAAAAAGGTCATGCACATTCATCGGAGAAGTTACCTCTAGGTCATAAGTCCTACTTAGAGATCTAACCACTTATAAGAGAATTCAAGGAGGAGATGAGTGTGCTCAAATAAATTTGATCAATTGGTTGGTGGAAAATATTTAAACCTTCTAGATCTCGAGAGGAGTTAACCAACATGTAGGATAAACCATGGAGGAGTGGTCAAAAAAATTGAGTGTCTTTAGAAATCATTGTTTGAATAAAATCAAGGGGATATGATAGTCAGTAAGATGAAAGATTATAACCATGTGAAGGAGTGTAAACATCATCCAGTATACCAAATCCATTCAAATAAATTCAGTGTAATAGGGGATATCACTTAAGTTCATGAGGTATAATCACTTTAAAATCCTTGTTGGTAGAGAACACGTCATAATTAGGGTTGAATTTGATTCCCAGTAATCATATTACTATGTATGGTTACGTTGGAAGATTTCTATGAACTGGAATCCATCTATATGAACACAAGAAACACATATATTTTATTATCAATAATTCTTATATCACCATCATTGTGTATGGTTCCCTTATATGTTCAACATCATCACATCAATATGCCTTCAATTTCTACTCATACTCTACCCATGTCTTCTATAAATACAAGAGGAATGGAGATCTAAATAACCATCACATGAAATTCAAATCACAGTATAACCTTAAAATTAGAACATTGATGAAATAATATGGTATAAAATACTTGTGTGGATTGGAAGCCAGGAGGAGGGAGCCATGGTGATAGGTCGTCAGAGAGGAGGGCACCGTGGTGAGAGAGGTCTCCAGGGAGGAGGGTGTCGCTGTGAGAGAGGTCCTCGAGAGGAGGGCGTCGCGGTGAGAGAGTTTGTCGGAGAGGAGGGCTCCGCGGTGAGGAGAGGAAGGGGAGGAGAGGTCGGGAAGGAGAAGTCGTTAGGGAGTAGGGTGCCGCGGTGAGGAGAAAACATCAGGGAGGAGAATTCATCAAGGGAGTAGGGCGTCGTAGTTAGGTGAGTTCGGGGAGGAGGGCGACACAGTCAGGTGAGGTCGGGGAGGAGAACTCGTCAGGAGAAGAAAAATCTGGGAGGAGAAGAAGTTGGAGGAGTGTGAGAGTCGTGAATAGGGGGACCCCGATACCAAATAGGAAAACACACGGTATTTCCACGGTTGTTAAATTAAATCGTGGAAATTTTCAAGATATAGCCACGGACCAATAAAACTGTGTCTATAGGTCCGTGGCTATAGCTTTACTTTCTAGTAGTGCACAAATGCAATTTCTTGTCATCCTTCTTAGAAAACAATACTTGAGAACCCCAAGGTGAAATACTTGGATGGATAAATACTTTATTCTCCAATTCCTCTAACTGATTTTTAAGCTCTTAAATCACAGCTAGTGCCATCCTATAAGGCAAAATGGAAATTTTCTCAACTCCAGGAATCAGATCAATCATGAACTCAACATCTCTCTCAAGTGGAAGCTTTGAGAAGCCCTTAAGAAACACATATTGAAGATAATCCACCACATGAGGAAATACATCCTACTCTACTCCCCCATCGTCGAGCACAAGACATGCCACTTGGTATGTGAGCTCACCTAACTAATGATGAACTAGCTCTGCATTGCATTCCTGGATATCCCATTCCCCACGGTGAACATAAGTGTATCCCTCAAGAGGCGTGAATGTTTCCCTTCAACGGTAACAGTCGATATGGGATTGATAAAACACCACCCAATCCATCCCCAATATCAGTTAAAAACCTAAAATATCAACTAGAAACATGTCCTAAAGGAAATAGTATCCACCAACCTCAAGGGAACACTTCTTACATTTTCGGACACAATCTGCTCATACTTCTAACAGTATTTCAATCGACATAACCCGACACATATACTCCACTGATAGAACCAAAAAATTCACAAAATGAATAGATTTAAAAGAATGTGAGACCCCTTTATCAAATAAAGCACTAGAAATCATAGAATCTATAATAATATTACCTTGAACAATTGATGGTCTAGCCTCACCACCGTCTGGTTCATGCTGAATTTCATGAAGCTGACATGCCCCTCTACCTTAGGCTCTGGTGTTACCTCCTAGTGTTTCACTACTCTACTGATACAGATGCTATTTTCCTGAAGTACAACATTCATCACCCTGACTAGTATGGCCAGTAGAACTCAAACTACCTACCTGGTATAGGTAATAGACCCCCTTTCTACACTCTGTATCAGTCTTGATCCTCCATCACTACCCATTTATCGAGGGTTCCTACAAAAACTCTGTACATGGCCCATCCTTTCGCATGTTCGGCACTCGACTGGTGGTCAGGGACACTGATTACGCATGTGTCCCATCCTGTCATACAGATAGAATAACACTTTATCACTACCCTGAGAGGACAATCCTCTTCCCTAGCTAATCTATCTACCACCACCCTGGTAAAAACACACAAAATAGTGGTTTCTACTATTGGAAGTCATACCACTAGACCACTTAACTGAAACCAAATGTCCACCACTAGAAGCCTCCTTTAGGTTCCCTTCATAAATGATATTCTAATCCACCACCTCAGCAAACCTCTTTAAACATAATATATTTACCTGGGACTTGATCTCATGTCTAAGTCTATCCTGAAAAAATCTCTTCATTATTGTCTCATCCCCTACCAATGTAGAAAAATTTTTGCAATTAGGTGAAACATAAAACATAATCCATCATAGATATAGTCCCTTAAGTCAACCTCATAAATTCCATAGCTTTATACTATCTCAGATACTTGGGATAAAAATGTTCCATAAACTTTCCTAGAAATCTGTCCACAACATACCTTATATTTCTTAGTATAAACCAAGATATCCCACTAGTACTCACCGTTACTCACAACATATAAGCCTCCAACTTGACTCCCTACTCAAGATGGGTCTCTAAGTGATCCAGAATCATCTGGATGGACTCTACCTGGAACTCAGCTACCTCAAGTCTACCCTCTTTGGAAAACATCATAGGGTGTTGCAGCTGAAACTTTCTAGTCAAATCGAACATACTCGGCCCAACCCACTCGGGGTCTTGTTCCATCGTCTGCATAAAATGAGAAATGATCTCACAAAACTTATCTTCCCCTCTATTACCCAGAACCAATGGGGGTTCTTATCCCACTATTGGAGGATAATTCTCGACAATGTCCTCATGTTTCCCAACTGGTAGGTGTCATCATGGTCACATCTCTCTACAATGCCAAACACACATCTCAAAACACATAACATAAGGTTACCACAAAAAAGAAAAAAAAGGTCTCACATCTAATCAAAATAAATTGAATCATCTATAATATCCTAATAGACACATTCACATCTCTAACACTACCCTCATCCACCCCTATCAAGGGTCATGGGTAACATAGGGAAACTAAGCTTTCAAAATTTAACTTTACGTTAAACACCCTACTAATCGATTGTATCATATTTATTAAGCACCTTTTCTTTAAAATTTCAAGGAAACTAAAAATCATTTTATCTCCCTCGTCCCAAATGCTTTTCCACATGCATGTATATCAAGATTAATGTCACATAAATTACTAAGTGCCTATAATGATGCATATATGCACAACCACATTATATTACTGGCCTAAAGAAAGATCCCATAAAACAATAACATCAAACATAAAGTGCATCACTCAAGGTGAAATAACATTCAACTATAACAATGAATATCAAGAACAAAAATCCCACCCTGGGTACTCGGGTTTTTTCCCAATGCATGGGTTAGCTACTCCCATGCATGAGTGCATTTCCAAGTCCCTACACATCATAATATCATATCTAACAATCTCAAATAGTAAAATAGTAGAAAAGAAAAACAAATTTGATAACAATTTGTAATATCCTGACCTAGGTATCACTAATTTAGTGCCCTGATTCGATTTTCCACATGACCTCAAGCGTGTTCCCATGTATTTCAAAGGCTGCCGACTAGCAGATAATTATTGATTTGGTGTAGCTGATCCTTTTGGATGATGTTGGGTTGAATGGTTACAACCCATATTGCACACCAGGACACAACTTTGTGGTTTGAGATCTGTAGTGAGTTGGTTGGGGTTATAGGGGAAATGCACCCTTACTTTGGGGGTCCGGGGTCCAAAGGCCCTGGGACCAAATTTTGGGGCACTGTAGCAACTCTAACTGATTGTAGCAGAGCTGACTAACTAATGCTGACAGGGCAATATAGTAGTGTTGACTTTGGCATGACTACTATAGCTCCATGGACTTCCAACTTTTGGCTACTGTAGCAGCTTGGACTTGGTTGGTTGCGGAACTGTAGTGATGCGGACTTCCAGCCGCCTTTCACTGTAGCAGTGCGGACTTTCTGTGCGGTTGGTGGCACAACACTTCATCTTCTTTATTATCCCATTTTGGGATAGGGTTTCTGTGTGCTTGAAACTTTGAGATAATCCCTGTAATTTGTGCTCTCGATTTAGTGATATGTTTGCCTCTTCATGGATGTAGGGATCATTTCCCAAACCACTTAAATCTTTGTGTCCTTTTTTATTCTTTCTTCTATCTTTTCTTCATTTGCAAACCTATTCTGTTGTTTTGACTCTTGGCATTTCTGAAACATGAAGGTCTAATGAAACATGTGGGGAGACTATACCCTCTTTATAAAGTAATCCACATGAGATAAAATAAGAAATAATGAAAAAAATAGAATAAATAAACAATCATCCCAAATCAATTCCCCAAAATGGAGTACATGACCACAACCAAACAGTAAGTATGCCATTTAATGTCATACAATGATGAATGTAAATGAAAAATAAATAAATAAAAGATGTAATGGAGAATCCCCAAAATGGGTCCTGGCTCTAAGTTTGGTTCCCTCATCCATGCACATCCCTAAGCCCCAAATCAAACCTTAAGAAAAGGTCCATTACCCTGGTCCTGACCTGCAACCAAGAAGTCTGATCGGGTACCCAACGACAGCTTGAGTAGGGTGTGAGTACAACTCAGTAGGCTACCACCAATGTTGTCTACAAAATATCCAATCTAAAATAGTGTATGCAGAAGTAAGGTAAACAATAAATTAAATAGTTGATAAAGTAAGCTCCTTTGTTTAACAAGATTGGAGTTTTCCACATAGATGATTAGTTCCATGTGTTACCCATATTCATCAAACTCACTTCGGACCATGTCAGTCATCTAAACCATGCATAAGGGGAGTCAAGTTCCCTACATCACAGGGACATTCATTTCACAAAACAAAATAACGACTTACCTCAGAGCCTCGGTCCAGGTAATCATATCATGTCCATTCTTTAGGAGTATAGAGCCTCATTCCGACATCCTAACCCATGCAATACATCAGTAGGACCTAGAGCATCAGTCTAGCCCAACTCGTAGAGGTAGAGCCTCATTCCAATACCCCACTCATACCATTTACCATAAGGAAATTCTTCTTTAATCATTATTCACATTTACCCATTACGTGTCGTGTCTCATTTAACACTTTCAAGTTAGGTCAAACACTCCCTTATACCACATTAATATGATAAACATAATTTTCATTGGTTTATCTCATAAACCATTAATATTCAACATTTAACAACTCAATTTCATGTTCAAGGAAGAGGCACACCCCATGGGTGTCCCATTGGGCTTGGTCTAATCATCCTCAACAGATTCCACAAGGATCGTGAGGGGCTTAACATATCATTTAGACACCCAAATTTTCATTTCTTATCAAAGGATCAAATATGAAACACTATGGTACAAATTCACAACCAAATAAACATAAATTAATCATCGAGACTATGAGATATAACTTGTAGACCACCTACCTCAAGTTTGTAAGCAAACACTCACTTAACCTTAGCCTTCGATTCGAACTCAAATAACCTTCAAAGAAAAAACTTAGAATCTACTAGAAAAGTTGATTTTAGGTATTTGGAAGGAGAAAAACAACTACATAAATTCTCTTCTAGAAAATAGCAAAGGGATGAGTGTTAGACTCATCGGGATCTTCGATTCGCACCCAACCACACTCAAAATGACTAAAAATCTAGGGAGGTTGATCCTTTGAAAGCTTGATAGGAATAGTTCGTAACCCTTGGATATTGTACGAAGAAATGGGAGGAAAATTGGGTGAGAATTATTAAGGACCGAGGGGGGAATGGTAAAAAAAATACCACTTTTTAAAGGTTTTATGGTTTGGCCACACGTTTGGCCAAACTGTGCGCCAACTGTGTGCCTCCCTCTATCTAAGAGGGGTCCAGGCCACATGGTTCGACTGGGAAACCCGCACGGTTTGACAAACCATACGGAGGTTGTGTGCCTGCCTCTGTCCAAGGGGAGTTTGGCTGCATGGTTTGCTAGTCTAGGGCGCATGATTTTATCTAACTGTGCGCCAACCGTGCACTGTACACTAGTTGGACAATTTCCTACCCCCTTCACGTCTTGAACCCCCGAGACACCACCAAGGCCCCTCGTATTCTTGGGAATCATTTTATTAACCATTTTAAAAGAGGTTTAACCAAAATTGAAATGGAAATGCACCTCATCAAAGTTCAAGATCTTTCATATATACCTAGTTGTGGAAAGATAATACTTTGTCAACAAAACTAAATAGTTGTCAAGGATATGCCCATTATGGTTTTAGTCACTTTGGAGTTAAAGACCTTAATTACTATTGACAGACTTATGTACTTAGTTTTGGAAAAATAAACCTTTACAAATAAAGATAATCCACAAACCTTTCAGAATTAGTCAAGCTAGAGAGCATGAACTATTCCAAGGGTAAGCTAGTGGTAGATATACTTCATTTGATTCATTTAAGTATTTATTAAGGAATTTGAAAGTGAAGTATGGTATGTGTGTGGTCAGAAGATATGAGTTTTTTCGGGCTAGCAGTACGGGAAAAACCGTTATTTGCGACAGGTTATTTGCGACGGGTATAAATCTCGTCGCAAATAGTCCGTCGAAGAGGTTTTTTACGACGGGTTGACCAACCCGTCACAAATAACCAATTATTTACGACGAGAATAGGTGCCCCGTCGCAAAAAACTTACTCGCGGATTGGCGCAGTTTGCACGCCAAACCGCACGAAAGGGTATTTGCGACGGGCTAGCACCGCCCGTCGCAAATGCCGAGAGGCGATAAGACCTAGTTGCGATGGGGGATCCCCCGTGGCAACTTGTTTGACCCCCGGAGGGTATTTGCGACGGGACTCGTCGCAAATAACCGGCGGTGGTAAAAACATATTTGCGACGGGATGTTGTCCCATCGCAAATAGTGTGTCGGTAGGTTACTTCTGGTGACGGGCCCTGATGCAAATAACCTTTTAACCGCCGACAGTAATTAATGTGGTCGAAGGTATTTGCGAAGGGATTCTCGTCGCTAATAGTCCTATCGCAACTAATCTAACCTATATATACCCCCTCCATTTTTTCTTCTCTCCTCCTAAATTCCTTCTTCCTCTACTTCTCTAAACTCTAATTTTAGAATGAAAATTTTTGAGAGTTAGTTTTTTTTAATGAAGAAGTTGTGAAGTCGCCTACAATTATAAGAGTTCAAGTTTAAAGGTATTTATGTTTTATTTAATTTAGTATTTATTTCATTTATTTATATTAATTTTAATTATTATTGATTAGTTGTAATTAAGTTAGATTTAAATTGTTTTGTCATCAGTATTTATTTGTAATAATAAAATTAAATTATTAGTACAAATTCTTAGTAATTAGTAATAATTAATAATTATTAACGATAATTAGTAATGTATATAAATAATTAGCGGTAATTAGTAATTAGTAGTTGTATTTTGCAGTAATTGACAGTAATTAACACTAATTAATAATAATTAGAAATAAATAGTAATAATTAGAAAAAAAATAGTAATAAATATTAACAATTAGTAATAAATAGTATTAATTAGTAATAATTAGTAATAAATACTAATAAATAGTAATAAATACTAATAAATAGTAATACATAGTAATAAATACTAATAAATAGTAATAAATACTAATAAATAGTAATAATTTGTAATAATTACATATAAAGAGTAATAAATACTAATAAATAGTAATAAATAGTAATAAATACTAATAAATAGTAATAAATAGAAATAAATACTAATAAATAGTAATAAATAGTAATAAATAGAAATAAATAGTAATAAATAGAAATAAATACTAATAAATAGAAATAAATACTAATAAATACTAATAAATACTAATAAATAGTAATAAATAGTAATAAATAGTAATAAATAGTAATAAATAGTAATAAATAGTAATAAATAGTAATAAATAATAATAAATACTAATAAATAGTAATAAATAGTAAAAATAGTAATAATTAGTAATAATTAGTAATAAATAGTAATAAATAGTAATAATTAGTAATAAATAGTAATAAATAGTAATAATTAGTAATAAATAGTAATAATTAGTAATAATTAGTAATAAATAGTAATAAATATTAATAAATAGTAATAAATAGTAATAAATAGAAATAAATGGTAATAAATAGTAATAAATAGTAATAAATAGTAACAAATACTAATAAATAGTAATAAATAGTAATAAATAGTAATAATTAGTAATAATTAGTAATAATTAGTAATAATTAGTAATAATTAGTAATAATTAGTAATAATTAGTAATAATTGGTAATAAATAGTAAAAAATATTAAAAAATAGTAATAAATAGTAATAATTAGTAATAATAATTAGTAATAATTAGTAATAATTAGTAATAATTAGTAATAATTAGTAATTATTAGTAATAATTAGTAATAATTAGTAATAGTTAGTAATAAATACTAATAAATACTAATAAATACTAATAAATAGTGATAAATAATAATAAATAGAAATAATTAGAAATAATTAGCAATAAATACTAATAAATACTAATAAATACAAATAAATACTAATAAATAGTAATAAATAGTAATAAATAGTAATAAATAGTAATAAATAGTAATAATTAGTAATAAATAGTAATAAATAGAAATCAATAGTAATAAATAGTTATAATTAGTAATAAATGGTAATAAATTGTAATAAATTGTAATAAATTGTAATAAATTGTAGTAAATACTAATAAATACTAATAAATAGTAATAAATAATAATAAATAATAATAAATAGAAATAAATACTAATAAATACTAATAAATAGTCATAAATAATAATAATTAGTAATAAATACTAATAAATAGAAATAAATACGAATAAATAGAAATAAATACGAATAATTAGCAATAAATAGCAATAATTAGCAATAAATAACAATAAATATTAATAAATAGCAATAAATAGAAATAAATAGCAACAAATAGAAACAAATAGCAATAAATAGCAATAAATAGAAATAATTAGAAATAATTAGCAATAATTAGCAATAATTAGAAATAATAAGCAATAATTAGCAATAATTCACAATAATTATCAATAATTAGTAATAATTAGCAAGAAATAACAACAAATAGTAACAAATAGCAACAAATAGTAACAAATATCAATAAATAGTAACAAATAGCAGTAATTAGTAGTAATTAGAAGTAATTAGCAGTAATTAGCTGTAATTAGCTGTAATTAGAAATAATTAGAAATAATTAGAAATAATTAGCAATAATTAGAATTAATTAGCAATAATTAGCAATAATTAGCAATGATTAGCAATAATTGGAAATAATTAGCAATAATTAGAAATAATTAGCAATAATTAGAAATAAAATCAATTGTAATAAATTGTAATAAATTGTAATAACTTAGCACAATTTTTAGTGGATTAACGACACTCCTTTTGCTCGATGACTCTTCTCCTTTCAACTCTCACAGACTTAAAACATTATGAAAAGTGTGCTTCTACATATGCATATCTAATCTCGTATGCACGAGTTTGAATATACCTTCAAAGGATCACATTTTTCATAATTTTTTCAGGTGGTGACAGTTTCAAGAAGAAGATTCATCAACAAAAAGGGGGCTCTTTTGTCCGACGGCTCATTTACTTGCATCTTTGTCAGACTGAAATCACAAAGAAGAATCTCCTCAGAGGTACGCTTATGCATTCTCATATACACGAGAATGAATAAGGCTAACTCCGAGCAGATTCTTCATTGTGATTTCAGTGTGAGAAAATTGCAAGTAAATGAGGCGTCAGACAAAAGAGGATTCGTCAATCAAATTGTGTCGCCCGTAATTAATGATAATTATTAAGAAGTAATTGTAATTATTTATCTTATTTTTTTGAATAGTGTTTTTCTAATTTTAAATTATTCAAAAATGGTAATTATTTTATATTTTGTAGAAAAATATGGAACAAGGAAGTCGATAATAATCATTATTAGATGATCACGCTTGGATAAATCAGTGCAGAAATCTAAACTACAACACCCCAAGTTTTTCTAAAAATAAATAGAAATGGACGGAACATTTTTTCAAATATATATTTATAACAATCCTTTAAAGATAATTTTTCCACTTCTATATTTTTAATTTCAAGAAACTTTCATCTACAATTGTGTTCAATAAGTTATTTGGAGTCTGATAAAACCAGCTTTTTTTTGTGAATAGTAACATACCCTTATGAATAGTAATATGAACCTAATGAATAGTAAATTTTATTATTATTTTATTTTATTAAGTATTTAAGATAATAACATATTGCTTAATTTTTCATCGTGATATAGAAGTAGTTATAGAATTAGAATTGTTAATTTTTGAATTAAGTATGCTTTTATTTAAAAATTAAATTAATAATATTTAGAAAATTAATTTAAAAAAATGGACTTCATTTTTGAATTATACACGTCAAAAAATGGTTAGGGGTAAATTTTTGGGATTTTTCTGAATTTTTTGAATTTTTGATGAATAGTGAAATACAATAAAATATCGTATAATTAAATTACCAGTAAAATGAAATATTTATGACATAATAAGTGATGTAAGGCTACTTAGTTCAAAATCACATTCCATTATTACTAATTTAGGTCACATGGACTAAGACTATTCATAATCTTGGGCAAAAATATTATAATAATGATTAAAATAATGAAAAATAACTACTCTCCTCCACTATAAATACCACCCTCACTCACCTCTTCTTCTCACACCTCTCAAGACTTGATTCATGCCTAAGTTCCACCCAATACTCATCCCAAGGATCCTTCCCACGTCCTAGAGCTCCTGGTCTCACCAAAAGACTAAAACCAGAGCCCTTAAGAAGGATCTCAAGGAGAAGAGATCAAGAGGTAGACATCCTCTTTTATTTTCTTTCTTTTCTTTAACCTGAATGGCATGAAGGCCTTCATTTTTATTAATTTTTGATAACCCCCCTTTCAAGGGATGAGGGGGAACCCTTACAAGGCTCGTAGGCTCAGAGATTACATGGACCGTAGGCTTAGGATATTACATGACCTGAAGGTCTTAGGGAATTCAACCAGACTATCTACAAGGAACTGCCCCTCCCCAGTATCTGCATCATGATAGTAGCTCTCCACCTTTTCATGGTCATCTGGATAGGCTTCCCATGCAATCACAGGCTGGTAATAATGGCCTAGCCATACCCTCTCATTCTGACAATCCATTTGGTTTTTCTCTGGTGAGTGCACCTGCTCTAAATCCTCTTCTGGGGCTACTCCTTTTTTGTAGCGTGTCTGGGGAAACTGCATGTGGCCCGATGGCCTTGAGGTGGCCTGAGGGCCTTAAAGGTGGCCCAAAATCCCTATTGACCCGAAGACCTGGGTGGCCTGAAATCCTTAAGGAATCCAAGCCAAAACCGATGGCCCAAGGTGAATAGTTCCAGCTACTACAGTACCGAACAGTATCTGCTACAGTACCCACATGGTGTGCAGTTCTACTACAGTACCTGTACAGTGTACAGTTCTGCTACATTGCCCGCACAATGTACAATACTACTACAGTGCCTGCTACAGTACTTCTACAGTGCTTCATAAATATGCCTCCACCTGGTTTTGAACCTGGGTCATGTGGATGCACTTAAGGATACCTCACCAGCTGGGCTGAGGATCATGTGCTTCTTTCATTTTATATTATTCTCTTCCTTTCCCTTCGGATTATGTTGGGATATTTCATTCCATATCCCCCCTTAATTTTCATATTATATAAGAGTGATGATATATCCCCTTTCTCTCATCAAACTATTTTTATGAAATTTTAAGAGACGTTGTTAGGCTGACGAATTTTCATGAGAAATTTCTCAAGTTTTCTTTTATTTTAAGATTCCTTTCTTTTCTTCTTCTTTCCTCACCTCCTCTTACCCAAGAGGCATGAAATCTCCATAAATCATGTATATTTTTGATTTTCTCATGTTAATGGAAAATTCATCATCATTCTTCTTCTCCTCTTCCACTTATTCAAGGAATTAAAAACATTGTCCATGATGTGTCGAATTAACGACATCGTGGATGAAGTGATTTCATTTTTCTTTAAATCCTTCAAGTATGGTCATGAAATCATTTTTATGGTTGAACCAGGTTATAATATATGTATTATTTCTCATACATGGTTCTGGGATTATATTTTACGCATGGATTTAATTTATAAAACAAAATAAGGTTGTTATTATCAAAGAACCACTAAAATGATCTAAACGAACACCATTAATGTTTTAACTTATGAATCATCCTCATGTAAAAATTCAAAATGATAAATGGTATAATTTATGGTACTGGAAATATTTAAATACTACTTCATTCCAATTCTGTAGTTTCACTTCCAATCGACAAGAACATCCATCATGAACCAATCTTGGAAATCATGTAAATAACTCACCCAAAAACAGTGCAAGGAGCAAAATACTAACAATTAAAGGGTGAAATGATGTAATTAAATGATCATATAAGATGTTATAAACATGAAAATGTTTCCTTAAAATACTAATAACACTATTTTAATGATTATATAGGAAGTTTAAACAATTTTTAAGTAAGACAAACCTGAGGTAAGGGAATTCTTAACCTGATTTCCATTCTTTGGGTTAACCTTATACTTCGTTATTTATGTTGTATTAAAATTGTTTGTGTAATGGGTTTTGTTTATATTATATTGAATTATGTTTATTTACAGTGTATATACATATTCCATTCACTGTATTAAGTTTCACTTCAATTATATGATATTTATAATGGACTTTCCTTTCAAAATCCTCTTTTAAAATTCTGTTTTACAAAATTCAAAAGCAATGTTTTTATGCTATTATTCATGTTGTATGATTATGTTATGTTTCTTGGGTATTGTTTATGATGAAGGGTGGGACCTATATCTCCCTCCAATTCATTGGGTATGTGTATGTTGAAGGTCGGCAGTATGGTTACTCCATGTGTAACTGCGATGGTTACCCAAATTGTAAGGTAGCCGTGAGGGTTACAAATTATAAGGTAGCTGTGAGGGTTACAATATTATGTAAGTAATTCCCCAGTACACCTTTATGGTTATATTTATGTTCTTATGTTTGCGGGAATCTTGTGGAAATATCATGTTTTACAATGTAAATATATATGGGTGACAACCATCTCTTTTGAAAGTGATTTCATATGTTACAAGTATTCTTTGACTAATGTATTTTTTTATATCCCTTACCAATATTTTTTTGCTCATACCAAGTTTTTAAACGATTTTCACAGGTTATAAGGATGTGTAAGAAAGTGAAGGAATCCAAGTTAAATGTTTGAAGATCTATCAAAAAAATCATGTTTTATTTGGAAAGTTTTAAATTTTGGAAGGAATGATTACTGTTTTTATGGTATCCACTCTGTAATAATGTGTAATGTTATGAATCTATTGTCCCAAATCTCTAAAGATATAAACTTGAAAATATCCTCAATGTAAAAGGAAGTGTTTTCTTGACTAAATTCAAGAGTATGTAATGTAATAAGGTCAGGTCTTTATAGTTGGTATCAGAGGATGGTTTAGATAATGTTAGGGGTTAGGGTGATGTTAATAGAATACCATAAATGATTTTCACTATATGATTAATTTGAAATTTTATAGAATTTAAAGATCACCATGTTTCTTTTTCTAAGTTATGTTTGTTTATAATGGTTTTCCGCAGAAGAAATAGGGAATCTGAAGAGGAGAGGCATCGATGGAATGAAATCCTTCTGAATCTGCATGCCGAAATGGTAGGGATTGGAACTGAGTAATTTGTGACAGTAATGGCTTAGCTGACGCTGGAAATAAATAGTGGAATCATCCATGCAAGAGAAAAAATATAGGTACCACAACATAACATGACAATAGTGGAACATTTTATGAGACAACACCCTCCTGCATTCAATGGATCTTCTGACCCAGTAGCGGCTGAAGGATGTATTAAATCCCTTGAAAAGATATTTAATGTTATGAGATGTTCGAATAATCAAAAGGTATGTCTTTACATTAATCTTTTTTAAGGTGAAGCTGATCAGTGGTGGTCAATGGAAAATAATATCAGGGATAGAGAGTATTTTGATGCCTTAGAGTGGGATGAATTTAAAATTCTCTTCCTTGAAAAATATTTTCCTAATGTGGTGTGACTTAGGATAGAGAAACAATTCCTCGAATTAAAACAGAAGAAGGAAGATTTAGTGGTTGTGTATGAAGTGAACTTCACTCGAATGGTGAGGTATTCTCCAAATCTTATTCTGGATCTTAATATAAAAATTAACCTCTTTTACTCAGGACTAAAGCCAAGGTATCAAAGGCCATTGGCCTACCGTGAATTCAAAAGTTATGAGAAACTTGTCTGATGTGATGAGAGGGTAGATATGGAATTTGATGATGATCATGTCCATTTTGGAAATAAGGAGAAGAAGAGGTCCATATGGCAAGCAATGGGTAAGAATCAACCAATGAAATCTGATGGTAAGAAAATCCAGTTTCTAGTTTGTGAAATGTGTGGAAAAAAGCACCCTGGGGAATGTCTTAGAAAAACTGGGAATTGTTTTAAATGTGGTAAGTTTGGACATATGACTCGAGATTGGAATGAAAATGATCCAAAGAATAATCCTGATAAGCAAAATATAAAGTGTTTTAAATGTGGTGAGATGGGTCTTTATGCAAATGTCTTCCCAAAGAGAGATCTTAATGATGCAAAGAAGCCAGACTACAAGTAGAAAGGTGTAGTGAGATCCTTTGAGACCACGTCAGTAGATGTTGTACTATCCAATGAAGTTTTATCAGGTACTTTTTTTGTTTACTCATATTTTTCTAAAGTTTTGTTCGATACGGCGTCTACACATTCCTTCATCTCTGAGAAATTTTCGAGTAAATTGGAAATATCACCACAACAAATGAAACCGGAACTTGTTGTTAAAACACCAAGGGGAAATATTATAGCAAATAGGAATTATAAGAATCTTTATATTGTGATATGTGGAAAGAATTTACCTACGAACCTTGTTTTTTTCCCTTAGTCGAGTTTGATGTGATTCTGGGAATGGATTGTCTTTCTGTTCATCATGCTAAGATTGACCGTAGAGCTAAAGAAGTTGTTTTTCAGAAAGATTTCCAGTTTGTATATAAGAACGAACCCATACAATTAATAAAATATCAGGAAGCTGAGAAACTATTAAAAGATGGAAATGAAATTTATCTTGCTTATATTGTTGAAAATAATAGAACTGTTTAGATTAATGATGTGCCAGTGGTAAATGAATACCTTTAGGTTTTTCCTCATGTGTTACCTGGTGTCATACCTGATCGAGAAGTTGAATTCACAATTGACTTATTTCTTGATGCTAAGCCAATTTCAAAACCCTCATATCGTATGTCTCAAATAGAAAAATTGAAAAATCAGTTGCAGGATTTGCTTGAAAAATGCTTCATTTGTCCTAGCACATCACCATGGGGTGCTCCTATTTTCTTTGTTAAAAAGAAAGATGGTTCCATGAGACTTTTCATTGATTACAGAGCATTGAATAACATCACTATTAAAAAAAAGTATCCTTTTCCTCATATCGATGACTTGTTTGATCATCTCCAGGGAGCTCAGTACTTTTCCAAGATTGACTTGAGATCCGGATACCATCAGCTGAAGGTGAAGGAGGATGGCATCCCGAAAACAGCTTTTCGTACTAGATATGGGAATTATGAATTTTTTTTATGCCATTTGGATTAACTAATGCACCTATTGTATTCATGAATATTATGAATAGAGTATTTAATGAGTTCTTGGATAAGTTTGTGGTTGTGTTTATTGATGACATTTTGGTATTTTCTAAAAATAAATAGGAGCATGAAAAACATCTAAGGGTTGTTTTAAAAACCTTAAAAAAAGAAACTATATGGAAAATTCAACAATTGTGATTTTTGGTTACTACTGATTTCTTTTCTTAGGTACATTATAAATAAGGATGGAATAAAAGCTGATACTACTAAAAAAATTGGTTGATGAATGGCCAAGACCCACAAATGTTACAGAGATTCATAGTTTTCTTGGATTTGTAGGTTATTACCGATGTTTTGTTAAGAAATGTTCTCGGTTATCTAGCCCGATAACTAAGTTAACATGGAAAGGGGTTAAATTTTTTTGGACAGAAGAATGTGATGTTTGTTTTTAGGAACTGAAGAAGAGATTGGTGAATGCTCCAGTTTTGGCCTTGCCTTCGTGAAATGGTGAGTTTGTCATCTACAGTTATGTTTCATTGAAGGGAATTGGTTGTGTTTTTATGCAGAATGATCAGGTAATTGCTTATGTTTCAAGACAAATAAAACCTCATGAGTTAAATTATCCCACACATGATTTGGAATTGGTAGCTGTGGTTTTTTATTTGAAAATTTGGAGGCGTCATTTATACAGAACCAAATGTCAAATATATACTGACCATAAAAGTCTGAAGTATATATTCACTCAGAAGGAATTAAACATGAGGCAGAGAAGATGGATTGAACTGATAAAGTATTATGATTTCATGATCAATTACCATCCTGGAAAAGCAAACAAAGTGGTAGATGCCTTGAGTCATAAACATCATGCATCATTAACCATGTTACATTTGGAACATGATCCCTTGATTAATGATTTGATGAATTTTGGCTTGGAAGTTGTTGGTGTAGGAAATACCTCTGTTTTGTTTTAGGTTTCAGTGTAGTCGTCATTGTCAGAAAGAATTAAGTGAGCGCAAAAGGAAGAATGTGAGCTACAGAAAAAGGTAGAATTCGTTAAAATGGGTAAGTTTCTAGAATTTAACATTGATAAAGATTGTGTTTTAAGATTTGAAAAAAGGTTGTGCATGCCTAGTGATTCTCAGTTGAAGAAAGATTTGTTGTGTGAAGCTCATAGTTCTCCATTTTCAGTTCATTCTAGAAGTACTAAGATGTACAGAGACCTTCGGGAGTATTATTGGTGGGATGGAATGAAAAGAGATATTGTTGATTTTGTTGTGAAATGCTTAACATGTCAACAGGTTAAAGCAGAGTGGCATTTACCGAATGGGATGCTTCGGCCTTTTCCAGTGCCATAATGGAAATGGGAGAATTTATCCATGGACTTTGTGGTGGGACTACCAAAGACTTCTCTAGGTAACAATGCGATTTGGGTTTTTGTTGATCGGCTGATGAAATCTGCACATTTTCTTTCTATTTGAGATACAATGTCTTTAGATCAACTTTTTTTACTATACCTCAAGGAGATTGTCATGTTATATAGAGTTACTCTTTCCATTGTATCTGAACGAGATATCGGGTTCACTTCTAACTTTTGGAAGGGACTTCAGAAGTCGTTGGGCATAGAATTAAATTTCAGTACAACTTTTCATCCTCAATTAGATGGGAAATCAGAATGAACGATTCAGACTTTGGAGGATATGATTCGATCTTGTTCAATGGACTATCAGGGAAGTTGGGATCAACATATTTCTTTAGTTGAGTTTTCTTATAATAACAGTTTTCATTCCGGTATACAGATGAAACCTTTTGATGCTTGGTATGGGAAGTGGTGTCGGACTCCAGCATTTTGGGATGAAGTCGGTGAAAGAAAGTTGATGGGTCCAGAATTAATAGAAGAAGTGGATGAGAAATTAAAGATGATCTAGCAACACATGAGGACAGATCAGAGTAGGCAGAAAAGGTATGCAGATAACAGAATGAAAGACGTCTCTTTTGAGGTAGGTGACCAGGTTTTCCTTAAAATCACACCTTGTAAAAGTGTGATGTATTTTGGTAAGAAAGGAAAGTTAAGTCCGCAATTCATCAGTCCTTTTGAAATCTTGGAAAAAGTTGGACCGATTGCATACCGAGTAGCTCTGCCTCCAAGTTTTTCTCAGGTACACAATGTTTTTCATGTTTTGATGTTGAGAAATTATGTGCTAGATTCATCATATGTCTTGAGTCCATAAGCAGTTCAGCTAGAAGAGAACCTTTCTTATGAAGAGAAACTAGTTCAGATTATTGATCGAAGGGAACAAGTATTGTGGAATAAGGTAATCCACCAGGTAAAATTTTTTTTGAGAAACCACATGGTTGAAGAAGCAACATGGGAGTATGAAAATGCTATGAGGGAAAAGTACCCTCATTTGTTTAATAAATAAATAAAATTGTGAGGACACAATTTCCAGAAGGTGGGGATAATGTAACACCCCAAGTTTTTCTAAAAAAAATATAAATAAATGGAAATTTGTTTTAAGTATATATTTATAACTATCATTTAAACATAATTTTTCCACTTCTATGTTTTGAATTTCAAGAAATTGTCATCTACAATTGTGTTCAGTAAGTTATTTGGAGTCTGATAAAACCAACTTGTTTTTTTGTGAATAGTAACATACCCTTATGAATAGTAATATGAATAGTAATATGACCCTAATGAATAGTAAATTTTATTATTATTTTATTTTCTTAAGGCTTTAAGATAATAACATCTTGGTTAATTTTTCATCATGATATAGAAGTAGTTATAGAATTAGAATTGTTAATTTTTGAATTAAGTATGCTTTTATTTAAAAAATAAATTAATAATATTTAGAAAATTATTTTCAAAAAATGGACTTCATTTTTGAATTCTAAATGTCTAAAAATGGTTAGGGTAAATTTTTGTGATTTTTCTGAAATTATTGAATTTTCGATGAAGAGTGAAATGTGATAAAATATCGTATAATCAAATTACCAGTAAAATACACTATTTACGACATCATAAGTGATGTAAGGCCACTTGGTTAGAACTCACATGCAATTATTACTATTTTAGGTCACATGAACTAAGACTATTCATAATCTTGAACAAAAATATTATAATAATGATTAAAATAATGAAAAATACCCCCTCTCCTCCACTATAAATACCACCCTCACTCCCCTCTTCTTCCCACACCTCTCAAGCCTTGATCCATGCCTAAGTTATACCCAATACTCCTCCCAAGGCTCTTCTCCACGTCCTATAGCTGTTGGTCTCACCAAAAGACCAAAACCAAATCCCTTAAGAAGGATCTCAAGGAGAAGAGATCAAGAGGTAAACATCCTCTTTTATTTTCTTTATTTTCTTTCATTTTATGTTATTCTCTTCCTTTACCTTTGGATTATGTTAGGACATTTCATTACATATCCCCCTTACTGTACATATTATGTAAGAGTGATTAGATATTCCCTTTATCTCATCAAACTATTTTTATGAAATTTTAAGAGACGCCGTTAGGCTGCCGAATTTTCGTGAGAAATTTCTCAAGTTTTCTTTTATTTCAAGATTCATTTATTTTCTTCTTATTTCCTCACCTCCTCTTACCCAAGAGGTATGAAAGATACAAAAATCATGTATATTCTGGATGTTCTCATGTTCATGGAAAATTCATCATCATTCTTCTTCTCCTCTTCCACTTATTCAAGGAATTAAAAACATTGTCCATGATGTGTCGAATTACCGACATTGTGGACGATGTGATTTCATTTTTATTTAAATCCTTCAAGAATGGTCATGAAACCATTTTTATGGTTGAACTAAGTTATAATATATGTATTATGTCTCATCCATGGTTCTGTAATTCTTTTTTACATGTGGTTTTAATTTATAAAACAAAATGTGGTCGTTATTATCAAAGAACCACTAAAATGATCTAAACGAACATCATTAATGTTTTAACTTATGAATCATCATCATGTAAGAATTCAAAATTATAAATGGTATAATTTATGGTACTGTAAATATGTAAATACTACACCATTACAATTCTTGATTTTCACTTCCAATCGATAAGAACATCCATCATGAACCAATCTTGGAAATCATGTAAAGAACTCACCCAAAAACAGTGCAAGGAGCAAAATAATAAAAATTAAATGGTGGAATGATGTTATGAAATGATAATATAAGATGTTATAAACATTAACATGTTTCTATAAAATACTAATAACACTCTTTTAACTATTATACAGGAATTTTAAACAAGTTTGAAGTAAGACAAACCCGAGGTAATGGAAATCTTAACCCAATTTCCATTCTTTGGGTTAACCTTCTACTTCGTTATTTATGTTGTATTAAAAAAATTTATGTGATATGTTTTGTTTATATTATGTTTAATTGTGTTTATTTACAGTGTATATACATATTCCATCCACTATATTAAGTTTCACTTCAATTATATGATATTTATAATGGACTTTCCTTTTAAAACCCTCTTTTAAAATTATGTTTTACAAAATTCAAAAGAAATATTTTTATGCTATTATTCATGTTGTATGATTATGTTATGGTTCTTGGGAATTTTTTATGATGAAGGGTGGGACATATATCTCCCTCCAATTCATTGGGTATGTGTAAGTTGGAGGTCGGTCGTATGGTTACTCCATGTGTAACTGCGATGGTTACACAAATTGTAAGGTAGCCGTGAGGGTTAAAAATTATAAGGTAGCTGTGAGGATTACAATATTATGTATGTAATTCCCCAATATACCTTTATGGTTATATTTATGTTCTTATGTTTGTGGTAATCTTGTGTAAATATCAAGTTTTACAAAGTAAGTATATATGGGTGAAAACGTATCTTTTGAAAGTGATTTCATATGTTACATCTATTCTTGGACTAATGTGCTTTTTTATATCCCTTACTAAGATTTTTGTGTTCATACCAAGTTTTTAAATGATTTTCACATGTTATAAGGATGTGTAAGAAATTGAAAGAAGATAAGTTAAATGTTTTAAGATCTATCAAAGAAATCATGTTTTATTAGGAATGTTTTAAATTTTGGAAGGAATGAGTATTGTTTTTATGGTATCCACACTATAATAATGTGTAATATTATGAATGTATTGTCCCAAATCTATAAAGCTCTAAACTTGAAAAGATCCTCAATTTAAAAGGAATTGTTTTCTTGACTAAATTCAAGACTATGTAATGTAATAAGGTCAGGTCCTTATACAAACAGTTCTGGTTTAAATCTTGTATATGTTGAGGGTGTTGAAGATTTCTTATCATTTTCATCATCAAAACCAGAATTTGTTTCAGAAGGAAAAATTAAGTGTCCTTGTGAAAAATGTGCTACGAGAACATTTTACACATTTGAAAAGGTTGGGGGACATCTCTTGCGGTTTGGTTTTCAACCAGATTATGTTTTTTGGTATCAATATGGTGAACGCAGTTCTAGAGAAGATAATAATAACTTAATTCCAGATCCATCATAGTTTCAAAATTTAGTACATGATGTTGCAGGTCCATCTTTTCAACAAACTAAAACTCATGATGCTATTTATTTAACTCCTGATTTGACACCATCTGAATTTTATGAGTTGTTGAGGTCTGCTGAGGATTCATTATATCCTGGTTGCAAGATAAGCAAATTAGAAGTGGTTTCAAAATTTATGGCTATTAAATCAGATAATGAAATGTCAAACAACTATTTTGATCAGATATTTTCTTTGGTTAAAACACTATTACCTAAAGGAAATGTGTTTTCTACAAATTACTAAGAGAACAAGAGGCTAGTTTGTAATCTGGGACTTAGCTATCGAAAGATTCATGCACCTGAAAATGATTGCATATTCTATTCTGGTGAAAATGATTCTTTGGATAGTTATCCCACATGTGTAAAATCTAGGTATAAAGAAGCTCAACCGGGGAAGACTACATCGATTCATGTGAAACAGTTAAGATATTTCCCCCTTACACCCAGGTTGCAGTGTTTGTTATTGTCTCAGAACACAGAGTCAATGATGTCATGGCAAAAAACCAAGATTTCAACTGATAAAAGCTTGAATCATCCATCTGATGGTGATTCATGGAAACATTTTGACCAACTGTATCCATATTTTTCTTTAGAATCCTGAAACATGTGATTGGGTCTTTCTACTGACAGTTTCTGTCCATTTGGTTCTTATGGTAGTCAGTATTCATGTTGGCTTTACCTTCATGGATATTGATGAAGGAGCACTATATCTTTTTGACCTTCTTAATCCCAGGACATCCAAAAATGAATATAGATGTTTATTTGAAACCATTGATTGATGAGTTAAATTCATTGTGGATTAATGGTGTTAGTACACGTGTATATGGGGAATCAAAAAAAACAATGAACAATGGAGTTTTCTTGAGAGGATCGCATCATAGAGAAACTGAAGTTGACTTTTACAGCATGCTAGATGAAATTATTGAACTATGTTATCTAGGGAAAAATTAGATAAAAATGTTAAAATGTATGTGGTTAGATACTGAGAGAGACTTGCATGTTCATCTAATTCATGGAATCATCGATATTAAATATAAAAGTCTTCTTACAGTAAAGGAACCATTTTTACTATCTCAACAGGCACATCAAATATATTACGCAAAGTATTATGCTACTTCAAGATACCTGAGTGATTGGTGGAGCATAATAAAAATGAAATCTCAGGAAAATCAGTTTACTCAAACTAAATGTGGTTACGATGAAGTACAAGGAATTGAAATTTTTCAAGAGACTACTCAAAATCCATCCTTTTCACAAAGAGACATGAATATTGATGATGATATTGTAGGTTTCGGGTGCAGCAGAAGCGCGTTAGTGGGTTAGCCCAACTTTAATTTTAGCGTTAAACAACGTTCAATCTGAGAACCGTCACGATATAAAAATCCAGATCTTAGGAATGGAACAAAGAACGAAAAAGAAAAAAAAGAGTCCCGGAACCATTGAGACTGGATCATCATATGATGGTTATAATTAATTTAATTAATTCACAAGAATTACCTTGGTGGAATTCTTTCTTCGTCGATGTCTCCGGTCACGATCATGTGATTTGTCATTGTGCCGTATAATCCAAGTATAGGATTATTCTAGCGGTGATCCACACGTGCTCCACGTATCTCTAGACATCGCTGAAGGGATCTCCAGGTGCAAGCACGGAAGAACCATCGCTTGTGATGTCTGCCTTCGACCGCCTTGATCCGGTGGAGGATCTCGCTCTCGTAACTTAGGGTGTTCTTGGTGGAAAGGGAATTCTCTCTTGGCTTGAGAGTATTTCCAAATCCGTTGTGCACAACAATGGCTCTACAAAAGTGTTGGGGTTGTGAGGATATTTATAATCGGGTTTGAAGTTAATAGAGTTATGACAATAAATAAATGTGTTACGCGTTTTATTTATTTCATTAACTCTTATTGAAAACCCCCATTTCGAATCATTAATTCCTTGACATGTGCCCACGCTGATTATAATAAATATCATTTAATAAAACAATATTATAACCTCAAAATCCCGATTTGAAAACTACATGGCGTGTAATAATTAATACACGGCGTGTACTTGTTTTCCATAAAACTACACAGCGTGTATATTTAATATACACGGTGTGTAATTTTATTTTCCATTTTTTTCCACCACATTTATTAGACCTTGAGTAATGACTATTTATTTCTTAAATAAATGTAACTGCATTACTCACTAATAAATATATTATTTTTCCCACAATATATTCTCTAGAATAACTAGTGTCGAAATAAATGCGATCAGGCATCCTTAAATAATTATTAAACCACAGTTGGGAATAATATTTATTTAACTTGTTAAATTAATATTTAACTGAGATACATGGACACACTTAGTGTGTGACTCTCTAGGCCTCTTTCTCAGTGGTATTAGGCGGAGCCTGCCTAAAGTCCAAGGTTAGAATCTAGCAACACGCCAAGGCACCCATAGAGAAAGAAGTTAACGCCGCAATGACGTGTCACCTCCTACAAATTCTTACCATGTAATATAATCCCTTTGTCTCAATATCTCTAATCAAGCGGGTTGCATGCTAGTGCCATAAACTCATGTGCTTGATTATTCTTTCTTTGACTTCCTGGAACTAAACTCGCCCATACCTTACCATGGCCATGGATTTATTTAGGCTATATCAATTCCATCAAAGGGCCTGAGATATTTACTTCCATTATGGAACAGAAGGGACAAATCATTTCTCGCATTATCTATTAATGCAGTATTACTCGGGACGCATGCAACGTATCCTACCTCGTTGTGAATAGTGTGTCATCACAGTTTTCGTCAATACATCTAAGTGTGTGAGTTGTAATACCCATTAATAATAATCTTAAAGTCTAAGGACCAATACACACGCCCGCAGATAGGAATATCCAATGACACTATGAAATGTGGATTTCCTACTGGCGGGTCTCATTCACATAATATCCTCCTGGATATTACCAAGGGAGCACACAATAAGAAGGTGCCTCAAAGTTTTATGATTCCTCACCCCTAATGACCTGTATTATTTGTGTCCCTCAAATAACACCATCCGGCCATAGAACATATATTCAAGAACAGTGTTATGGAACTTCCGGGTTCTCATCATAGTAGGGATCCACTATGACCCTTTAATGCAACAGCTGTCCTTAGGACATTATCCCATGCATTGTCATGCAGAAGAACAAAAAAGATGTGATAAAGCTTTTATTAATGAATAAAGTACAAAGTAGTTGGTTCTAGACCACCAACTCCAACAGACTCCCACTTGGACTAGAGCCAACTGCTAACAACCTTTAACTCGCTAGCTCTCACATGATATTCATGCTTCTGCTGAGATAGGTCTTTAGTCATGGGGTCCACCACGTTCTCTTCCATGGACACTCTGCTCACTGCAACTTCACCCCTTTGATAGAAATCCATCAAGAGGTGATACTTCCAGAGTATGTGCTTTGTCCGTTGATGTGACCTTGGTTCTTTTGAAAGAGCCACCGCTATAGTATTATCACAATACAATGTAATGGTATCTTTACTGCTAGGCACCACATAAAGCTCTTGGACGAAGTTTCGAGTCTAGAAAGCTTCCTTGGCTGCATTAGAAGTCGCTATATACTCAGACTCTGCTGTAGAATCGGCGACAACTGGCTGTTTTGAACTCTTCCAGCTCACAACTCCTCCATTGAGACAGAAAATATATCTAGATTGCGACTTTAGATCATTCTGATCTGTCTGAAAACCAGCATCAGCATGCCCTCTGATGACAAGCTCCTCATCTCCTCCATACACCAGGAACATATCCTTAGTTCTTCTCAGATACTTAAGGATAGTCTTAACAGCATTCCAATGATGTTCCCCTGGATCTGCTTGATATCTGCCTAACATGCTCAGTGCATAGGCAACATCAAGCCTGGTACATAACATGGCATACATGATGGATCATATAGCCAAAGCGTATGGGATCTTACTCATTCTATATTTCTCTTGTTGCGTCTGAGGACACATTTTCTTAGAAATGTGTAGGACATGTGACACTGGAACCAATCCCCTCTTGGATTATTCCATACTAAATCTCTTTAGTATCTGGTCAATGTGTGTACCCTAACTTAGTCCAAGCAGCCTCTTGGATCTATCACGAATGATCTTGATCCCTAGAATGTAGGCTGCTTCTCCTAAGTCCTTCATGGAGAAACACTTGTTCAAACAGTCCTTAACTGACTGTAAGACTGGTACATCATTTCCAATAAGAAATATGTCATCAACATATACTACTAGGATAACGACCGCATTCCCATTAAAACGCTTATAAACACATGGCTCACATTCATTCTTAATGAAACCAAATTCCTTTATGGCTTCATCAAATCGAATGTTCCATGACCTGGATGTTTGCTTCAATCCATAAATGGATTTCTACAACTTGAAAACCCGTTTGGCTTCACCTGGTGTCACAAACCCTTCTGGTTGTGTCATATAGACATCTTCCTAAAGGTTCCCGTTAAGGAATACTATTTTGACATCCATTTTCCAAATCTTGTAGTCATGGTAAGTTGTTATGGAAAGTATGATTCTTATGGATTTAAACATGGAAACTGGCGATAAGGTTTCATCATAGTCAATTCCTTGACGCTGTTTGAATCCTTTAGCCACTAGCCTTGCTTTATAGGTGCTAACTTGACCTTCCATGTCCATTTTTCTCTTGAATACCTATTTTCATCCAACAGGCTTTACATCAACTGGCTCATCGACCAGAACCCAGACTTGGTTCTGATACATGGAATTCATCTCAGAATTCATAGCTTCTAGCTATCTTGCAGCTTCTGAGATTTCTACTACTTTCTTATAGGATATAGGTTCATCATTTTCCAACAATAATGATTCACCATCCTCAATGACTAGGAAACAAAATCTCTATAGTTCCCTTACCTCTCTTGAGCTCCTACGCAGTACTTGTGTTTCTAGAACCTCTTCCACGGGGACTTGTGAAACTTTTTCCTGTACCAACTCCTATGTATCTTGAGCATCAACTTCGTTGAATTCGATCTTTCTCCCACTATCCTTTTTGAGGATGTTCTCTCTCTCAAGAAAAACGGCTTGTCTAGTGACAGTCACTTTCTTGTCCTGAGGGTTATATAGGTAATATCCTTTCGCTTCCTTGGGATATCCTATAAAGATACACTTTGTGCCCCAGGGTTCTAGTTTGTTGCCTGAAAAGGCCTTAACAAACACCTCTCATCCCCATACACATGTATGCGACAAAATGGGTTTCTTTCTATTCCATAACTCGGAGGGAATTCCATTTTCCGCCTTAGTTGGTACTCAGTTTAATGTGTATGCTGCAGTTTTTAATGCATATCCCCAAAAGGATAATGGAAGATCCGCATGACTCATCATCGACCTCACCATGTCCAACAAGGTTCGGTTCCTCCTTTCACTAAAACCGTTCCACTGTGGTGTATAAGGAGGAGTGAGCTGAGATAGAATCCCAGACTCCCATATAAGATTGATGAACTCTTGGTTTAGATATTCTCCACCTCGATCTGATCGAAGTTTCTTTATCTTCTTACCAAGATGATTCTCTACTTCATTCTTGAATTCCTTAAATTTCTCTAAGGATTTTGACTTATACCACATTAAGTAGACAAATCTGTATCTACTCAAATCATCAATAGAAGTAATGAAGTAAGAATATCCACCTCTAGCTTCTACTGTAAATGGTCCACATACATCCGTGTGTACCAATCCTAGAAGCTTTGTGGCCCTTTCACCCTATCCATCGAAAGGAGGCTTGGTCATTTTACCTTGTAAACAAGAATGATATCTAACAAGTGGTTTTAGCTCAATAGAGTCTAAATAGCCATCTTGGCAGAGCTTTGTCAAGCGCTTCTCGTTTACATGACAGAGACGGTGATGCCACAACTGGGTGATGTATGAGTCATGTGAGTTTGTTTCGTTATCGATTTCCAATACTTGGTTTTCGTAATTTAATACATACAAACCATTATTTAAATGTGCCATACCATAACATATGTTGTTCTTATAAAATAGACAACCCTTATTTCAAAACTTGAAAACAAATCCATCCATATCCAAACAAGATACATAAATTATGTTCTTGGTAACACTAGGCACAAAATAAAAGTTTTGTAAAACCAAAATCATGCCAGTTGGCAATGAGAGGTGATAGTTGCCAATAGCCAACGCAGCCAGCCTTGCGCTATTGGCAGCTCGAAGATCCACCTCTCATCTGGCGATCTTTCTAAATCTACTTAGTTCCTGCATTTGAATACAGATTTGAGCCCCACAAGCTGTATCTAATACCCAATGTGTAGAAATAGAAAGATTACACTCGATAACAAATGCACCTTTAGCATCCCCACACTTCTAGGTTTAGTTCCTCTTCCAGTGGCCCTGCTTGCCACATGAAAAACACACTACCTCCCATTCCTTTCCCTACCTCTGGATCTTCCCCTTCTTGGAGGGATAGTTCTCAGGGGCTTCAGACCGTTTATAAGTCTTTGGCCCCTTTGCCTTATCCTGCATTTTCTTGTTCACTATAAGGATCATGGGTTTGTCACGCCCCATGTCCTTATCTACCTGGCGAATCAAGGTCAGAAGCTCCGATAGACTCTTCTCATTGCCGCTCATATTATAGTTGACAATGAAGCTAGAGAAGGTCTTGGGCAGTGATGATAGGATGATATTTGTATGCAACTCATCTGGGAATTTAATCTCTAAGATTTTAAGGCGTTCAATGTAGCCAATAAGCTTGAATACATGAGGCCATGCTAGCGTAGACTCTCCAAGATTAGTTGTAAACAAAGCATTGGAGATCTCATACCTCTCCTGTCTCTCCTTATCTTGGTAGAGATCCTTAAGGTGAGACATCATGCTATACGCGTCCATGTTTTCATGTTGCTTCAAGAGCTCATTGGACATGGCTGATAGCATGAAACACTGTACATCTGTGGCATCATATATGTGTTTCATATAGAGAGATAATTCCTCATCACTGGCCTCTTTCCCAGGCGCAACTATAATAGGCTCTTCCAACACATACAATTTCCTTTCATGGTGAAGGATGACGCATAAACGCCACTGCCACTCTTGGAAATTGGTGCCGATGAGAAGGTTTTCCTTCTCGAGTATGGTCCACAATGATATGTTTAAAGTCATTTTCTTGTCATTTCTAACAATTAAGATGAGAAAAGGTTTAGAACTTTATTACAAGAGACAAATAAATAAATTAATACTTATTATTCTCCAACTATTTTATCGAAATCCAATAGCCCTCACCATTGATTTAGTAATATTCTGTTGCCTGAATATTATAGTGGCAAGGATCCATATTGCCCTTCGCATTACCCCAACTAGGGTTGGTCAAGAAACTTGAAGGGTTTTAGGTAGGCATTCCAAATGCCAACTACATTAACTCGCAGCTCCTTGATCCGCTGAGTGGACTCCCCAATCCTAAAATCCTTTTATTTTGGATTTCCTCAACCTTTTCATCTTGGTCACACCAAGTCCTGCTGTGGTAGTCAACCCTTGATGCGAACCAAGTCAAGTCAACCCAAAACCTTGAATTATAATTCCCTGATAATTGAAAGCACCCCAACTAGGGATGTTCAAGCACTTTGAACTATGGTTCGATTCTAACCAAGATTATGAAAGGCTATACCGAATTAATATTTATTTTGAGGGATTTTATCCTTATAAATAAATTTCCATTTTATTATCTTTGATTACATGATTGTTAATATTAAGTGGGATGTACTTAAGTGATTAACCATGTCTAAGATAATATTTACGTATAAGCCGGTTTTTATTTTAGTTCCATCTTGCATGCTCGTTTAATTCATTAATTGTGTGATTGTGAAAACACACCCACAATAAATAAACCATACAACTGACAGAAATAAAATAAATGGTATGATCATGAGATTTTTTTATTGGTTAGTATATCTAGCGGTTGATAAACTAACCCAAGACCTGGGGGAGAAACACCTTGAACCTTTCGGGTTCATGTTTACAGCTTTCCACCTATCCACCTTTGTATCTCCTTGGATTGGTTTCACCTTGGCTCCATACTTGAGCCGCCTACACTAGCTTGGGATCTCCATCCATTACATATGCATTTATCTCACACGCAGGTGAGGGGTAAAAGGGGTTTTTACATAGAAGAATCCTTGGGCACGTAGGCCCTACATATTAATGAGGATATGGCTCACAGGCCAACAAATTTAATTTAAATAAATTAATTAAAAGAAACCATTCACATACAAAGGTCTCGGTCTAGCTCATGATCATCCATACATGAAATGATATTTACGCATAAATAAAAATAGCATTCAATTATTTAATCATTCTTGTTTAAGATAAATCAAGCTCGAATTAATTAATTATCTTTAATTAATCAATCCTTTTATCTTAAACCCTTTTCTGAACATCCTTGATATTCTCATCCATCATAATTTTAAACAAATGAATTCATTTAAAATTATCCTTGTACGTAACTTGTACCTTGGAGGAAACCTAGTGAATTCTCATTCATTACGCAGATGTTAAATTAAACACATATATATATAACACCTATCACGTGTTGTGCCTCATCTTTACGCTTGCACCATGGTACACGTCTCAAGGGTTAGTATAATATAATAATAAATTTTAATAAATCTGTGTGATTTGGGTGAGTACACAGCGTGTAGTTCCAACTACACGGCGTGTACTTTTCTTCACCGTCCATCCAAAGTACAGGCCCGGGGACAGGGTGTGTTAATGTACTTCGGAAATTTTTGGAGTACACGGCGTGTTCTGTGGGACACACGCCGTGTAGTTTCCGCGTTACACGGTTTCCAGCCGGGTAAGCCGTGTACGGGGTACATGGCCCAACCCTAACCCGAAGGGACTACACACCGTGTTCATTGTACCACATGGCGTGTAATACGGAAACCGTGTGCCACCTGTTTCTAGTCAACACATGGTGTATTAAATTCGTAGAAAGAATCCAATACACGACCTGATTTGGCGAATCAGTCAATGCATTGAACCTAGACTACACGGCGTGTACTTCTGAATACACATCGTGTATTCTGGTGTTGTACGGCCAGAAACGTTTGGCTCCTCCGGATGAGTTCCTCTATTTTATTTTAATCAAAATTAAAAGAAAAATTTGTTTCTGTGAGGTGAACGAGAAACGAGGGTGGAGGAACAGATCTTGAGATTCAGATTTCCAGAATGATTAAACATGAAATGAAATAACTAAATTATTAAATGCGTAAATCACCAACGAAAAACTAAATAATTATAATCAAAGATATGACCGCTCTGAAACCACTTGTAGGTTCCGGGCACAGCGGAAGCGCATTAGTGGGTTAGCCCAACTTTAATTTTAGTGTTAAACAACGTTCAATCCGAGATCTGTCACGATATAAAACACCGGATCTTCGGAATGGAATGAAGAATGAAAAAGAAAAAAAGAGAGTCCCGGAACCATTGAGATAGGATCATCATATGTTGGTTATAATTAATTTAATTAATTCACAATAATTACCTCGGTGGAATTATTTGTTCGTCGATGTCTCCGATCACAATCCTGTGATCTATCGTTGCGCCGTAGAATCCAAGTATAGAATTCCTCTAGCGGTGATCCAAACGTGCTCCACGTATCTATGGACGTCGCCGAAGGGATCTCCGGGTGCTAGTGTGGAAGAACCTTCGCTTGCAATTTCCACCTTCGACCGCCTTGATCCGGTGGAGGATCTCACTCTCGTAACTTGAGGGCGTTCTTGGTGGAAAGGGAATTCTCTCTTGGCTTGAGAGTATTTCCAAATCCATTGTGCACAACAATGGCTCTACACAAGTGTTGGGGTTTTGAGGATATTTATAATCGGGTTTGAGGTTAATAGAGTTATGACAATAAATAAACACGTTACACGTTTTATTTATTTCATTAACTCTAATTGAAAACCCCCATGTCGAATCATTAATTCCTTGAAATGTGCCCATGCTGATTATAATAAATATCATTTAATAAAACAATATTATATCCTCAAAATCCCAACTGGAAAACTACACGGCATGTACTTGTTTTCCATAAAACTACACGGCGTTTATATTTAATATACATGGCGTGTACTTTTATTTTCCATTTTTCTCCACCACATTTATTAGACCTTGAGTAATGGCTATTTATTTATTAAATAAATGTAACTTCATTACTTGCTAATAAATATATTATTTTGCCCACAATATATTCTCTCGAATAACTAGTGTTGAAATAAATGCGATCAGGCATCCTTAAATAATTATTAAACCACAGTCGGGAATAATATTTATTTAACTTGTTAAATTAATATTTAACTGAGATACATGGACACACTTAGTGTGTGACCCTCTAGGCCTCTTTCTCAGTGGCATTAGGCGGAGCCTGCCTAAAGTCCAAGGTTAGCGTCTAGCAACATGCCAAGGCACCCATAGAGAAAGAAGTTAACGCCACAATGACGTGTCACCTCCTACGAACGCTTACCGTGTAATATAATCCATTTGTCTCAATATCTATAATCAAGCGGGTTTCATGCTAGTGTCATCAACCCATGTGCTCGATTATTCTTTCTTTGACTTCCCGGAACTGAACTCGCCCATACCTTACCATGGCCATGGATTTATTTAGGATATATAAATTCCATCAAAGGGCCTGAGATATCTACTTCTGTTATGGAACAGAATGGAAAAATCCTTTTTTGCATTATCTATTAATGCAGTATTACTCGTGACGCACCCAACGTATCCTACCTCACTGCGAATAGTGTGTCATCACAGTTTTCTTCAATACATCTAAGTGCATGAGTTGTAATACCCATTAATAATAATATTAAAGTCTAAGGACCAATACACACGTCCAGAGATAGGAACATCCAATGACACTATGAAATGGAGATTTCCTACTGGCAGGTCTTGTTCTCATAATATCCTCTTGGATATTACCAAGGGTGCACACCATGAGAAGGTGCCTCAAAGTTTTATGAGTCCTCACCCCTAATGACCTGTATTATTTGTGTCCCTAAAATAACATCATCTGGCCATAGAACATATATTCAAGAACAGTGTTATGGCACTTCTGGGTTCTCATCATAGCAGGGATCCGCTATGACCCTTTAATGCAACAGTTGTCCTTAGGACATTATCACATGCATTGTCACGCAGAAGAACAAACAAGATGTGATAAGGATTTTATTAATGAATAAAGTACAAAGTAGTTGGTTCTAGGCCACCAACTCCAACAGACACCCCAAAATTAAGGGTTGATGGTGACAATGATGTTAATGATGTTACAGTTTAATTTGAAATGGAAAGAGATGATGAAACTAAAACTCATAAGGATATTGATGACGTCAATGATGAATATGAAGACATTGACATCGTCAGATATGAAGATGGTGTTGAAGGTGAACATTGACATAGTTAAATGCTGTTTATAATCATAACTAATATATATATATATATTTTATAGTTATTTTCAACTATCTACTAACAATAATCATTTTATGTTTCAGATGGACCCTGATCTTTTTTGTGAGTTGGAGGAGGATGAGCTACCTTTGGATGAGGAAGATTTGGGATCATCTGACCCTCAGGCTACTGGAGGTTCAGGGGGTACGTGGAGGGGGCGCGGTCTTGTGCAACTGATGATTCCTGACCCTATCCCCGAGCAGTGTCCACATCTTGGTTTCGATCCACGCACGTGGAGGTATGATAACCTGTGTATTTTAGTTAGCTTTTGTTAATTTATTTATATACTAATTGTTTGATTATTTGTTCTTTTTTCACAGTTTTGTGCATGTAGCTGTTGGATAGGGAAGTGCTATCTTGCGCAATTATTTTTCTCTACCATGGATCACATGGGAACAGATTCTCGTTGATGTGCGGCTTGTAATGTTAAATCATTGGCTGGTCTATAAATAAATAATATTTATTTAAAAATTTATTTCATTAATAACTTGATATTATAAATTATTTGTAGGGTTTGTGGTATCTCATCGATAATAGCATGTGTGTTGCTATCCACAAGGCATGGGAGGTGTCTATGCGTGAGCGTTTCTGTCAGTTTTTTGCATAATTTGAGAAGGATAACCATTAATAAAGTAGGATAAACAGTATTTGATCAGTCATGTAGAGCCCACCGACCAGAGTAAATTTCATCTCACATTTGGTATGGATTATGTTCACACTGGTTGAGTGGTGGATTTCAAAGGAGATCTTCATTGGGCCGACAGAACCGGGGGAGACAGGAGGTGACACATTGAGCTGGTAGTCGTACATTCAGTACGCATAGAGAGCATCTGGTAAGTATCTTTTTTAAATATTTTATATAACATTACATATAAAAAGTTTCTTTTATATTCATATAGGCAGTCGAGCATCCCGATATTACAGAGTACAACGTTTATCAGAGGATGTACAGTGATCCAGCCACTTAAGAGATTAGAAGTGATCTCCAGTGTCAGATTGTGGTAAGTATTATTTATTTTTCAGATTGAAAATTAACTACATATAATATTTTCACTATTTTAATTTCAAATTGAAACTAAAGGATTCATATGAGGTTGTGACCTCTCAGACACGAGCTGAGATTCAGGCCGAGATGGCTGATCAGACTAATTCCCACCATTTTGATGAGGTGGTATGGATGCAGGCGACCCAGTATGCATTCAAGAAGGGCTGAGTAGTCGGTATCAGATCTCATTTGACTCCTGGGACTTATTATGGTACTACTGCAATGTAGGCATCCGACTCAAGAGGATCTCATGGAGAGGCATCATCTTCTAGATCACAGTATCAAGAGCAGTTGTGAGCTCAAACTGAGCTTATAAAGAGTTTATAGAAGAAACAGGAAGAGATGTGTCAGTAGCAGCAGCATGAGGAGGACATGTGTCGATGGCAGCAGCAGCAGCAACACGAGGAGGACATGTGTCGATGGCAGCAACAGTAGCACGAGAAGATGAAGTGCATGCGCCGTCTGACTCGTAGTTTAGGGATGGAGTTTCCTCCACCATCTCCTCCAGCTCCTCCAAAAGACTATCCCCCCAATGATTTTTTTTATGTTAAAAACATTTGAATTGAACATTTGTTATAATATGAACTATTTACAGTTTTTGTCTTTTATATTAGTGAGAATATTGCATATTTTTTTTATTATTTTTAATATTTTATTATTTATTATTAGTATTATATTTTTTTAATGTTTGTTTATTTTACTAATAATAATAATAATAATTTATGATTTTTTATATTTTTTTCTGAATATTGAGATTTTTTTTATTTTTTTTATTATTTTACTAACATTAATATTATTATTTTCATTAATCATAATTTTTTTATTTTTTTTATTAAGTATTTTCAAATATTGATATTTTTAATATTTTTTATTTTCTATTATTTTAATAATATTAATATTATTTTTTTCATTAATCATAATTATATATTTTTTTTTATTTTATTAAGTATTTGCGATATGACCTTTTACGACAGGGTCCCGTTTCAAATAGATTATATATTTTTTTTTAAAAAAGTTTTTGTGACGGGTTACTTTACCATCACAATAACTTTGTTGTGACGGGCCTGTCGCAATAGGTTTATAACATATAAGCTATTTTTGATTGGTCGGTGTCCCGTCGCAAATAATTTTTGTGACGGGCCCATCGCGAAAGGTTTTTGTATATATAATGTATTTAATTGGACATCTATTTGTGATGGGCCTGCTTCTCATTGCAAGTAGTATTTTTTATGATGGGCCCGTCGTAAAAAATACTAGTTGCGACGTCGTTTACTGTAATGGGAGATTTGCGACGGGACCCCATCACAAAAGGGTTTTTGTGACGAGAGCCCATCACAAATAACTCTTCGCAAAACACCGAAATTCCAGTAGTGTAGTGTGCCCAAGAATATCTTGATCAAGCATTCATTGATAAATATAATGTAGCATGGAGTAATTTCTAAATCCACATTACCTTATCCACATCAAAGTTATCATGCTAATAAAGAGGATCGATGATGAGTCTTACATGTTAACATTGATAAACAAAAATATAGCATAGAGTAATTCCTAACCACACATTTCCTTATACACATCAGAGTCATGATATAAGTAAAATGAGTATCGATGCTGAAACTTATATTTATTATAGATACTTCCATTATTTTTCAATACATGCATCATAGGTAATGGTGTTATCCCACAACAATATGCCTACTATCATGACAAATGAATATCATATGAGTTATAGTATGATGGATATCCATTATTTCATAAGATATTGTGTTTAGATGCAAAGATTTTGTTAAGGATATAAACAAACTTGCATCAAGAAAAACACAATGTGCATTTAAAGTAATTATCCAAAAGTTTTCTAAGGATATTACATAAATCCATAAGATATAAAAGTGATAGTCAATTTATAGACTATATTTCTATATAAGGTTGCACACATATCTACTTGATATAGTGGGAGAAATATTTACTTGGGTTCAGTCAATGCCAAAGATGCACAAGAAGTTGGCAAAGGAACAAGTTCTACAAGAACTCATGGAAGATAAATATTCCAGAGACACATACTCTGTAGGGAGGATGAAACCATAGTAGTGGTTTTATATTAACTGAGGTTAGTGATATATTATTCATTGATAATAATAAATCCTACAAGCAGTGTATGGAATGAAGCTAAAATTGGTAAAATCAATTAAAATTCAATAATAGATTCCATGTATCAAAGTATAGGGGGTTATTATTTTGAATACTGAGGTGGGTATTCAAGTGTAACTGTACATGGATGGTATAAGTGTGGTACCAATAAGGCTTGATTGGTAATACCAAATCATTATGCCTAAATCCATTAAAATTTTACTTGTTATAGCTACTTTTCATGATTGTTTTATTGATCATTGGATGTCAAGACCACCAATCATGGAAGGTGTCTATACGACGCAACCATAAAAGGATAGTGACACCATGGAACACCAATAAAGGGTGAAAGTTACTAAAATCCAGTTTAGGATTTAAGTAAGCAATAAGATCTTAGAGTATTCATTTGGAATGAATATTTCCCATGTGTCTACCAGTGGTTAGTGGGATCTCCATAGTTTTCAAAGTTAAATATGTTTTCTAACATATGAAAAACATATATTGGTCTTACAGTTATTTAAGACTAGGATGAAAGTAACTCTCTAGAGACTGAATTAAAGAAGAAACCTAAGTTCTAGAGAACTGAATCTACTGAGGTAGGCCTAACGGTTGTTGAGACCTATTCAATAGTACATATACTAACAAGGTAATGAAAAATAAATGTTGGAATATTTAGAGAGATAATTTTCATCAATGTAACATGGTGTAAATCTATACAAGAAGAAATTCATAGGCATAGGAGGAGATTAAAGTGGTGATTTGAATGTCATACACTTCTATAATGGATTAATCACATATTTCATGATATGTACTAAAAGTGATATTTCCAACATATATTATATAGTATGAAAAAATCAATTATATCTAGGAGAACTGCAAGGGAAGTAGTCATAAATATCTGATTATATTTGAGTAAGTATAGAAGATATGTACCCGGTATGTGGAGAGGAATGGATACTATTTACAAGGGGAAACAAACTAGTCTTCCTATATAGTCAATATGAACTAATATCATAGTTAGGCTAAGGTAATGAGAAATAAAATTTCATTTAAGCCAGTGGTATCCATTCCTACAAATACCGAGTGTGTTGCGGCTTTTGAGGCAGCTAAAGAAGTAGTGTAAAATACATAATTATTTGTTCTAGTTCTTGGAATTGCACTTAGTAAGTAAATTTTTATCATTTTCATAATTCTATTACTAATACTAGACAAGATGTAAAGTTTGGACAATGGATGAAAGGGATATACTCAGGGATAACATCTCTTGAGGAGTTTTACTCAAAGGAGATAATGTCACATATAGCATAATAGCCACGCAGTGAAGACGTGATAGGCCCCATGACTAAAGCCATAACTCAGTATAAACATGATCTTATCATGTGAGAGCTAATAATGATAATAATCAAGTATGTTCTAGTACAAGTGATATTGTTGTAGAATTTGGTTCTATAGAACGGACGTTATCAGTACTTTTTATTACCATACCATGTGTATAGTGAGTTATGCATGATGTACACTTACCATTATAGTGTAGAAATTTATGCATCCACTGTTTAAATGGTAATTTCCATGTATTAGTTGTCTTATCAAAAGTTTGTAGTGGTCATCATGCTATAATGAGAACCTCAAGATATTATGATATTAATCTTAAACATATGACCTATGGTCTAGATACGTCATACTGACTGGAAAAAGTTGATGTATAACTATTAGGTGTTGGGGGATCATAGCATTGAGACTTCTTCTCATGAATTTTGCACTTGGTGATCTCGAGTAGATGAGATCATGATGATAGACCCTCTAATAAGAGCACTACATGTTTTGGGTATCATTGTTAATTCCTATCTATATACATTTTCATTGGTTTCCTGACTTGAGATATTTATCAATGTGTATCATTTGATCACATACTTTAATGTAAGTAAAAAACCATGACATTGAATTCATGGTGAGGTGGCTTGTGTTGGGTGTGTCATTAGTGGTATAGCTTGTTTGAATGATCAAGATAGAATTTTTTGCTTCCGAGTTGAGGAAGTGATATCTCAGGACTGGTTGATCAGGATAGTAGTACCTTCATAAATTCATGGTCATGGTAGTCGAAGGTAAGTCCACCCATTTAGATAAAAAAATAATAAAGCGATAAAGGAAGATGAAAAAATTGTGCATCCTGCTTTACAATATATCGCATAACAAAGAGATTATATTACAATTTTCATATTCATAGGATGGTTGTCATTGTCAGGAATATTTTTTATCTCTTTAGGTGTCTTGATGGGTTGCTAGACTCTACTCCTGGTCAGTGAATACTGTTCACTACTATCAAGATAAGGACCTAGAGGGTCACACACAATAGTGTATTCAAGAATCTAATATATTCTCGTGAATAGGTATATAGGACATGGTGGGCCCTACCACGGTGTTTGAGAGTTGTCCAAGAATTATCGATCACTGATAAATAAATAAATTCATTATTATTCAAGTATAAAATAATTGGGTTTAATTTATTTATTAAAATTATTTACAAGTGTTTGAGTAAATACAAAGAACAATATTATATGAACAAATATTGTTTTAATATTCAAGGTTCATTTAATATTAGTGGGAATTACTAGTCGAGTTAATGACTCAAGTTCATCACATAATATATTTAATATATATTGCAAGTATGTGATAAAATATAAATAATATTTATAAAACAGTTAGTTTATCATAATTATTTATTTATTACTTATTTAGTGGACATTAAATATATGAGGGTCGGAGAACCCTAATTGGGTATTTCATACATCCACTATATAATTCTTAGAGAATATCATTCCATGGATAATTCATCAGTTGGAATTGAGATGTTATCTCTCCTCCTACTTCCTTGAGAGAAAAAGTCTCTCTTCAAGCGATTGATCCAAGAATGCCTTCGACGGATTGAAGGGATAGGATCAAGTTGATCATCATGATGCTGAAAGACCTATCAAAGCTTCATTCTAGCACCCAAAATTTGATGAAAAATGAGTATGTGGATTCTTGGAGTGTGTGTGGACAATCTAGAGGGGTTTGGATTCAGATCCTTCGACCAATGATCACTGGTGACTAGCTGCAGTCGAACATGTCGTCAAATAGAACAAGGTACTCATTTTTAATTTATGTGGTCTTATTTATCCACATGAGATCATCAAACTATATCAAGGCTTGAAATCTCTAGATATGAAGAATTTTTGTCACTCTGGTGATGAAAAAAATTATAAATCCCTGACCCATCGGCTTCTGTTGTGTGCCCTAGTAATAATGGGGTCTTTACTGCTAGGTACCACATCAAACTCTTAGATGAAGTTGTGTATCCAAACTGCTTATTTAGTAGCCTCGGAAGCTATAATATAATTAGACTCTACTATTATGTGACAATAGCTTAATTTGAACTCTTCCAGCTCACAACACCTCCATTGAGAGTAAAGATATATCTTGTTTGTAATTTTAGACCATCTTGATCTATTTGGAAACTAACATCTACATATCATCTGATGACTAGTTCCTCATCTCCTCCATAGAACATGAACATGTCCTTAGTTCATATTAGATACTTAATTATATTCTTTACTTTCATACAATAGAGTTCATCTGGGTCAATTTGATATTTTCCTACCACACGTAAGGCATAGGTGAAATCTAGCCTAGTACATAACATAGCATATGTGACTTACTCAAACGCCGACACGTATGGAATACTTATTATCCTATGTATTTACTCATGTGTCTAAGTATACACTTTCTTGTAAATCTGAATTCCATGTGACATCATCAATAATCCTCTCTTGGATTGTTTTATACTTAATATCTTCAGTATCTTTTCAATATATGTATATTTATTAGAACAAGAAATCTCTTGGATCTATCATGATGGATCTTAATCTCGAGAATATATGCCGATTCAATAAATTAATTAATAGAGAAACATGTATTTAACCAATATTTAATAGATAGGAAGAATGGTATCTCATTTCCAATAAGTAATATTTTATCAATGTAAACTATTAAGAAAACGACCTCACTCCCACTAAACCACTTATAGATACAAGGATCACATTCATTCTTTAAGAAACCGAATTCTATTATGGATTCATAAAATCAAATGTTTCATGACCTAGATACTTTCTTTAATCTATAAATATATATTTTCAATTTTCATATCATGTTGGCATCCTTTGAGGTCACAAACCCTTCGGGTTGTGTCATATAGAAATCTTCTAAAAGGCTCCCATTAAGGAAGACTATTTTGACATACATTTTTCAAATCTCATGGTCATGGTAAGCCATTATGGAAAGTATAATTATGATGAATTTCATCATTTCAGCTGGAGAAAAGGTTTCATCGTGGTATATGCCTTGATGTTATTTGAACCCTTTATCAACCATTCATGCCTTATAGGTACCAACTTGTCCATCCATTTCTATTTTCTTATTGAATTACCATTTATAAACAATGGACTTTACATCCATTGGAGGATCTACCAAAATCTATACTTGGTTTTGGTACATTAAATCCATTTCAGAATTCATAGCTTCTTGTCATTTGGCAACATATGTGTCACTTACTGCTTCCTTATAGGTTAAAGGATCATTATTATCAACTAATAATGAGTCACCATCCTTGGTGACTAGAAAAGAATGGCTTTCAAGTTCTCTAACCTCTCTTGTACTCCTACATAGTACTTGTGTCTCTGTAACATTCTCTTCTATGAGGTGTTTTGGAATTTTTTTCATGTTCCAACTCTTATATATCTTTGTCCTAGACTTCATCGAAGTCTATCTTGCCTAAACTATCTATTTTAGGGATAGTATACTTCTCAATGAATGGGGGACATATTTCAACCATGACATTTTTATCTGAAAGTTCGTATAGGTAGTATCCCCTTGTTTCCATGGGATATCCTATAATGATACACTTAGTGCCTCAAGGTGAAAGTTTGTTTCCAGAAATAGCATTTAAAAACACTTTGCATCCCCACACTTGTACATGCAACAACATGGGTTTATTTCCATACCAAAGTTCATATGGAATATCATTTTCTACTTTAGTTGGCACTCGGTTTAGAATGTGTGATGTTTTCTGTAATGTGTATCCTCAAAAGGATAATGGAATATTCACATGACTGATCATTAATCTCACCATGTCTAATAAGGTGTGGTTCCTCCTTTCACTTACACCATTCTGTTGTGATGTATAAGGAGGAGTGGGTTGGGATAAAATCTTAAACTCCTGTAAATGATCAATCAAGACTTGATTAAGATATTCATTTCCATAGTCTGAGTGGGGTTTCTTAATATTCTTACCAATCTAGTTCTCAATTTCATTCTCGTATTCCTTGAATCTATCAAAATAATCTGAATTATACCTCATTAAGTAAACATATATATATCTACTAAAATCATTAGTAAAAGTTATGAAGTATGAGTAACCACCTCTTTCTTCAACTGAAAATGGTATACACACATCGGTATAAAGCAACTCAAGAAGCTCGGCGGCCCTTTCACCTTTTCCACTAAATGTATATTTGATAATTTTTTCTTGTAAACATGAATGACATACTCCAAGTGGTGTTAGATTAAAAGAATTTAAATATCTACCTTGGTATAATTTGGTCAAACATTTTTTATTTACATGACCTAGCTAGTGATTCCATAGTTTGGTGTGGTATGAATCATGTGAATTAGTTTCATTATCTATATTCATTACATGGTTCGTGTAATCTAGCACATAAAGACTTTTATTTAAATACACATTATCATAACATGTGCTTTCTTTATAAAAAGAGGAAAATTTATTCCCAAGTTTAAAAATACATATATTTGTATCAAGTCTAGATACATATATAATATTTTTTGTGACTAAAGGAACATAATAACAATCTTATAAAACCAATATCATTATCATAGGCAACATGAGGTGGTAGTCCCCAATAACCATAGTAGAAAGTCTGGATCAGTTGGTTGCTTGTAAATCTACCTCTCATCATGAAATCTTTCTATATTTACTTGGTTCTTGTATTTGAATACATGTGTGAGATCCACATATTATATCTAATACCCAATTTATTGAAACAGATAGATTGCATTCGATAACAAAGGCATCTGAAGTTTTTCCTTTCTTATATGTGTGGATGCATTTTTTCCCCTAGAGTCCCTTCTTCCTACATGAAAAACAAATAGAATCGTGTTCCTTTGTTTTCCCCTTGATCTTTCTCTTCTTGGAAGGGAATTATGAAGAATATTTTAACTTATAGATCTTATCTTTCCCTTTCCTTTTATTCAATATAAGGACGGAAGTCTTTTTTATGCTTCGTCTCCTTATCAACTTGGCGAAGCAATGTGAGAAGATCTGGAAGAGACTTATCTATGTTATTCATGTTTAAATTAACAAAACAAATATGAAGAACCTCTAATGAAGTGATGCAAGAATGAGATCAGTGTGAATTTCTTCAGGTAATTTAAACCCTAGAACCTCTAGGTGCTTAATGTATCCAATTAGTTTGACTACGTGAGGTCTAGCTAGTGCAGCTTCTTTGAGTTTACTCTGAAAATCACATTGGATATGTCAAAATATTTCTATATTTCTCTCACGTGGTAAAGACAACAGAGATGTTGGAGTATGCTATATATATCCATGTCTTCATGTAACTTCATGAGTTCACTAGAAATGAATGAAAGAATTAAACATTGAATGTAAACTACATCGCTCAAGTGTTTATCATATACAACGAACTCTTCATCACTCACCTCTATTACATGAGGATTAAGTATTAAGGATTCTAACATGTAAGATTTTGGTTCACGGCGGTCTTTCTCTAAAATTGATTTCAAGTATAATGTGGTTGAAAAACTTTTCAATATTCTAAAATTATAAAAATAATATTGTTAGTACTTCACTTGATTACAATTTATGTGTGGATAAATTAATTTTGGTTTTATTAAGCCTCCCACTATTTTATCAAGACTCAATAACCCTCACTATTGAACTCAAAATGTATCATCACTATAGACATTCTAGTGGAAAGGATCCATATTTTCCTTCTTATAATCTAGACAGAAGCCATAAAAATTATAAGTATTTACATAGGTGGTCTTGTCAACTGAAAACTGGCAGTCCCTTGAAATGTTGAGCGGAGTCTCCAATCTAGAAATCTTGACTCAGATTTTCTCAACACTTGCCTCTAAATTTTTATTAGACGAATGGGGCCGTTAAACCCAATACATATTTGGTTAATTCCGACCATTATCTTAGTTAATACTTTCCAATAATTAAAAGTGCCCCCGATGGAGGCCGAACCAGCCCTTTAACTATGGTTTCATCTTAATTCAGATGATGGAAGGCTTAATGACTTAATATTAACTTGAGAGATTTTGTTTTATTATGCATAATTTTTTTTTATTTTATCAGTTACATGTCATGTTAATATTGACTGAATTTTACTTAAGTGATTAACCATGTTTCCATAAAACATTTATGCATAATCCATTTATTTAAATTTCATATCTACATATTAATCCATTTATTTATGTGATCACAGTATTGCATCCATAAAATAAATTATGCATAATACAGAAATAAATAATAATAAAATGACAACATCATGAGCTTGTCTAATGAATGATTTATTGATTGGACAAAAAATCAACCAATGACTTTAGGGATAAACTCATTATGCCAGTCTTGGAATGAGTTAATACATCCCACTTGTGCACCTATGTATCTCTCATGTTGGTTGTGTTTCGATTCCATCTTGAATAGTATCCACCTCAACTCTATCTTGAACTGACTTTATGCCCCTTCAAATACTCCTTTTATTACAATTTTTTTATAGCTCACATGTAGGTGAGGGGAACCAAAGGATTGGTTTAATGGGAATTGCATAAAACAACCTTAGACACACATGTCCTACATAATAAGAGTAAGGGATGACATTTAGACCATCATATTTAATTTAATAATAATTAATTGCAAAACTGTACAATAAAATTAAATTAAATTAAACTAAAACATGCATAGGACTGGTCAAACTCATGATCAGTCATACACATGTAATGATTATTCATTTAAAAAAACTATCTATAATTCCTTTTAATTTGTTCTTTAATATGACCAAATGCACGCCAATTAATCCAATTAATTATCTTATTAATCAATTAATTCATTTTATCTTATTTCGTTAAATAATCCTGAAATTATCATCCGCTGTGACTTTAAATAAAATAAATTGTTTTATTTTATTTAAAAATAAATAAAATAGTACATCGTTTTTTACTTGGAATCAACTCGGTGATTACCTATATTAACTACTTAATATGGTTTTAATTGTAAACAATGAACCCATATGACATATTACGTACATAGAATGTTTCATAATTTCACAGCATGTATGGTCAATTTAATGTCACATGATACACCTAAAAATTTCATAACCTATACAATTTAATGTGATGAGTCTTTAGTATACAATAATCATACATGATTCATAGTCTCAAATATTATACTAAATTAATTAGACATTTAATATAATATAAAATGTAACGACCGGCGTGTACTGTCAACTTAATGACCTACAAAACTTGAGTCAATAAGGTTTAAGGAGTAATTAATTAAATTTAATATTTATGTGTAAACATGTAAAGTACACAGTGTTTACAACCCAGCCACACGGCGTGTACTTCTCCTCACCATATATCCACAGTACATGCCTAGGGACTTGAAAAGTACTTCTTTTGAACATTTATGATGTACACTTCATGTATAGAGAATACACAGAGTGTACTTCTAGTTACATGGTTTCCAGTATTTATGTGTCGTGTATTTAATACATGTGGTGTATTAATTTCAGGAAGTGGTTTAACCTCATGTTTTCCATCTTGAAAACATGTGGACTACATGGTTTTTCATCAAACTGCACGGCATGTACTCTGGAAAAGACGTGTGTCACCCCAAATGATCTACACACAGTGCATTTATTTTATGCGATGTTAACCAATTACACGATGACCTGAAATCCACACAAGTGTCCTTGTGTAATGGAAAAGGATACACGGAATGTAACAAATTATTACACATCGTTTAGTCATGTATTATCCAACCAATATCTTTGGAACCTCCAGATGGAATCTTCATATATAAACATTGTTAATCATTAACAGATCTTTGTGATATCTATGAGAAATGAAGAATAGGAAGGAGATATTTCGATGACAGGTCAATAATGAATTAAAACATAAAATAAATCTTAACTTTTAAATGTTCAATGATCAATACTAAAATAAATAATTATAAATTTGAATGTAACATGGCTTTGATACCACTTGGTGGTTTTGAGTGCAGTGGAAGCACTAATCGGTGTCGATCCAGAATCAGTAAATGTTGGATCCAATGGATCATTAGTATATTGTATAATATTTTAAAATCATAACCAATGAAATTTTTCCAATCAAATATAGATAAGAAGGTCACTGAAACCAAGAGAGGATCTTTTTCAAGTTAAATTTACAATTAATTTAATTAATTATGAAGAATGATTACCTCATTCCTTTGGGATCATTATTCACAATGGATGTTGATGGTCCGAAACCTTTTTTAGTAATTTGTCATTATTCTTATAGGATCCAAGTGTAGAATCCCTTTAACGATGATCCACACATGCTCCTTTGATCTTCGAACAACACTGATGAATTGTCGAATGCTAGCATAGTAAATTGATCATATTATGTTATTCATCTAGATCGCTTCACTTATCTTCAATCTTGAAGAAGTTATCTTGATCTTCTCATTCTTGAGAGAATGTGAGATGGAAGAGGAGAATTCTATAGAGTAATATGTGGTGCACAACAATCCTCAATTATCCTCTCTTAGAAATTATAAGTAGCCTATTTATAAACCTAGGATTAGGGTTTGAATTTTAATTAATTGCATAAGTTCCCTTAATAAAATACCAAACTCTTGTCTAACCTCATTCCATGTATTAAAATAATACTATTATTTTTATTTCAAGGCGTGTGCTAACTGGTGCAATGATAAATATTATTTTACCAGCTTACAAATTAATATTTATCATTGGACATGATCTTAGTCCACTCATCCTCTTCAACATTTATTTAATACCTGAATAAATATTTAATTAAATATTTATTCATAAAATAAATATTTCTTTCATTATACGGAAAATAAATATTTACTAAATATTCAATAAAATAAATATTTTCAATTGATAAATCCTGAATAAAATTATTCCTCGATCTTGAGAATAATATTTATTTCAATGATTAAATTCATATAGAATTTCATTTAGAACAAAGCAAAGACATAGTGTATGACTCTCTGGTATTATTTCTCATTGGAATTAGGTGGGATTTTCTAAAGTCCAAGATTATATTCTAGCAATGGGTCAAGGCATCCAAGAGAAAAAAAGTTAATAACGTGAAGTTGATAACCACAAATGAGTGATCGCTGTGTAATGTAATATGTTACGGCCCAAACTTTTATTAATGGAATTTCTCCTTTTTATAGTAATTTCATATAGTATAAATCTCATAAAATCACTTATAGACCATAATAAAAACTTTATAAATGAAGAATTAATAAAATAAGAAGTATTTCTATAAGTTAAGGAACCAATACCAATAAAATAGTAACATGACCTTAGGAATAGTAATATAACCCTTATGAATAGTAAATCGGCCAAATGAATAGTAGCATCACCCATGAAAGTATAAATAAAATTTAGTTATATTATAAATGAAAGTATGGTATAATTATATCATAGTCTAATTAAATAAATTTTTTAAAAATTATTAATTAAGTGTTGGTATTTTTGTAAGTCATAAATATTTAATTACAATTTAATGATTATTTTAATAATTTAGAAAGGAAAATTATTTTCATAAAATATATTAATAAATTAATATTTTGATGTCTTGTGATTTTAAGATAATTTTACGAGACCTTAAGTAATTTCTCAAAGTGTTATAAAATCAGTTATAATTTTAAAATCTATATTTTCCAAGTAAATTTTGATTTTAATTAAAAATTAAATTACTTATATTTAGATTTTTTTTCATAAAATGGATTTCATTTTTTAATTATACACATTGAAAAATGGTTAGGGTGAATTTTTTGTATTTTTCTGAAATATTTGAATTTTTGTGAATAGTAAAATATGGTAATTTATGGTATATATACATTATAAGATAAATCTACTATTCATTGAGTCATCGCTGATTTAAGAACCATAATATAGAACTTACTTTAATTATTTTAATATATTTATAGATAATTCTCAAACTGTACATATTTTTGAGCCAAAATAATAAACTAGTGAATATAATAATGAGAAAACACCCCTCTCCTCCACTATAAATACCACCCCTAACCCCCTCTTCTCCTCATACCTCTCGAGTTTTGATCCTTGACCAAATTATACCAAATACTCTCCCTTATCCCCTTCCTCATGTACAGGATCTCTTTGTCTCACCAAAAGACCAAAACTTTTCCCTAAGAAGGTTCTCAAGGAGGATAAATCCAAGAGGTAAAATCCTCTTACTTTTTCTTTTAATTTCTTTTCAATTTCATTTCTATTCTTCTCTTATACTCGCCTTATCTTATCCAAATGGCATGATAACTCTATTATGTTTGATATAATGTAATTCAATCATGTTAATGGAAGATCCATCACTAAACTTCTCCCTCTCTCTCTTTTATTCTAAAAATGAAATCATCGCCCGTGATGTGTCAATTTAGCGACATCATGGGCGATGTACTTTCATTTTCCTTTAACACCTTAAAGGATATTAATAAAACCATTATAATGGTTGAACATATTTTAAAATTTATTTTAAAACCCTATTTATGTTCTATAACTAACATATACACATAATACTAAATGATAAAATAAAATGAGTTCATTGTGATCGAAAAACTGCCAAAATTAACTTAAAACGATCATCATTAACTTTTATCTATTGATTCATCCTCATACCATATAACCAAATTATTTATAAGATCATTTAAGCTTATATAATATCATTAATAACATATAGTAACAATTCTGTATATTTATCCTCATTTTACATGAACTTCCATTTATGAATACATGTGAACTGGTCGTGAAAACTAAGAAAGCAAATGCTCCCGAATGATGAAATTAAACTCTATAACTCGTCAAAAGAACCATAAATGAACTTAATAAAACTATAATGAATCAAATACATGTATAAAAGGTTTTTTATATGTAATTAATGAATATAATGTGATTATACAGGATATTAATGTGAAGGAATATTTCAGACACAAGGTAAGGGGAATCCTCGAACCCAACTCTTTTTCTTTGTCTTTTCCCTCTTTCACCCCATTTCAAATATGGATAATACTTAAATATAATTTATTTATCATTATCTTACCTTTTCTGTGCTATACATGTTTTATACTTGAGTTTATGGAAAACACAATATTTTCAAAAAAGAACTCTTCTTTCAAAACAAAACACACCTTTTACTTTTTGAGATTGTTTATTCTTCACTCAAGGATGATGATTATTATATCAAGTTTGTTATTCCATATTTCATTTTGTAACCCAAAGTTTATGAATATATGATATATAAAATGAAACTCATTCCTTTCCATGGGTTATTTTATGTTCAAGATTGATATATGTTCTATGTGGCATGCATGATAATGTAAATGTTATGATGTGACGAGTGTGCTCAGAATTATATAGTGCAATGTAAATGTTATGATGTGACATATGAACCCAGAATTATATATTTCTCCAATGAATTAGGTAATGTGATGTATCTCATGAGAAAAAGTGAAATATGTGTGATCATGATTCCATATTTGTTCACAACTATGTGTGATAGTATACCACTAAGACATGATGTTTCATTTTTATGCATGGACACATTCCATGACTTTATCTAATACTTCCTCTCATGATTATAATTATGATGTTATGATTATGTTCACCCCATGTTATATTGTTTCGTGTTCTTATCTATCCTCTTATTGAGCTTTTTTCACACCTCTTTCTTTGATGTATATCCTCAAGTGACTACTTATACTAAGGAGAATTCAAGGGCCAATAAGAAGCTAGTGAAGAAGGAATTAAATAAATTCTTATGTTTTATTTTGTAAATGTTATGTATGGTCCTAGTTTTACCAAGATATTAAATCTTTGGATCATGTTCATGTAATACTTTTATGTTGTTTATCTTTAAAATGATGTAATGGTAATGTAATAAAAAGCAGGGTCGTCATAGTTGGTATCATAGTACAGTTTAGTTAATTCGAGAATTAGGATTAGAGAACCTTAGTGAAAACACTTAGTATGATACTAAGTATAAGTAATCACCTAAGAATATTTATTTTAGAAAATTATAAACAAAGGGATCCCAAAATATATGCCTTTAGACTTAATTTCACAAAGAAATAAATTATTTATTCATGAATTGTTGACTTTTGTTTTGTTCTAACTTTTTCTGTTTTAGAAAATAGTGGGAACCAGAAGAAACCTAGCCAACAACCCATGAGAGGGACAATATAGCGATTTCCCAAACGACATCCCCAATGCCTTGGGAGGTGGAGTTAAAAATTTCATGGAGATTCTTACCCAGCTATCTCAGGTTATGAACAATATCCTGAATAATGTGAAACTTCCACCTTCACCTAAGAGGGAGAAACTGGTTATCGAGTGTTTTATGCATCAACGACCACCAAATTTTAGTGGATCTTCCAATCCACTAGTTACGAAATAGTGGGTCAAAACATTGGAGAATATCTTTTCTATGATTCATTTTTCTAAGACAGAGAAAGTTACTCTTTTTGTTTATCGTTTAGATGGAGAGGTCAACCAAAGGTGGACGTTGATTAAGAATACCAAGCCGAAGGATGAAATTGAAGAGATAGAGTGGGATGACTTTAAGATAATGGTTCTTAATAGGTATTTCCCTAAAACTCTTCATACAAAGATGGAGAGATAATTCATAGAGATGAAGAAAAATGAAGGAGAATCTATCACATCCTACGAACAAAAATTCACAAGGCCTGCAAGGTATGCTTTGGGTTTTGTTATCAATAATGATATAAAAACCGATAGATTATTTAGTGGTTTAAAACCACACCTTCGAAAGGATCTTGAAATTTGAGACTTCGGGAGTTATGAAGAAGTTGTTCGATGTGATCTCAAAGTGAATATAGAGTTTAAAGAATAGTCTCATGGCTATGGTGATAAGAAATGAAATATAGAGTTTCAAGTTGAAGGATATAATGAGAAAGGTGGAAAGAAAACTCAACCACCCACATGTCAAAAATATGGGAAGAAGCATCATGGGAACGTCCTAAAAGGGATGGGTAAATGCTTTAAGTGTGGGAGAGAAGGCGACCAAGATCATGAATGTCAAAAATTCACGAGGAAGCATGACAATGTGGTGGATGAATGGAGAGCACCACCCATGGTCCAATGCTACAACTGTAGGGAGAAAGTGAACTATGCAAGCTAGTGCACTAAACCTCAAGTCCTCGGGAGTAATCAGTGTCAGCATCCACCAAAGCCAAAGGATCAAGGCAAGGCTTATTCCATCACTACTGCTAAAGTGGAGTAATAAAATAGAGTCATACATGTTACACTTCTTATTCACTCAAGAATGGAAAAAAAACTTATTTGATTCTAGTTCTATGCATTCCTTTATATCTTGCAAGTTTTCTAGAACTATTGAATCAAAGCCCCAAAACCTTGAAGTATAGATATCTGTAAAAACACCAAGTGGTTCAATCATTGCAACCCACGTATTAAACTATTCTCCTTTTGGAATATGTGGGAATATTCTTCCATTGAATCTCCTAATACTTCCCTTGGTGGAATTTGATGCTATAATGGGAATGGATTGTCTCTCGTTATATAGAGAACATATAAACTACTACTAAAAGGAAATATCTCTTCATATTCTGAACCATCCCTTAATCCTCTACAAATGCAAGGATGATCATGAATATCCTTTGGAAAATAGTTCAATGATATGGGTATTTATTCCTTGTGAATAAAGATACCTCGCTCAAATGGTTGAGTCAAAGGAAGGTATCAACCTGGGGGGAATTCCCATTATGAGGGAATATAGTGATGTATTTCCTGAAGAGTTACCCAGACTTCCCCCGAATCATGAGGTAGAGTTCTCAATAGAACTCATACCCAGAGCCAATACTATCTCAAAATGTCCCTATAGGATGGATCCTATTGAACTGGAGGAGTTAAATAAGTAGCTACAAGAGCATTTGGAAAAATTGTTTATACGCCCTAGTGCATCACCTTGGGGTGTGTCAATGCTCTTTATTAAGAAGAAGGATGGATCAATGCGGTTATGTATCGATTATTGGAAACTCAACAAGATCACCATAAAGAACAAGTATTCTCTTCCAAGGATTGATGACTCATTCGATCAATTGTGATGAGGTCAGTACTTCTCAAAGGTGGAACTTCATTATGGATATCATCAACTAAAGGTGAAGAAGGAAGATATTCAGAAGACTGCCTTACGTACAAGTTATGGGCACTACAAGTTTCTGGTGATTCCCTTCGGACTTACTAATCACTACGGGAAAAATGGGTATTTGCGACGGGTTATTTGCGACGGGGATAAATCCCGTCGCAAAGAGCCCCGTTAGAAACTTATTTGCGACGTGGGAATTCCCCCGTCGCAAATAAGTAGTTATTTGTGACGGGATAGCTTTCCTCGTCGCAAAAGGACTGGCGCGCTTTGCGCGCCAAATCGCGGGAAAGTTATTTGCGACGGGCGGTTACGGCCCGTCGCAAATAACCGGCGGCGGTAAAAGATATTTGCGACGGGCATATACCCCCCGTCGCAAAAGGACTGGCGCGAGTTATTTGCGACGGGCGGTAACCGCCCATCGCAAATAACCGGCGGCGGTAAAAGATATTTGCGACGGGAATATACCCCCCCCCCCCCCCCCGTCGCAAATAGTATGTCGGCAGGTTGTTATTTGCGACGGGTCCCGTCGCAAATGTCTATTTACCCGTTGACCGTAATAAATGCGGGCTAAGGTATTTGCGACGGGTACCGTCGCAAATAATACTACTTGCGACGGGATACCCATCGCAAATACACCCGTTGCAAATAATCTAACCTATAAATACCCCCCCATCCGTTTTTTTCATTCATTCTCAAACTTCATCTTCTAGTTCTCTCAAAACTCTATTTTTAAAGTTTAGCGTTTCTTAAGTTTTATTTTTTTTTCCGGAGTTGATATTGAAGTTTTCAACAACGATCAGAGATCAACCTCAGATCCATTTTAAAGGTATTTATGTTCATTTTAATTTAATATTTATTTTAAATTTTTTATTAGTTTCAATTATTCTTAATTAGTTTTAATTTAATTATGTTTAGATTATTTTGTTACTTAATAAATTTAAATTATTAGTATTCATTGTTCATAGTTAATGGTAATTAGGAATAATTAGTAATAATTATCAATAATTAGTAATAATTACTAATAATTAGTAATAATTACCAATAATTACCAATAATTAGTAATAATTTCCAATAATTACCAATGATTAGTAATAATTAGTAATAATTACTAATAATTAGCAATAATTCGTAATAATTAGTAATAATTACCAATATTTAGTACTAAATAGTAATAATGAGTAATAATTACCAATAATTAGTAATAATAACAAATAATTAGCAATAATTAGTAATAATTACCAATAATTAGAAAAAATTATTAATAATTACCAATAATTAGTAATAATTACAAATAATTACCAATAATTAGTAATAATTACCAATAATTATCCATAATTAGTAATAATTACCAATAATTATCCATAATTAGTAATAATTACCAATAATTATCCATAATTAGTAATAATTACCAATAATTACCAATAATTAGTAATAATGAGTAATAATTGACAATAATTAGGAATAATTACCAATAATTAGAAATAATTACAAATAATTACCAATAATTAGTAATAATTACAAATAATTACCAATAATTAGTAATAATTACCAATAATTACTAATAATTACTAATAATTACCAATAATTATCCATAATTAGTAATAATAACCAATAATTACCAATAATTAGTAATAATTGGTAATAATTCGAAATAATTACCAATAATTACCACTAATTACCAATAATTAATAATAATTACCAATAATTAGTAATAATTAATAATAATTACCAATAATTAGTAATAATTAGTAATAATTAGTAATAATTAGTAATAATTACCAATAATTAGTAATAATTACCAATAATTAGTAATAATTACCAATAATTAGTAATAATTAACAATAATTCGTAATAATTACCAATAATTAGTAATAATTACCAATAATTAGTAATAATTACCAATAATTAGTAATAATTACCAATAATTAGTAATAATTACCAATAATTAGTAATAATTACCAATAATTAGTAATAATTACCAATAATTAGTAATAATTACCAATAATTAGTAATAATTAGGAATAATTAGTAATAATTAGTAATAATTAGTAATAATTAGTAATAATTAGTAATAATTAGTAATAATTAGTAATAATTAGGAATAATTAGTAATAATTAGTAATAATTTGGAATAATTAGTAATAATTAGGAATAATTAGTAATAATTACCAATAATTAGTAATAATTAGGAATAATTAGTAATAATTACCAATAATTAGTAATAATTACCAATAATTAGTAATAATTACCAATAATTAGTAATAATTACCAATAATTAGTAATAATTACCAATAATTACCAATAATTAGTAATAATTCGAAATAATTGGTAATAATTCGAAATAATTACCAATAATTACCACTAATTACCAATAATTAGTAATAATTAGTAATAATTAGTAATAATTACCAATAATTAGTAATAATTAATAATAATTACCAATAATTAGTAATAATTAACAATAATTCGTAATAATTAACAATAATTCGTAATAATTACCAATAATTAGTAATAATTACCAATAATTAGTAATAATTACCTATAATTAGTAATAATTACCAATAATTAGTAATAATTACCAATAATTAGTAATAATTAGGAATAATTAGTAATAATTAGGAATAATTAGTAATAATTAGGAATAATTAGTAATAATTAGGAATAATTAGTAATAATTAGAAATAATTAGTAATAATTAGTAATAATTAGTAATAATTAGTAATAATTAATAATAATTAGTAATAATTAGTAATAATTAGGAATAATTTGTAATAATTAGGAATAATTAGGAATAATTAGTAATAATTAGGAATAATTAGTAATAATTAGGAATAATTACTAATAATCAGTAATAATTACCAACAATTACCAATATTTACCAACAATTACCAATAATTAGGAATAATTACCAATAATTACCAATAATTACCAATAATTACCAATAATTACTAATAATTACCAATAATTACCAATAATTACCAATAATTACCAATAATTACCAATAATTATCGATAATTAGCAATAATTACCAATAATTAGCAATAATTACCAATAATTACCAATAATTACCAATAATTACCAATAATTACCAATAATTACCAATAATTAGCACCAATATATTTTTTTTCATAAATATTATTTATATAATAATAACATTATTACATTATTAGTATATTTTATTATTAATATTAAAATAATATAATTTTCTATATTATATACAATTCTCTTTTCATCTGTGTGTTTTCTGTCTCCACATGTAATATTTGCATTCTTTTTCAAAATTATCAACCTACTCGCCAATGGAGAGGTGAAAGTGAATGCAAATATTACATGTGGAGACAGAATGTTAAACACACAGATGAAAGGAGAATTGTATATAATATTGAAAATTATATTATTTTAATATTAATAATAAAATATACTAATAATGTAATAATGTTATTATTATATAATTAATATTTATGAAAAAAATTATATTAGTATTATTAAAATAATAAAAAATCAATATAATATTAAAATTATCAATATTTGTAACATGTTTTGCTTTATTCTCAACATATTCAATCTTTGCTTGAGTGTTTTTTCTAACAAATTATTCAAAACCAGTAATGCTTTTATATTTTATAGAAAAATATGGAACAACGAGGTCGTCAACAGTCATTATTAGATGACCACATATGGATAAATCAACGTAGAAATCCAAACGGTTCTGGTTTAAATCCAGTATATATAGAGGGTGTGGAGACTTTTTTATCATTTGCGGCATCAAATCCAGAATTTGTTTCAGAAGGAAAAATAAAATGCCCTTGTAGAAAATGTGCATTGAGAACGTTTGACACGTTTGACAAAGTGGGGGGACATCTCTTGCGTTTTGGTTTTCAACCAGATTATGTTTTTTGGTATCAACACGGTGAATGCAGTTCCAGATTAGGTGATACCAACTTGATTCTGGATCCATCCCAATTTCAAGATTTAGTACATGATGTTGCAGGTTCATCTGTTCAACATACAGAAACTCCGGCTAATATAGATTCAAATCCTGAGTTGGCACCGTCTGAATTTTATGAGTTGTTGAGGTCTGCTGAGGATGCATTATATCCTGGCTGCAAGATGAGCAAATTAGAAGCAGTTGCAAAATTTATGGCTATCAAATCAGATAACGGAATGTCAAACACCTATTTTGACCAGATATTTTCTTTGCTTAAAACACTGTTACCTGAAGGAAATGTTTTGCCTGCAAATTACTATGAGAGTAAGAGGCTGGTTCAAAATTTGGGACTTACTTGTCAGAAGATTCATGCATGTTCAAATGACTGCATTTTATATTCTGGGGAAAATGAGTCGTTGGTTAGTTGTCCCACATGTGGGCAACTGAGATATAAAGAAGAGCAGCATGGGAAGTCTGGTTTGATTCCTGTAAAACAGTTGATATATTTTCTGCTTACATCCAGACTTCAGCGTTTATTCATGTCTAAGAATACAGCGACAATGATGTCATGGCATAAAGTGAATATTTCAACCGATAAAAGTTTTAATCATCCAGTCGATGGTGATTCATGGAAACATTTTGATAGAGTGCATCCATCCTTTTCTTTAGAATCTAGAAATGTTCGACTGGGCCTTTCCACTCATGGTTTCTGTCCGTTTGGATCTTATGGTAGTCAATATTCATGTTGGCCTGTTTTTTTAACTCCGTACAATTTACCTCCATGGATGTTGATGAAGGAGCCATATATCTTTTTGACTTTACTAATTCTAGGACATCCGAAGAAAAATATTGATGTTTATTTGAAACCATTGATTGATGAATTAAGTTTATTGTGGAGTACTGGTGTCAGTACATATGATGTTGCTACGAAACAGAATTTCATACTGAGAGCAGCATTGATGTGGACAATTAGTGACTTCCCGGCTTATGGGATGTTATCTGGATGGAGTACACATGGTCAGAAATCATGTCCTTACTGTATGGGAGAGAACAAATCATTTATGCTCATTCATGGAAAGAAACCTTGTTATTTTGGCTGTCATCACAGATTTCTATCAGCTGATCATCCTTTTCGCAGAAACAGATCTCATTTCAGAAAAGGAACAATTGAAAGGGATGGACCTCCAAAAATGATATCAGGTTCGGAGTTAAAATCAGTTGTATTTTCATTACCTCCCATCACTTTTGGTCCCACAATAAACCAATAGAAAATTTCTGGTTTGGGGAAAGAACACAATTGGATTAAACGTAGCATATTTTGGTATTTGCCATATTGGTCTGATTTTTTGGTCCGACACATGTTGGATGTCATGCATATTAAGAAGAACTGTTTTGATAATTTGTTTCATACAGTTTTGGATACGCCAGGAAAGAACAAAGACAATGTAAATGCACGTTTAGATCTTGCCCAAATTTGCAGGCGTCCAGAACTGGAACTGTTTGAGAATGTCAGAACAGAAAGGTTACTGAAACCAAAAGCAGCTTATACACTGTCTAAAGAAAACCGTTTATTATTTTGTCAGTGGATTGCAGATTTGAGACTTCCAGATGGATGTGCTTCCAATTTGGGTAGATGTGTAAAGAATGGTCATATTACTGGATTAAAAAGTCATGATTGTCATGTTATAATGGAAAGACTTCTACCCATTGGATTAAGAGCTCTGTTGAATTCTGTGATTTGGGATTCCATAACAGACAAGTCTAATTTTTTTCGGGAAATTTGTGCGGCTACAGCAGATTATGATGCTCTATGAAAACTTGAAGAAGATGTTGTTGTAATTATATGTAAACTGGAAATATATTTCCGCCATCTTTCTTCGACTCAATGGAACATTTGATGTTACATTTGCCATATGAATCCAAATGTGGAGGTCCAGTACAGTTTCGATGGATGTACCCATTTGAAATATGCATGCAAAAATTGAAAAGAAAAGTACGTAACAAAACATCTGTTGAAGGATCTATTACAGAAGCTTATTTGCAAGAGGAAATATCTTTTTTCTGCTCCCATTATTTTGAATCTGAGTATCCTTCAAAACACAACAGAATGGGACGGAACGAGAGAAATATTGATGAAATTGACAATCAATTATCTGTTTTCAACCAGCCAGATCTTGGTTTTGGTGGAGTTTATGAACGCTGGCTTTCGGATGATGAACATCACAGAGCTCATACGTATGTTCTGCTCAACTGTGAAGAGATGACATCAGTTGTACTGTAAGTGTTTATATCACTTATTCTATCATTTATATTATAGTAAATAACTTTGTTTTTTATAGGTTGTATGATAATCATATTAAGAAACAAATTTCACAAATTACAGCAGCTGCTCTCGAAGAACGCTGACAGAAAAAAATTTCTCATTGGTTTCAAAAACTAGTAACATAATTTCTTTATCTTTTAGCAACTCATTCAATGTATAGTTTACTATATTGATAATTATTTCACAAATTTTCAGGTGTCTCGACATGCTGATAAAATTGACAAACGACTATGTATATTGAGTAACCCACCTTCCAAACTTGTTAAAACTTATAATGCATATGTGGTGAATGGATTTCAATTTCACACACATGCATATGGGGAATCAAAAAAAACAATGAACAGTGGAGTTAGCTTGAGAGGATCTCATCATCGAGAAAATGAAGTTGACTTTTATGGCATACTTGATGAAATCATTGAACTCTGTTATCTTGGACAACATTACATAACCATGTTCAAATGTCGGTGGTTGGATACAGAGAGAGGCGTGCATGTTCATCCGACTCATGGAATCATCGATATTAAATGTAAAAGTGTTCTCGCAGTAAATGAACCATTCTTATTGGCTCAACAGGCACATCAAGTTTATTACGCAAAGTACTATGCTACATCAAGAGAGTTGATTGATTGGTGGAGTATAATAAAAATCAAAATTCGAGACAATCAGTTTAGTCAAAGTGAATGTGCTTTCACTGATGTGCAAAGAATTGAATTTTTTCAAGAGAGTACTCAAAATCAATCTTTTTTACAAAGAGACATGAGTATCGATGACGACACCCCACATTTAAGAGTCGGTGATGACGATGATGTTAATGATGTCACATATGAATTTGAAATGGTAAGAGATGAAGCAACTGGAACTCGAATGGATATCGATGATGTTGAGGAGGAATATGAAGATGGCATTGACATATATGAAGATGATGATGAAGATGAACACTGATAGAATTTCATGGTAGTTATATACAATCATAACTAATATATATTTATATATAATAGTAATTATCAATTATTTTCTAACAATATTAAAATTTTCTGTTTCAGATGGATGACGACACATTTCATGAGTTGACGGATGCTGACCTGCCTTTCGATGCGGATGAGTTGCTGGCAGATGACCCTCAGCCTACAGGCGCTCCAGGGAGTACGCGGAGGGGGTGCAGTCTTGCACGATTGATGATTCATGACCCTATCCCCGAGCGACGTCCACGTCTTGGGTTTGATCCATGCACACGGAGGTGTCATAACCTGTGTGATAACCTGTGGATTTGACTAAGATTTCATTAATCTATTCACATAATAAATGTTTATTATTTTTATAGTTTTCCGCATATAGCAGTCGGACAGGGCAGTGCTATTTTGCGCAACTATTTCTCTCAGCCTTGGACCACATGGGAGCAGATTCCCATTGATGTGCAGCAGGCCATGTTCGGCCATTGGTTGGTACGTACGTAAATAAATAATTTTTATTTTGAAAATTATTTCATTTCTAACTTGATATTTTGATTTATTTGTAGGGTTTATGGTATCCGATCGAGGATACAATGCGTGACGCCATCCACGAGGCATGGGAGGTGGCCATGCGTGATCGCTTTCATCAGTTTTTGCACAATTTAAGAAAATCTTCCACGAAGAAATCAGGTGTGTCAGTTTTTGACGAGTCATGTAGAGTACACCGACCAGAGTAAATTTCATCCCATGTATGGGATGGATTATGTGCGCACTGGTTGAGTGATGCCTTTCAGAGGAGATCATCAGTGGGGAGGCAGAATCGGGGGAGACAGGAGGTGACTCATCGAGCTGGAATTCGTACTTTCAGTACTCATAGACAGCATCTGGTACATACATTATTTATAAATATTTTATATAACTATAAATATTAACAGTTTATTTTTTATTCTTATATGCTGTCGAGCACCCCGATATTACAGAGTACGACGTATATCGGAGGATGTATAGTGATCCTGCTACTGGGGAGCTCAGAGGTGATCGTCAGCATCACATCTTGGTCAGTATTATTTGTTTTCAAGTTTAAAAATTAACTTCATATAATATATTCACAATTTTAATTTTAAATTGCAACTACAGGAGTCATATGAGGCCGCAACGTCACAGACCCGACCTGAGAGTCAGGCCGAGTCATCAGATCAGACCAATGGCTGTCAGTTTGATGAGGCGGCATGGATGCAGGCCACCCTGTATGCCTTCGAGAAGGGCCGGGTAGTTGGTATCAGCTCTCGACTGACTCCCAGAGATTATTATGATAGTGCTGCGATGTCGGTGTCCAGCTCGAGAGGAGCTCGTGCATCTTCTTCTGCTACACAGTATGAGGATCAGTTGTGATCTCAGACTGCACTGATAGAGAGTCTCCGACAGGAGCAGGAGCAGATGCGTCAGCAGCTGCAGCAGCATGAGGAGGAGTGTCGACGCCAGCAGCAGCTGTACGAGGAGCAGATAAGTCGGTGGCAGCAGCAGCATCAGGAGCAGATGGAGTACATGCGGCGACTCACTCATGCTTTAGGGATGGAGTTTCCTCCACCAGCATCTGCAGATCCCCCCCCCCCTCCCCCCCCCTCCCCCCCTCCCCCCCCCCTCCCCCCCCCCCCCTCCCCTCCCCCTCCCCCCCTCCTTCAGATTAGAGTTTGTTTTTATGTTATAAAGTTTGTTAAATCAAAATATGAATTTTTTTTCTATTCGTAGTTTCTGTCTCATTATAAAATATTAATAATATTATATTTTGAAATAACAATATTAATATGAATAATAATATTATATATATTTTATAATATTAAATTTTATATATATATTAAAATTTTATAATATTATAATTTAATTATATTTTTTTGTAATATTAGAATTATTTTAATATTTGAATGTAAAATAATTCTATTATTTTTATATTAATGAAAATAACTTATTAATATTTTTTTTATTTATGAATTATAATTCTAATATTATTATATTAATTAAAATCATTTATTAATATTCTATTATTTTTTATTTTTGAATTATAATTCTATTATTATTATATTAATTAAAATAATTTATTAATATTTTTTTATTTTTGAATTATAATTGGATTATTATTATATTAATTAAAATAATTTATTAATAATTTATTTTTTTTTATTTTTTTTAGTATTTGCGACGGGATACTATGCCCGTCGCAAATAGTATTATTAATATATTGATTAAAATAATTTATTAATTTTTTTTAATTTTTTTTAAAAACTAATTGCGACGGGCCCGTCGCAATTACGATTTTTAAACGTTTTCACAAATATACGGACTAATATTTGTGACGGGATGAATCTCTGTCGCAAATAATACCTTTAGCGACGGACCCGTCGCAAAAAAATTGTTGTTGCGACGCCGTTTTCCGCGACGGGCTATTTGCGACGGGACCCCGTCGCAAAAGCCTATTAGCGACGGGATCCCGACGCAAATGACCCGTCGCAAATGCCATTATTTCCAGTAGTGAATTCCCCTAAAACATTCATGGATTTCATTAATAGAGTCTTTAGGCATTACCTTGAAAAATATGTGGTAGTGTTTATTGATGATATTCCCATCTACTCCAAGAGCAAGGAGGAACATGAAGAACATGTAATGCTTGTGTTAGAAATATTAAGGAAGTAGAAGTTGTACACCAAGTTCAACAATTGTGACTTTTGGATACAGCAAGTCACATTCTTGGGACATGTGATCACAAGTAAGGAAATTTATATAGACCCTTAAAAAATAAAGGTAATTGAGGAATGTCCCAGACCCTCTAGTGTCATAGAAATCCACAGTTTTCTTGTCTTATTAGGGTACTATCAATGTTTTGTGATAAATTTCTCACAATTATCAATCCCTCTAACTAACTTAACAAGGAAAGGGGTAAAGTATGTATGGACAGAAGAATGTGAAGAAAGCTTCAGGATCTAAATAAGAGGTTGATCATGACACTTGTAATCAAATTACTGAAAAGTGGATAAAGTTTTGTGATATAAAGTAATGCTTCCAATAAAGTATTGGGTTGTGTACTCATGAAAAATGATAATGTGATAGCCTACGCCTCACAGAAGTTGAAGATCCATGAGCAGAACTACTCGATGCATAATGTGGAGTTAGAAGTTGTGATTTTTTCCTTGAAAATCTGGCGGCACTACCTCTATGGTGAGAAGTGTGACATATATACCAATCATAAGAGCCTAAAGTATATTTTCGCACAAAAGGAGCTCAATATGAGTCAAAGGAGATGGTTATAGCTAATCAAAGACTACAATTTCTCTATTCACTATCATCCCAGCAAGGCGAACAAGGTAGTTGATGCTCTAAGTAAAAAAGAACCTGCTACTCTATCCACGTTGTGGATTAAGAAAGACTCTATCTTCTTGGACATGAAAAGGATGGATTTTGAAATCATAATGGTAGGGAATAAATCCTAACTTGACTAAATTATTTCCCAACAATCTGTCAAAGATAAGATTAAAAAGGCATAAAGGGATGATCCAGAGTTACAAAAGAAGGTGAATGTAGTAAAGGAAGGGAAGTTGTAAGAGTTCCATATTGATGATGATGATGTGATTCAGTTTGGAATGAGGCTTTGTATTCCTTCATCGCTTGGGATAAAGAAGGATCTATTGGAAAATGAACATAGCTCAACTTTCTCTATCAATCCTAGGAGCAACAAGATGTATCGTGATCACCTAGAACACTTCTGGTGGGAAAAAATGAAGAAGGATATTGTTGAGTATATCTCAAGGTGTTTGATATATCAACAAGATAAAGTTGAGCGAAAAAATTCCAAATGGATGATGAAACCATTGCCTATACCCATGTGGAAATGGGAGAATGACACTATGGACTTTTTCACAGGTCTCCCGAAGACATCCAAATGAAATAATGTGATATGGGTTGTGGTGGACCAACTCACCAAGACTGCCCACTTTATCTCTATTCGGGAAGATCTCTCACTTGAACAACCTAAAAAGATATATGTGAAGGAAGTGGTGGGACTACATGGGGTCCTACTATCGATTATCTTTGATCATGATCTCAGGTTCACATCTAAATTTTGGAGGAGTCTTCAACATTCTTTGAGTACTTAATTAAAATTTAGCATGGCATATCACCCCCAAACAGATGGTCAATCTGAAAGGACTATTCAGATGCTTGAATATATGATAAGATCCTTCTCATTAGAATTTAAAGGTGGATGGGATCAACATCTACCATTGGTTGAGTTTTCATACAACAATAGCTTCCACTCAAGCATTCAGATGGATCCATATGAAGCTCTGTATGGAAAGTGATATAGAACTCCAACCTGTTGGGATGAAGCTGGTGAAACAGAGATACTTGGACCTGATCTTGTACAAGAGATGATAGAGAAGGTTCAAGCCATCCAGCAACATATCAAAGCTACTCAGAGTCAGAAAAAGAGATATGTTGACAACCATCGAAGGGACTTGGAGTTCGATGTGGGAGATAAATTCTTCCTTTGAATATCACTATAGAAGCGATTCATGTGGTTTGGAAATAAAGGGAAGCTAATACCAAGGTACATTGGCCCCTTTGAGATCCTAGATCGCATAGGAGTCGTGGCTTATTGTCTTGCACTTCCACCGAATATGGATCAAGTTCATGATGTGTTCCACGCATCACTCCTGAGGAAGTACATACCATATCCCTCACATATACTGAACTCAGAGGTGGTACAACTGGAAGATGGTATCTCTTATGAGGAGTATCTAGTAAAGATTCTGAATTGGAGAGATAAGGTTCTACACAACAAGACAACACACCTTTTCAAAGTGTTGTGGAGGAACCATAAGTATGAAGAAGCAACTTAGGAACCAGAGGAGGTGGTGAAGGAGAAGTACCCTCACCTGTTTCTGTAAAATGAAATTTTGAGGAAGAAATTTCAAAAGGGGGGAAGAATGAAATGGCCCAAACTTTTATCGATGGAATTTATCCCTTCTTATAGTAATTTCATATAGTATAAATCTCATAAAATCACTTATAGACCATAAGAAAAACTTTATAAATGGAGAATTAATGAAATAAGAAATATTTCTAGAATTTAAGGAACCAATATCGATGATATGGCAACTTGACCTTAGGAATAGTAATATGACCCTTATGAATAGTAAACCGGTCAAATGAATAGTAGGCTCACCCATTAGAGTATAAATAAAATTTATTCATATTACAAATAAAATTATGGTATAATTATATCACAGTCTAAGTAAAAAAATGTTTTAAAAATTATTAATTAAGTGTTGGCATTTTTGTAAGTCATAAATATTTAATTGAAATTTTATAATTAATTTAATAATTTAAAAGAAATTTTATTTTAATAAAATGTATTCATAAATTAATATTTTGATTTCTTTTTATTTTAAGATAATTTTATGAGACCTTAAGTAATTTTTCAAAATATTATAAAATCGGTTATAATTTTAAAATCTGTATTTTCCAAGTAAATGATGATTTTAATTAAAAATTAAATTAATCATATTTAAAAAATTATTTTCATAAAATGGAGTTCATTTTTTAATTCTACATATTTAAAAATTGTTATGGTGAATTTTTGGGATTTTTCTGAAATACTTGAATTTTTAGTAAATAGTAAAATATGGTAATTTACGGTATATATACATTATAAGCTAAAAAACTATTCATTGAGTCATCGCTGATGTAAGAACCATAATATAGAACTTCCTTTCCTTATTTTAATATATTTAGAGATAATTCTAAAATTATTCATAGTCTTGATCCAAAATAATAAACTAATGAATATAATAATGAGAAAACACCTCTCTCCTCCACTATAAATATCACCTCTCACCCCCACTTCTCCTCACACCTCTCAAGATTTGACCTTTGCCCAAATTCTGTCAAATACTATCCCCTAGCCCCTTCCCCATGTTCAGGAGCTCTTAGTCTCATCAAAAGACCAAAACCTTTTTCCTAAGGACGTTCTCAAGGAGGATAAATCCAAGAGGTAAAATCCTCTTCCTTTTTCTTTTAATTTCTTTTCAATTGCATTTATATTCTTCTCTTCTCCTCACATTATATTATCCAAATGGAATGATAACTCCAATATGTTTTATATACTATAATTATATCATGTTAATGTAATATCCATCATTAAACCCCTTCCTCTCTCTCTTTTATTCTAAAAATGAAATCATCATCTGTGATGTGTCAATTTAGCGACATCATGGGTGATTCACTTTCATTTTACTTTAACGCCTTAAAGGATGTTAATAAAACAATTATAATGGTTGAAAATATTTTAAAATTTATGTCACAACCCTATCTATTTTTTGGAAATAACATATACACATAATACTAAATGACAAAACAAAATGATTTTGGTGTGATCGAAAAACCGCCAAAATTAACTTAAAACGATCATCATTAGCTTTTATCTAATGATTCATCCTCATACCATATAAAAAATTCTTTATAATATCATTTAATATTTTTTAATATCATTAATAACATATAGTAACAATTCTGGATATTTATCCTCATTTTACACAAACTTTCATTCACGAATATAAGTGAATCGATCGTGAAAACTAAGAAAATGAATGCTCCCGAACAATGAAATTAAACTCTATAACTCATATAAAGGCCCATAAATGAACTTAATAAAACTATAATGAATAAAATACATGTATTAAAGGTTCTTTATTTTTAATTAATGAACCTAATTTTATTATATAGGATATTAATGTGAAGGAAACTTTCAGACACAAGGTAAGGAGAATTCTCAAACTCAACTCTCTTTCTTTGGGTTTCCCCTCTTTCACCCCATTTTCAGTATGGATAATCCTTAAATATAATTTCTTTATCATTATATTACCTTTTTAGAGATATACATGTTTTCTACTTGAGTTTATGACAAACACAATATTTTCCAAAAGAACTCTTCTTTTAAAAAAACACACCTTTTACTTCTCGAGATTATTTCTTCTTCACTCAAGGTTGATGATTTTTATATCAAGTATGTTATTTACTATTTAATTTGGGAACCCAAATTTTATTAATGTATGATTTATGAAATGAAACTCATTCCTTTCCATGGGTTATTTTATGTTCAAGATTGATATATGTTCTATGTGGCATGCATGATAAATGTAAATGTTATGATGTGATGGGTACACCTGAAATTATATAGTGCAATGTAAATATTATGATGTGATGGGTGCACCCAAAATTATATAGCACTCCAATGCATTGGGTAATATGATTTATATCACAATAAAAAGTGACATATGCATGAACATGATGTTATCTTTGTTCACAACTATGTGTGGTAGTTGACCGCTAAGACATGATGTTTCATTTTTATGCATTGCCACATTCCATGCCTTTATCTAATGTTTCCTCTAATGATTATAATGATGATGTAATGATTATGTTCACCCCATGTTATATTGTTTCATGTTCTTATCTATCATATTATTGGGCTTTTATATCACCCCTCTCTTTGATGTATATCCTCATGTGACTACTTGTACTAAGAAGAATTCAAGGGCCAATAAGAAGCTAGAGAAGAAGGAATTAAATAAATGTTTATGTTTTATTTTGTAAATGTTATTTATGGTCATATTTTCCCCAAGATATAAAACCTTTGTATCCTGGTCATGTAATGATTTTATGTTGTTTATCATTAAAATTATGTAATAGTAATGTAAGAAAAAAATTAGGGTCGCTATATAACCTCTTTATCACAATATTTTATCAAGAGGGTCGCACACTTGTGTCATCAACCTATATGTTTGATATGTCTTTCTTTGACTATCTGAAATAAACTCATTGTTACAAAATGGTCATGGAATTTAATGTGGCAGTTTTATTTCAATCAAATGGCTAAGATGTCAACTTTCATTAATATGGAAGGGACAAATATTTACTCAACTTATTCATTAATAACACGTCATTTATGATGCACCCAATATACCCAACTTTTCCATGAAATGATATTGTCATGGTTTATGGTAATACATCTAATTTTTCAAGTCATGACATTAATTAAGAATAATCTAAAAGTGTAAGGACTATTACACACTCTTGCAGATAGGAATATCTGATGACACATGAACATGCATAATTACTACTGGTGGTTCTGTTCTCATAATCTATTGTCTTAGAGATTACCAAATGAGAACTTCATGTGAAGAAGGCTCATGTGCTTATGAGTACTCACACTTGATAGTCAATATGCTATATTACCTATCATAGAATGGTATCCGACTGTAGAACTTGTTTTAAGAATACTATTATGGCATTTCAAGGTTTTCATCATAGCGGGGAACTGTTATGCTCTTTTAATGTGATAGATACTCTAGGACATTATTACATTAAAATTGCATATAGCTATGAAAGATATATGATAAGATATTTAAATTAATATTCACTTCTTAAAAAACACATGTAATCCAAAGTACAAACAATTTCTAAAACACCAATTCCAACAGAAAATTTAAAATTGTACAAACCCAAGACACCCTAAGAGGTGGGGGTGAATCGAGGTGTTAGAGATTTAAACTTTTTTTCCTTGTTCCTCTTAGACTTATGAATTTTTTTCCTATATTAGTGGAAACATGTTTGACCTCTTGTTATCTTATGCCATATCATGAACCAGCCTGGGTACCCTGGTAAGCCGATAACCGAACCGGATCTAACATAGCCCAAAGGGCGTTCCTGATCCCCATGGGTTGGAGACCAACACCTGGAATCATAAAATATAAATGTGGGAATGAATTTTCCACAAACACAATAGAAGCAAGACAAAAATCCAGTATGCATACAAGAAAAACTATATTGGGAGAACTGTACTAGAAGTCAAATAGGTAAACAAACCCAAAGTACTATAGCAAGGTACCATAAAACTGAAAGGACAACCCAATCCCCAGTGGAATAAAATCTCTAAGACCAAAGATCATCCACAAGAACCACCTCCAAGTGGTGTTTTTCCCCTACTCGAATCTGTAAGGAGATAATCTACAAACACCCAGAGGCACAAGTAGGTTGTGAACTAAAATCCCAGTAGGGTCTCACCAAGGATTCCATAATATATGCCAACATTTAATTAACCAAATAAAGCTTTAAATTTTAAATAAACAACCTTGGAATTTAAAAATCATATTTATAACAAATCATTCATTATATTTAAAATGATGGAAAGGTGATTTAAAAAAATGGCTTCACAAAATTTTTATATAAAACAGTTTATATAAACTCAGAAGGCATGGAAAACAGTTTACAACAAACATTAGCATACATATATACTTTAAATAAAAAAAATCGAGCAACAAGGTCATATGCTTAAAGGTACGATAGTTTCAGGCTAAGGGGCTCCACATACTCAAATAGTTAACATGGAATTATGTGTTGTAAATAGTAGATTTTTGTTCAAATAACTCACGAACTACCTAAGGCTTGCATGTGCTCTAATAACAAACAACGATGGGAAATTTATTTTAAGACTGCTTAAAATACAATTCATCCCATTCTCCATTTCAAATATGTCAATTTTCCATTTAAAAATCAAAATGAGTTTTTAATAAAATCATGCCTTTTTCAAGATAAAACTAATAGGTTTCTATCAAAATCATTTCAAGTCATTTTTACGAAATACCATTTTGAAATCAAATCATGTTGAAATAATGGGTGGCCTAGACCCAGCTATATAGTGCTTTTGATTACCATATCATGTGTACAGTTAGTTATACATGATGTTTACTTATTATTATAGTGTAGACTTTTCAGCTTCCATTATTTAATGGTAATGTCCATAGATCAATTGTCATATCAAAAGGCTATAGAATATTTCAGGCTATAATGAGAATCTCAAGATACTATGACATTAATCTTAAACAAAGGTTATATGGTCAAGATATATCTTACTGACTGGGAATAGTGTATGTTTGACTATCAGGTGTTGGGGGCTCATAATCATTGAGACTTATTCTCATGAAGTTCACACTTGGTGATCTCTAGCAGTGAGATCATGAGGACATGCCCACTAATAGGAACACCACATGTTTTGGGTGTCATTAGATGTTCCTATCTACAGACATGTGTAATAGTCTCCTGAATTGAGATCATTTTCAATGTGAGTCATTTGATCGCGTACTTTGATGGAAGGATAAAACCATGATAATGAAATCATGGCGAGGTAGCTTGTGTTGGGTGCGTCATTGGTTGCATGACATTGGTTGAATGGTCAAGAAAGGATTTGTCACTTCTAGGTGAAGGAAGTTATATATCTCAGACCACATTGGTCAGGATGGTAGTACTTTGATAAATCCATGGTCATGGTAGTCTAAGGTAAATCCATCTAGTTAGATCAAAAAATAATAAAGCAAGAAAAGGATGATGGCACGGGTGTGTGTCCTTCTTTATGAGATATTAAATACAGAGAGATTATATTACATAGTGCGCATTCGTAGGTTGGTTGTCGTTGTTGTGACAATCCTTATCTCTTTAGAGGCCATGATGGGTTGCTAGATCTCACTCTTGGTCTGTGAATAGTATTCAGTGCTATCAAGATAAGGGTCTAGAGGGTCACACACAATATTTTATTCAAGAATCCGCTCTATTCGGTTGAATGAGAGTTTTGGACATGGTGGGGCCCAACACTAGGGTCTAAATTTTTTCCAAGGAGATACGATCACCAAAGTAATAAATAAATTCATATTATTCGGGATAAGAATAATTGGAATTGAATTTATTTACTAAATGTATTTACAGGTTTTAAGTAAATACATAAAAATATTAATTGAACAAATATTATTTTAAAATATTCATGGTTCATTTAATATTTGCAGGAAGTACGAACCGAGTTAATCGCTCAATTATTATCACTTAATATATTTATTATATTACAGGTAAGTGATAATAATAATAATAAATTATATTTATGGCTTAGTATATTAATCCTAATATCATTTTTATAGAGTGTTTATTATTCAGGGGTCGGGGAGGCAATACCGGATAATTTTCTAGCGCTCTATAAAGAGAGGCACATTCCAAGTACAATTCACAGGCTTTCTCTCTCTTCTTCTCTCTCTCATGTTCTAGAGAGAGAGGCTCTCGATCTAAGGAGTTCGGATCGATCTCCCTCTCTTGCATCACAAGTAAGGTGATGCGGTGATCGCCAGAGCATCGAATGTGTTGTTGAAACTCCACACTAGCACCCAGATTTCGACGATCGGTGCTCCCACAGATTTTTGAAGCATGTGTGGACGATCGAGAGGAATTCGGCTTCAGATTCTTCGAGTAGTGATCGCCAATGAAAAGTAGACGTCGAGCACGGATTCAAATCTAAACCAGGTATTTTATGGTTTTAATTTTGTGCTTAATCTTCTTCATGCGAGATCCTCGGCTTAAACTGGGCAGTGATTCACCAATATCGATGAGTTCATGTCGTTCGTGTGTGAAACTTTTTTAAAATCCCATCTTTTGGGGCTTCCGCTACATTCCTGGTATCTTCAATTGGTATCAGAGTGACACATGAAGAATTTTAAGCCAAATTAAATTAAATTTTTATTAAACACTGAAAAGGGCGTCATTCTGGTCTTAACACTGCTGACAACGATCAAATCCGATATTGGATGACTAAATTATGGTCATCCAAAGTTTTAAATACGGATTAAAAAGGCGTAATTTTGCGAGTATTAAATTAAAGAACATATATTTCTTTATATGTTAAAATACCCAAAAGTGGTCGGTATTGAAATTTTCGGTGTACCGATACCCGGAACAGTGTTTTTCGGCACAGATTATCTGATTATAATAATATTATTATAAAGATAATTTTCTTATTTTTTCACAAAGTCTATGTGAAAGGTGGGGAGTAGCAATGCGAAACGGGCGGGGCGGGGCAGCGCGGGCCAAGCCCGCACAGGCTTGAGCCCATGCGGGCTAGACCCGCAAAAGCCCGCATAAAAAAACGGGTGGATTTATCAAGCTCGCCCCGCCCCGCAGCGGATGCGGGCAAGCTCGTGGGCAACCCGCATTCAATATTGTTTTTTATAATTTTTTACATTTTAATAGGCACGTAAAAGCTCTCATGAAAAATGAGTCGAATTATGGTTGGAAAGTATATGAGAATGAGAATGTAAGCTTGAAAATATAAAAAAAAATTAAAAAATGATTGTAATAACTATTCAAAATTCCACCTCATTATAAAATTGTCCATGATTAGCATAAAAAGTCCAAAGTTTCAAAATCAAAGTTTCAAATAATATAACACTAAACAAAAAATATAGAAGAAGTCGATCTATTTCACATGATTCTTCAATATTCCATGCACCCTTGTCTCCTTTTATGCTTCCTCCAAATCCTACATCAAAACACAATTAAAAATAGACTTTTAAACAAATATAAAATAAAAAATATATTAAAAAATCAAAATATTGATGAATTTGATTTTGATAAAAAATCTTATGAAAATATATTAATAAAAGTTAAGTATCTTTATTAATTATAAGGAAAACATACATTTAAGAAATCGAAGGAGTACTTGTTCTTTCCACATATATACTTTCAGAACTAGAATCTTCATCCAAGCCAAATTCCACCTTTTCATCCTCCAATCCTGTAAGAAAATCAATGTTAATATAATTATTATATATATAATGTGATAAAACATAATATTGATAAAGTTACCAATAGGTTCGAAACCATGAATCCAACTCCGAGCACATATTAATGCTTGAATGTTTTTTGGTAGAAGACGAATCCTATATTTATTCAACACCCTTCCGCCAATGCTAAAGGCAGACTCTGAGGCCACCGTGGTAATAGGAATGCATAACAAATCACATGCCATGAGTGATAAGATAGGAAATCTTTTACTCTCATCCTTCCACCAATCAAGCACATTTAGATTTCTATAAATTGACATATCCACCAATGGCTTCTCCAAATAAATATCCAATTGAGATTTTGCATCATTTGGGCCAACAACTTTATTTTTTAGATCAATCCACATCTACAAAAAAAAAATATATAAACAAAAAAAATAAAATAAAATAAAATGAAATGAAATGCATAGATAATGATTTAAATAACAAGAAACTGAACTTACATCAATTACATCAGCATTTTCCCTTGTTGAAGAATTAAGAGAAGCAGAAGATGAACCCATTTGATTAGTTCCCATTGATGGAATAGAAGAGAAATCTTTTGCATACTCTCTATAAAGCTGATATAGCTTATTTTTCACCATAAAAATATTTTCTTGATAATGGCATGAATCAAGACTTTGATAGCTAAATTCCATCATTGTCAACTTGATATGAGGATCAAACACAGCCGCCATTGCAAGTAGAATGCTATAATGACTCCAATATTTATCAAATTTCTTTTTCATATGGCATGACATTGTTCTAATGACATCATCATCACTGTTGATATTATGCAACAAAAACCTCTCAATTTTCCAAACTTGACCAAAGTATAAATTTGATGTAGGATATGTGGATCCAGAAATCAAATTTGTCATATCAAAAAAGGGCTTCAAAAAATTGCAAATCAGTTCACCTCTCTTCCATTCTTCTTCTGAAGGACAATTCTTATAATTTGGATCATAAATATCCAAATTATTGAAGACATCTTTATACCTCAATGCACTTTCTAACATTGTATAAGTAGAATTCCACCTGGTGGGCACATCCAATCTCAAAAGTACACCGCTATCAACTGAAACACTTTTTTCACAATCTTGAAAGCATATCATTCTACCCTCAGAACCTTTAACATAAGAAATGCTTTCTCTAATTTTTTGGCATGCAGAATCAATAACTTTCAGACCTTCTTGAACAATAAGGTTTAAAACATGGGCACAACATCGAACATGAAAAAATTCACCCATGCAAAGAAAATTCTTTTTCAAATTCAATTGATCTTTAAGCTTTTGTTGCATGGTATCATTGACAGAAGCATTGTCAAGGGTGAGTGAAAAAATTTTCTTTTGTATGCCCCAATCAACTAATATTTCTTTTACTTTTTTTTGCCAATTCAGCACCAGAATATGGAGGTCGCATGTCAATAAAAGAAAGAATTTTGCTTTTTAACTGCCACTCCAAATCAACATAATGAGCAGTTAAACAAAGATACCCCTTACTAGTACAAGCCGTCCAAAAATCAGAAGTAAGACATATCCTACCACCAATGTTTGAAAAAATATCTTTCAATTTTTTATGTTGATCATATACTTTCATCACATCTGAAATTGCAGTACTTCTAGAAAAAAACTTCACTCCTGGATTCAAATAACTGAAAACTTCTCTAACTCCTTCATATTCAACAAATTTAAATGGAAGGTCATGTCTTATAATGGTCATTGCCATCTTTTCTCGAAACATCTTTGAATCAAATTTTTTATTTCGCAACTTTCCTGAATGGTCCAAGATCATTGAAGGAACACTACGATCTTTTAAAACTTTGATTCCATTGTATTTTTCACTATGCCGAGACAAAGTTGATGTTCCATATTTCCTTCCACCTCCTACCAATATTAATCCACATCCTTTACACTTAACTCTCGGTTTTTCATCAATTACACCCATTTGCTCAAAATAACTCCAAACGTCAGATGTGGTCTTTTTTGATCTTTTTGCTACAACTTGAACATCATCATTTTTATTTTCGTCTTTATGCATGTCTTGACTAAATTAGGAAGTGTTATCCACATGATCATGTATCACTGAGTTACTATCATTAATGCCATGATTTTCTTCCAATTCAAGATCATTTTGAGGTTGATACATGTTTAATACAACCTACAATAACAAAATAATATATCTATATTAGACAAATAATTTATATAAAGTTTTTTTAATACGATATTGGTGATTAAAAAATACACTAAACATTAAAAGAATTATATTTTTACAATCATAAATGTTAATCAATAAAAATTAATAATTTATAATTGAAATATAAATACATAAATGATAAAATCTGATAATCTAATGAAATCTTGTAAAATTAAAAATTAAAAAATGAATGATTTCATTTTAAATGAAATTATAAAAAAAATCACAATTTTTCAAAAATAAAAAATAATATTAAGAGTTAATAAACTATATAAATAACAAAATTATATATATATATATATATATATATATTCTAAAAATAATTAGATTTTAAATTAAAAAATAAAGGTGTGATTTATGTGATATAATATTTATTGATGTTATTATATGTTATTTTTTAAACTTACATTAAATTATTATGAGAAACACAATAAAAATGTGGAAAATATAAAAAATTAAAACTAAAAAATAAATTAATTTTATGAAATAACATAAATAAATAAAAACATACCTCCTGTTTGTAGTCGCCGGAGGTGGGGGTCGTGAGCCGGCGAAGGAGCCGCCGGAGGTGGGGGGTCGTGTGCGGCAAAGGAGGCGGGGAAGGGGTCGTCGGGGTCGGGCGGGGGTGGCGGGGGCCGGGGGTAGCTGTGGTGGAGGCGGGGAAGGGGTCGCGGGGGTCGGGGCGAAGGAGGCCGGGGCCGGGGGGTAGCAACGGTGGAGGAGGTCGGGGGTAGCGGTGGAGTAGGCAGGGGGTAGCAGCGGAGAACGCCGGGGCCGGGGGGTAGAAGAGGAAAACGCCGGGGCCGGGGGGTAGTGGGGGAGGAGGCCAGGGCCAGGGGGTAGCGGGGGTCGCGGCGCGGCAGAGGAGGCCGGGGCCAGGGGGGTAGCGGCGGAGGAGGCCGGAGTTGGGGGGTAACGGGGGTCGCGGGCCGCGGCGCGGCAGAGGAGGTCGGAGTCGGGGGTAGCGACAGAGGAGGAGGCCGGGGCCGGGGGGTAGCGGGGGCGCGGCGCGGCAGAGGAGGTCAGGGTGGGGGTAGCGGGGGTCGCGGGGGTCGCGGAGGATGTCGGGGCCGGGGGTAGCTAGAGGCGGAGGAGACCAGGGGGTAGCGGGGGTCACGACGGAGGAGGCTGGGGCCGGGGGGCAGCAGCGGCGGAGGAGGCCGGTGGGTAGTGGCGAAGTAGGCCGGGGTGTAGCGGTGGAGGACGCTGGGGCTGGGGGTTAGCGGCGGAGGTGATGGTGTCGGGGGGGTAGCGGCGGGGGAGGTCGAGGCCGAGCGGTAGGAGGCCGGGGGGTAGTGGAGGACTCGACTCGGAGTCGATGTGCAGTGCAGTGCAGCAGTGCAATACCCTCTGTAAGTGAGTGTGAAGGAGGAGGGGCGAGGCTGGGGAATATGTGAGGCTAATTAAAATAAATATAAATGGATAATAAATGGAGGTAGGCGCATGCGGCTACGTTGGGAAATGAAGGGCAAGGGAGGCGGCGGGACGGGAGGCATGCAAGCAAGCATGGCGTTGGGAAATGAAGGGTATACAAAAATTATAGTTAATATAATATAATTATTATAAAAAAAAAATTACCCCATTAACCCGCGGGCCAGCCCGTATCCGTGCGGGGGTTGGATGTCCGTGCGGGCTTCCCATATAATCCCGTTTCAAATGTGGACTATTTTTAATAAACCTGTCCCGCACCAAACCCGCTCCAAGCCCGCTTAACCCGCGTGCCCGCAGCCTGTTTTGCACTGCTAGTGTGGGGAGGGAGGATGTCTGGGGGGTCAACCAACCCTTTTCACCCGGCGGGCCACCCATGTTGGTCGTCCCTATCCGGACCACTGCACCCGACCGCAGCACGTCGGCCTCCTGGTGGAGCCCCCTCCTTCGAGACTACCCCGCAGCGGCCATCTCCACTTGCTGCTCCCGCTTCCTCCTCGCCGATCTGCTCGCCAGCCTCCGCTCCCACCTGGTCCGAATCGGCATCTCCTCAAGCCGTCGCGGCCCCCTCGGCACCGAATACCGCCGCTCGGGCGGACTGCTGCCTCCCTGCCCTTCAGATCCGGCAAGTTGCAGCGCCGGACACCACCACCTCCCGCTTAAGCGCCTCGCCGGAGCTCCTCCAACCCTCCCCAACCAGAACTGGTCGCCGTCCCTATCGAGGCACCCCCTCCTTCCCTACCGCGGCGGACAGGGTCTCCCCATGGCTGCTCTCCACGCCTTGTCGGCCGCGCACCTCCTCCGGTGTCGTAGTCCTCCTCCCTGCAAAGGAGTCGACGACCCGAACCCACTAACGGCCACAGACACCTGACCGCCGCCTCCCACACCCGACAGGCCACCTCTAGCGTGCCGGATCCGCGGCCCCAGCCTGTTGCAGGGGCAATAGACCTTGTCGACCATCAGATCCGACCTTACCATCCCCGCAGTCACCCAGGTATAGATCTCCCCCGACATAGGCCGGTCTGCCCGACTTGAAACGGGTCTCTGCGGACCTGGATGACCCAAAATAGTCCACAATGGTAAAAATTAGAGTGAAATTTTTAATTCAATAAAATGATCTCGAGTTTTTTTAATGCAAGTTTAATTTATTTATGCATTTAATTTTAAATTCGCGAGTTGATGCGTATTGAATGGTCATAAGTCATGGACCGACCAATGTATGTTTGGTGTGTTTTTATTTATTTAATTAATTATTGCATGGTTTGTAATATTTAATTTAATTAAAAGTAGATATATGTATCGCCTCAGTGTCATTATATATATAAGGGGTTGTGTGTCCAATTCAGAGTTGTATTTTATAATCCTCAGTTCCCCTCGCCTACGAGTGAGTACTATTTTATAATGAAGAGACGGGCGGTGACACACTTCGTGTCAAGTTATGGCGACGCATCAGACAGGAGATAGATGCATTGGATGGACGGGCACTGCAATTTGAGTCGCAAGCGACGTGACTCAAGGTATATCCACTACGGTTTAGGTTGATCCATTATTCACTCAATAGATCAACCATTAGAATCGGTTCATGATCACGTCATCATTTTATTTTTGCATAGTTTATTATTTTGTGAACGTGTAGTTTAAGCACAATCACATAGAATAATAAACAAGCATGCAGACTTTTCTATTTATAGCATAGTCAGTTGTGAGTGAGATCACATAGTACGTGCTAAAAAGATAGAAATTTATTTCTTTATTCACATTAACAACACAAAAAACCCTCAAAGAAATATTAAGTCTAAACTGTCTTCCATCATTTGAATTTGGACAAAATCGGGTGTTTGGGGTGCCGATCATGTCATAGCTGAGGGTGCCTCTTACTACCAAGTAGTTCTTATGAGAGTGGTGGGTTGACTTAACTAAAGTGATGGTAAGGAATAACCATAGCTAACTTGCTATCATTTTAGAGGCAAGCATTGAGTAAATTAAGTAATGATTTTAGAAGCTCAGACTTCACTCAACAGATCAGGGAACCAACAGTTAATGCAGTTGGCTAGTCATAAGTATACCTTGAACCTTCCAAGTAGTGGCGTAGCCATAGCTTGTAGACTATGAGGGGAGGTTCAGGGATCCTTAATACCAGAATACTCAAGCGACAGAATATTCTGATTCTAGCATAGAGGGTTCCTAGAATTTGATAAAATAGTGGGAGATATTTAATGATTTAATTAATTAATCAAAGTGTCTAAATCGGTAATCCAGATAAAAAATTACTAAACTTCTAAAATTTATTTTTGTAAAAATTGAAAGTTATATCACAATATAAACTATAATAAATATTGGACAAAGTAAATGTCCTCATTGGCACGAGTTTCCAAGTGTAGTACAGACACTTGTGCACAATACTACGGTATGGGAAACTCAAGGCACTAGTGTCCCCTGTACCTGTTAAGTTGCCTTAGGAAGTGAGCGTGTAAATTGCTTACAAGAGACACATGTAAAAACCATATAATGGTTATGTCATTATGGTTTCATAAACGTCTGATGTTAGTTGTGGTCACTACATCAGGACATGAGTCTTTTGACATGAAGTCTCATCTCCGAGAAGTTTGCAAGGAGAAAATGAATCAAGATATGAATAAGATAATGATTACACTGGCTTGTGTAAAGTGAAAAATGGATCATGATCTTTTAATACATCCTATTCTAATGTCATTTTCACCCATTTACTCAAGTTACGTTTTAAGTTACAAAACGAACTAGTATTGAGTAAATGCTTCATTACCTATTTAGGTCAGGTTCGCCAAATAAATAAAAATATCAAAGAAAGTTTCATCTTTAATTCTTATGGCGAATAAATTGAAAGATGAGGAGAAAAGGCGAAAGGAAAGTAATGTCAAGGGCACATTTGCAACGTCCTTTGAGAAAGAGGTATTAACAAGAGGTTATTTGCATCACATATCATGAAATGAAACAATGGAAGTTTAAATTCAATAAACTGGTTTAAAGAAGCAAGTTATCGCTTCTTCTTTCGGTATATTTATCAAATAAAATTAATGTTTCAATCTTACTTCTTGGGTATTAAATACTATACGCCACTCACATATGTGTATTTAAATATGGTAACCAAGTATAGCAACGTTACTAGAAGTCAGGTGTATTCTCCAAGCAGCTGAGAAAGGGTGATTCCTATGTCAATGGTGAGAAGTACATGACTCCTTTATTGTCAAGTGAATGATTCTAGTAGAACTTTTATTAAGTATAACCATAAACATTTATCTTTCATGTCTTTTAGACACAAAGAGACATTATTCCAGGTTAAGGAATAAATGTTGTTTGTGGTGTAAAATACTCAACCAATAGTTTAGTGATACTTGAATCATAGGCAATAAGTGATAAATATAAAATGTAAGACTTACCCGGTTGTGGAAAGATAATTCTTTGTCAAGTAAAACTAAGAGTGGGCGTCAAGAATATACCTAGTATGGTATTTAGGCTCGGTACAGCTTTACACCTTTGGTGTTATCGACATCTTTAGTTTGGAAAAAGAAACCTTTAGAAATAAAGGTATGTCACAAAGCTTATGGAATTAGTTCAGCTAGAGAGTGTGAACTATTCCAAGTGTCATCTAGAGGTATATATACTTCATAAGATTCCTTTTAGTAATTAAGGAATGGTAAAATGAAGTATCATATATGCATGGTCAGAAGATATGAGTTGCTTCGGGCCAGCATGGCGAAGAATATCTTGACCAAGCATTCTGTTGAAATAGTGGGTGTTCTAGACCCAACTATGTAGTACTTTTGATTATCATATCGTGTATATAGTTAGATATACATGATGTTTTCTTACCATTATAGTGTAGATATTTCTACACCCACTATTTAATGGTAATGTCCAAGATTATTTTTTTGTATCAAAAGGTTATAGTAGATCCCAAGCTATAATGATGACCTCGAGATACTATGACATTAATCTTAAACAAAGGTCTTATGGTCTAGATGCATTATACTGATTGGACACAGTTGATGTTTGACTATCAGGTTCTAGGGGCTCATAAGCATCGAGACTTCTTCTCATGAAGTTTACACTTGGTGATCTTTGGTAGTGAGATCATAAGGACAGACCCGCCAATAGGAACACCACATGTTTTGGGTGTCATTGGTCGTTCTAATCTATGGACATCTGTATTGCTCTCCCGAATTGAGACCATTACCAATGTGTGTCCTTTTATTGCGTACTTTGATGCAAAGAAAAAAACATGATATTGAAATCGTGGCAATCTAGCTTGTGTTAGGTGCGTTGTTGGTGGTATGATATTGGTTGAATGGTCAAGAAAGGATTTGTCGCTTTCAAGTTAAGGGAGTTGTATATCTCAGGCCTGGTTGACCAGGATGGTGCTACCTTCATAAGTTTTTGGCCAAAGTAGTCAAAAGCTAAATCCATCTAGATAGATCAAAAAATAATAAAGCAATAAAAAAGGCGATGACACAAGTGTGTGTCCTACTTTATGATATATTTAAAGACAGAGATTATAGTATGCAGTCACTGTTTGTAGGTTGGTAGTCGTTGTTATGACTATCCTTATCTCCTTAGGGGCCTTGATGGGTTGCTATACTCCTCTCTTGGTCTGTTGATTTTACTCACTACTATCGAGATAAAGGCCTAGAGGGTCACACATAATAGCGTAATCAAGAATCCGCCTTATTCGGTTGAATAGGTATATTGGACATGGTGGGCCCCACCACGGGGTCTGAATATTGTCCAAGGTATCAATCACCAAAGAAATAAATAAATTCATCATTATTCAAGTAATGAATAATTAAGATTGAATTTATTTAAAGTATTTACAATTTTAGTAAATATGAGAAAATATTATTTGAATGAATATTATTTTAATATTCAAGGTTCGTTTAATATTAAGCGGGAATGACAAGTAAAGTTAAATGGTTCGGTTTTATCACGTAATATATTTTATATATATTACAAGTATGTGATAAATTATTAATAATATTTATGGTGTAGTTTAGTTCTTCATAATTATTATTTAATGGATGTTTTAATAAATGGGGGTCAGGGAACCTAACCAGGTATTTTAGAAACTCCACTATAAATAAAGAGAGTGGCTCTCTCCCAACTAACGATTCATTCATTTATGAATGAGAGCCTCTCTCTCCTCCTGTTTCTAGAGAGAGAGTCTCTCCCTCTCAAGTGGTGATCCAAGTTCTGCCTTCAAGCATCGAAGGAAGACGATCGCGATGATCGTCGGGACGTCGAAGATATCACCAGATCGCTGCGCTAGCACCCAGAATTCAAAGATCGATGCTCTCACAGATTTTTGAAGCACCTATGGAGGATCTAGAGGGATCCTACTATGGATCCTTCAAGCGATGATCGACAACGATGAGTTGCAGTCGACCGCGCCTTCAGATCTGAACGGGCATGTTCTCAGTTTTAATTTACGTGCTCTTTTAATTTACGTGAGATCCTCAAACCTTATCGGGGCTCAGATCATCGGCAACGACAAGTTCAGTCATGTCATCGATGAAAATTTTAAAATCTCCAGTCCATCGGCTTCTATTGCGAGCCTCGGTACATTTAATTGGTATCAGAGGGAGGTTGCGTATATTTTCAAAGCCAATAAAAATTAATTGTCATTAAAAATTAAGTTGAGGGTTTGAAATCGGTCCCAACGGTTCAAACCGCACGCCGATCCGATTCTAAACAGCCAAGTTATGGCCATTCGAATTTTTTTATACGGATTGTGTGTGCGTTTTTGGACTCGAGTATTAAAAATTTTCAATCATTTATTTTGATCAAGATCCGGCCAAGTTTAGGCCGGTTTCCATTCACCGGAATTAATACTGATTTTTTTTTAAAAAATTATTATTATGATTTATATTATTATAATAATAATATAATTATAATATATATATATATTATAATAATGATAGCAATTATTATTATTATTATTGTTATTATTATATAATTATAATAATAATAATTTATTATTGTATTATAATAATTTAATTATTATTATAATAAAAGGCTATTTGTATAGCCTTCAGGTTTTTTATTAAAGGGATGTGGAAAACAAAAATTAGTGGGGTGGGGTGGGGCAGGTCATTGATTGAGAGAAATCAAATTTAAAAAAAGGTTGGGGCGGCTCTTTGGAAAATTTAAAAAAAATTGCTTTCGTTTAAAAAAACAAAGGGGAGGGCATGCCCCCCAAGTTGTCCTCTACCTCGCACCAGTAGGTGCTATGCGCCGCCCCACTCCAGCCCTAGCCGGGCCACCTCGCCGTCGCGGGCCGCTGCGCCTAATCGCCGGCAGGTCCAGCCCGCGCCTCCCTCCCCCGACACCGCCCACTCATCCTGCACCGGGCATGCCCCACCTCACTTTCGCATAGTCAGACGCCCATGGATACAGATCAGGCAGCAGGCCCCCTCGACCCGGCGTCGTCCCACCCATGCCGGCTTCCCCTGGTCGCGACACCTCCCAGCCACCGGCCTCCTCCTCGGATTAGCGCCGGATGCGCGCCCCCATCGCGCCCCCTCCGGTCTCATCAGGCCGCGGTTGAGAAAACCGTTGCGGCACCGCCTCCTGGTCCTGAGTGTCGGCTTCCCCTCCATGTGGACCGTCGTTTCGGTCCTAGGCACCCCGGGCCGCACTGTCTATCGCACCTGCCACCGCCCAGATCTGGCGGCGGCGTCCTTGTTAGACCGGCTCGCAGCCGCACCTCCCTCGAGCAGCACCCGCTCGGAAATGGCTCGGATGGGTCTCCCCAACTTGGAACAGGATTGGCCGGACCTGGCCAAGATAAGCTGGTCACGGGTTTTTCCCGGCCCGTTACGGGTGTGCGCAAGTTCGACGCGACCCACAACGGGCCAGTGTGGTGTTTCAGGGCCCAATCTTTTTTAAATTAATCAAAATTAATTAATTTAATTAATTTAATTTTAGTTTTAAATTAAATTAATTAATATATTAATTTTGATTTAAAAATATTTTTTTAATACCTGAGTCAACTTAATTTAACTTTGGTATATAAAATTAAATTGATTATTTAATTTAATTTTGGTATAAAATTAAATTAATTATTGGACCGATAAATAATTAAATTATTTGAATTATTTAATTCATTTAATTTAATTAAATAACCATCGTACTTATTTAATGCAATTTAATTTTTATCGCACATTATTTTACCCATCTACTGGTCTGGAGCATCGACTTTTTCTGTCTAAAATTATTTATTTAATTATTTATTTTAACCGTGTGTGATATTTTTAATTAATTAAATAGCGGTTTGTGCATTGGCTTATTTTTGGTTAAAATGTACAAGGGTCTCTACGCCCAATTTTATCTGATGTACATTATACCCCTAGTCCCTCTCGCATGCGAGCGAGTTTTTTTGTACTTCAGATGAAGACGGTGTATGATGTGGACCCCACCAAGATGAGGCGGTGTATGATGATGCAATATGTCACGTGGACCCCATCAAGAAGAGGTGATACTCCAAGACGTGATGTGGACCTTTCCAAGACAAAACGATACTTCAGATGAGCAGCGAACATACAGGACGAGGAGAGCTGCATCAAGAGTCAAGCTACGACTCAGGTATGATGGTCCAAGGTCGTTTAGATGCTCAAGACCAGTCGGGTAGTAGTTTACCTTTATGCATTTATTTATTGTTTTATGCATTTTAAAATAGCAGGAGAAGTACATAAAATAATAAATAATAAAATGCATAAAGAAGCGAGGTGTGTTTTTCTATTAATGTTCAATTGTGAGTGCAACAACATAGATAAACAAGATTAATAGAAATGGATTACAATTGTCGAGATAAAAACAAAAAAAACCTCAAAGTAATATTAAGTCATTACTGTCTTCCATCATCCAAGCTTGAACAAAACTGGGTGTTCGGGGTGTTGGTCATGCCAAAGCTAAGGGCGCCTCTTACTACAGGGAGTTCTTATGAGGGTGGTGGGTTGACTTAACTAAAATTTCAGTAAAGAAATAGCCAAAGCTAGCTTGTTGTAATTTTAGAGGCAAGCATTGAGTAAATCAAGTAATGATTTTAGAAGATGATACTTCACTCAACAGATGAAGGAACCGCGAGTTAATGTGGTTGGCCAGCCAAACGTCTACCTTGAACCCTCCGAGTAGTGGCGTAGCCATAGTTTGTAGACTATGAGGGGAGGTTCAATGATCATTTCCACCAGAATACTCAAGTGACAAAGTGTTTCGATTTTAGTACAGAGGGTTCCTAGAATTTGATAAAAATAGTGGGAGACATTTAACGATTTAATTAATTGATCGATAATGTCTAATTTGGTAATCAATATAAAAGTACTTATCTGCTAAAGTTTATTTTTGTAGATAAATGGAAAGCAATACCACAATAAAAACTGTGATGAATATTGAACAAAGTCAATGTTCAAACTAGCACGAATTTCCAAGTGTAGTATAAGCGCTCATGCACATTACTACTATATCAGAAATTCAAGGTGCTAGTTTCCCTACCTGATAAGCCACCTCAGGAAGTGACGGTGTAAAATGATTACATGAGACTCATGAATCGAGCATATGATGGTTTTGTCATAATGTTGTCATCAACATCCGATGTTAGTTGCAGTCACTATATCATGACATGGATGATAAGAACATGTAGTCTCATCTCCGAGAAGTTACCGAGGAGAAAATTAAGTAAGATTTGAATGTGATGATTACACTGGCTTTGTGTAAACTTGAAAGGCGGACTATGATCTTTCATCACATCCCATTCTTATAAATTTTCACCCAATTACTCTAGTTTCGTTTAAGGATACAAACGAATAGTATGGAGTAAGCGCTTCATTACCTTTTAGGTAAGGTTCACCGAGTAATAAGAATATTAAAGATAGTACCATCTTGAGTTCTTGTGTCAATTGTTTTGAAAGGCAAGGAAAAAAGGCCAATGAAAAGTTATGTCAAAGAAACCTTCATAATGTCCTTCAATTATTAGATTTTGGTTATTAAATAGGAGGTTATTTTCATCATATAGTATGAAATAAATTTTGGAAGTTTAAAATGCAATGAACTGAATTGAATAAGAAAGAACCCACTTCTTCTTCAGTTTATATTCATCAAATAAAAGTATTATTTCTGACATATTTCTTGGGTATTAAATACAATGTCTTTCACATATGTGTATTGAAATATAGTAACCAAGTAATTATATAAACATTACAAAAAGTAAGGTGTCTTCTCCAAGCGGCTTAGAAAGGGTGATTCATATGCTAGTAGTGAGAAGTACACATAACTTCTATTTTCCAAGTGAATGATTCTAGGTGAAAAAGTTGTTGAGTATAACCAAAACTTTTATCTCATGTGCCCTTTGGATATTATGAGACATTATTCCAAGTTAAGGAATTAATGTTGTTTATGATATCATACTTAACAAATAGTTCAGTGGTACTTGAATCATCGGAAATAAGTGATGAATATAAAAATGTAATACTTTTACCCAACTATGGCAAGATAATTATTTTTCAAGTAAAACTAAAAGTGGATGTCAAGAATATACCAAGTATGGTATTTAGGCTCGGCAAATCTAAACACCTTTGGTATATTTGATGTATTTAGTTTGGAAAAAGAAACCTTTACAAATAAAGGTATGTCATAAGGCTTTTGGAATTAGTTCAACAAGCGAGCGTGAACTATTCCAAAGGAAAGATAGTGGTAAAGATAATTCATAAGATTCCTTTAAGTTATTAAGGAATGTAAACGTGAAGTATAAGTATGGTCAGAAGATATGAGTTGCTTCGGATTGGCATGTCGAAGAATATCTTGATCAACCATTCATCGATCATGATAATTTAGCATGGAGTAATTCCTAAACGCACATTATTTTATCTACATCACATCATTAATGTTCATAAGGAGGATCTATGATGAGTCATACATGTTAACAATGATCAACAAAATGAAGTGTGGATCAATTCCTAAATGCACATTTTATACATCAGAGTAATGATGTAAGTAGTATTAATGTTACAATTTGCAGTAAATTCCATTATATTTCAAGACATGCTTTCAAAATAACAGTGAAATCCCATAACTTATATGCCAACTAAAAATGACAAATGGATATCATACGAGTCATAGTATGATGAAAATCCATTATATCATTGGACATGTGTTTAGATGAAAAGCATTTGTTAAGAGAAACAAACTTGCATCAAGCGAAACACATTGTGCATATAAGGTTATTATCCTAACGGTTTCTTAGGATATTATATAAATCCCTAATATAGAAAATTGGTAGTCAAGTGATAGACTACATTTCTATATAAGGGTTCACATATCTATTAGAGATAGTGGGATCTGGATTGACTTGGATTTATTCAATGCTCTAGATGCACAAGTAGTTGGCATAGGAACAAGATCCACAAGTACATGTGGAATAGGAATGTTCTAAAGACACATACTAAGTAAGAAGGTTAAAACCATTGTGATGGTTTTATATTCACTTCGGTCGGTGATACATTGTTCATTTAGAATAATAATTCCTACAAGTAAGCAGTATATGAAAATTAGTTAAGATTGACAAGACCAATTAAAATTCAATAATGGATTCCATGTATCAAAGTGAAAAGGTGATTATAAATTGAATACTACGGTGGGTATTCAAGTGAGTTGATATATGGATGGTACAAGCGTGGTACTAATAAGGCTCGATTGGTAATACCAAGTCGGTATGCATAAATCCATAAGAATTTTACTTGTCATAGCTAAATTCTAAGATCATCTGATTGTACATTGGATACCGAGATCAACTTTCGTGGAAGGTGTCTATACGACGCAACCAGAAAGGGATGATGACATCATTGAATGTCAATAAAGGTTGAAAGTTACTGAAATCCAGTTCAGGATTAAAGTAAGCAACGAGATCTTAGAGCATTCATTTGGAATGAATCTTTTCCATGTGTCTACCAAAGGTTAGTGGGAGCGCCATAGTTTTCCAAGAGAAATATGTTTGCAACATATAGAAAACAAATATTGGTATTACAGTTAGTTAAGAATAGGATAAAAGTAATACTCCAGTGATTGAATTAAGGTAGAAACCTAAGTTATAGGGAACAAGATCTACTGAGGTATATCTAACGGTTTCTTGGACCTAGTCAATCGTACATATACTGACATTGTATTGAAAAATACAAGTTGGAACAATTCAAGTTATGAATTTTTGCCAATGTCACATGACATAATCTCTCCAGGTTGACATGTTCGGAGCACAGGAGGAGATTAAAGTTGTGAGTTGAGTTCCATATACTTCAGTGATAGATCAATCATGTATGTCATTATATGTACAATAATTGATATTTCTAAAATATACTTTATAGTAGGCAAATATCAATTATATCCAGGAGCACTGTAAGTGTATCATTCAGAACTATCATCTTATACTTCAGAAAGTACAAATGATATGTACCTGGTATGTGGAGAAGAAGGATACTAGTTATGGTGGGACACAAACCAGTCTTCCTTAGATCAATTTGATCTAGTATCGTAGTTAGGCTAAGGTGATGACTGATTCAATCTCATAAAATCCAGGGGTAGCCATATCTATAAATACCGAGTACATTCCAACTTCTAAAGGTAGCTAAGAAGCAGTTATTAAATGAAATTATTTGTTCCAGTTCTTGGAATTGCACCTGGTAAGTAAAGTATTATCATAATATAAATTATGATATTCTTACTATCCAAGATGTCAAATTTTGACATTAGACAAAAGGGATATACTCAGGGTTACTATCTCTTGAGAAGTTTTACTCAAGGAGATGAGGTCGCATATAACAGAATCGCCACGTGGTGGAAACATGGCAGACCCATTAGTTAAAGTCGTTACTCTGCAAAAACATGATCTTCATCATGTGAGTAGCTAACAAGTATGGTTAGCAAGTTGTCTCTAGTGCAAGTGGGAGTGTTGAAATAGTGGGTGCTCTAGACCCAACTATATAGTACTTTTGATTATCATATTGTGTATATAGTTAGATATGCATGATATTTTCTTACCATTATAGTGTAGATATTTCTGCATCCACTATTTAATGGTTATGTCCTAGATTAATTGTTGTATCAAAAGATTATAGCAGATCATGGGCTATAATGAGGACCTCAAGATACTATGAAATTAATCTTAAACAAAGTTCATATGGTCTAGATGCATCATACTGATTGGAAACAATTTATGTTTTATTATCAGGTGCTTGGGGCTCATAAGCATTGAGACTTCTTCTTATGAAGTTCTCACTTGGTGATCGCTGGTAGTGAGATCATGATGAAAAACCCTCCAATATGAACACCACATGTTTTGGGTGTCATTGGTCATTCCTATCTACGGACATGTGTATTGGTCTCCCGACTTAAGACCATTACCAATGTGTTCCATTTGATTGCGTACTTTGATGCAGAGAAAAAACCATGATATTGAAATTGTGGTGAGGTAGCTTGTGTTGGGTGCGTCATTAGTGGTATGATATTGGTTGAATGAACAAGAAAGGATTTGTCACTTACAAGTTAAGAAAGTTGTATATCTCATGTCTGATTGATCAGGATGGTGTTGCCTTCATAAGTCTTTGACCAAAGTAGTCGAAAGGTAAATCCATCTGGATAGATCAACAAATAATAAATTAAGAAAAAGATGATGACACAAGTGTACATCATGATTTATGATATATTTAAAGACAAAGAGATTATAGTACACAGTCAGTGTTCGTAGGTTGGTAGTCGTTGCTATGGATATCCTTATCTCTCTAGGCACCTTGATGGGTTGCTAGACTCCACTCTTGGTCTGTGGATTTTATTCACTACTAACGAGATAAGGGCATAAAGAGTCACACATAATAGCATATTCAAGAATCAACCCTATTTAGTTGAATAGGTATATTGGACATGGTGGGCCCCACCACAGGGTCCGAGTATTGTCCAAGGTATTGATCACCAAAGAAATAAATAAATTCATTATTATTTAAGTTATGAATAATTGAGATTGAATTTATTTAAAGTATTTACAAGTTTAGTAAATATGAGAAAAAATATTATTTGAACGAATATTATTTTGGTATTCAAGGTTCGTTTAATATTAAGTGGAAATGATGAGTCAAGTTAAATGGATCAATTTTATCACGTAATATATTTTATATATATTAAAAGTATGTGATAAAGTATTAATAATATTTATGGCATAGTTTAGTTCGTCATAATTATTATTTAGTGGATGTTTTAATAAACGAGGGTCGGGGAACCCAACCGAGTATTTTAGAAACTTCACTATAAATAGAGAGAGTGGATCTCTCTCAACTGATGATTCATTTATTTATGAATGAGAGCCTCTCTCTCTCCTCCTACTTTATAGAGAGATTCTCTCCCTCTCAAGTGGTGATCCAAGTTCCGCCTTCAAGCATTGAAGGCATAGGATCACTGTGATTGTTGGGACATCGAAGATATCATTATATTTCCATGCTAGCACCCATAATTCAATGATCGGTGCTCTCATAAATTTTTGAAGCACATGTGGATGATATATAGGGATCCTGTTATGGATCCTTCAAGCGATAATCGCCAATGATGAGTTACAGTTGACCGCGCCTTCAGATCTAAAAAAGTATATTATCAATTTTAATTTACATGCTCTTTTAATTTACATGAGACCCTCAGACCTTACTGGGGATCATATCGTCGACGACGACATTTTCAGTCACGTCATCGATGAAAATTTTAAAATCCATGGCCCACCAGCTTCCATTGTGGGTCCTGGTACCTTCACATTCATTGATAAAAAAAATGTAGCATGGAGAAATTCTTAAACGCACATTACCTTATCTACATCATGGTATTGATGTTAATGAGTAGTATCGATGATGAAGTCTTACATGATAACATTGATCAACAAAATGTAGCGTGGAGCTATTCCTAAATGCACATTTTATACATCAAAGTTATGATGTGAGTAGTATCAATGTTGCAGCTTATAGAAACTTCCATTATATTTCATGATGTTCTGCGTAAATAACAGCGATGTCCCATAACCATATCCCAACCATTATGACTAATGGATATCATAACAGTTGTATTATGATGGAAATTCATTGTTTCATAAGGATATATGTTTCAATGCAAAGATTTTTTTATGATATAAACAAACTTTCATCAAGTAAAACACAATGTGCATCTAAAGTAATTATCCTAATGATTTCTTAGGATATTTCATAAATGCCTTTGATAGAAATGTGGTAGTCAAGTGATAGACTACATGTCTATATAAAGGGTGCACATCTCTATTTGATATAGTGGGTGCCAGATTGACTTGGGTTTAGTCAATGCCAGAGATGCACATGTAGTTTTCATAGGAACTAGTTCCACAAGTGCATGTGGAATAGGCATGTTCCAGAGACACATACTGCGTAGGAAGGTTAAAACCATAGTGATGGTTTTGAATTCATCATGGTCAGTGATACATTATTCAGTAAGAATAATAAGTCCTACAAGTAAGCAATATATGGAAATTAGATAAGATTGACAAGATCAATTAAAATTCAATAATGGATTCCATGTATCAAAGTGCAAAGGGACTTATTATTTTGAATATTGTGGTGGTTATTCAAGTGAAATGATACATGGATGGTACAAGTGTAGTACCAATAAGGCTTGATTGGTTATACCAAGTTGGTATGTCTAAATCCATTAGAATTTTACTTGTCATAGATAATTTATATAATCATGTTATTTAGCATTGGAATGTTTCATGACCACCAATTGTGTAAGGTGTCTATACGATGCAACCAAAAGGTTTGGTCACATCACAAAATGCTAATAAAGGTTGCAAGTTACTGAAATCTAGTTTAAGATTGAAGCAAGCAACTTGATAATAGAATATTCATTTGGAATGAATGTTTTCCATGTTTCTACCAAAGGTTAGTGGGAGCGCTAATGTTTTCCAAGTAAAATATGTTTGGTATCATATAGAAAAAATATTGGTCTTACAATTAGTTAAGACCAAGATGAAATTTTTTATACAGTGATTGACTTAAAGTAACAACCTAAGTTCTAGGGAACAGGATCTACCGAGGTAGATCTAAAGGTTTCTTGGACCTAGTCAATCGTACATATAGTGACATGGTATTGAAAAATAAAAGCTAGTAAAATTCAATAGAGGAATTATTTCCAATGTCACATGGAATATATCTCTCTAGGTTGACATGTCTGGGACATGGGAGGAGACTAACATGGTGATTTTAAATCCATACGCTTATGCGATGAATCAATCATGCATTCCATGATATGTAAAAAAATGATATTTCCAGGATATATTTTATAGTAGGAAGATATCAAGGAGAACTACAAGGGAAGCAGTCAGAACTATCTGATTGTACTTCGGTGAGTACAGAAGATGTTTACCTGGTAAGTGGAGAAGAAATGATACTAGTTTTTAGGGGACACAAACTAGTCTTCCTTAGATCCATGAGATCTAATATCACAATTAGGCTAAAGTGATTAGCGAGACAAGATCATTCAAGACAGTGGTAGCCATACCTACAAATACCGAGTACGTTGCAACTTCTGAGGCAGTTAAGAAGTAGTTAAATTCAACGAATTGTTCCAGTTCTTGGAATCGCACCTAGTAAGTAAATCTTTATCATAATGTAAATTATGATATTATTACTAGCCAAGATGTCAAGTTATGACAGTGGACAAAAGTGATACTTGGGGTTTCCATCTCTTGAGAAGTTTTACTCAAGGAGGTGAGGTCACATATAGCATATTTTCCATGTGGTGGAATCGTGGCAGGACCAACAGCTAAATCCATGACTCAGTAGAAACATGATTTTGATCATGTGAGAGCTAACAAGTATGGTTAGCAAGTTGGATCTAGTACAAGTGGGAGTGTTGAAATAGTGGGTTCCCAAGAACTAACTATACAGTGCTTTTGATTTCCATATCATGTGTACAGTTAGTTATACATGATGTTTACTTACCATTATAGTGTACAATGTTATGAGTCCATTATTTAATGGTAATGTCCATGGATTAATTATCATATCAAAAGGTTATAGTACATTCCAGGCTATAATGAGAACCTCAAGATACTATGACATTAATCTTAAAAAAAATGTCATATGGTCTAGATACATCTTATTGACTGGACACAATAGATTTTTGACTATCAGGTGTTGGAGGCTCATAAGAATCGAAACTTCTTCTCATGAATTTCACACTTCGTGATCTCTAGCAGTGAGATCATGAGGACAGACCCGCTAATAGGAACACCACATGTTTTGGGTGTCATTGGATGTTCCTATCTATAGAAATGTGTAATGGTCTCTGGATTTGAGATCATTGTCAATGTGTGCCATTTGATCGCATACTTTGATGCAAGGTGAAAACCATGATAATGAAATCATGGAGAGGTAGTTTGTGTTGGGTGTGTCATTGGTGGCATGATATTGGTTGAATGGTGAAGAAGGATTTATCGCTTCCAGGTGAAGGAAGTTATATATCTCGGGCCACATTGATCAGGATGGTAGTAATTTGATAAATCCATGGTTATGGTAGTCCTAGGTAAATTCTTTAGGTTAGATCAACAAATAATAAAGCAAGAAAAGGATGATGACACAGGTGTGTATCCTTCTTTATGATATATTAAAGACAAAGATACTATATTACACAATGTGTTTTCATATGTTGGTTGTCGTTGTTGTGACAATTCTTCTCTTTAGGGGCTATGATGGGTTGATAGATCCCGCTCTTGGTATGTGAATAGTATTCATTGCTATCGAGATAAGGGATTAGAGGGTCACACACAATAGTGTATCCAAGAATCTGCCTTATTCGGTTGAATAGAAGTTTTGGATATGGTGGGCCCCACCACTGGGGTTCAGGATTTGTCCAAGGAGATACAACCACCAAAGTAATAAATAAATTCATATTATTCAAGTTAAGAATAATCAGCATTGAATTTATTTATTAAATATATTTAAAAAATTTAAGTAAATACATAAAAATGTTAATTGAACGAATATTATTTTGAAATATTCATGGTTCATTTAATATTTGCGGGAAGTATGAGTTGAGTTAATGAATCAATTATTATCACGTAATATATTTATTATATTATAAGTAAGTGATAATAAAAATAAATGATATTTATTTATCATTATAGTAGTCAAAATACCATTTGTATAGAGTGTTTATTATTTGGGAGTCGGGGAGGCAATAACGGATAATTTTATTGTGCTCTATAAATAAAAGAAGAGAGGCAGGTGACAAGTAATATTCATGGTCTTTCTCTCTCTTTTTCTTTCTCCCATGTTATAGAGAGAGAGGCTCTGGATCTAAGGAGTTTGGATCGAGCTCCCTCTCTTGCATCGCAAGCAAGGCGATGCGGTGACAGTCAGAGCATCGAAGGCGTTGTCAGAACCCTGCACTAGCACCTGAAATTCAACGATCGACACTCCCGCATATTTTTGAAGCACGTGTGGATGGTCTAGAGGAATTCGGCTTCAGATTCTTTGAGCAGCGATCACCAATAACGAGCAGACGTAGAGCGTAGATTCAGATCTAAATCAAGTATTTTAAGGTTATAATTTTATGCTTAATCTTCTTCATGTGAGATCCTCATCTTAAACTGGGTAGTGATTCACCGACGTCGACGAGTTCATGTCGTTCATCGGTGAATTTTTTTAAAATCCCATCTTTTGGGGCTTCTGCTGCGTGCTCGGTACCTTTAATTCCATCAAATAAATTTCACATAATTACATCAATTTCACAAATACACCCTAATTCAATGGAATTGGGGGTTTCCCAATTTCATGCCAAAAGATCCAATTTCAAATTCAAATTCCCCAATTCAGTGGAATTTGGTTTTTAATAAACGAATTGAAAGAAATTTCAAGCAATTAAATTTAAATCAAACAATTGAATTTAAATCAGGAAATTTAGGGTTAATAAAATTTGGCCATCATAACAGAACCACCTACCTTGGGATCACGAGATCTCGAAACTCCAAACCCTAACCAACATTCTCCAATGAAAAACAACAAAAATGGGATTTGGGAATCATGCATAGATCCAAGATCCAAAACAAATGTTATTAGATTTTCTAATCAACATGAAGATCTATTATCCTCTGGGGGGAAGAAGAGATAGCGGGAGATGGCGAATGGGAAGAGGAAACATACCGAGAGAAGATTTAATGTCATTCTCCTAGATTCGATTCGCTTCCGAAGGGGTGTAGAGGGGCCAAAAACTTCTCTTGGGATCCTCTAAGGAAGAAGAAACTAAATGGGGGTTGTACAGGTCTGTTGGGTACCTAAAAGAGGGGTTTTGATATTTTAAAACTTAATTTCAGATTAAAAAAACTCATATGCGCGGTTAGCTAGGAAGGGCCGCATAATTTAGAAAAATTGTGTGCCCTAGTCATGCTCAAATTTTAATAGGTTGCATGATTTCTCCTAGGTGGGTGCATGCCTTTTCAAACCATGCACAGAATGTGTAAAACCTTACTTCCTTGGCTTTCACGGTTTTCTCTAGTAGGGCGCACGGTTTGGGAAAAATGTGTGCCAACCGTGCATATCCCAAAAACTTCCAAAAGTTTCCATAGTTTCACCCAAAACAACCACAAATGAAACCCAACCAAAGCAAGTTTAGAATAGGGGTTTAGGAATACATGAAAATAGAAATCGGATGTTACAACCTCCCCACTATAGAAACTTTATATCCCCAGAAATCCTATTCAGAAGCTTCCATGCCAAAAAGATGAGGTCACTGGTCTCTCATCAGTGCCTCCCTCTCCCACTTCTCATGATTATCAAAATCGTGTTATCATAGCACTCGAACCAAAGTTATTTCCCTTTCATGAGGTACCTTGGTTTCAGAATCAACTATCCTAACTGGGCATTCAGTCACGGATAAATCAGGTTCAACCTTGAGATCACTCCATCTCATAAAATGAGATGTATCATATAGATATTTTCGTAGCTAAGATACATGGAACACTCATGTATCGACATCAGCTACGGTGGAAGTTCTAAATGGTAAGAAACTTTCCCCACTTTCTCCATAACCTCAAAAGGTCCCAAAAAACAAAGAGCAAGCTTCCCCTATCTCCCAAGCCATCGATGACCCAAATGAGGAGAAACTTTCAAAAAAACCTAGTCAACAACTAAAAATTCCAACGGTCTATGGTGACGATTATCATAAGACTTGCACCAGCTTTGTGTCATCAACATTCTCTGACGAAATAACTGGATCTTTATTGTCATATCTTGAACCAATCTTGGTCCAGCCGAGGATCTTTCACCAATCTCCAACCAACACATGGAGATCTGCAAGTTCGGATGTACAAGGCCTCAAAAGGATCCATTCTGATCGCGGACTGGTAACTATTTTTATAAGAAAAATCAACCAACCCTAGATGGTCATCCCAAGCTCCACCAAAGTCAAAAATGCAGGTGCGGAGCATGTCCTCAAGAATCTGTATAGCAATTTCTATCTGGCCATCCAATTGTAGATGGTATTTCATACTCAAACAGACCTGAGATCCTAGTGCCTCCTGAAGGCCTCTTCTTCCTTCCAATTTAAATTTTTATTAAAGAGATCACTTTGAGGGAAAGTGATAAAACCAAACAGATTACAAGCCATACTCAAGTCAAACCTCATAAGAGGTTACCAAGTTGTTCCAAGAAAACTTTAAAATTTTTGAATTAAACACCCTATGTAAGCTTCATGAGATAGATGTTACCTTTGTATCTGGGTCATCTTTGATGAGATCCTCAAAGTGGTCATCCATCCTATCCCAAGTCTAAATGTATTCATCCAGGTTTATTTTCTTCTCATTTATTCCACGATCCAAAATATGGTCTTGCTTGCTGATCCAATCGGCGTTCTCTTCATTAAGGTCAACTTGAAATGATATAGCATACATTCTATCATCTTCCTCTTTTGGAACATTAATAGTAAAATTATTATCCGCTATCTATTCATCAGAATGTAGGAGAAGCTTCAGGTCAGCATTCTCCTTTCTTGCCTTTTTCTGGACATCATCTGATGCCACCTTATCCTTCAATCAGTTTGGATCATCAAGCTTGTCACCTTTAGACTCCACAACCTTGTCACGAAAGGAAGGTTTTTCAGGCTCCCTAAAAAGTATACCATTTTCAGATGATCAGGTATTCATCGGTCTTGAAAGGTATGAGTAATCTCTCCGAGTCTTGGTCTTCCTCCCAGTGTAAACTGAATAGTCCCCAACATCAATGAGCTTTAGATTCCCTTTTGACATCCTATCATGTGAGAGCCTCTTGGGTTTATCACCTTATTCAAACTTCGAGGGAGACTAGGGGTCTCATATAAAGGAACTTCTTTACCTAAAGGCTGATCAGCAGGGGATGGAATCTTATTCTTGGTCTTCATGTGAGTCACCTTGGTCCATCTCCCTTTATCTGCGGCCCCATCCACACCATGATTCAGACAATGGTTGGATGACTACAAGAGAGATCTTCCTCCATACCTCAGAGAAATCGATCCAAGAACTCCTGAATTAGACCCTGAGGATCTATTCACACATACTGGGGGTGAGATGGTGTGGCCACCATTAGCACCAGCCCCATCCAAACTGCTACTCAAGGGGGGAGATAACGCAGCCACATAGGATTTCACATGAGAAGTACCCATTTCCCCACCTTCGCTGACTATGCATGTGGAATCACCTCCTTGCCCACGCCTGCAAGCCTATTGGAGATGACCCAGACAACCACAGAAAGAACAAAAATCAATCCAATAATCAAAACTGGCCCTCTATTTGATCTGGTACTCATTCTCAATCTCAATCCACACAAAATCAACTAGCGGTTTAGAAACATCAATATCTACACAGATCCGCGGAGAAATTGGGTGGAAGAGGAATCGCAACCAGTCATCAAAATATAAGAACCTACCCACCATATTACCAGGAATTGAAAGGATGGAGGGGTTTTTGAATGGAAGTGGAATACTAGGGAAACTTACCCAAAGTGGAGTCATTGGAGGATCACACCTCAAATGGAAATCGAAGGACCGTCGAAAGAGGAAGAAGCGAGCACCGCCGCATGAACGCTTGTTGCCAGTCCAGGCAGTGATAAGGTCATTTTTAGTCACAAAGTGAATTAGAAGGTGTCGAGGATCCATAATCCCAACAATAACACGGTGATTCAAACCCCATGACTCAGAGACAAAGCGGTCGAAGGCATCAACGGAAGGATGATTCCAACAAAAGTGAGACACCAAAGAGTTCTTATAGAGGTTTGATGCATCGGATAACTCCTTACCCATCACTAAAATCTTTGGGAATCCCTTGACCAATGAGGGGACTTTGGGGGCGAGGTCGGTGGCAGTGAACGTCGAGAGCTTCGACGGATTTGTGAGAGGAGAGAAGGAATTGGGGGGATGCGAGCCCAAGAGACCCCTCCCCCTCTCAGGAGGTGGAGGGAAGGATCCATAGACCATGGTTTTCAGGCTATGTAAACCCTAGGAGGCGGCGGAAAACATCACCCATTTCAAATATGACTTTCCTCAAATCTTAGCTTCAATCTCCTGAAGGCCTCTCCAAAAGCGAGAAGTGAACCAATGATCTTAGTCATAAACAATAGCAGATGGAACTCAATGAAAATGAACAATCTCTTTCATGTAGATATTTCTCAACTCCTCAAATTTAGTTGAGTCGCAAATAGTTATAAAGTGAGCGGATTTAGTCAGTCGATTGATCACAACCCATATTGAATTCTTTTTTCTCTGGGTGCGCAGAAACCCAATCATACACTCCATAGAGATCTCGTCCCACTTCCACGTTGGCATTAGATGTGGATGAAGCAAACTCGAGGGTTTCTGGTGCTCAGACTTTGACCTGTTATCACATATAACAACGAGGGAGAAATTCAGCAATGCTCCATCTCATACCTGGACTCCATAATTTATGTCGCATGTCAAAGAAAATATTCATAGTTCCTGGATGCACTACCCATTAGGAGTTATAACAATCCCTCATCACAGCTTTCCTTACTACTAACGGCACAAAAAATAAATTTTGATAGTATAGAATGTCATTGGTGGATAGTGACCAGTCAACCATGGTCTCCCCACCATAAAGAGAGTCTCTAATGCTACCGAACTCATCATCAAGTTGCTGCTACTGAAGGATCATATCGAGAAGAGTGGATGAGAGATGAACACTGGACAAAGAAACCTCAACCCCTGTATCCCAAACTCTAATATGAAACTGTGAAAAAATATCCATCAAGTTCTACTCTTCCGATGATTCTTTCACTACCCGGGTCATAAGTTTCCTACTCAAAGCATCTGCAATGACATTCTCTTTCCCAAAGGTATTGGCGATGTCAAAATCAAAATATTGCAAGTATTCCACCAAACACCTCTAGCGGAGATTCAAATATTTTTTAGAGAATATATAACTCTAGCTCTTGTAGTCTGAAAACATGGTAAACCTTTCTCCATAAAGGTAATGACACCAAATCTTAAGCGTGCATCACAACTGCAAGTTCAAGGTCATGGGTCAGGCACCAGAAACCCTCGGGTAGGATGCCATCCATAAAGACTACCAAAAAGGTATCATGGTACTCATGGAAAATCATGTTCATTAAATCCATAAAGACTGTATGAGCATTGGTTAAACCAAATAGCATAAAAAGGTACTCATAATGTCCATACCTGCTCCGAAAGGCAGTTTTCTGAACGTTGGGTTCTTTTACCCTCAACTGATGGTAGCAAGATCGAAGATCAATCTTCTAAAACCACTTTGTCTCTTTTAACTAGTATAACATATCATCAATCTATGGAAATGGATACTTGTTCTTTACCACAACTTGATTGAGTTTTCGGTAATCCACGCAAAGGCAAAGTCAACCATCAGCTTTCTTAGCAAAGAGAACAGGCATCGTCCAAGATGACACACTTGAGCATATAAAGCCTTTATCTAGAAGATCATCCAACTGAGTCTTAAAATCCTTCATTTTGGAAAATTTCATGCGGTAAGAGGGAATAGACACTGGTTGAGTACCAGGAACTAAGTTGATTAAAAACTCCACCTCTCTTCCCGGTTGCAAGCCAGAAAATTCGGAAGGGAACACATCAGGAAACTCAACGACAGTTGGAGGGAGATCACCGCTCAAAGATTCTCACACCAGATCAAAAGTGAATACAAATATCACTTTCCCCAACTTTGGATAAGAAGGTCCAACCCTACTCGACCTCAGCTCCCATTCTCCTTGAAAGATTCGGCAAACCCCATCGGGTGCATTGAAGGAGATCTGTCAAAGGTAACAATTAATTCGGGCTTTATTAGAAATAAATCAATCCATCCCAAATATGACATCCAACAGTTTCATGTCGAGAACCAGAAAACTCCAAGTAAGCTTAACATCTGATAGAGAGAAAACACAAGCTGGACTACGGAGACCCTACTCTCTCTTCGTTCTAAGGAGCATGGTAATATTCATCTCATAAGATAAAAGCTCTGTAGGAAGATTTAGCATATTAACAATAAGGGTAGAAATAAACGAATGAGATGCACCAGTATCAAATAGAGCAGTCACTAATGATGAAGCTATAGTAATGGTACCTCTCACAGTCATTGGACTTGTATCTGGTTCCTCTGGAGACTCTTCTACTGCATTAAGAAGCTTCGTTCTGGATACATGTAGATAGAACCCCTTTGTTCATGAAGCATATGATTTAACCATAGTTTTAACAGGCGCTGACGATCTCGTGCCACTATGAGGAGTGGAATAAACATCACAGAATTTATGTAGGTGACCTGAGTGTCTGCAGAATCCACATACCTTGGATGCCTCAGTGCAAACCCTCTTAGAATGATGGGGCTTTCCACACTGGTAGAAAATCAAAGCACGTCTTCCAGATACTATAGGAGGTTTATAAAAACCCTACTATCGAGAACCACCATGAAAATCATCATGCTTCCTCTTTCCCTTAGAGGAGAACACACTGCCACAGAGAGGATAAGAAACTCCCAAAAACCCTGACTTTCCAGTTAGGTCCATCTCGACCATGAACGCTCTATCCAACACATCGTAATAAGAAGGAAACTTCAGAAAGAAAACCTGATAATGAATATCAGATCGTAGTCCCAACTCAAACCATTGATTCTTCATCTTTTTTTTCGATATTATCTCAGGTGAAAATTGCACTAGCTTAGTAAAACGGTTTGCATACTCTGTCGCGATCTTGTCAGCCTTCTCAAGCTTGAAAACTCTATAGACTTGTCCAACACCAACGAATCTAGATAGAAATGGTCAGTAAAAAGAGCCTTGAATTCTTTCCATTCTAATCCCTCATGTTTCTTCATCATCGCCATTGTGCCCCACCATCTTCTACTCAGTCCTTCCAACATGAAGGTGACACACTTCACCTTGATCTCCTCAGGTTTCTTCAAGAATTCAAACAAACGCTCCATCTTCGTCAACCATTCCTCATCCTCTTGAGGATCATTAGAGCCTTTGAACGATGGTGGATTCTGGTGAAGGAACTCCTGAGAATGATTTTGGATAACATCCCTCTGAGGTTCCACAGCTAGAGCCTGAACATAAACTGGTGCAGGTGCCTGTCTTAATCTTGGACAGTACACACAATCACCTAGACCAAACTTGGGTCCATGAGAGGATTTGCTTGCTATGGTTCAGCAACAGCTTCCTCCTGGATCTGATTCGCACATCTTCTCAGAGGTGTGATGTTGCACAACATCAACAAACAACAAGGAAGACACCAGATTTAACACTCAAACATAGCAACAAGGAAATTAATCCCAACAGATAGAAAAATAAAATTTTGATTTCAATCTATCTAAATCAAGAGCAATGAAAAGACTAGAACTAATCCTCAAGATGTATTTCCCAAACCACCTCTACTAACTTAAGGTTCATTGCGGTGAGAGCTAGCCAGGCACTCAGCCGTAACTACCTCCTAAGTCCCGACAGAATTACACAATTGCATACTAACATCAAGGTAAGATGAAAAACTTGCACCTTTGATACCAATTTGTCACGAACCAGCCCGGGTACCCTAGTAACCCGGTAACCAAACTGGCTCTGACATAGCCCAAAGGGCATTCCCGATCCCCACGGGTTGGAAACCAGCACCTAGAATCATACAATATGAAAGTGGGAACAAATTTTCCTCAAATACAATAGAAGCAAGAAAACAAGTCAGTATGCATACAAGAAAAACTCCACTGGGAGAACTGTACCATAAGTCAAATAGATAAACAAACCCAAAGTGCTACAACAAGGTACTGGAAAACTAAAAGTAAAACCCAATCCCCAGTGGACTCAACTCTTCAATCCCAAAGATCAACCGCAAGAACCACTTATAAGTGGTGTTTCTCCCCTGCCCAAACCTGGAAGGAGATAATCTTCAAACACCTGAAGTCACAAGTAAGATGTGAGCTAAAATCCCACTAGGGTCTGACCAAGGATTTCCATAATAGATGTTAACATTTAATTAACCAAATAAAGATTTTAATTTTAAATAAACAACCTTGGAATTTCAAAATAATATTTACAACAAATCACACTTTACATTTACAATGATATAAAGGTGCTTTAAACAAATGGATTCACAAACATTTTATATAAAATGGTTTATATAAACTCAGAAAGCATGGTAAATAGTTTACAAAAAACATTGTCATACATGTATATTTCAAATACAAACAAGCGAGCAACATAATAATATACCAAAAGGTATGATAGTTCCAGGCTAAGGGACTCCACACACTCAAATAGTTTACACGGCATTATGTGTTGCAAATCATAGAGTGTTGTTTGAATAAATCACTAGCTACCTAAGGCTTTCATGTGCTCTAATAAAAAAAATGATGAAAAATTTATTTTAAGACTGCTTAAAATAAAATTCATCCCATTCACCATATCAAATATTCCAATTTTCCATTTAAAAACCAAAACAAGTTTTTAATCAAATCATGCATTTTTTCAAGATAAAACCAATGGGTTCCTATAAAAATCATTTCAAGCCATTTTTTTCAAATACCACTCTGAAATCAATTCCATCAAATTAATTTCACAATCCAACAATTTAAATTTCTCAAAATTCCATAAATTTTACAAATACACCCCAATTCAATGGAATTGGGATGTTTTCCCAATTTCATGCCAAAAGATCCAATTTCAAATTCAAATTCCCCAATTCAATGGAATAGGGTTTTTAATAAACTAATTGAAAGTAATTTCAAGCAATTGAATTTAAATCAAGCAATTTAGGGTTAATAAAATTTGGTCATCATAACAGAACCACCTACCTCGAGATCACGAGATCTCGAAACTCCTAACCCTAATCGAGATTCGCCAACAAAGAACGACAACAACGAGATTCAGGAATCACACCTAGATCCAAGATATGAAAAAAAGGTTATTAGATATTTCAATCAACACTCTAATGACCTGAACTATTATAAGTGAAATTTCCCTTTTGATTTAATTAAATGTTTAATTTTGTAAAATGGTTATATAAAATACATGCACTTCATTGGTTTTATGTTTTTGAATTTAAAGGATCGTTAAGAATGTTGACCGTTGATAATATAGTCATTAAATAGTGATCACATGATTAGTATAAATATAGGGTTTTGATAAATCCAATTGACTCAGACAAAAGAAATGATGGCCTCAACAAGTAGAATCTTTCTCTATGAAGTCCATTTATCAGAGCTTCTAAGAGAGATAGCATCTCTGGGATTTTCCCTTGACCAAGCCCATGACGAGATCCATTGACTTAATCATGAGAGAAACCGTTTATGAGATAAGTTCAAACTCATCGAGATTATGGCTCAAACCATGTTTTCCAAATGGCCCCATGATAATCTCATCATCGCACACCTTACTCTTAGGGCGTACGCTAGTGTAATAAAAGGATATGTATGAAGACCTTAATAACATGAATATGTATATTATATAATTATGTATATATTTTCATTTTAATTGTTTCTTTTAAATGATTTTGGTTTTGATTCAATTAAACAAAAATTGTATTTCCGGGTAATATTCAAATTCAATTAAGGGGATTATTTTGATGAATCATTATATTTTTGAAATAAATGGTATTTTAATAAAATATTATCACTAAATTACTTTTATTAAATATAAATGATTATATAATTTTTATGATGTCAAAATTAATTTTTATTAAGGTTTGAAAACTGTTTTTTTGTCAAAACCCGTCAATTTTCAATAAATGTCGGTTTTTATTTTAAAAGTAAAAATTCACATATTTAGAAAATTATTTTGATAAAATAAATATTATTTTTGGAATTAGAACATTGAAATTATCCAATGGTAAATTTTTCATATTTTTCTGAGACAGTCGAATTTTCGGGTAAAAGTTAAATATCGTATAAATGTAATGTGTGTTTTATGACATCATAATGACCCAAAAATGATGTAATAAATACTATAATAGGTATTATAAACCCAATATATGTTTTCCCATTAAAATAATATTATTTTAAGACAATTTTATTATTTTTATAATGCTCTTATGAATCCTCCAAAATGTATAACATATTTTATGATTTTAAATTCATTTCTTAAATAATGTGACTCACCTCCACATAAGCAAGGTTAATATTTTAATATCTTTAGTTATTTTCCTAATAAAATAATGAAAATTTCCCCTCTTGGGAAAAAACCATGGGAAAAACCATGATAATATTTGTGGTTTTGAATATTTAATTATATAGATTCCAAAACCAAAGTTTGTGAAATATTAAAGATTTCACCTCTCATTTCCTATATAAACTCACCCAAGCTATCACTTCTCTTCACTAAAAATCCTTGTAGAATTTCCTTACTCTGTCCTCCCCTCTCTATAATCCTCTCAAGGCACCCTAAGATCTCAAGAAGCCCCTCTTCAAGATTTGGAAGTCACACACTCAAGTAAGGATTTCTTTCTCATTTTTTTATCCATGTTTCCTTATATTGTTACACCCTTTTACTTTCAATTACAAATGATGGGGTATGTTTTAACACCTCCAACATATTGCCCTTATTTTGTTTGAATGATTAGAGACCCCTTTTCTCTCTCATTAATTTCTCCCACATACATTTGTTACCATGCTGAAATTTCGTAAGAGTTATTCCATTTATCCTCTTTCTTCAAGTTTCTTCATTATGTTACGCCTTCTATTTCCAAATTCCTTATGTTGGGTCATGTATTTCTATGAACCTATTACTTTAATTTTCATGTATATATGATGAGAGACCCCTTTCACTCTCATCAACCCTTTTTATGAATTTTTTATGTCACGTCGTTAGGTTACTGAAATTGCACCACGAATTTCCTTTTTAAAACAATTGTGTAGTGAATACCGTACTCATTCCCTAACAAGGGTGTTCACTTTTGTTCACATATACCTTTTTATTGAGGAATTAAATGTATGTATTCCACACCCCTTGATCATGGAATAAATTATGATGATGAATGAATCCATGTTTTATGATCTATGTGGCATGCTTAAGTATGAGAATGAAATGAAAGTGACGGGTGCGCCCAGAATTATATAGCGCTCCAATGCATTGGGTAATGATTAGTATCATGATACGTCATGTTGGGACAGGGGTTTACATGATTCCTTTATGGGACTTTATCCACTATGATTTCTTGGTAGTTTAGCCTTGACCTATGATGTAGTGTTTTAAGTTGTTGTCACATTTCCATGTTATGAATATCATGTTATATCATGCTTTATGATTCATGTTCATTTATGCCTCATTGATATGTCTTGACTAACATGTATTACTATCTTCATGTTATGCCATGTTTACTCCCTTACTGGGCTTTATATCTTACTTCTTTCTTATGTATGTCATCAGGTTATCCCATGCAGTATTAAGTACGAAGGAATGTTGTGGTCATGTAAAAGAAGTTTTCAATAAAGATATTGCATTTCATATTTTAAGTTGTTTGTAATGCTATTAATTTCCAAAGACACTGTACTTATCGATATTTCGGGTTTTATTAAGTGCAATTTCATGTAATTAAATCACATATGAGTTTAATAAAAGAATAGGGTTGTTACAGTTGGAATCAGAGGAAAGTTTAGTTATTTTTTGGGATTAGGAATATAAAACTCTAGTGAAAGCCTTAGGGATAAGACTAAGTATAAGAAAAACATCCCCAAATTTTGGTGAGTATAGAGTAAGTGGTTTATCAAGAAAATACATCCTTGTCTGGATACGAACAAGTGGATGTGGCTCGGGCACAGATGTATTTAGGGGTAAAACCCAAAAACACCACTTTGAGCTAGACTCGAACGGGAACGGGTGCACGACAACAGGCCTTGTTGCACTCCTGATTTGACACTCCTGAGGGATATGCTTTGATAAATTCATAATCATAGTATGAACCGTTATTAAGGGAACAAAAAAATCCCATAAGAATATACGTTAGTAACTAGATCATGGATAACTTAGATTGAAGTCTAAAAATTCATAAGTTAAGGAAATAAATGTAATTTATAAGTTATCCCTTAAATGTCATTGGATTCCCCTTCATGTGTTTAATAGTTTAAAATAAATACCCCTAATTTTCCTTTTATTCTAGAAAATGGCTGGTAATAGGATAAATCAGGCTAACAACTGATGCAAAGATCAATGTAATGACTGTCCTAATGAGATGCTCAATCTGATGGGAGTGGGAATTGAAAACTTTGTCACGATACTCTCTCAGTTAACTCAAGTTTTGAATAGAAACTTAGATCAAGAAGAAAGTCCAACCCCCCCCCCCCACTTTCAATGGATCATTTGATCCCTCAATCGACAAATAATGGTTCAACTCCATTGAGAAGATCTCTATCCTTCAATGCTCCGAACAAGAGAAGGTTCTTTTGGCTGCTTATCATATTGAGGGTGAAGATGATCAATGGTAGAGATTGATAAAAAATACGAGGCTTGAGCAAGAGATTGAGGCGATGGGATGGAGGGATTTTTGAAAAATGTTTTTCGATAAATATTTTCCTCACACCCTCCAACTTAAGATGGAAAGGGATTTACTTTCCCTAAAAAAAGATGACAAATATATCAAAGTGTATGAGGAAAACTTCACAAGGTTTGCACGACACGCCTTCAGCTCTGTTTTTACCCCCAAATGCAAGGTTGACTGCTTCTTTGGTGGGCTAAAACCTAGCCTATATAAAGCTCTGGGGATCCGTAACTTTGATAGTTGTGAGGAGATTGTCCAATGTGCACTCAAAGTTGAAATGGAGATCGGAAAATCTCATGGGTATCATGGAGATAAGAAGTGGAAGGTGGAGTCAAATTCTGGCAGTCCGATAGAGAGATCTAACAGTGCCAAGAAATTTCAACATCCCACTTGCCAAAGGTGTAGAAAGAAGAACCATGGAAATTTCCTGAAGGGGATGAGGAAATGCTTTAGGTGTGGGAAGGAAGGGCACCTAGCCAGTGATTATCTGCAAGAAAAACCTGCCACTGTGATGAAGGAAAGGAATGCACCAGTAAACCTGCATCACATTGTTCATTTCTACAACTGTAAGGAACCAGGGTATTTCTCAAACCAATGCACTAACCTAAGGGTTTTCAGAGGCAACCAACAACCTCCAAAGCAGCAAGGGAGATCTTTCGTCATCACAACTGCCGAAGTGAATCCCGACAACAAAGTGGTGATAGGTACATTAGTTATTCATTCAAGAATATCAAATGTACTTTTTTATTCAGGTTCTATGCATTCCTTCGTATCATAGAAGTTTATTAGAACTATTCAATCACCATCACCATGCTTGGAAGTGGAGTTATTGGTGAAAATGGAAAATTGGGAAACTATTGCATCCCAAGTATATAACACCTCCCCTGTCACAATTTGTGGGATGGACTTCCTAGCAAACCTTTTCATACTCCCTTTGGTGGAATTTGATGCAATTTTAGGCATGGATTGGATTTCCCTATATAGAGCTGACATAAATTACAGTGGGAAGGAAATCACTCTTCATATTGCGAATTGTCCACTAATTTTGTACAAATGCAAGGAGATGAATGAATCTTACTTAGAACCATCATCTCAAGCATGGATATTATTTCCCTATGAACAAGCGTATCTTGCTCAAATGATTGAGTATAAGGAAAGAATCATCCTCAAAGACATGCTCATTGTGAGGGAATACGTTGATGTGTTTCCCAAGGAATTGACTAGTCTTCCTCCTAACCAAGATGTCGAATTTTCAATCGAGCTCATGCCTGGGGTGTTACCATTATCCAAGACTCCGTATAGAATGACTATTTTTTAACTTGAGGAGCTGAAGAAACAACTACAGGAGAATCTAGATAAAGGTTTCATACGCCCAAGTGCTTCACCTTGGGGTGCACCGGTCCTCTTCGTTAAGAAGAAGGATGGGTCAATACGCCTTTGCATTGATTATCGTGAACTCAACAAGATCACGATAAAGAACAAGTATCATCTACCACAGATTGATGACCTGTTCAATCAGTTGCATGGTGCACAATAATTTTTCAATGTGGATTTGTGATCAGGATATTACCAAGTTAGGGTGAAGGAGGATATCCCCAAGACTAATTTTTGTACAAGGTATGGGTACTATGAATTCATAATAATGCCTTTTGGACTCACTAATGATCCAGAAATATTCATGGACTTGATGAATAGAGTCTTTAGAGATTACCTCAAAAAATGGTAGTCTTTATTGATGATATTTCAATATACTCCAAAAGTAAGAAGGAGCATGAGGAGAATTTAAGTACTCTACTAAAGACCTTTCGAAAGGAAAAGTTTTATGCCAAGTACAACAAATGTGGGTTCTGGTTAAAGGAAGTGTCTTTCTTGGGGCATATCATCACAATCCATGGGATATCTGTGGACCCTTCAAAGACTGAGGAAATTAAAGGATAGTCAAGGAAAACATCTATGATAGATATCTGTAGTTTCCTTGGATTATCTAGGTATTATCGTTGATTTGTGATAAATTTATCGTGATTGTCAAACACTCTAACCAAGCTAAATCAGAAAAGAGTCAAGTTTTCTTGGAATAATGAATGCAAAGAGAGATTCAAGGAGTTGAAAATGAGGCTTATCGTTACGCATGTGCTCACATTACCCACAAGTTGAGAGCTTTTCATGGTATTCAGTCATGATTTGAAGAAGGGTATGGGTTGTGTGTTGATGAAAAATGACAAATTCATTGCCTATGCTTCAAGGCAGTTGAAAGTTCATGAGCAGAACTATCCAACACATGATCTAGAGTTGGCTGTAGTGATCTTTTCTTTGAAAATTTGGAGACATTACCTCTTTAGGGAGAAGTGTGAAATATATACAGATCACAAAAGCCTTAAGTATATATTCACACAGAAAGAGTTGAATATGCATCAACGAAGATGGTTAGAGCTGATCAAAGAATATGACTTCTCAATTCACTATCATCTGAGGAAAGTGAACAAAGTGGCAGATGATCTAAGTAGAAAGGATCCATCAACTCTTTCATTGATGAGGATTGCGAAGGATATGGTCTTCTTAGACTTGACTAGGATGGACATGGGAATCATAAAGGAAGGAACATCATCAATATTTTCAAAAATGACTGTTCAACTATCTCTTCTGGAGAGGTTAAAGGATGCTCAAAGAGATAATGTGGGAATTCAGAAGAAAGTGGAAACTATTAGAAAAGGGAAATCCTTGGAGTTTAGTGTTAATAGAGGAGGTGTTGTAATATTTGGGTCAAGACTATGTATACCATCAAATCTTGAGTTAAAGGAGTTGTATGGTGATGCACATAGCTCAACCTTCTCTATCCATCCTGGAAGCACAAAGATGTATTGAGATCTTTGGGAAAACTATTGGTGGGATAATATGAAGAAGGAGATCTTAGAATATACATCAAGATGTCTCTCATGTCAGCAAGTGAAGGCATAAAGGAAAAAATCTAAAGGGATGATGCAACCATTACCCATACCTACATAGAAATGGGAAAACATCACCATAGACTTTGTCACCAGGCTTCCTAAGACATCTAGAGGAAACAATATTATCTAGGTTGTAGTGGATCATCTTATAAAGACTGCACACTTCATTGAGATTCGAGAGGATTTCTCAATGGATCAACTTGCATGAATATACATTAGAGAAAATGTAAGGCTGTATAGTGTACCATTATCGATTGTATCTGATCGAGATCCAAGATTCACCTCTAAATTCTGAAAGAGTCTCCAACATGCTCTGAGTACTGAGTTAAATTTTAGCATGGATTATCACCCTTAAATTGATGACCAATATGAGCGGACTACCCAGACACTTGAGGACTTGTTGAGAGCAAGCTCAATGGACTTCAAAGGAGGATGGGATTGACATCTTCCTCTGGTTGAGTTCTCTTACAATAACAGTTTCCACTCAAGCATCCAAATGTCTCCCTATGAATCCCTTTATGGGAAGAGGTGTAGAACACTTGCATGCTGGGATAAAGTTGGGGAACGAAAACTACTAGGTCCTGAAATGGTTGAGGAAATGGTGGAGAAGTTTAAGACCATTCAGCAGCACATCAAGGCTACTCCAAGTCGACAGAAAAGTTATGATGAGAATCATCGATGAGACCTAGAGTTTGATGTTGGAGACATGGTTTTCCTCCGCATATATCTATGGAAGAAAGTGATGAGATTTGGGAAGAACTTAAATCTTAGTCCAAGATACATCGACCCCTTTGAGATCCTTGATCGCATCAGAGCGGTGGCCTACCGACTAGCACTCCCACCTTACCAATCTCAAGTACATGATGTATTCCATGTATCCCTCTTGAGAAAGTACATACCAGACCCCTCACATGTACTCAATCCAGAGGTGGTACCATGGGATAATGACCTCTCTTATAAGGAGCAACCAGTGAAGATCTTATATTGTAGAGACGCAGTTCTACGGAATAAGACAATGCACCTAGTCAAAGTGTTGTGGAGAAACCACAAGTTTGAAGAATTGGCGTGGGAACCGGAGGAGGCAACAAAACAGAGTTACCTTCATCTGTTTTAATATGGGAAATAAAAATTTTGAGGGATAAATTTCTTAAGGGGGGAAGATTGTAACGACCCGAACTTTTATAAGTGAAATTTACCTTTTGATTTAATTAAATGTTTTATTTTGTAAAATGGTTATATAAAACATATTCACTTCCTTAGTTTTATGTTTTTAGATTTAAAGGACCATTAAGAATGTTGATCATTGATAATATAGTCCTTGAATAGTGATCACATGATTAGTATAAATATAGGGCTTTAACAGATCCAATTGACTTAGATAAAGAAAGTGATGACCTCAACAAGTAGAATTGTTCCCTATGAAATTCATTTATCAGAGCTTCCAAGGGAGATAGCGACTCTAGGATTTTCCCTTGACCAAACCCATGATGTGATTCAACGACTTAATCATGAGAGAAACCATTTATGAGAGAAGTTCAAGTTCATCGAGGTCATGGCCCAAACCATGTTCGCCGAACGAACTCATAATAATCTTACTGTTGCACACCTTACTCTTAGGGTGTACGCTGGTGTAGTAAAGGGATATGTATCAAAACCTTAATAATGTGAATATGCATATTATATAATAATGCATATATTTTCATTTTAATTGTTTCTTTTAAATTATTTTGGTTTTGATTCAATTAAACAGAAATTGTATTTTCCGGTAATATTCAAATTCAATTAAGGGGTTTATTTTGATGAATCAGTGGATTTTTGAAATAAATAGTATTTTAATAAAATATTATCATTAAATTACTTTTATTAAATATAAATGATCATGTAATTTTTATGATGTCAAAAGTAATTTTTATTAAGGTTTGAAAACTGTTTTTTGTCAAAACCCGCCAATTTTCAATAAATGTCGGTTTTTATTTTAAAAGTGAAAATTCACATATTTAGAAAATTATTTAGATAAAATGAATATTATTTTTGAAATAATAATGTTAAAATTATCCAATAGTTAATTTTTCATATTTTTCTAAGACAGTCGAATTTTTGAGTAAAAATTAAATATCATATAAATATAATGTGTGTTTTATGACATCATAATGACCCAAAAATGATGTAATAAATACTATAATGGGTATTATAGGTCCAATATATGTTTTCCCATTAAAATAATGCGATTTTAAGATGATTTTATTATTTTTATAATGCTCTTATGAATCCTCCGAGATGTATAATATATTTTATGATTTTAAATTCATTTCTTGAATAATGTGACTCACCTCCACATAACCAAGGCTAATATTTTAATATATTTACCCCTTTTCCTAATAAAATAATTAAAATCTCTCCTCTGGAAAAAACCATGGGAAAAAACCATGGGAACATTTGTGGTTTTGAATATTTAATTATATAGATTCCAAAACCTAAGTTTGTAAAATATTAAAGAATTCCCCTCTCATTTCATATATAAACTCACTCAAACTCTCACTTCTCTTCGCTAAATTTTTTTGGAGCACGTCCTTACTCTATCCTCCCCTCTCTAGAATCCTCTGAAGGTGCCCTAAGCTCTCAAGAATTCCCTCTTCAAGCTTTTGAATTCATGCAGTCAAGTAAGGGTTCCTTCCTTTCTCATTTTTTTATCGAAGTTTCCTTATATTGTTACACCCTTTTACTTTCAATTAAAAATGATGGGGTATGTTTTCACACCTCCCCTAGACTGCCCTTATTATGTTTGAATGATGAGAGACCCCTTTTCACTCTCATTAATCCCTCCCATGTACACCCATTACCATGCCAAAATTTCGTAAGAGTTATTTCATTTCTCCTCTTTCTTCAAGTTTCTTCATTATGTTACGCCTTCTATTTTCAAATTCCTTACATTAGGTCATGTAATTCTATGACCCTCTTACTATAATTTTCATGTATATATGATTAGAGACCTCTTTCTATCTCATCAACCCTTTTTATGAATTTTTATGTCACACTGTTAGGCTGCTGAAATTGCACCGCAAATTTCCTTTCCAAAACAATTGTGAAGTAAATACCGTACTCATTCCCTATCAAGGGTATTCACTTTTGTTCACATATAACATTTTTTTGAGGACTTAAATGTATGTATTCCACACCCCTTGATCATAGAATAAATTATTATGATGAATGAATTTATTTTTTGTGATCTATGTGTCACACTTAAACATGAGAATGAAATGAAAGTGACGGGTGCGCCCTGAATTATATAGCGCTTCAATGCATTGGGTAATGTTTAGTATCATGATATGTCATGTTGGGATAGGGGTTTACCTGATTCCTTTATGATACTTTTTCCACTATGATGTCTTGGAAGTTTAGTCTTGACCTATGATGCAGTGTTTTAAGTTGTTGGCACATTTCCATGTTATGAAGAATATCATGTTATATCATGATTTATGGTTCATGTTCCTTTATGCCTCATTGATATGCCTTGTCTAACATGTATTACTATCTTCATATTATTCCATTCTTACTCCCTTACTTGGATTTATAGATCACCTCTTTCTTATGTATGTCCTTAGGTTATCTCATGTAGTTTTAAGTATGAAGAAATGTTGTGGCCATGTAAAATAAGTTTTCAATAGAGATATTGTATTTCATGTTTTAAGTTGTTATTTAATGTTCTCTATTTCCAAATACACTATACTTCTTGATCTTTCATGTTGTATTAAGTGTAATTTCATGTGATTAAATCATGTATGATTGTAATAAAAGAACGGGGTTGTTACAAACACTGAGATCTATAAAACCCTAGGGAGGAAAGAGGAGATAGCATAAGATAGAGGACGGGAAGAGGAAACCTACCGGGAGAAGATCAAATGTCATTTTCTTAGCTTCTATTCGCTTCTGGAGGGGTGTAGAGGGGCCAAAAACTACTCTTGAGAGCCTCTAAGGAAGAAGAACCTGAATGGGGGTCGTATAGGTCCGGCAGGCACCTAAAAGAGGGGTTTTGGGATTTTAAAACTTAATTTCGGATTAAAAAAACCCTTACACGTGGTTAGCTAGGTGGGGCCACACAGTTTAGACAAACCGTGCACCCTAGATGTGTGCCCCTTTTAATGGGATTCACAATTTCTCCTAGGTGGTGGGTGCATAGCTTGTCAAACCGTGCGTCAAATGTGCAAAACCTCACTACCTCGGTTTTCATGGTTTTCTCTAGTAGGGTGCACGGTTTGGGAAAACTGTACGCCAACCGTGCACAGCCCTAAAACTTCTAAAATTTTCCAAAATTTCACCTGAAGCAACCCCAAACAAAACCCAACCAAAGAAAGTTTAAAATGGGGGTCTAGGAATACCTAAAAATAGTAACAGGATATTACATGCCACTCACCCCATATAATAAAATAGATGTAGAGAGTAAAGAATGCTTACATAAGGATTTTACATTGTTTATGATTCAGGGATAATCCAAAAGCATACACATGGTGTTGTGCCAATGTACCTTAGATATAACACAATTCGATGTATATGTTACAAATAGATTTAGAAAGGTGAACTTTCAATCAAGGGGAAATCCCTCTTCTTATTCTTCATGCACTGCTTAGAGACAATGCTAAACAATTTATAGACTTGTGGGTTTTCTTCAAAGGTTTATAAACATGAGGGTCTATCTCAGTTTAGTATAAGTTGCTAAGAAACCATGCATCTTCATCACCTGAAAAATTCTGTATGGTGCTCCTTGTTTGATGCACTCCTCTTCCTCAAACCAGATAAGATCAACCATTTATATAGAATTTAGTCTTGTTTATTCTTCTTTCAAAACAAGATTAGAGAGTCATTTTTTGTGAAGATTACTCTTTTTTTAACAGGTAGGGGACCCCCCCCCCCCCCACCCAATTTTATTAAGCCAAAGACTCTTCCCTTTTTTCTAGGCAGAGAGATCTCATTACATGGTCCTAAGGCTCCTCTCTTTTTTCTGAGCAAATAGATCCCATTACATAGTCCTATAGGCCTAAGGGAATAAAGGTCAAAGATACATGACCCAAAATCCTAAGGCTTAAAGCCTAAACAAAACTCATAGGCCCGCACTGCGTCCTCACCTAGTCTGCACTCCTATCCTGCCGCGTGCACCAGAGATAGCCAGCGCCCCCCACTGCTGCCATTCTCCCCATTCAACCACCATCGTTGGTCATCAATGCCCCCCTACCATCGCTGCTCAACCTGGCACAATCGAAGTCTCCCCCACCGTTACCATGGAACATTGCACCATCAGTGGTCGCTGATCGTGTCACCCATGTCGTTGTTTGTTGCCTCTAAGCCGCTCGCATCACAGAGGCCATCACCCCCCACCAGCATCACATGCACTGGCATCATGGTGATGCCATCCATCCTGTGTCGCATGCGAGGATGGAAAATCCCACTCCCCCAAAGTAATGGGGTATCAATGAGTAGAAACTGGGAATCAAACCCAGTCGCAGTGGATGCACTTGAAGAGCCCCTAACCAACCAAGCTAGGGCTCATGTGCCTATGAAGATTACTCTTTTATCTTCCATAAATCATGTCAAAAATAGTTATTTCTTATAAATGAGGATAATTCCAAAACTAAAATTATTCTTTTTCCTTCCTTCTCTATTAGTCAGATATAACAGTGCTTTTATTTTCCTTTTCTTGAGCCTCCTCTCCTTGAACTATACAAGATATCACAATTGTATTTTTCTTTGGATCTCCTTGTTCTCTCTCTTAACCTGGTTCTTCAAATATGCTCAAACTCTCTCTTCTCCATCTCTTGAAAATTTGATATTCAATATTCCCCTCTTTTTATTTCCCCCACCGATTCTCCTTTAAATTAGGGAATCATTTTTCTAAAAAATGCATACAATCAATTTTCCATTTATATAAACTTAATGGGTCTTCAAAGAATCTCATTAACTACACATTAAGTCAGTAGTTTTTTTCCTCTCAATCTACCCTAAAAATCATGGTGAGATCCTTTATTAGCTATAATAGGTTGACCAATACATGTTTCCACAGTCACCGTGACATAGTGATTGCTTCCAGATGAAATTCCCACCCATACAGCTTCCACTATGTTGACCATCCCATATTGCATCAACTCTAGAATTCCTAATATGGGACATGCCTACCTTCATGATGTGATGACTTTTAAGTCCTCATTTTTACAACTCTTATTTGATATCATTTACTTCTACATGAATCCCTCTATGTCTTGTACAACACCCATAATGATGTTCACCGTTTTACACAACTACTCCAAAAAATGCACCACAACATCCATCGCGGTGCGGTCACTGTCAGATGCCCTTTTTGAATGACCTCCTCAAATACATTTTGGAGTTTTTCATTTTCCATTTCCATTTTTCACCAACCCCTTCAACCATATCCTCTGTAATACCCGATTTAGGACTCCCCATATTATAATTCAAAAACAGTGACTTTTAGTGTGGTGAAAAAAATTTGTCCATTTTGTAACCACCACAAGTGTGGTTCACTACTCTATGGTTTATCCAATTCTTTGGTAACCCACTTTAACTTACATAAGTCCTCCATGGTAAACTTTATGGCATGGTCTCCTATATTCCACAATTTAAACATTTATTTGTATTAGTTGTATCCCTCATCGAATTTTACCTTTTATTGCCACTACTTTGTCAAACAGGATGTGATATCAATATCTCAAACAACTCCCATGGCGTTGCCCCATTCTATGGTTTCTTTTTCCTATATTTCTACCCCACATTGCCTATGCTTTGTCTTTCACCTAGCATCGACCCGTACCAGATCTTCTTTTTTGTTGCCTAATACTCTACCTTCCTCCTATATTTTTCTTCGCCTCTATCCTTTTTGTTCATATTTATTCTAACATATTCACTCACTGAGACATATTCCTCACCACTTCCCATATGTGGAATTCTCAATTGAAACAGCATCTATCACGATACAGTCCTCATTGTTTCTCTATTTTATGACCACCACACTTGCACTACAACATGGTCTTATTCTTCTTGTATGTGGCCATACAACTCCACATATTCATCTTCTGGAAGAACATCTTCTGGACATCTTCAATATTTCAACTTCTAGATAATTGAGAACATCATGTTTTCTTCCCTTTCATTTTGAAATGGCATTCAAAATGCCCATAGTATCTCCACTCCAACCATTTCTATTCACTAATGTTGTTTCCATTGATACCACAGGTACTGTAACACCTCAAGATTTTTTTTTTAAAAAAACTGTGTTTGATAATGTATACGACACACAATACTAAGCCTAAATGAACCACATTATTTAAATACAATTGTTATAACCTAGCCATTAAATTAACTGGTATGAATAGTATTAAATACTTTATAAAATATATACAAATTTCCTACTCAATATAAATGTATTAATAAATTCTTAGTAAATAAGCACTCAATTTTTAATATACATTTTATTCTTTAAAAAAATGTTTTCTTCAAAAATGATCTTTGTAAGAAAATATTATAATTATTTTTTAGAACTTTTGGAATATTTATTTGATAAAATGAAATTCATTTTTGATATTATCATATCAAAATTAACTTAGGGTGAAATTTTGGGATTTTTTTGAAATTGTTGATTTTTAAGTGAATAGTGAAAATTACAGATTTTTAAAATACTGTCATTTCTTTTCATTAAATAAAGTAATTTAAAAGTTTCATTATATTTTGAATTTTTTCCTTAAAGTTATATATGAACCATTTGATTTAGAATAATCTAATTAATTTTATTTGAATCATCAATTTTCATGATTTTGGTATAAGTTTATTTTTATGCTTAAAAATGGTTTTCTACCAACTATTTTTAATTACATAAAGTTTATCCATTTTAATTAATTAAAATAACCCCTATTAAGAAAATATTTAAATATTATACATCCATTTATATGAATTTTAATTCATATAATGATGATTTCTAGTCAGAGTTAATATAAGATCATCTATAGCTTGAAAATTCATTTCTTATAGAACAGTTTTTCGACACATTTTGCGGGTTTAATTTTAAATTGAATTCAGCCACTTTTGTTATTTGAATTTAATAAAATTTATTTAATATTTGGAATCAAAATAACTAATATTAAGTAATTATTTAAACTTAATTTTGGTCATAAATAATAGAAAAAATAGTAAAAAAACTAGTTATCATGGTGAAAAACTAAAATAGTAAAAGTGAGCAACCTTAGAGGTAAATAGAATAATATATTTAAAACATATTTAATTTTGAATAGTGGGTGTGTGGCTCAACCATATCAACCCTCCACTCCTTTATTTGTCAACTTTTTAGGCCCTTGGTTTGAAAGTGACTCCCAATATTGAATAGTTTTGGGTATTTATAAAAATGTAACTCCCTCTCACTTATAAAAGGGCACCTCCTCTTCTCTCTTTTACACACTTCAAAATCATTGTGGTTCATCCAAGACCTGTCCAAATACCTTCCTTACATCCTTACCCACTTCCTAGAGGCCTCAGTTTAATCAGAAAGATGATCTAGGGAGGCTTTAGGTATAATCCTAAAGAGGTGATTTGAGGAAGAGGTGTCGTTCTTAATTGAGCATCTTTGTTTTATTTCATCTTCCACCTCCTTCAAATCTTACTCAATAATGGTGATATAATAACATCATTATCTCCCATATAATGAGATGTTATTATGTTAATGTAATTACCTGCATCTGTCTTCTCTTCCATCAAAGGGGAAATGAAACTATCGTTTGTGTGTACGGTGGATTACCGCCTCACGAACCGATGTAATTCATTTTCTATCATTGCATATCACGGTTGTTCATGATGATGGATTTAATATTTATATATGATATTCATGACATATTAATCATCCTAGAAAAGTAATATATCATATACTTACCATACCATCCATTGAAAAATGATAACGTCGTTTGTGTGTACGGTGGATTACCGCCTCGCAAAGCAATGTGATTCGTTTTTTATTATCGTGTCATATGGATGGTATGTGTAAGTATATTTGAATAAATAATATGATATTTATGATACAATGATAATTCTATAAAGATAAAATAACACCTACCTTCTTTCCATCGCGATCGTTAAAAAATGGAAACATTACATATACGTACGTACGACATACCATCTCCATGATTATAACGTAATTAACTTTTCATAATCATAATTCATGGTTATTTTTTAAGTATAATTTATGTAAAAAATGATAATTATATCATTATTATTATTCTGGAGATGATGGATCAATAACCCATTTTGAATTTATAAATCAAACGTCCTCAAAACACCCGATGTGTACATAACTGATTAAGTAATTAAATATGTCATTAAAATAAATGAATAAAATGGTTTGATTATAAGGGATTAAACCTATAAAAGATTCTTAATAAAAAAATGATATAAATTTATTATACGAGAGATAAAGGGTATACATGAGAATTCTGGACTTGATGTAAGAGTTCTCATCTCAAAACTTTCTTCTATGAGACACATGTTCTTTTATGCACCTAATTTATTTTAAAAGGCGTATATACTGTTAATTGAATATTTAACATCATGTATTATTCTTATTCATGGTATTTGAACTTCAACTTCAAACTCTCTATTTTTCAAGAGATTTTTATTAAGATGTTTCTTAAACCATAAAGAACTTCGTCTCAATTTCCTTTCATTGAGGTGTATTTTAATATTATGCACCAATTTCTTTTATATAGTGTATATACTACCACTTTTACATGTAATACCATGAATCATTCATACTTCATGGTATTTTAAATTTCAATTTGAATTATTTTATCCAATGGTATTTGACTTGAAAGTTACTAAGTGGTAAGGAATTTCATAACTCAATTTCTTTTCAATGGGTTATATTACTTCTTTATTGTCTTTGATATTCTAAGATTATGTGTGTAATGTCTACTAATTATTTTATGTTGTATTTACACTTTTTACATGGATTTACATTTGATACACATAATCAATTCATTAATTAATCCCTACTTCAACTGTACGATCTTTGTAAGTTATTTCATCTAAATTTCCACTTCATTGAGACATATTTGGTATTATGCAGCTATTTATTTCTATGGGGTGTATCTTCCACCCATTTGATATGTTATGTCGTGAATATATTTATATTCATCATATTTAATGTTTCAATTGAAGTTGTTACTTTCATGGGGGTTATGATTCAAAATTTACCAAAGCGGTGAGGATTTATGCGTCTATCTCATTTTAATCAGGATCGTTTATGTTTGAATTTCCATTGAAAGAAATTATTTGATTATTGTCTAATAAACCCATTTTTATTTTATTCTCATCTGATTATTCATGAAATTTTCAAGTAACAGTATCATTTTCCTCTCTTTAGTACTTAAAATGATAGAGAAAATGCTTTTAAGAAAAGCAAACTTTATTTCTATTTTTGGTCGAAAATGTTTTTTCTTTCATATCTATATTTTGCTTAAAATGTTTTAAAGAATATTTTTAATATTCTATAATGATTTATTAAAGAAATTTGTACTCATGTTTTACTTTTTACCAAATAGTTTAAAAGGAATCTTTCTATCATTCTCCAAACAATGTACTTTTTGACTTTTTTTTACCAAAGTGTGAAAGGAATGTTTTCTTTTAACTTATAAAACATGTACGGAAATCCCCATTGTCATGACCACTCAATTCTTTGAAGCTTCCCTTATAAGTTTCCATGGATCTTTTTAAAGAAAGTGTTTTCTATAATATCTTGAATTTTTTTAGATTTTAAAGAAGTGATTTCGAAGTGGAAAGGGTATTTTCTGCAAGAAATATTCCATGTAATCTTTTAAAGACATTTTCATCAATGATGACAACCTTTGGTGTTATGGATTGATTCTGAATTATGTATCTATGTCTCTCACAAATATAACTAGCCTATTCTCTCTTACTTTAATGGGGTAATACAAACCTTATGTTAATCTCTCAAATGTCTTCATTGTGAAATTTCATTTGATTATGATATGAGACAAGATTATGCAACTCGTTTTCTTTCCATGGGTAATTCTTATGCCTTATGATTGATTTATGTTTTTGGAACACACAATCATGAACATGTTATGATGGGTGCACCCAGATAGCGTTCCAATGCATTGGGTAAAGCTTTAGTCTCATGAGGCGTCATGTATGGGATTAGGAAGTAAACCTGATCCATTATAGGACTTTTTCCACCATGTGATATTTCTATGCAGTCATCCTTGACCTGTGTTTATATCATGTTATATGTTGCTGCCACATTTCTTAGGATGCCATGATCTTATGATATCATGTTCTTTATGTTATGTTCTCATGTGATTACTTTTCAGCCTTCTATTTTATGAAATCATGTTATACTTTTGACTCACAAATTATGTTTCTTTGTCATGTTTATTCCCTTATTAAGTTTTTTAGCTCACCCTTTTTGTCTATATATTCCTCAAGTTATCTCATACATTTTTAGGAGCTTGAAAGGATTTGGGAGCTCATTATGGAGAATAAAATGAGGATTTCATGGTTTAGTTTCCTTTTTATGTATTATGAATCTATTCCTCCAAAGACACTAGGTCTCATGTGTTGTACCTCTCGTACCCCTCGTGGTTTAATTTTCATGATCACAATCACTCTCCTTTTTATCTAATATTGTTTTAAGTGTTTTTGGATGATAGGCATGATTTCAGGGGGCCAAGGAATTGGGCCAAGAAAGCAAGAAGCAAAAGTGGACTGAAATTCAGTCCACCGGCCAACTGGTGGCTTCACCACCGGCCAGCCGATGGAACCCAGACAGAAGGCTGAGCCACTGCCTCAGCACCGGCCAACCGGTGGCCTCAGCACCGGCCAGCCGGTGGCACCCAGCAGAATAGTGTTTGCTACTGCCTCAGCACCGGCCAACCGGTGGCCTCCTCACCGGCCAGCCGGTGGTGCCTGAGCCCGAGCCCTCTCCCTTTTTCAAAGCAGCGGCCAACCGGTGGCCAAGCACCGGTCAGCCGGTGGAGCCAGTCAAACTAGCCGTTGGGCTTTGACCAGACTTGTCCACTTGCCTCTCAACGGCTCCGAAGGCCTCTCCAACGGCTCTGAAGCCTCCCAAAGGCCATTTGAGGGTTCCCCCTCTATAAATAAAGGACTATGAAGCCCCGGAACGATACCGGAACCATAACCAAGCCAACAAAGCCCACGGGACACATTTTACATCATTTGGAGAACCTCCGGCGGACTCCCTCAAGAATACCCAATTGCTCCAACTCAATTCCACAACCAAGGAGCACCACCAAAGAAGCTTGGGAGCGCACTTCTTCAACTTCAAATCAATCATTGGCGCCCAAGGCTTCTCCACATTATGGTTTTATTGTTTTATATATTTTTAGCTTCAATTTGGGTTTGTGCCTACAAACCCCTCATTTCTCTCATCCTCTCTTCTTTGGGTTTTCACACCACCTTCAAGGTGTGAAGAGGTTAGTTAAGCCTTCCCTTTTAAAAGGCTTGAGTCATAGGTGAGCTAGCCTTCACCTGTAAGAAGGCTAGTGGGTTCTTTCTCAACCATTAAAAGCAAGCTGTAATAGGTTCTAGACTAACCTTAAAGTCTAGTGGGTTTCTTGCTAAAACCATTAAAAAGCAAGCGGTAGTAAATCTCTCAACGGTTGAGTTGGGAGCGGAGACGTAGGCTTGGGTTTAAGCCGAACTCCGTTATCAATTTCGTGAATTGCCTCTTTTATTTCCGCTGCACTTTTACTTTGATTTTAAATTGTTTATTATTTTTTAAAAGGCAATTCACCCCCCCTCTTGCCATCACTTCTTCTCTTTCTCCGCCCAACAATTGGTATCAAAGGAAAAGTTTGAGTAATACCTTAACCGGTTTCAAATTTAAGATCCATTGTGATGGCTTCAACTTCTTTCGCCCCCAAAGGATATTCTTTGGGTCGTGCTCCATTTTTTGATGGAACCGACTATAATTATTGGAAAACCCGCATGACCACTTTTCTTAGAAGTATAGGTTATCCTATTTATAGAATTGTCATGCATGGTTACTCTCTCTCCTCTCCCGATGAATCCAAATGGACTCAAGCCGATATTAAAAATTTCGAGCTTGATGGCAAAGCCATGAACGCTCTTCATTGCGGCCTTGATCGTAATGAGTTCAATCGAGTTTCCACATGCACCTCATCACATGAAATCTGGAAACTATTGGAGGTTACCCATGAGGGGACCAACAAAGTTAAGGATACTCGATTGGACATGTACCGTCAAGATTTTGAGTCTTTTACCATGCATCCATCTGAAAATATTACTGAAATGTTTACGCGTTTTACTGACGTTTGCAATGGTAGAAAGTCTCTTGGAGATGATGTGTCTGCAGAAACGATGGTCAAAAAGATCCTTTGGATCCTACCAAGCTCATGGGCACCAAAAGTCACGGCAATCCAAGAAGCAAAAGACATCAAGAACATGCCGGTCGAAGAGCTCATCGGATCCCTCATGACCTATGAGATCACCATGAGGAGGCAAGCTGAAAAGGAAGGCAAACCGATCAAAACTCCAAAGAACATCGCCTTCAAAGTTCAACAAGAAGAAAGCTCCTCCTCATCATCATCTTCCTCTTCAAGCGGCGATTCCGAAATGGAGAACCTTTCCCGCAAAATGCACAAGTTCATGAAGAAGCACAAGAAGAAGAAATCCCGCAAGGCTCGAAAGGAAAAACACGACGAAAAATCCGAGCCCGAGGTAACATGCTACGGGTGTGGCAAGAAAGGCCATTACAAGCCCCATTGTCCACTCAACAAGAAAAAGGCCAAGCAAAAGGAAAAGAAGAAGGCATTCAAGGCCACATGGAGTGATAGCTCCACATCCTCCTCCTCCTCCTCCTCAAGCAATAACAGTAAAAAATGCCTAATGGCATTTCATGAGGTAACAACTTCTGACTCCTCTTCCTCTAGTTCTTGCAATTCATTTAATCACATGTCTTATGAGGATCTCCAACATGCTAGAGATCAATTGGAGGAAGGTTTTCACGAACTTTCTTCCAAATTTGTTGCTTTAAAAAAGAATTTCAAAAAACTTTCTTCCGAAAAGGAACAACTTCTCAAAGAAAAGGAGGAGTTGTCCCTCAAAATCCAAAACCTTCCCGATGTTGATTCTATGGAATCAACAATTAAAGATTTAAGGGAATCCCTTGCCAAGTTCACTCAAGGTGAACAAAATTTGACCAAATTGCTAGGTTCCCAACGCATATCTAGAACCACCGAAGGGCTTGGCTATTCCAAGCAAGCTTCCTCTTCCCATGCTCCAACTATTTTTGTAAGGGGGAGCTCCCAATTTAAATTTTGTAATTATTGCAAAAAACCCGGGCACTTAATCTATGAGTGCGATTGCAAAAATGCCCGGTATGGTAGGCCCAAAACTATTTTCTTTAATGATGAATTTCAAAGGAGAAGACCCGCCACTAGACAAGTATGGATTGAAAAATCCCTTTTAGCGAGTCTCACCGGACCAAAAATTGTCTCGGTTTTAAAAGCCTCTCCCCGGTGATTTATTGTTTTTATTTAGGGGGAGTTAGGATCGTTTAAGCCTTTTTGATTTCAATTTCAAAACTTTCATTTCAAATTTTTCGATTCAAAACTTTCAATTCAAAATTTTCATTCAAAACTTTCAATTCAAAATTTTATTTCAAAACTCTCGATTCAAAACTTTCAATTCAAAACTTTCAATTCAAATTTCAAAAATTTCAATTGATTTCAAATCTCTATCTTGTTTTTTAACTCACTTCCCTCAATCAAGTTTTATGCCCCGTGCTATTTTGATAATCACAAAGGGGGAGAAATTCTTGGTTGATTGGGGGAGAAATCTTTCTCTCTTGCTTTACTTTACTTTGCCTTATCCTTTAAAGCATGCCTTTCATTTCAGAATTTTACATTGTTTGTTTTGGTGATTGTGATCATCAAAATAGGGGGAGATTGTTGTACCTCTCGTACCCCTCGTGGTTTAATTTTCATGATCACAATCACTCTCCTTTTTATCTAATATTGTTTTAAGTGTTTTTGGATGATAGGCATGATTTCAGGGGGCCAAGGAATTGGGCCAAGAAAGCAAGAAGCAAAAGTGGACTGAAATTCAGTCCACCGGCCAACCGGTGGCTTCACCACCGGCCAGCCGATGGAACCCAGACAGAAGGCTGAGCCACTGCCTCAGCACCGGCCAACCGGTGGCCTCAGCACCGGCCAACCGGTGGCCTCAGCACCGGCCAGCCGGTGGCACCCAGCAGAATAGTGTTTGCTACTGCCTCAGCACCGGCCAACCGGTGGCCTCCTCACCGGCCAGCCGGTGGTGCCTGAGCCCGAGCCCTCTCCCTTTTTCAAAGCAGCGGCCAACCGGTGGCCAAGCACCGGTCAGCCGGTGGAGCCAGTCAAACTAGCCGTTGGGCTTTGACCAGACTTGTCCACTTGCCTCCCAACGGCTCCGAAGGCCTCTCCAACGGCTCCGAAGCCTCCCAAAGGTCATTTGAGGGTTCCCCCTCTATAAATAAAGGACTAGGAAGCCCCGGAACGATACCGGAACCATAACCAAGCCAACAAAGCCCACGGGACACATTTTACATCATTTGGCGAACCTCCGGCGGACTCCCTCAAGAATACTCAATTGCTCCAACTCAATTCCACAACCAAGGAGCACCACCAAAGAAGCTTGGGAGCGCACTTCTTCAACTTCAAATCAATCATTGGTGCCCAAGGCTTCTCCACATTACGGTTTTATTGTTTTATCTATTTTTAGCTTCAATTTGGGTTTGTGCCTACAAACCCCTCATTTCTCTCATCCTCTCTTCTTTGGGTTTTCACACCACCTTCAAGGTGTGAAGAGGTTAGTCAAGTCTTCCCTTTTAAAAGGCTTGAGTCATAGGTGAGCTAGCCTTCACCTGTAAGAAGGCTAGTGGGTTCTTGCTCAACCATTAAAAGCAAGCTGTAATAGGTTCTAGACTAACCTTAAAGTCTAGTGGGTTTCTTGCTAAAACCATTAAAAAGCAAGCGGTAGTAAATCTCTCAACGGTTGAGTTGGGAGCGGAGACGTAGGCTTGGGTTTAAGCCGAACTCCGTTATCAATTTCGTGACTTGCCTCTTTTATTTCCGCTGCACTTTTACTTTGATTTTAAATTGTTTATTATTTTTTAAAAGGCAATTCACCCCCCCTCTTGCCATCACTTCTTCTCTTTCTCCGCCCAACATCATGATCTTTGGGCTGTACTTATTGGATATTTATGTTTAAAAATAATGTAATAATACGAGTAAAAGGCATGGATCGATATAGTTGGTATCAGAGCAAGGTCTAGTTGCTTTTTGAGATTGGAACTAGAATAATTTAGTGAGAACCCTAGGGATAAGTACAAGGATAAGAATAAGTATAGAAAAGGGAACATTGAGCTTGACTCAATCGTCACTTGGTGCATGACAACGAGCCTTACTGCACACATGGTTTGACACTCCCGGGGGATATGTTTCTGAAAATTCACAAACACTTTATGAACAATTATGAAGGACTTGAACAAATTTTTAGGTTAGAAAACCTAATGAGAAACATTGTCATGGATAACCTAGATTGAAACCTAGAGACTCATAAGTCGGGATATACTTGTCATTTATAAGTTATTCCTTCTATGTTTATAAGTTTCTTTTTTGTATGTTAATGCATTCTTATCTTGTTTCTTTTATTCTTTTTAGTTAATGGCGAGCAATATGAGAAATCATGCCAACAACTAATATGATGGTAAATGTAATGATTTCCCTAATGAGATGTCTAACCTAATGGGAACAAAAGTTAGACATCGTATACTCATGCCAAATGAGCTATCTCAAATTACGATTAACAACTGGAACGTAGTTGAATTTCCAAACACGTCAAAGAAGAGAAGTATAGCGTCTCATGAAAATTCAAGTATTAAAGATGATGATGAAAAGAAGATTCAATTTCCTATATGTAAAAAATGTAGGAAGAGGCACCATGGAAAATGCCTTAAAAGAACGGAAAGATGCTTTATACGTGGAAAATGAGGGCACAAAGCAATTAATTTTCATAGAAAAATGAAGAGTCCAGTTAACAAGATGCAGGGAAATAAATCTAAATCTAAGGCACTAGTAACAGTTCAATGTCATGGATATGGTGAACTTGGTCATTATCTGAGTCAATGCCCTAATTCAAGGATTAATTCCCAAAGGCCTATGTTATGACAATTAGTGAAGTGTTTATGTGTTGGAACTATAGAATCGTGTTGTTAAAGTATTTTTATCAATGGTATTCTGGTTATAAAAATCATGAAACTTCTAAAGATAGTCCAGTAGTAGTTTTTCTTTAAGGATTTACAAGAATATGTCGAATGGTATTAATAACCTAGAAAGGTGATTTAATGACAAAGTGATATTTTATGAAAAAACACATGATTGAGGAAAAGATCACCTTTAATATGTTCTTGATGTCGAGGTAACTGTAGTCAATTAAAATTATTTGATTTTGTGGAAAAAAATGAGCTGGATAGAAAACCTTATAGGTTAAAAAAAGTGATTTGATGACTAATGTTATTTTTGAAGATGTTCATCATATTCTTGAGAACATTATAGGATCAAGGTGAATTATGAATATGATTATCATATTTTTTCCATATTTTTAGAAAAAGGACAACTCGTAAGCTGAGTAACAACCTATCGCATCCAGCAAGGTCGTGGGGCTTGAACTCACAACTGAATGGCGATGAGGGTGCAGTGTTTACCATTGACCTACGTAATGTACTGGTTAGTATGACATTGTTTTTGTCACGATCCCCTCCCTCCAAAGATACCACAATGAGGGGAGAGAGATAATGACCCTCGAGTCCCGCCTCCAGTAGACCCTAGGTTGTGAGAAAATATTATAAATATTTTTTAAAACTTTTAGAAAATATATTTGATAAAATAAACTTCATTTTTGAAATCATCATATCAAAATTAATTTAAGGTGAAATTTTGGGATTTTTATGCAATGGTTTATTTTTTAGAGAATAGTGAAAATTATTGCTTTTTCAAATACTTCCATTTATTTTCATTAAATCAAGTAATTTAAAAGTTCCATTATATTTTTGGATTTGGTCTTAAAGTGACATATGAACCATTTGATTTAGAATAATCTAATTAATTTCATTTGAATCATCGGTTCTCATGATTTTGGTATAAGTTTATTTTTATGCTTAAAAATGTGGTTTTCTACAAACTATTTTTAAGTGAATAAATTTTATCCATTTTAATTAATTAAAATAACCCCCAATAAGGAGAGATATAAATATTATACATCTATCTATACGAATTGAAATTCATATAATGATGATTGTTAGTCATAAAGTTAATATAAGGTCATTTATTGCTTGAAAATTGCATTTCTTGAAAAAACCATTTTCGACATGTTTTGTGGGTTTAATTTTAAATTGAATTTTTCAACTTCTGTGATTTGATTTCAATAAAGTAGATTCCATATTACGAATCAACATAATTAATATCAAGTAATGATGTCAACTTAATTTTGTTCATAATGAATATTAAAAACAGTAAAAAAACTAGTTACTGTGATGAAAACGAAAATAGTAAAAGTGAGTAAACTTAGAGGTAAATGGAATAACATGTTTAAAACATGTTTCTTTTTGAATGGTGGAGGTGCGGCTTGATCATATCTACACTTCACTCATTTATTTATCAATTTTATAGGCACTTGGCTTGAGAGTAAATTCTCATTATTGAATGGTTTGGGGTATTTACAAAAATGTCACTCCCTCTCACTTATAAAAAGGCAACTTCTCTCATCTCCTTTCCACACTTCAAAAGTCTTGTGGTTCAGCCAAGACCTACCCAAATATCTTCCTTACTTCTCTCCTCGCATCCTAGAGGCCTTGATCAAAAGAGATTGTCTGGAGAAAAGTTATTCTTAACAGAGTATTATGTTTTATTTCTTATTTCACCTCCTTCAAATCTTACTCAATCATGCTGATATAATAACATCAGTATCTCTCATATAGTGAAATGTTATTATGTTAGTGTCATAACCTGCATTCATATCCTCTTCTATTAAATGGGAAATGAAACTATCGTTCATGTGTACAACGAACTGCCGCCTCGCAAACCGTATTGGATTGGTGTAACCCGACCCTCTTTGGATGTTGTGTGGGCTGAATGCTTGCGACTCATACTGCGCACCAGGACGCAACTCCACAGATCAAGCTACGTTGTGAGCTCATTGGGGGTTGTAGGGGGCAACGTGCCCCTACTCCGAGGGCCGAAGACCCTCGACCCAAATTTTGGGGCACTGTAGCAACTCTAACCAACTATAGCAGAGCTGACCGACCGACACCGACAAAGCATTGTAGCAGTGCGGACTTTGGCACAACTATTGTAGCAGGTCAGATTTTGGAGACAACAATAATATAGCTCTGTGAACTTTCAGTCGTCGGTCACTATAGCATCTTGGACTTGGGTGGCTGCGGTACTGTAGTGATGCAGACTTTCAACCACCTTTCATTGTAGCACAACGAACTTTCTGTGTGGTTGGTGGAATAATGTTTCATCTACTTTATTAGTCTATTTCGGGCTAGGGTTTATGTGTTAGAAACTCTAAGATCTTCTTGTAATTGTGATCCTAAAACTAGTGAAGTGATTTTGTCTCTCCGTTGATGTAGGGATTATTCTCGAACCACATAAATCTATGTCATGTGTGATTCTTTCTCCTTCCTTTTCTTCATCTGCAAGCCTATTCTGTTGTTGCGACTCCCGACATTTCCCCAAGCGATGTAATTTGTTTTTCATCATTGCCTCACGGATGTTCATGATGATGGATTTAATGTTTATATATGATATTCATGATATATTAATCATTCAAAAATAGTAATATATCATATACTTTCTTACCTTACCATCTATTGAAAAATAATAACGTTGTTCGTGTGGATTTATATCATAAATCTCTTTATATTCATGGCATTTAAGGTTTCAATTGAAGTTATTTCTTTCATAGAGGTTATAATTCAAAAGTTACCAAAGTTGTAAGGGTTTATGCGTCAATCTCATTTTAATCGGGATTGTTTATGCTTGAATTTTCATTGAATGAAATTATTTGATCATTATCTAATAAACTCCTTTTAATTTTCTTCTCCTCTGGTTATTCATGAAATTTTTCAAGTAATGGTACAATTTTTCTCTCTTTGGTAATTAAAATGATTGAGAAAGTGTTTTTAAGAAAAACTAGCTTTATTTATTTCCTGTCGAAAATGTTTTTTCTTCCATATCTATATTTTCCTTAAAATGTTTTAAAGAATATTTTTAATATTCTCCAATGATTTACTAAAAATATTTTTACCCATGTTTGACTTTCTACCGAATGGTTTAAAAGGAATCTTTTTTTTGTTCTCCGAACAATGTACTTTTTGACTTTTTTTACCGAAGTGTGGAAGGAATGTTTTCTTTTAACTTATACGGCATGTATAAAATTCTCCGCCATCATAACCACTCAATTCTTTGAAGTTTCCTTTATAAGTTTTCATGGTTCTTTTTAAAGAAAATGTTTTCTATAATATTTTGTAAATTTTTAGATTTTGAAGAAGTGATTTCAAAGTGAAAATGGTATTTTCCTCAAAAAATATTTCATGTTATCTTTTAAAGACATTTTCATCAACGACAACAACCTTTGATGTTATGGATTGCATCTAAATTATGAATATATGTCTCACATATATATCTATCTTATTCTCTCTTACTTTGACAAGGTAATACATGTCTTATGTTCATCTCTCAAATATCTTCATTATGAAATTTCTTTTGATTATAATATGAGACAAGATTATGCAACTCATTTTATTTCCATGGGTAATTTTTATGCCTTATGATTTATTTCTGTTTTGTGACGCACATAATCATGAACATGTTATGATGAGTGCACTCAGATAGCGCTCCAATGCATTAAGTAAAGCTTTAGTCTCATGATTCATCATGTATGGGATTAAGGAGTAAACCTAATCCATTATGAAACTTTGTCCACCATGTGATATTATCTAGACAGTTATCCTTGACTCATGTGTATGTCATGTTATATATTACCGCCACATTTCCTATGATGTCATGATCTTATGATACCGTAATCTTTATGTTATGCTCTCATGTGATTACTCTTGGACCTTCTCTTTTATGATATCATGTTATATCTTTGACTCACAAGTTATGTTTTCTTATCATGTTTATTCTCTTACTGGGTTTTTTAGCTCACCACTTTTGTCTATGTATTCTCAAGATTATCTCATGTAGTTTTAGAAGCTTAAAAGGATTTAAGAGCTCATTATAGAGAATAAAATAAGGATGTCATGTTTTAATTTTCTTTTTATGTGTGATGAACCTAATCTTCCAAAGACACTAGGTCTCATAGTCATTAGGTTGTACTTATTGAATATTTATGTTTAAAAATCATGTGATAATATGTGTAAAAGGCATGGGTCGCTATAGGTACCACCACAGCATGGTAAAGGGTGTAGCACTGCTTCACTAATTTTTTCACCAACTTCTAACTCTTCCACAACCATATGAATCCTCTTTGATCATTCAACTCAGACAAGATTTAGCCATCATACTTCATGATTCTAGTGATTGATAACAAACCCAAACACCAAAAACACATTTAGTTCCAACATTCCCCCCCCTAAATTTTGTTATCAATACTCTCATAAATCTAATCTCCATCAAATATATCAAATACCACCATGTATATGGTTATGATATGATCCCTTGATTTCCTCAAGAGTTCTGGATTTATGATCGCTTGATTTACTTCCTCTTTGAAATTAAAATATAAAGGGCCTTCCAACATTTTCTCTCACCCTTTCACATCTAGATTAAAGGGGTTTTCATCCAAATTTTTCTTTTCATATCTCCCTATTTCCTATAGAACTCTAAGGGGATATCTCCATCTCAACTCGATTCCCTATTTCTCCAGAATTCAATGATCTCCATAAGGGTCTTAATGGGGAAATCTTATTCTTCTGAGTTTTGAAATGTTGGATTTATTTATCAATTTTCAATCAATCCTTCAAGTTCTGAGCCATTTTCTTCTTTGTAGTTGAATTATCCTTCAATGATATTCAGTAAGTGAATTTATGACTGATGATTGAGTTATTGAAAAATCATTTAAGCCCACTGATATAGAGATCGGTGTGGGAAACAATAGTTTAAGGCAAAAATCTCAAGTTGCACATGACACTGACATTTTTAAATAAATTCTAATAGCTTAACATTTTCTATTTTCATGAAATATTCCTATAATCTCAATCATATTAACACCAAACCATCAGTAATTAATCAATAAATCATAAAGTGTGTGAGACATACCATGTATTAGATCAATTAATACCACTAGTTTGGGATAAACTTGTGATACGCTTGATGTTCATATATCTTCCCTCCCTTTATAGGGAATCTTTTTTTAGAAAAGGCTAAACAGCCTTCGAGTTCTAATCACCAACTCCCCCTGGATACATTCATCTATTGAAACTGTATCTTTAGAATGGAGAACAACTTGTTGGTAAAACTTTTTCATCCAGCAACATCATTGGTATCCTGGAAAATGATTAGTTGACACCACACTTGTTAGTACTTTACAAATAATTATGTGTTCATAAATGTTGTTGCTTCTTTTACAAATTTGTCTCCTCCTTTCTCAGTGGTCTGTTACTACTCGAGATATTGCCTGATTTCACTTTGTTGATTTTCAATGGTGGTTTGATACCACTGGAACTTCCGGATACAACTTTGACACCTCTTCAACTTCATATCAAATTATACATTTTTTCTCTTCATTCCAACATGAAACTTTTAGATTTATCTTTGGAATTCAAAGTGGCTGCTTGGCACAAATTGTTGAGTCAGATTCGGCCTTGACAGGTTTTGCTCAGGCCTAATACCAGTCTGAGAACTTCAAGAATTATGAATTCACTAGTTACATAAATCTCCTCTATGACTCTGCCTATATATCCTCTTTTAAGCAGATAAAACCCATCTTATTTTCTTTCAATGAGGATAGATTCCTCTATTCTTTATTTTCCACAATTTCTCTTTTTCATTCCATGAAGGTTGTTGTACTATAACAACCTTTAATGCCTAAAATATATCACTTTGATAGTTTGACTCCTCTTTCTCCAAACACAAGAATATGTTCTTTAATGTAACAGATTCTCATTCTAAAACAACTTGTTTTCTTTTGGACATAGAAGTTGTGGATTTTCTAATCACTCATTCTCTTCTCCTCATATTAAAATAACTTTAAATGTGGCCTTTGTAACCACATTCATAGCATCTTCTCCTACAAAAATCTTGGCTTTTGCTTCTTATCCATGGAGTCCTGGATTCACTCATCAAGTGACATTGTTGTCCACAATAATAGCAAATGCCTCCAAAGGTGTACTTTTAATTCTTTTTCCTAGGAATAACTTTTCTTCCCTTTTTTATGCTCAAACCGCTAAAACCACTATTAGAAGTATAATAACCAGAAGAAAATAAATTATACCTTCTTTGTTGTGGCATGGAAGACTTTGATCTTCTTTTACCTTCACGGTCTAATATCAACTCAATAGTGCCACCATAAGAACTCACTCTATGGTCAGGAATCCCAAAATTGAAACGCATAAGGTCATATTTCCCTCTTTGAATCCACTTATTTGATTCAATCACTTTCTTTCCTTTTTTAATTTCCTGGATTTTTCTTTTTGAACTCTGTTAATCTTACTTTTATTAATCACTACAGGTTTCCTGATTTCTTCAGATGATGTAACAGTCTTCAAACCCACTTTGTCTACAACAACTGGTATTTTAGCTTCAAGAAACTCCCCATACATTCTTTATGACTCAACAAATCTATACTGAGTTTCTTTATTTGTTGTAGCCAAGTCTTTAAAAAAATTCAATTATACCTCCAAACTAATGTACTTAAAGTTGAGTCAATTTATTTCATATAACAAAGAATTTTCAAGCTCTTAAACCCTTTTTAGCACCTTCACTTTATCTTCATTTTCTTCTTATAAAGATAGTAGACTTTCAAGCTCTTAAACCCTTTTCCCCTTTATATCTAACTGATAATTCTTGGCTACCATTGTTGATTTCAATGCTCTTTCTACTATCAATTTCTCATTAATGTTATTGATTGAGCATTTATCTCCAACCCCATTATGTCAAGCCATTGAATTGTCATGGAAACATATTCCTTGAAGTTCTTCTCAATAAGATCATTGTAAATCCTTATTATAGTATCATCATATTCTCTCAGTAGTTTCTTCGGAGATTCAATCTATTTCTGAAGCTCTTCCTTGCTACTCTTCATTGTAACTTTGACCAGTTCTTCATCGTCAGTGTTATCTCTATACTTGTGTGGCTCGTCTTCAGAACAAAAGATAGTAGACTTTCAAGCTCTTAAACCCTTTTCCCCTTTATATCTAACTGATAATTCTTGGCTACCATTGTTGATTTCAATGCTCTTTCTACTATCAATTTCTCATTAATGTTATTGATTGAGCATTTATCTCCAACCCCATTATGTCAAGCCATTGAATTGTCATGGAAACATATTCCTTGAAGTTCTTCTCAATAAGATCATTATAAATCCTTATTATAGTATCATCATATTCTCTCAGTAGTTTCTTCGGAGATTCAATCTATTTCTGAAGCTCTTCCTCGCTACTCTTCATTGTAACTTTGACCAGTTCTTCATCGTCAGTGTTATCTCTATACTTGTGTGGCTCGTCTTCAGAACAAAAGCCCCCAAAACTTTGACTTTCAAATAAATCACCATCTAGGTGATCCTCATAAGTCTTCCTTTTAAACAAAACAACTTCTTCCTCAAGGGATACAATTCTCTCATTTTTCTCTTCAACAGCAGCATTCATACTTTCAATCACTATGGCTTGTTCCTCTGCCTTTTGATTCGAATAAACACTTGATTCTGATTTCATAAGAATTGCTTCTTATTCTTCAAATTATCGTTTCAATTGGGACAATTCAGCCTCAAGTTGTTCAGCATACTCATTAAACACTTTATTTTCCTCTAATCTTCTAGTTCTTGTTTCTTCAAATATCTGATTATTCAAAAGAGCATATAAGCTCTACTTCAAGATCAACAACTCCCTATGGTTCACTCTTATCTTGAACTATCATCATGTTCTTCAGATCCAAAGGAAAAAATGAATCTTTAAGATTAAACACCAACTAAACCTTTTAGCTTGGATTCCAGTTATAGGAACCCATGACACCCTAGGGAGTGAATTAAGGTGTTAGAAGATCTAATCTTTTCTTTTCTTTGGCCTTATTAGCCTTACAAATCTTGTTCCTATGTGAGCAAGAACACGTGCCTCTTTTTATCTTGTGCCTCTCACCTCAAATAATAAAGATTTTACTTGGTCCACCACTAAGGTCTAATCAAAGTAGTATACACATGGTGTTGTGTCGATGTACCAGAAATATAACACCACATCATATGTGTTACAGATAGATTCTGAAAGGCGCACCACTGATCCAGGGGAACTCCCTCTTCTTGTTCATTGCACATTGCTCAATGACAAGGCTGAAGAGTTTATAGACTTGTGAGCCTTTTTCAACTGTTAATAGACATGAGGGTCTATCTTAGGCCAACATAGGTTGCTAAGAAACCTTGCATCTTCATCACTTGATACTCTATGATGCACCTTGTTTGTTGAACTCCTCTTCCACAAACAAGATAAGATCAACCCTTTGTATAGAGTTGAGTCTTATTTCTTTTTCTTTCAAAAAAAAGGAGAGAATACACTTTTTTGAGGATTTCTCATTTGTATTCCATAGATCAAGACAAAAACAATTCTTTCTTCCAGTTGTGGATAATTCAAAATTGGAGTTATCCTTTTGCATTCCTTCTCTATCAGCCAGATGTAATAGTGTTATTCCTCTCATTCACTTGAGCCTCCTCTCCTTCAAGTGTACTAAATATCATAGTGGTAATCTTATTTGGCTCACCTTCTTCTTCCTCTAAACTGAATTTGTCAAATATGCTCAGACCCACTCTCCTCTCAAAAATCAAATATTCTATATTCTATATTTCTTTCCGTTGTCGATTTTACTTTAAATTATGCAATCATTTTTCTAAAAAACATGTGCACTCAATTTGCCACATGTATCCACTTAATGGGTTTTGAAACCACTAATTAACCACCCATAATTTTGTTCCTCCCGATCCAACCTAAAAAAATCATGGTGAGATCATCTGTTAGTTGTAATAGATTGTCCATGGTATGTATGTTGCCACAATCACCATAGCATAATGATTGATTCCAGATGGAATGCCCTCCAACATGGCTTCCACTGTGCTCACATGCTCGTGTCGCATCTAACTCTAGAATTCTCAATTCTCGACATGCCTACCTTCATGGTGTGATGACTTTTAAGTCCTTGTTTTGACATCTCTTATTTGAGATCAGTTACTTCCACATGAGTTCATCCACATCTTGCACAATGCCCATAATGATGTTCCCCATTTTACATAGGTGCTCCAAATATGCACCACATCATCCACCATGATATGGTCTCCAATATACCATTTTGATTGACCTACTCAAAAACATTCCCATCTTTGTCATTTTTATTTTCCATTTTCTGTTGAAGCATTTGACCATGACCTCCACAATGCCCGAGTTAGGCCTACCCACTTTGTAATTCTAAAATGGTGACCTCTATAGAGTGGTGAAAAACCTCTACATGTTTTTCAACCACCACGATCATGGTTCACTGCCCCACAGTGTGGCCGCTTCTTTGGGCACCCACAACATACATAAGTCGTCCATCATAAACTCCATGAGGTGGTCGCATATGTTCCACCATTTGAACTTTTATCTATATCAGCTGAATCCCACAACAAAGTTTTCCTTGTACTACCACTGGTTCATCAAACATGACTCAGTATACATGGCCCAAACAACCCCGGTGGTGCCACCCCACACTATGATCACTATTTCCAGCAGTGTTGACCCATGCTACCTATGCTTTGTGTAACATCTCTGGCCCGATACTCCATCGCGTGACTGAGACGGGTCATCGCGTGACCTCAGGCGCGCCTCTCCGTACGTCAGAGGCCGACTAGCAGCAAAGGTGTAAGGAATATAGTGGGGAGACTATACCCTCTAGAACACAGTAGCAATTTCAGTAGGAATAAAATAAGCCAATCAACATACAACGTCGTCAGCAAACAGAGCCAAATAAATCAAATATAATAAACCACTTCATATCAATCTTTATGTCAACTAAATGCCATGTTGAAAGTCATACAAGAAATCAACTAAAAGACAAACTTCGAAATAAAGACTCCAAAAACCCGGTCCCGAACCCCATGCTCGACCTCATCTCCAAGCGACCAATCAAGCGCAGGGCCCCTTGCCCTTGTCCAGGCCTGCATCCATGATGTCTGCCCGAGTACCAAATGATGCCCGAACAAGGCGTGAGCATAACTCGGTAGGCCGACACCCACAAAGTATAATCATATTCAATATGAATAAATAGTGCATGCAACAATACGATAAACAGGGGCATTAATTCATAAATTAATATAGAACATCAAATAAAATTGTCGACCCTCACGCTCTAGGTAGACACCCAGGAAAACCAAACCTGCTTCAGCGCGATGTCAGATGTCTATCCTTGCAACCTAGTGCAAACAACCCGAAAGGAACGCAATGCCCAACACAAAATCTCATTCCCAATCATTAAATATAAACATACATCACGCCCTCATGCATCAAACATCACGCACTAAGTAATCAAGTAACCATGCATCTAGCCCTCAAGTGGTACGTACCAAGTATCTAGGCCTTAGGTAGTATGTATCCATGCACCTAACCCTGAGGTTGTATGTACCCATGCACCTAGCCCTCAGGCTGTCTGTACCCATGCACCTAGCCCTCAGGCTGTACGTGGCCCTGCATCTAGCCCTCGGGCAGTACATGACCATGCATCTAGCCCTCAAGTGGTCTGCAACTATGAATCTAGCCCCCAGGCGGTATGCAACCATGCACCTAGCCCTCGACCATCAAACATAACCCAAGTAAAAAACAAGTCAATATGCCAAGCAAGTCATGTATAATACCAAAAACCAAACATGTCAAACATGTTATTATGAGCTATATTGGTAAATTCATCCAAATTAACCATTTATCACACCATTCTTTCCATTAGGCCAAGTTACTATTGGAATGGTGTAACTCGATCCGGTGTTGATTTTGTGTTGCTGATGTATTGGTCACTTCAGCCTTCTCTTTATTTTGGATTCATGTATATATGGTGTTGCATATCGCTTCACTTTTGGTTTACAAAGTGATGTACGGTTGTCGGTTAATTTTGTTGTGTTAAGTTATGTTTGGTTGATTCTAATTATTGAAACTGCTTATTTATGTGCATGGAAGTCGAATGAACATACACATCATGCCAGATCTTTAGGTGGACTTCGTGTTAAGGTTTATGTGAAGGATGAAATCGTTCCCGGTGGTTGTATTTGATACCCCTGGCACTGGTCACCGCCTCATAGCGATAAGGAACACGCTTTGGGCCTCATGGTGAGCCGAGTCAAGTGACGTAGCAGGTTGACCCATATCGACTCGTTACAATCCTCGATCTACATTCACTAGAAACTAAAGACAGATTCGTTGAAATGATCAATCTTTACCTTGGCTTCTTCTATAACCATTATTCAATTTGAGAAATTAACCTAGCTTTGTCGAACACAAGCTCTAATACCTGTTGATACAGAAACACAGAGCACCAACGACAAACGATTTCATGAGTACGGAAAAAAATAACGGGATTTATGTCGTTCAGGAAGAATCCCAACATTCACGAAAAGGCATAACAATTTCACTATTTACGAGAGCAAATTAATGGATGAACAATATATTACTAAAAGGTGGATGGGGTGAATCAATATATTACTATTTTTACTCTCATGTGACTTACTTTTCAACACTACATAACATTTCTTTATTATGAACACTTTTAATCTAACCTTTACCATCAATTAAGTTGAATAATCGGATCTCTAATCTTTTCCACTCTCACTCACATGTATGCATGAAATATAAATGATGACAACACATACGGTTCATCACTCAATGTGAGTGGTTATTCCTTGGTGTGTAGTATATGTTGTCCCATTGCACGCGAACTTTTGTTATCAAGGTAAGAACCAAGAAGGCGAGAGAATATCCTTGAACCCTTTACAACACCTATGTTGAAAGATTAACAAATCCTGCTTGTTTTCTCAGTACAAATCAATGTGCACAAAAGCGCTGGATATGAGAAAACACCTCTTAAATAACTTCTGGGTCAACTACCCGTAAATGATGGAGATCTTCTGAACGTCTGATAACAATGGAGCACAACGATCGTTCTTTACTGAACAAATCATGAAAGAACTTTCGAAATAAGAAGCTTCAAAAACTCAAACCCAAATGTCAGACTATTCTTCGAATCAGAATGGATTTTTCTTCTTTTATGGTGATTGATCTCTGAAACACACAAACACAAGAATATTCAAATATAGTCTGGCCCTCTCTGGTTCACTGCCAACTCCTTTCTCTGTACGAACTCTCAATTGTATCTGCTTTTTTATCTTCTTCACATCAACAGTTGACCATATTCTCAGTTTCAAAACAGTCATATCATATGGCTATGATTCTCTCTTTGAATGGCCGTGATCTCAGATAATTTTAGGAATATTCTAACCGAATCAAACTCTCATGATCACCGGTGTTTCAGCAATAATAATTGGAGAAAAAATATCCAGAAATCCCGTGGGAATAATCTTGCAGTGGGTAGTCAATTAAATCTTGTCACGCACATTAAATTCTTATCAAATTTTCAAGCTGTGTTGAGCGGAAATAACCCGCACCTGATTTTGCACCGAGTATTGTTGTTGCAATGAGTAACATCGCGCTGCGTGTAATCAACTAATTATGTTCAACAGAAACGCTTCTCATTGAAAGTCACGCTACGTTGGGTAGACATTCCACGCTTTCATTGAGTGAGTGGTATTCACACAGCTTCTACTCACATACAGTGGGAACATTTTACACACTATCCATTGCAAATTATGAACTTCTACTACAGTGATCTCACGGTCCATAGCATACTCTCACATGGAAAGGTTCTTTCCACCACACCGCAAGATAGAGTGATGTGGGTGAACTACATCCCTCTTTCATGGAGTCTTCACGCTTCTTTTTCTTCACATGAGCATTTCTTCATATGTCAACTCATCATCTCATGGGTTATTCACCAACACTTATATTCAAGTATGAAAAGAATCAGAGAATTACAATAGAGGAAGAGTAGTAGTAGAAGAAAGACACTTCAAGATAGCTAGTGCCCCTCACCCAAGCCCTCAGGCTGAAACTCCAAGCCTACTGGTCGCTCAGCTAACCACGAAAATCCCCCCTCCACTCTCTCCAGCCCAGCCAAATTATAACAGCCCCCTACTACCTACCCCCCAGCATATTCCCCTTTTATTCATCAGCATATTCCTCCGCTGGTCCCCCTATAACAGTCTCCTCTAACAGCTGTGGCCCCAAGAATATTCCTCCAGGATCTCAACATATTCCCCATGAGCCCCCCATGCAGTTATAACAGATTCCCCAACACCAGCCCCCTAGTATTCCTATCATACATTGACAGCAAGTCCAACATAAACAACATAGGAACGTAAGAGCTTCATGCAAGCTGCCACTCGTCCCAAAAAACCAGTCATCCGAGGAACTCAGCAATCTACCTAGTACACTAGAGAAACGGTTACTATCCTATTTTTTAGCGGATCAATTGGGGAGCGTTGTTGCTTATCATCACAGCAGGTCGATTTCCATCTCAGCCTAACTCCCTGTGGGGAGGCGGAAAATCTCCAACAATCCCCCCCCCCCCCCGAGTGCTTGTAGAGGGATTCAAACCGGAGACCTAACTCTGATAACACATAAGAGCCTTGTGTAGGCTACTACTTCCCTAAAAGACCAGTCCACTGGGGAACATAGAAATTTTCCCTTTATACTAATTGCCTGAAGAGGCTATTAGTCCCTTGCTTTTTACTAAATTCATCAAAGAGTGTTGTCTGCTTATCATCACAATGGATCGATTTTCATCTCATTCTAGCTCCCTGTAGGGAGGTGAAAAATCTCCAACACTAACCACAACTCTGTTGGGATCGTAGGTGCTAGGATGAAGGAAAAGTAGGTAGTTCAATTGTATACCGACAGTTCCAGATGGGACCCTTCGAGAGAATTAAAGAAGAAAAAGGAAAAAGAAGTCTCCCCTGAGCACCACTCCCTGGGGCCAAGGCCAAAGCCTCCTAACAGCCTATAGCTGTAATGAATTTCCCAATATCCCCATTCCTCAAATCCCCAGCAGATTTATACAACTAACAGACACTACCCCCCCCCCCCCGCAAAAGACAATTACCTCCCCGCCCCTATGCCTGAGCAGCTCACCCCTTCCTCTTGTAGTAAGTCTTAAGTGGCAACATGAGGGTCCCCTGCTGTTGGTATGCATCTTCAGCTGGACACCCTCCACAACTGTCGCTCAAATCCACAGCCTTAATCTTCCGGCGGGACTTAATCTTCCTACCTGAGGAAATCGCCAATGGCCAGTTTAAGCTGAGAGACATGGAATGCCAGATGGACAGCAAGACGATAAGCAACAGCACCTATTCTGCCAACCAAAGGAAAGGGTCCATAAAACCATGCAGCAAGCTTAGGACAAATTTAGGAAAAAGTTAATTGGGGTTGTTGGGACCGGAGCTTGACAAACACCAAATCACTTTGGTGAAACTCAATGTCTCATCACTTCTTATTAGCACTACGTTGCATGGACTGTTGAGCGGCAAGTAAATGTGATTTCAGTTGTCGAATCACTTTAGTGTAATGCCACAAATGAGGATGTTTCTTCCCGAAGACCATCTCAAATGGAGTTGTTCCAACGGAAACCACAATTATCAAATCACGTTGTAGCGCCCGCGATAGCACCGACGCGGTGCAGAGCGGTGCACCGCCGCTCCTGGCGGCTGGATCGCGGGCGGAACGCAATCCCGGCTGTCGCAGTTCCGCCACGATCCCAGGAGGAGTGGCCGCATCTTGTTTGCTCGCTTGCGCCGCAGCTTCCGCGACCCCTCGACGTCGATGACATCCCCCCACATCGTGTTTGTTTGGCTGCGCCGCCGCCTCTGCAACCCAGACGACCCCCCCCCCCGAGCTGCGACCCCGCAGCTGTTGCTCTGCCCTACAACGCCACCGACGACCCCTCAACACCGATGACGACGCCCCCCCCCCCTTCCCGAGTCGCAACCCAGCATCTGTTGCTCTGGTTTACAAAGCCGCCGCCGACCCTGACCTCTCAACGTCGACGACGAACCCCCCGAGTCGCGACCCCGCATCTGTTCCTCTAGCCTATGACGCCGCCGCCGACCCCGACTCCTCAACGCCAAAGACCCCCCCACCCACAGACTCCTTTAGTTTTTTTTATATTGTATTTTCTATTGCGCTTTTTTTTCCAATTTCCCACGTCTATCCCTCAGTTTTTTATTTTGTTGTGTTTTTTTATTTTATTTGCTGGTTAAAATTTTCCATTCAGCAGCCCCTTCTGTTTTTGTTTTTTGTTATTATATGTGTTATTTTTATTCTGTTTTATATTTTATTTTTCATATTTTAATTTTTCATCATATATATCTATAGAATTATATAATTTAAATTATATTATTTGGCCCGCAATTGGATAAAAAAGCGGCTGCGACGCGATCCGCGTCGCCGCTATCCCGCCACAAGACCCCGCCGCATCGCGCCGCGATCCGAGATTGACTACTATGACGGAAACATGGATGTATTGTAACAAAATTCAGCCCATAGCAACCAGTGAATCCAATTCTGAGGCTTGTCTGAAGAAAAACACAGTAAAAAGTCTCAAAACTTCTATTCACCACCTCTGTCTGCCCATCGGATTGGGGGTGATAGGAAGAACTCATTTGAAGTGTACTGCCATGCAAACTGAACAGCTCCTTCCAAAACAGGCTGGTAAACAGAGGGTCTCGATCACTGACAATGGCGTTGGGCATCCCATGGAGTCTCAGGATTTCTTTCATGAAAAGTTCAGCTGCATCCTTGGTCGTATGAGGATGTTTCAGCAGCAGGAAGTGAACATATTTCGAAAAACATCAAAACCTTGAGATTTAGGAAGACCGGATATAAAATCCATAGAGATTTTGTCCTAAATTAAATCTAGAATTGGAAGTGGCTGCAATAATCCCGCTGGGCTCAGAGTCTGGTATTTGTACCACTGACAAAGCTCACATCCGCGAACAAATTTCAACACTGTGTCATACCACTCCGATACATCCCAACTGCTATTCTCTTGTAAGTTTTCAAGAAGCCTTTATGCCCTCCTCCCAGCGATGCATGATAATAATGAAGTAATCTTGGAATCAACTGGGAATCCTTTGAAAAAACTAACCACCCTTCGAAAAAGAACAGCCCATTGTGAAGGGAATATCCTGGTTTAGCATCAGGTTGGAGCTCCAATGCAGTGATGATGGGTCGCAATGTTTTATCCTGACGAACTTCTTCTTTTAACAGCTGTGCCTCAACCCAATAAGGTTCCCAAATAGCGAGCTGCAAAACCTTGTCGCGCGAAAGGGCATTTGTCACTACATTAGCCCTTCCAGGCTTATATACAACCTCAAAATCATAACCCAACAATTTTGCCCGCCAACACTGCTGGTCCATTAAGAAAATCTGTTGACTCAACAAATGTTTAAAGCTTTTATGGTCCATACGAACAACAAAATGCCGTCCCATCAAATATTGTTTCCAGTGATGAATCGTGTGAACTAACGTCATCAACTCCTCATAACCTGACTTATCTAAAGTTTAGTCTGACATAGCCTTGCTGAAATAAGCCAGTGGCCTGCCACCCTCCATAAGAACAGCCCCAAGCCAACCTCCAGAAGCATCGCCTTCCACAAAGAATTCCTTAGAAAAATCCGGTAGCTCAATACAGGAGCTGTGACCATGCACTGCTTTAAATTTTCAAAAGCAGTTTGGGCGTCACTACCCCACTTAAAATTATTCTTTTTGGTAAGGGAGGCAAGGGTTTTTGCAATTTTTCCATAATCTTTGATAAGCCTCCTGTAATATCCAGTTAAGCCTAAAGAATCCCCTCACTTATTTAGCATTCTTAGGAACGAGCCAATTGAGAACACTGGATATCTTACCTGGGTCCATGGACACCCCAACAGAGAGTTCGTGTGGCCCAAGCACTCAATCTCCCTCCTGCCAAAAAAAATATTTCTTCCCATTAATATGCAAGTGATTATGTTGCAAAATTGCCAACACTTGGTCTAAATGCTTCAAGCGTGCCTCCTTTCCACTGTTATATACTAGAATATCATCAAAGAAGACTAATACACTCTTAATGGGCAGAGACTTGAAAATAGCATTTATAGTAGCCTGAAACGTTGTCGGAGCATTCATAAGTCTGAATGGCATGACCAAATACTCATAATGCACGACGTTTTCTCAACATCTTCCTCTCTAACCTGCACATGATGGAACACAGATTTAAGATCCAGCTTAGTAAAAATTTGAGCCCCATGCACCTCATCCAACAGCTACTCAATGATTGGAAGAGGAAACGGATCTGGAATTGTGAGCTTATTCAAAGCCCGATAATCTGCACACATCCACTATCCACAATCTTTTACTGGACACGCTGCCTCCTTCAATTTTATTGCATGGTTTGTGGCTCGTTGTGGGGGCAACTGCTGGGAGAAAACACCAGAAGGGCCTGCTTCCAAAACATCTATCCGAAGCAGCCACGACACCACCGGAAGCACAACTGCGGAAAATGCTTCCGAAAGATCCCCCATGACTTCGGCTTCCAAAATAGGGAAGACCAGGCACCCCACTCACCACGCTGTGTCAAACATCTGAACCTGGTTCCGGTTTTCCTCTGGTTCTCCTTCTGAACAACGAACAAGCACACGGCAGCCATACAAACATGCAAGAACAAAACACAAGCACAATGCACAACAGGGATTAACGTGGTTCAGGACTTACGTCCTGCATCCATGGGCGAAATGGCAGCACGTCCTGCATCCATGGGCGAAATGGCAGCACTTTCTTTTCATTCAAGGAGAAGTTCGGGTGGAAACCCATGTTGCGGAATCACCGGGAGACAGAACGACAGAAAACGAGAAAACGAAAGAAAGAAAAGCAACAATGAACACGACGATTTACGTGGTTCGGGAAAAATCCCTACGTCCCAGGTTGGCTTCCCCAAAAGGGGGAGCCACCTCATCCATGGTTGGGCCTCGTCAACGCCAGTCAATATTCATACTTGGCACAAGTGGACCATCTGATATGTGCAAGCTTCCATCTGTAGGATATGGCGACTTCCAATTGCTTGTAACAATCACTGCCTCAACCGCCAAGTTTCGATTCACTATGCACATCACCTTCTGATTAGCCCATTGATGATCTTCCGCAACATATCCTTCAACAAATTTGTAAGGAGTGCTTCCAGCACTTCATCTTCAGTGTATTCTCGTCAGAGTGACTTCCGCACAACATTCACCAGAATCATCCAGAACTTCCGTTCAGCTATCGAAAGTTGCCCCTTCTGTTTGTCTCCCTGCATTCCTCTGGAACATGACCGACTGCCTCTGAGCTCCTTCTGAAAGTTGCCCCTTCTGTTACTCTGACTTCATTGTGCTTAGAAGTCTCACCAATGTCTACACTCATTGCTTCCTCTGATACCCCCCTTCTGGTCTTCATCATTCTGGATGCTCGACCTTCACCTTTGGCTTAAATGCCTTAGGTACTTGTGTTCGCCCAGGTTGGCTTCCCCGAAAGGGGGAGCCACCTCATCCATGGTCAGGCCTCGTCAGCGCCACTAAATATTCATACTTGGCACAGGTGGACCATCTGATATGTGCGAGCCTCCATCTGTTGGCTCTGGCGACTTCCAATTGCTTGTAACAATCATTGCCTCAACCGCCAAGTTTCGATTCACTGTGCACATCACCTTCTGATTAGCCCATTGATGATTTTCCGCAACATATCCTTCAACAAATTTGTAAGGAGTGCTTCCAGCGCTTCATCTTCAGTGTCTTCTCGTCAGAGTAACTTCCGCACGACATTCACCAGAATCATCCAGAACTTCCATTCAACTATCGAAAGTTGCTCCTTCTGTTTGTCTCCCTGCATTCCTCCGGAACATGACCGACTGCCTCTGAGCTCCTTCTGAAAGTTGCCCCTTTTGGTACTCTGACTTCATTGTGCTTCTACCGGACGACTTGTGCCTGACCTCAGTCCGTTGATCCTGACTTCAAGGCTCCTTCCGAAATGTTCTTCCAGAAGACACTGCATTTGGTCGGAATGACCTCCTCCCAATGAATTGTCGTTCACCCACGCTGCATCCACCGAACTCAATCCTTCCATCTCCTTCCAGATGAAGGTTTTTCCGCTGGCCTCATTCCGAACATGTCATGGTGCTGGTGAAATGTCTCCTTCCGAATTCCCAAATGTTACTTCTAGAGTCTGTACTTCCAGAGCTTCCACACTTGATCCAGAAAACAATTCTCACACCAAACTCAACAATCTCTCACTTGAGAATTGTTTTTGAAAATCGAGTTCAACAATCACCTACTCAAAAATCATTCTCATGCTCCACACAAAAGTCCCTTTTGGCTCAGCTTCCGTTCATCCTTCTGTTGCAGCGCCTGCATGATTCTTCACTCCATGCTCCCTTTTGATCATCCAAGCTCCCACCGAAAGAGATCCTCCACCAACTTTCAAAACCACGATCTTCTGTTCCGTTATGCTCGTGAAACTCATCGAGGTGTCATCCTCCAACTTTGTTGAAATTTCCATCAACAAGTTGCATTCAAGCATCGCGTCCATGGCATCACTTTCTCGGACGCCTGCTTCTAAAACTCTGAATACCTGAGCTTCTGCAACCCGAAAGTTTGTCGGTACAATGAGCTTCAGCGACATCATTAGAACGACCTCCATCCGGAACTCCTCTCAGAAAGTCTGATGTCGTTGGCATGATGAACTCCCACCGAAACTACTTTCAATGCAATTGAGGATTTTCAAAGTGATTTTCTTCCAAAACTTTGATAAACTGCTCACCAGGAAACTATGTTGCCATGCTCTGCCACTAAACACTACGGTCAAGTCCTTTGATACCACTTGTTGGGAGAAAACACTGGAAGGGCTTGCTTCCAAAAACATCCATCTGAAGCAACAACACCACCGAAAGCACAATTGCGAAACATGTTTCCGGAAGATCCCCCCATGGCTTCGGCTTCCGAAACTGAGAAGACCAGGCACCCCGGTCACCACACCGTGTTGAACATCTAAATTTGGTTCTAGTTCCCCTTTGGTTCTCCTTTTGCACAACAAACAAACACACGATAGCCATACAGATATGCAAGAACAAAATACAAGCACAATGCAAAAGAGGGATTAACATGGTTCGAACTTGCATCCTGCATCCATAGGAGAAACGAAAGCACTTTCTTTACATTCAAAGAGAAGTTCGCGTTACAAGGAAACCCACGCCTACCTTACACCCAATTCACACTATCGGAAGAAGTCTCACCAATGTTTGCACCCAATGCTCCCTTTGATACCCTCCTTCCGCTCTCCATCCTTCTGGATACTCAACCTTCACCTTTGGCTTTGATCCCTCAGGCACTTGTGTGGGCCTAGGTTGGCTTCCCCGAAAGGGGGAGCCACCTCAGCCTTGTTCAGGCCTCGTCCACGCCACTCAGTCTTCATACTAGGCACAGGTGGACCAATGACCATCTTATAGAGGGCCCCAATCGATCATCCAATCAGCACTGCCGATTGATATGTGTGGGCCTCTATCTGTTTGCTATGGTGACTTCCAATTACAGCCACAATCGCCAACTTCTGGTTCACTATGCACGTCACCTTCCGATCATCCCACTAATGATCTTCCACAGCTCCTTCTGCAAATTTACAAGGAGTGCTTCATGCGCTTCATCTTCAATGCCTTCTCGTCAGAGTGACTTCCACACAACATTCACCAGAATCCTCTGGAACTTTCGTTCGACTACCAAAAGCTGCCTTATTTGTTTGTCTCACTGCATTCCTCTGAAACATAACCGACTAACTTCGAGCTCCTTCTGGAAGTTGCCCCTTCCAATACTCGAACTCCACTATGCTTCCGCCGAACTACCTGCACCTGGCCTCATTCCATCGATCCTTACTTCAAGGCTCCTTTCGGAATGTTCTTCTGGAAGACATTGCATTTGGTCATAATGACCTTCCAATGAACTCTCGTTCACCCACGTTGCATCTTTTGGACTCAATCCATTCATCTTCTTCCGAATGAAGGTTCTTTCGTTGGCCTCATTCCAAACATGTCATGGTAATGGTGCAATGTCTCCTTCCAGATTCCCAAATGTTACTTCTGGAGTCTATACTTCCGGAGCTTCCACACTTGACCCAGAAAACATTTATCACACCAAACCCAACAGTAACCCTTTAGGTACATCCAAAATCTTCTTAAATCGTTGAAGCGGGCTTTGCAGCTCCTATTCAAATTCCTGATCGTTATGTTTTTCCCTCTATGTATCTTCTACCCCTGGCTCCCATTGGAGACCCTAAACCAACAGTTTTTCACCCTCTAAAAACAACTGCAAAGCCAACGGTACATCCTGATCGAACCGCTTCCCCTGAAAGGTGACACATCACCTCTGATAATCAAAACTCGTTATTAGATTTTCTGATGGGAAGTTACATACCCAAGTGTCTCCAGCCATTCCATCCTCAGTATAAGGTCTGGCCCAGCAATGTCAAACAAGAATGCATCCACCTCGAGTTTCAAGTCGCCCAGCTCGACTGGAAATGCTTTACACTGCCCACTAGACATAACTCGATGTCCATCTGCTAAACGTACCCCAAAAGATTTGGTCGAAGTTGTTGGAATTTCAAAAAATCTTAACAGGGCCTTCAAGATAAAATTATGACTAGCCCACTATCGATTATTACCAATATTGGCACTCCACCAACGTTCCCTTCCAACATCATGGAGTTAGTACCTTGGATACTTTATCCCTCCAAAAATCCAAGAAACAGTGTTAGGCATGTCATTTCCCACAACTCGTCTCCTCCATCACAATATTCTGCTACTTCGGAACCAGGCTCGCCTTCTCCCTGTGGTTTTACACATTCCTAGACCATCAAATGAAATCCCTTCTCAGGACATCTATGTGTTGATCTGTATTTCGATCCACGGGAAAAGCAAAGTCCCTTAGCCGCTCCACCATTGTATAGGTGATTGAACAGAAAATTATGTACAGTTTTTCACGGATCATGATCCATGATAACTCCTTTTACAATCAACTCTCGCTCTGCATGCCTGGTCAACGAGATAAGCCTTGCTTTGGTACAAGGCTCATGTGTAACCATTGTACTCTTATCTCTCGGCACAATCCGCCCAAGAAGAAACTATTATACCATGACTCTTTGCGGTCCTGAAACACACAAAAGCAACCATCTCGAACTCACCAATATACTCCTCCACTGTTCAAGTCTATTTTATGCCTTTTAATTGTTTAAATGGATTGCTAACTAGTGCGGTCCCAAATCTTCCTAGGAGCTCCACCTTGAACTCCTCCCAAACCAGGTTAGGACGCAGACAATAATGACAACATCCAATGCTTACACAATCCCATACATGCAAAGTTGCGCTATAGGCACAAGTAAATTATTGTGAGTTATATAGAACATAAAGTCTTAGCCCTTGTTATCCACGTGATAGGGTCGTCTCCAGAAAATGTCAAGAGCTCAACTCACCTGGCCAAAGAACTCAGCTCGTTCCTTATCCCTTCCTCTTCCATATTTCTTCCCACTTTTCATCCGAAAAAAACAATCGATGATCCTCGTTTTCTTTATTCCACGGGTCCTTTTTCGTACTAGGATCAAAATTTACCTCCACAGACCATACTAGATTTGAATCGATCTATTCATTGTCGTACCTTCCATGCTCTGTCCGGAAAGCTTTCAAGCCCTCTGCTGCTTCTCCCGCATGCATCATCCGAACTGGATATGCCTGGCATACAAAGAGTTCGACGAATGCCTTTGACTATTCCTACAGTAATTTCTTTAGCTCGTGTTGCTCTCTCAGGAGATCAGCAAACGCCGCCGACTGTTCTGCCATGGTCAATTGAACCTCTTGCAATCGTCCTTCTTGGGGTTGTTGCCACTCCACTTGAGCTTGCATCATAGTTTCCACTGATGTGGGCATTCATCATCATCCTCAACTGCCTCATCAAGCTCCACATGAAAGCACCAAAGGTTAGGATCATAGGTGCTGGGATGAAGGAAGAGTGGGCAGTTCGATTGTATTCATTATATCAACAGTTACAGATGGGAACCTTTGAGAGAATTACAGGATAAAAAGGAAAAAGAAGTGTCGCCCCTAGGCGCCACTCCCTGGGGCCAAGGCCAAAGCCTCCTAACAGCCTAGGTGTAATGAATTGCCCAATATCACCTTTCTTCACATCCCCAACAGATTTATACAACTAACAGACCTGCCCCCCGCGGAAGACAATTACCACCCTGCCCCTAAGGCCTTTGCAGCTCGCCCCCTTCCTCCTGTAGTAAGTCTTAATTGGCAACATGAGGGTCCCCCCTGCTGCTGGTGTGTATCACTGTCAAACAATTACAGCACAGATTTTCAGATCACCGATATGCAAAGCAAATGGCTAACCACCCATGTCCATACTCCAACAGACCCCCATAGACAATGACTTGTGATCTCTGTCCTTGCTCCACCCCAGTCAGGGGATGATTATTGAGCAGCCATAAGAAGATCTAGAGATGGTCTAGTCAAGACCAAGGGCAATGTCAGAAGATAATTAAGCCGTCGGGGATGGTGCACGTGGGGATAATCAAGGAATGTTGGTGAGGATTGTAGAGGATGGGGGATTGCGATGACCGGAGCACTGCGACAAAGTTGTGGCAAGAGATGTCAACAAGGGGGCTACAATGGGGGTTGGAAAAAGAATATTTTTGTAATTTTAAATATTGTAACTTTTATTCCATTGTAAAATTTTCATTCCTACGAGACATGATTTTATACCTCTTTTTTGTTTCTCATTCCATTTCTCATTCACATTCCATCAAAAAATCTTCCATTGTATCAAACAGGACTTTAATGTTTCTTTGTTTTCCAAAGATTTTCAAAAAAATATATATTTTAAAAATTGCACCAAGCCCGGTACAGTTGAATGAACAAATATACATTGGAATATGTAAAATATTCATGCCCATAATATTTTAAACGTAATATTAAAACATGTATATGGTCTCTTAAAACTGCTAAACATTTTATCATTGTGAATGATCTTTTATAATTTTGTATCAAGTAAAACAGGTTCATTGACTATGGATGACCATAGACGCGGACATTACATGGTCAGGGTTACCTTCACAACATAGGCCATCGGTCCAAACTAAGCACTGAGTTGCAATCCATTTATGACATCCTAGATGTTGCTTGAGATACAATTATCATAGAGCCAAAGGACACACACAAAATATAAATTCTACAAAGTAGAAGAGGCAAATTAAAAGCAAACCAAAACTTACTTAATGATTCGATTGCAGGTGGATCATTCCACAAATCGCTGTTTAACTTCAAATTAATGAAAGAACTGTACACACCCGATGCAGGACAAGGCGAAGACGAGCATCCATTAGTCATCTTATAAACTTAGCATCGCATCCCTGACGGGCAGGAGCAGTTCCAGCAATAATCATCCACAACTCTCAGGTCGCCTCTAGCGAAAGCTTGAAGAAGACCATCAAAACATATTTTCATCCCTACAACAGGTTGAGCATTTTGAGGCGTTCATCGTGCACAGGGTCCAGTTTTGGAGGGCTGTAGCAGCCACACAGATCTTCCACGATGTACTCCTGAAAAAAAAAATATAACTTTATTGGCTCGTGACCATCATCGCACAAGAATACCCATTTAAAAGAGGCATGCAGACCTTGGTCAGCTCTCTCTTGGTGAGGATGTGGTAGTGTCCCTGCCAAATTCTCTGAATGGCCATGGTTGCTGCAAGGAAGCCGTAGGCAATGCCAAGTATGGCAAAGATGACCACAAACACCACTACCAGCGCGAAGCACGCCTCCAGAGATGCAGGGAAACAGTCCAAGATGCCCCACCCGTAACAACAGTTCTGGCAGCCAGCTATGTGCCGGTCGTTACTATTGAGGGAAGAGCAATGGAGAATGACACCAAAGAACCCCAGCAGCACAAACAAGGCCAGCACTCCTGTGCCAATTTATCTTTCAGTTTCTAAAAAACATGCCAATTGAAGATACTTCAGTGATCTCAAATCAAACTCCATATCACTCTAGAGGCCAGATGTGTTTCACTGGTAAGATTATGAACTAAAGGACTGCGAAGATTTCATGGCACATTCGGGAAGACAGTGAAGATAATCAGGATTTAGTGTTTCCCAAAAACTTCTGATCTTGTGAAGTTATTTGGTAATGTGACATGAAATGAATAAGATCACAGACCACCACAATTCACATTACATGTGTTGAGCTTGATCGAGCACGCTCAAGTAGTTTGATTTAGAAGTCGAATTAAGTTTTAGCATGAAATTTACTAAATTTAGTTTGAATCGAGCATTGAACTCAAGTACCATATTGTACTGACTTGACTCAACACAAATACACCCCTGGGTCTGTAGAGAACTAGGTTGCACAGATGTGACAAGAAACAAACATGGGGACAAGGCAATTTTCAAAAACATAGGACGCAAACATGGGGAGAAAATGTAAATATTAAAAAAATTGGGATAATTTTATAAATATCAAAAAAAATTGGGATGTTTTTGTAAATACATAAATTTACTAATATCAATAATACAATCAGCATGAATGCGAAATAAATAAAAAAACACAAGCAGAAATTTCAATCTTAATTAAAACAAAATATACTTCAGACGAGCTTAGAAACATTTCTGAATTTTAAAAAACAGCCCCAACAAGTTTTAGTATTTTCAGACATGCCCCAAAAAAATCCTGTCAGGTGTCCAGGGCCAGGCATGCCCGAAAAGTGTCAGACACATCGAAACAATCTACAGTTGCAGTGTTTGTGCAACAGTGTAAAAATATTTTATACAAGAAAAGAAAGAATAAAAAAATAAGAAGAAAATGAACACGGGACACAGCGATTTAAGTGGATCGGAAAAAAATTCTACATCCCCAAAGAGGCAGGACACTTCATTAATTTCAGGAGCAGAATTACAGGGTACAATCTCAAAGTATGAAACCCTGACTCGAAATAAACTCATAAAGAAGAAGATGCAATTGTGTCACCAACCGTACAATAAGTCCATTGTGCTCCAGTAACCGGTGGATGGCAATTCACGACTGTCAATGTCGCCAGTCACATACTGCTACAGTGTCATGTTGCATGTAACTGCAGCAAGTCCGCGCTGCTACAGTAACTTGTTGGTGTCGTCGGTCAGCTTTGTTACAATGAGTCAGAATTGCTACAGTGCCCTAAAATTTGGATCGGGAACCTTCGGCCCCTTACAGCCCCTAGCAACCTCACCGCAGAGGTCGAACCGCAAAAGTTGCGGCCTGGTGTGCGGTATGGGCCCCCAGCAATAGGCCCAACTTCATTCAGGGATCAGGCTACACCAATCCAACAATCTCCCACTTGGAGCTTGATCCTGCATGCTAACATGCTCCGATGCTACTGACTTGAACAACTTCATCTAAACTCCTCTTCACTCACCGATGGGCACTTTCCCATCAAAACTTCAATTTAAAGCTAATGATCCATGAAATACCAGTTGTTTTCTCTTTTCATGCTCACATTGTGTTCTTCCAAATTTTGTCTCCCATCCTTCATTCATCGATGAAGACCAACAAAGCCACAACAGTGCCTCAGCTTCATTATTGTCATCGGCTTTGTCAACATGTATGCCGGATTATTTGTTCCACGGATCTTTTGTAATGTCAACAACTCATCCTGTATCAAGCCTCTGATAAAACAGCACTTCAACTGAATGTGTTTCGTTCGGGCATGAAACGTTGGGTTCTTTGCAAGATATATACCACTAACTATCACAGTGCAATACATTTTCCTCTCGATCTCTGACTAGCGCCTCCAAGAAGTTCTTCAGTCAAACCATCTCCTTCCAAGCTTCTGTTGCAGCAATGTATTTTGTCTTTGTGCGAGATAAACCCACCACCTTCTACAACTTAGATATCCAGCTTATTGCAGTTCATCCACAGGTAAACACATAACTTGTGGCACTCCTCCCGTTGTCGACATCACCTCCAAGATCGGCATCTATATACCCATGCAATGACTTTCCTTTCCCAAAGCACAGAGATGCTTCATTGCTTCCCTTCAGATACCTCAATATCCACTTCACAGCTTCCCAGTGTTATTTTCCAGGGTTAGCCATGTACCTGCTCACAAATCCAAATGCATGCGCAATGTCAGATTGAGTAAAAACCATGGCATACATCAGGCTTCCAACAGCTGATGTATATGAAACTTTTAACATGTACTCAACCTCTTTTGTTGTCTTCGGTGTTTGCGCATTTGATAGTTTGAAATGGCTTGCTAGGGGAATAGAAACCGGTTTTGCTTCCAAAATACTAAATCTGCTCAGAACATTTCCAATGTAGTTAGCATGTGATAACATCATTGTTTCAATTGTGTGGTCTCTTTCGATCTTCATCCGCAAAATCATATCAGTTTCTCCAAGATCTTTCATCTTGAACTCCTCAACCAACTACCATTTCAGTTCATCAATCCTCTGCATACATGATCCTACAATGAACATGTCATCCACGTATAGAAGCAATATAATGTATCCATCACCAAAAGACCTGAAGTAACAACATTGATCCATGTCACATCGTTTGTATGCATTTCTACTCATGAATGCATCAAACTTTTTGTTCCATTGTCTGGGTGTCTGCTTTAGGTCTTCCTTCCCTAACTCAATGTATCCCTCTAGATGCTGCATATAAACGTCCTCCTCCAGATCTCCATGAAGAAAAGTTGTCTTCACGTCTAAACTGTTCAAGATGCAAATCCTCTGATGCAACAATACTAAGAACCACCCGAATGGTGGTAAGCTTCACTAAAGGTGAGAAGATTTCAGTGAAATCCACACCTTCCTTATATTGAAATCCTTTCACCGCCAGTCTTTTCTTGCATCTCCTCTTACAATCATGTTCTTCCTTGACTCGGTATACCAATGTTTTCTTTCCTTGTGGCAAAGGTGTCAGCTCACAAGTATTGTTATCATGCAATGAAGAAATCTCTTTCATAGCCAACTCTCACTTGTTCGACTCCTTCAACTGCATTGTCTCTTCAAAACATTCTGATTCTCCAATGTCAGTCAATAACAAATAATGTAAGGATGATGAATACCTCTGCACGGGTCTTCTCACATATGTCAGACACCCAAAAACTCATAAATGTGAGTCTTACCTCCTTTCCAGACCAGAGCTCCTTGGGTAGACATTCTCTCATTGGTACAGACAGACTCCTGCTGATTAGATATGTTGTCATGTTCACTGTCTCAGCCCATAAAGTCTTGGGTAACCCTGAATGCAACCCCATACTCCCAGCACGTTCATTCAATGTCTTATCCATCCTTTCGGCGACACCATTCTGACATGGTGTACCTAGAAGAGTCTTCCCCCACCGAACTCCATTATTAGCACAGAATTCTCTGAACTTCTGACTGCCATATTCTCCTCCATTATCAGACCTCAAGCATTTCAGTTTTGATCCTGACTCATTCTCTGTCATGGTCTTCCACTTCTGAAACATGTTAAATACATCAGATTTTCTTTTCATAAAGTAAACTAATACCTTCCTTATCAAGTCATTAATAAATGTAACGTAATATTGTGACCCTCCAAGGAAATGTGTTGGTACAGGCCCTCAAACATCAGTGTGCAGCAGGTCTGGCTTCTCAGCCTTCGATGTTCTACCTCCTTTTGCAAAGGATACCTTCTACTTTCTAAAAATACAATCTTCACATGAGCCAACTTCCACCGACTTCAGCTCCGATAGTATTTCTTTTGTTGTCAGCACCTTCGTCCCTTCCTCGCTCATGTGGTCTAGCCTGTAGTGCCTCAGTTGTGAATCCCAGACAAAATTTATTGATGCAAGCATGTCCATGCAAGTTTCTGTCATGTTGTACAGGGAAAAATAATTTGCTCCACAAGCGAGGACCGTAGCTCCACTGATAATCTTTCATGCACCACCAGTGAACGTGGTACTAAAACCTACATCATCAAGTTGTCCGACATAAATAAGATTTCTTCTCAGTTCGGGGATATACCTTACATTCTCCAAAACCAGCAAACTCTCACTATTGGTTTTTGTTGGAGTCTGCATCCCACATCGGACTTGAGGTCCGGTGTGGTCTTTATTATTTATTATAAATACACCCCAAGGGCTCCTTAGGAGAAACACCTTGGGGGTTCGGTTCCTTTCTTTTATTTCTCTACATGGTATCAGAGGGAACCCAACTCCCCTCCTCCCATTTTATTCCTCCTATCTAGGTTTTCTTTTTTTTCTCTTCTCCTCGTGGGGGGGCGGCGGCCCTCATGAAGGGCTAGGTTTATGTTTTTACCGCCGCCCCCCCCCTCCGGGCTCGTTTTCTCCGGCGAAGCTCCTCCCTCCTGGTGCGCCTCCACCTCCCGGCGCCCCTCTGCTCACGGCGGTCCTCCCTCCTGGTGCGCCTCCACCTCCCGGCGGGCCTCCTTCCCGACGCGGCACCCCTCCCGGCGCCCTAGCCCTCGCGGCTCCCTCGCCCCGTCGGCCCTCGCGCCCACGCCCGTGCGGCTCCCTCGCCCTCGCCCGCGCCCTAGCCCCCGCGCCATCTTCCGCCTTCCCGTCTCCCGGCGGAGCGCTCCCTCCCCGGATCGCTTCCATCCCCGGCTTCTCCGACGTGCGCTCGACCTCCTGCCGGCGCGTCTCTCCCCGATGGATCCTGACCGGCGGACGTCTCCCCGGTTCTCCAGTCGACGACGCCTCCTCCCGCGGTGCGCCCTCGTCCCAGCAGGCCTTCGCCCGGCGCCCGCGCCCTCTCCCCGGCAGCTCTCCCCACTGACGGCCCTTCTCCCTGCGCTCGCCGGCCCGGTTGTCGCCGCCCCTTCCCGCAGCGCCTCCTGCCGTCTGCCGTCGGCGCCTCTCCCTGGCTCTCCAGCCGTCAGCGCCTCCTCCAGCCGTCGCGATCCCGACGGCCTCTCCCGCCCCGGTGCGCCTTCCCTCAACGGCGCCCACTCCTCCTGCGCGACTCACGGCCAGCCCCACCGTGCGCACGCCCAGCCTCGGCGGATCTCCTCCCCTCCCGTCGCGGCCCATCCCGTCGCCGGCCCTCTGCGCAACCTCCCGGCCCTTCCCGGATTTTTCCGGCCAGATCCGGCCAGCTCCGGCCGGCTCCGGCCTGATCCAGACTACTCCGGTCAGCTCCGGCGAGATCCGGACTGTTCCGGGCAGATCCGGACTGTTCCGGGCAGATCCGGACTGTTCCGGCCAGCAACCGGCCTCCACCCGTGCTGGCCGCTCCACGCAGGTGGCCTCCTCCAACTTCCAGCGCCGTCTCCCGGCCTCCAGCACCCTTGCTGGCCTCCTCCTGCGGCATCCCCGCCTCGCCGGCATCTCCCGGCACCTCCCGGCAGCCGCATCTCTCTCCGCCGGCACGTCCTGTCGCTAGCGCAGCAGCTCGACCACCTCGGATTTGGGTCTGTTGGCGCCGCCAGATCCCGCAACAATTCTGCGGAATCCCCGCCTCCCGTCATCGGCCCCGCAAGTGCGGTTTTCCCGGTGCTAGTTTGGATTTCCCGGCGTTTCAACGACCGGCCCCACTAGTGCGGCATTCCTGGCGTTCCGTCAACCAGCCGATCTGAGTGGTTTCATCTGCTGCGCCCGCAACATCTTCCATCCATCATCCTGCGGGGGAGTTTCGATCGTGAGGGGGAGCAGCAGCAGCTTAATATTTTTTATTTCATCTTGTTTTGTCATCAAGCTGGGCATGTCCAGCTTGAGGGGGAGTGTTAGAGTCTGTTTTATTGTTTTCTTTTTCATTATGTGTCCAAGCTAGGTACACCTAGCTTGAGGGGGAGTGTTGGAGTCTGCATCCCACATCGGACTTGAGGTCCGGTGTGGTCTTTATTATTTATTATAAATACACCCCAAGGGCTCCTTAGGAGAAACACCTTGGGGGTTCGGTTCCTTTCTTTTATTTGTGCATCACACTTCCCCACAATCTGCAGGGGTTTATCATCAGTAAGATGTACCGTGTCAAAATTTTCAGAAACATAATTGTTTAGGAAACTCTTCTTCGACGTGGAATGCAGAGATGTCCATGAATCTAAAATTCAAGACTTCATAGGGCTATCCACGTTCAGCAACAATACATCATCGGTTCATTTAACTGTTGTGTTAGTCGTATCAGTTTCATACACCTTTCGTTTTTCTCTGCACTCTTTGACGTGTCCTTTCTTCCCACAAATCCAACAGGTAGAATCAGGCCCCTTAGTCTTGTCCTGACTCTTTTCTCTTGATTTTGATCATCCTTTGTGATTATCTCGCTATGCATATTTGCCTCTTCTACGTTCAGAGCAGAACCGAAGAATCTGCCCGATTCTCTTTTTCGAATATCCGCACTGAGGATCAGGTCACGCATATCCTTCAAAACTAACATTGTATTCCCCGAAGAACTGCTCACGGTTGTTACAGTCGTTTCTCAACTGTCAGGTAATGAAGATAGTAAAACCAGTGCACATACATCGTCGTCAAACGTAATTCTCACCGATGACAACTAACCTGTGATGGTGTTGAATTTGTTGACGTGATCAAAAACAATCTTCCCTTCAATCATTTTCATATTGAACAATCTTCGCACTAGGCACACTTTATTCGACGCGAAAGGCTTCTCGTACATATTCGCGAGAGCTTTCATCAACCCAGTCATCATCTTCTCCTCTCTAATGTAGAACGCCACATTTTTTGCCAACGTAAAACGCACAACTCCCAGAACTTGTCGATCCAGTAGCTCCCACTTTGTCTTCTCCATCTCTGTTGGTTTTTCACCCAGAAGCGGCAAGTGCAACTTCTTCTAATAAAGATAGTCATCGATCTACATCCTCCAGTAACTGAAGTCAGTTCCATCGAAGCAATCAATCTTCACCTTGCCTTCTTCCGTAAGTCGTTGTTCAATTCTAGAAATTCAACCTTGATCTTCCAACTCAACCTCTGATACCAGTTGTTGCAGAAACATCGGGAGTCATAGTGACGGAATGGTATGCAGATGAAGAAAAGAAAGAATAAAAGAACAAGAAGAAGATGAACACGGGACACAGCGATTTACGTGATTCAGGAAAAATCCCTACGTCCACAGAGAGGTAGAACACTTCACTAATTTCGGGAGCAAAATTACCGAATACAATCTCAAATTATGAAACCCTGCCTCGAAATGAACTCATAAAGAAGATGATGCAACTGTGTCACCAACCGCACAGTAAGTCTACTGTGCTACAGTAACGATGGTTGGATGTCTGCGGAGCTACAGTGACCTGTCAGTATCACCAGTCACATGCTGCTAAAGTATTATGTCGAAGTTCACACTACTACAATGTCATATTACATGCACCTATAGTAAGTCTGCACTGATACAGTGCCCGGTCGATGTTGTCGGTTAGCTCTGCAACAGTAAGTCAACATTGCTACAATACCCCAAAATTTGGGTCAGGGAGCTTCGGCACCCGGACCCCTGAGCAGGGGCGCACTGCCCCCTGCAACCCCCCAACGACCTCACCGCGGAGGTCGAACCGTGGGAGTTGCGCTCTAGTGTGCAGTATGGCCCGCCAAAAGTTGGCCCAACTTCATCCAGGAATCGGACTACACCAATCCAACAAGCAGTCCAAAAGGAAAGAATATGGAGCTAGCAACTGAAAGCAAGGGGAAGACATATGGCTGAAAATGGACAAGCATATAGTAATGGAAGGAAAAACAGTGATGAGAATGAAATGGTATAGCACATTACCGATGCAATAGTAGAAAGGTATTGGATGCTTTGATAGTATCCGATCCCAACTATCATTAAATGAATTCCTAAATGCCCCATCCCTGTCCAAATAGTATGCGAAACTGCCCATGAAAGCAATGAACTGAAAAATAAAACAAACCACAGCTGATGGATAAACAAAATGATCCCTTTCTGTTATTAAAATAATTACATAGAAGTAATTGGTCACATAAGACATTGCAATCTATTTATACTATGCACAATTACAAAGAAAAACTGCTAATTGAATGCCCCAAATCATACCTTAAAATTATTATCCCGAACACAGACAACGGTAAAAGATAAACATAGCATAGAATTAGTAGACAAGCTAGATTTCCATGTCTCCTAACTTAAATTATTATCCTGAACACAAACAACAATAAAAGATAGAGATAGCATAGAATTAAAAGACCTACATTTCCATGTCAACTAACATAATGAAAAGAATTTAGATAATAAGATGCGGTTTCCAGAAGATTTTCCAGATATTTCGGAGTTGGTTATTGACGTGATTGTTGAAAAAATAATGGATGAAAAAAAAGCATCAGTAGAGTTCCCAACCTTAAAAAAAACGAGGCATCAGTAACCACCACAACCCCCAAAAAATGAAGAATTTGATAAAAGAATGGCTTCCAATTAAAAAAGGTCAAAAGTGTGAATAATCTAAATATAAAAATATGGGCACAGTGAAGTGATGTGTGTGCACAGAAGCTGCCACATCAGCCTATGCATGAGCACGAATATATTGGAACATATGAAGATAAAAGGGAATAAGGCAACACCGCAGGTACTCACAGTTTGGACAGCCAGGAATACAAGGAGGACATCCCTTGCAACAAATAGTCTGAATTTCATTTTGCGCCAAGAGACGTCTTCAAACTGTGCGACTCGAAGATGGAACTGGACTTTGCATGTTGTGCAATGAGAGAAAGCAAATCCTTCCTATTTCGATGTATATATAACATCCATGCAGATTAGAATAACATTCAACTTTAAGCCAAAGTAGTAAGACTTGCCTTGATTGAACGCCAGTGATCGAGGCATTTGCGATGCACAAATTGTTGTGTACCTTTGCACATGCATGGAGATATCAATTCATCATCTACATGGAAAACATGGATGGTTAAACAAAAAGAAACAAAAAGAAGAACCTGAGGGGGAGAAATATTATAAATATCTCATTATCTGATAAAAATTAGAGTATCAGCGGATATCGATCATCCATGGCACAAATAACTGTAAGCCGCCTGTTGGCAATTACCACCCATCCATCTACTTCATTGCTCAAAATAAGCATGCATGATTTGAATATATTCTACGAAGTTTAAAAGGCAGTATGAAGATTTTCCCTGTGACAGTAGAGCGCGGGGAGAAAGGACAATTTTCAAAGTTTTATGTTGAGGGAATTAAAATTGGGGGGAAAGGGCTAACAAGCTCACGGACTCAAAAGTACAATCATGGGAAAATTCAATCACCCAAGTTATTTTAAAGGCGAGAATACGAAGCAAAAATGAACGAAGAGTAAAAAAATGATATGCACCGACGGTTACCTTCATCCCCGTCGCACTCGAGGCAAATACGACAGCAAGGGAGCGAACCAGCTTCAGCATCCTCGAGTTTTATCTCACTCGAACTTTCAGGGGACGATTGCAATGAAAAATCCTGGAGAAGAGGATCGGAATCGCCGGGGTTCCCTGCACTCACCGGCTCTAGCTGCAATTCTCCGATCATCGACCACTTTAGCTAAACCAAAACTACAAGATGCAATCACAACGATCCCAGCACTGGAGGTTTCCGAAAGAAGAAACAAGAAAAGAAGAGCAGACCAATAAAAAAATTGCAATCAAAATGGTAAAACAACTGCGAATAAATACCAAAACAAAGGTTCTGAATTTATATGAAAACAATGCTCATAAAGACCATAAAATATTGCAGACGCAAGGTGTGATGAATATTACCTTAATTCAAGAGAAGATTAAGTTGTTTAGCGACTAAACCAGAGAATTCCACCAGAGATGGGTGGAAGAACATGGAGTATGGATAGAGGATGAAAACGATGGCGACGAAGACAACGACGACTCGAATACATGCCTCGTCAATAGGGTCAGGGTAAGGGCGAGGGGGATCCGGAATCGACCCGACTGTCTTATGGGCTTGGATGTGCTTCAAATTGTCAATCCGTGTTCGTGTTTTTTTTTCTTTCAAAATGTGGATTGTGTTTTGAAATTGATCGAACAGATTGAAGTTGGAAATGTGTGAACAATCGTAGACAAATCACATTGTTGACGAAAGGAGCATTGGATTTGCATATGACAATGATGATGACAAATATAAATATAAATATAAAAGAAACACAAGAAGTATAGAAAGAACGTAGTGTATAGCTCGAAAAACTCATCATCTTTCATTAACATTTTCATATATTTATAGTGTACAAAAAATACCAAAAGTTGGCATATGAAAATTTGGGCACGTGAAGGGTTTATTGGGAATGGGGGTTACCATAATTATGACATTCACATTTAATATTTCATAACAATCCCCCTTGAATGTCATAATTTCATGGAATTTTATATAATTTTCACTTAAAAAAACCTTGTGGGGAAAATAAGTGAAGTCGAAGTAATTGAATTACATGTCATGTTGCCTCGTTAAAAACCTTATCAAGAAAACCGAGTGGGAAAAAACCTAATGAAGGGAAAAAGAGTGTAGCGTTCTCAACTCCTCCTGGTTATATCATTTAATTATGTCTTCAGGACATCAATTAATGTTATTTTTTAATTATGTCTTCGAGACATGGGAGTAAGACCATAGGTAATAATGAATGGTCTCATTGAAACTTATAACTCATGGGGAAGGCCAACAATTGTCATTAATTATAGATATTCATAACATTCCCTTGGATGTATGTTATGATGTATGATTGTCTCATTAAAAACCACATCAAGGAAAAACTCTTCAGGGGGGAAACCCTTGATTAGGGAAAAAAGAATGCAATAACATAAAGTTCCCAGAGTGTTGCCTGACTAAAAATCTTATCAAGAAAACCCAATAGGAAAAACTTGACGAAGGGGAAAAGATCACAACTGTTATATCTCCCTCTCATAATGATCATCATTTAACTCACAAAAATGTCCATGATCAATTCATAACCAAAACACTCAGTTTTAAATTTTGGAATAATAATAATGTATACCATTTAGATTTCAATGAATAGGGAAGAACATTACCCTGCGTCATAATATGATTTATTGTTATTTGCAAGATGCATATGCATATGTACATGCATATCCTTCAGGGATAAATAAAATGTGCATTTATATTTAATCCTTATGAGATAAATATGTTCTTCATCAAGCCCACATGTACGACCAGTTGCCCTGCAGACACGTGGTCCCCACCTTAACATGGTCATCGGGTCCTGGCCCGCTAAGTACCACCAGTTGCCCTATAGACACGTGGTCCCCGCCCTGGGGCCCACCCACGTGCCCGAACGGGTCATCTAACTAATGACTATCTTCACAGGACAACACATATCCTTTCCAGTGTGCTTTGTCCTCACTCACACACACCCTGTGAAACTTCCCAGAAGGTCACCCATCCTGATCACTACTCCAGGACAAACACGCTTAACTGTGGAGAGTGTAGCAATCCCAACCCCCCCTAATTATATCATTTAATTATGTCTTCATGACATCAATTAATGTTATTATTTAATTATGTCTTCGAGACATGAGAGTAAAACCATAGGTAATAATGAATGGTCTCATTGAAACTTATAACTCATGGGGAAGGCCAACAATTGTCATTAGTTATAGATATTCATAACATTCCCTTGGATATCCATTATGATGTATGATTGTCTCATTAAAAACCACATCAAGGAAAAACTCTTCAGGGGGGAAAACCCTTGATTAGGAAAAAAGAATGCAATAACATAAAGTCCCCAGAGTGTTGTCTAACTAAAAATCTTATCAAGAAAACCCAATAGGAAAAACTTGACTAAGGGAAAAAGAGTACAACTGTTACATCTCCCTCTCATAATGATCATAATTTAACTAATAAAATGTCTATGATCAATTCATAACCAAAACACTCGATTTTAAATTTTGGAATAATAATAATGTATACCCTTTAGATTTCAATGAATATGGAATAACATCCAAAACACTCGGTTTTAAATTTTGGAATAATAATAATGTATACCCTTTAGATTTCAATGAATAGGGAAGAACATTACCCTGCAACATAATATGATTTATTGTTATTTGCATGGTGCATATGCATATATACATGCATATCCTTTGGGGATAAATAAAATGTGCATTTATATTTAATCCTTATGAGATAAATATGCTCTTCATCAATCCCTCATGTACGACCAGTTTCCCTACAGACACCTGGTCCCCACTCTGGGGCCCACCCACATGCCCGAACAGGTCATATGACTAATGATTGTTCTCACAGGTCAACACATGTCCTTTCCAGCGTGCTTTGTCCTCACTCACACACATCCGGTGAAATTTTCCAGAAGGTCACCCATTCTGATCATTACACCAAGTCAAGTACGTTTAACTGTGGAGTTCTAATCAAATAGGCTCCTAAAAAGGAATGTGCACCCTGTTGACATGAGTCATATCATTTAGTCATTTAACCCTTTATTATTACCTGGCCCGCCAGGTACCACCAGTTGCCCTGCAAACACGTGGTCCCCACCTTGGGGCCCACCCACGTGCCCGAACGGGTCATCTGACTAATGAATGTCCTCATAGGCCAACGCATGTCATTTCAGTGTGCTTCGTCCTCACTCACACACACCCCGTGAAACTTCTCAGAAGGTCACCCATCCTGATCACTACTCCAAGCCAAGCACGCTTAACTATGGAGTTCTAATCAGACAGACTCCTGAAAAGGAATGTGCACCTTGTTGACATGAGTCATATCATTTAGTCATTTAACCCTTTATTATTACCTGGCCTATCAGGTACCACCAGTTGCCCTGCAGACACGTGGTCCCCACCTTGGGTCTCACCCACGTGCCCGAACGGGTCATCTGACTAATGATTGTCCTCACAGGACAACACATGTCATTTCAGTGTGCTTCGTCCTCACTCACACACACCCTGTGAAACTTCTCAGAAGGTCACCCATCCTGATCACTACTCCAAGCCAATCATGTTTAACTGTGGAGTTCTAATCAGATAGGCTCCTGAAAAGGAATGTGCACCTTGTTGACATGAGTCATATCATTTAGTCATTTAACCCTTTATTATTATGGGGGTGTTACATTCACCCCCCTTTAGAGCACAACGTCCTTGTTGTGGGCCCTACATCTCAACCCAGGCAGTGCACCGCACTTAAAGCTGGTTTCCTCTAATACCAAATGTAATAACTGGGGCCCGCCCACTAGTTGCCTCACAGACATGTGGTCCCCACCCTGGGGGCCACCCACGTGCCTGAATGGGTCTTCTGACTAATGACTGTCCCCACAAGCCAACACATGTCCTTTCCAGTGTGTTTTGTCCTCACTCACACACACCCTGAGAAACTTCCCAGAAGGTCACCCATCCTAATCACTACTCTAAGACAAACATGTTTAACTGTGGAGTTCTAATCAGGTAGGCTCCCGAAAAGGAAGGCGCACCTTGTTGGCATTAGTCATATCATTTAGTCATTTAACCCTTTATCATTTGGGGGTGTTACAGTTTAGATAATCAATCCAAAGCTTTATATGCTAAACATATTGTAAGTTCCTTTAACAATTTTGACAAATTATTATGATGTCGACATCTATCAAAATCCATTTTCATCGATGATTTTTGAAAGCATTCAAAGAAAATATATCATCAACAACATTTGATAGAGATCTCATAATTTTTCTGGTACCAGTGTCACTTCAGGGACATTATCTAAAAAGATATAATGTTGTCAATATATTTATTTTCCTCTTCAAGGGAAAATATATTTATTACGTTCAAATCATGATGAACAATGATTTTATATAATCATTTTAACCACACTTCAGGTGTGTATAATCAAACTATTGATTTCCAACACTTTACATTCATGTAAGTGTTGTGAGCATCTTGTTAATGGTTCTTCTGGACCATTTTTATATATGGAATGTGATGTTTAATAGTTATTTTAATCAACATGCATAGCATGCAATGTATACCCACCAACAGTTAATAACACACATGACCATTTAGCATATGCATGTTTCATATAATATTTAAATGGATCACGTGGTAGGTGGGCGCACCCATATATACTTCATAATTTTTTCTTCATAAATATATGGGAAATTTATTTCCAAAATAGCTGCTAATGATATAAATAATTTACCTAAAAAATGGGTACCTAATGGTAAATTATTATATAGGGGACATTCACAATAACTTAATGAGAATGAATTCATTGATAATTTAGTAGACATGCATCCATTAAATAAATTCATCATTCCCCCCTAATGAATGTATACTAAATTATCAATAAATCGATGATCATGTATACTTGAATCAATATCTTTCATTATAATTGATCATGGATGGACTAAACCATTATGTCGTATATTTAAAGTGTCAAGGTCTGTAAACTACTGTTTTACCATTATTGATTTGATTATACATAACAAATTCTTTATAATCACTTTTATGAATGCTTGTTACATATCGAGGTACCACTTTTATCCAATGTCTCTATATGATATTCATTTTCAAAAGCACCATTGATATATCTCATCGAGACCTCAAATATAGAAAAGCATTAAGAATTTATACTACCAGATAGGAATATTTTGTCTCTTCTAGAGCCGTTAATTAATTTTATCTACTAGTAAATGTACTTACATGAGCATATACCAACTCATATATGAGTTCTTTTGAAGCATTCAATTAAAATAACATTTATAATGATTTTGCTTCAAGATCGACATAAGATCTTTAGGATCTTCCATTGCACATAATCACATTTTTCATTATAATTTCCACTTATGTTGGTTGATGAATTCATAATATAATCATAACAGGTTAGGTCCATCACTAAGCGGATTATTGTATTTTTTAGAACGTTTGGCCCAAATATTATTTTACAATTCATCTACTTGAGAGAAGATCCCCTGCGTCTTTTGAAGCTGGTGAATGTGGTAACAAGAACCAATGTGGAAGAATATTTTAGATTCACAACACACACCTCATCGTCATACAAAATTATAATTCATTAAATAACAACTCTCACTTTACCAAATGAAGGAGAAATCATTTGATCAAACTTTATCAACTCTCAAATATTCATGATAAAATTCTAAGTATGAGTAGCACAAATCATATCAATTTTTTCGTGAATAATTTTATTTTATTTAAGGAATGGGATAATTTAATTACATTCACATTGAGGAATGAATTCATTCATTGAATTTCATGATCCACAAATAGTAATTTATTATTTATAAAAAATGATCATCTTGTATAAAATACTAATTTTTATTGATTATGATGATCATTGTTTTAACCACTTCGGATGGTAAAATCATTTTCATAAAATATATCAGATCATCAAAATTATGAAATTCAATCATCTCATTTATGAATTAGAAGAATAATAACATTCACTTCAGGAGATAAAATGAATTACATGAGATGGTATTAATAATCCAAAAGAACACAATAAATAATAAAGTTTTCCCTCAATTTTTCTTCTGTAGGAACAATAATTGATAAATGAAGATATCCTTTAATATAATGTCAAAGGAAACTATTTTAATATCATATTTAATTGATGCATTATTTTATAAATATTAATAAAATTCATTGTGCTCTATAAATATTTACTATCATCAAACCACTATTGGTGGGTATATTATTATTATTTGTTATAAACAAATACAACACAATTATCATTCACAAAACATCATATTAACTTCAAACTTGATTTAAAATACAATCATATATATTTGAATTCAATTCTAGGAATGAAATAAACCATTTTCAATGAATATTCACGTTCACTTTAGGGAACGAAATAAAATTATTTGTTCAAGTTTTATAGTGTCTTCAAGATAATAGCATGAATATTCAATTCTACAATTTCATCAATTTCATTCACTTTGGGGGATGGATATATATATAAAATATATTTATACTTGTTCATCATGGACATTTAATTTCTCTCAAAGATTTTATAAGAAATGAAATGAAAGGGAAAAGAAACAAAACAATACGATATTTACAAATATTCAAAGTAAGTATCATCTCCATTACGAGCCTTTATACATTATAATCAAACTTGACACCTTTAGGGTGAACAAGGAATAAGATATATGAAATTTAATGGTTCATGACATGATAAGTAAACTGCAAGTCAATGTATGACAGGTATGAGATGTTCATTACTGATTAGAAAACTTTGAATCGACATATGACAAGTAAGTGATATTCATTTTTTGGCCACTTCAGGTGACATTGTTTCATTTTTTTATTTGATGAATGATGTTTGTCTCGACATAAACCGTGTTATTTATTAATCAAACACATTATCTTCAGGTAATGGAGTGAAATTTGTGAACTGTGAGTCATTAAAGATCTTTAGAATCTCATTATGTGGGGTCATGAACCTAGGTGCCACTCAAAGGTGCCTTGAGTTTAGTTGGCCACATAGAATCAAGCGCATCTCCATGAATGTTAGGGGTTTCCAACTAGTAGTGAGAGTCTATGGTGTGCTCATGGGGAGACTATTCCCTCATTACTAGAGTGCAGCACAATAGAGAAATATAATAATAGGTAAATAATGAAAGAAATATAAGTAAAATGATAGTACAAAAAAAGCAGACATGAATGATAAATAACTGGAACAACTGATAACAATATACAAAAGCTGATGATGATATATATCATGTATCTATAAAGCTGGAAAACATGGATACAAAGCAGCATACAATACATGCTATATAAAAGTAGAAAAAAGAAATCCAAAAAATATCCCCAGCACCCCGAACTCCAGATCGGTCATCTGCTACCAACTCCATCCTAAAGAAAGCAAGCAGTCAAGTGTTTGAAGTAGTACACTTCCCTTTGTCAACACCTACATATATATAGTCTGTCTGGGTGCCAATGGCAGCCCAGATAGGGTGTGAGATAAATCTCAGTAGGCCACCACCACCAACATCTATAACAACATATATGTTTAATATAAACTGAAACAGTGTGCAAGCATGCATATATAAAAGTAAAGTAGTACAATAATGTGAATACCCAAGTACCGACTTCAGTCCTCAACTGGTGCCAGAACATGTAACCAGTTCCTTAATTAATTAGTTCCATTTTATATAAATAAGTCACATGAGGCATTACCAGCACTAACATCCTGACATGATAATAGTGAAGGATCCAAGGCATAGTAAGACATCCTGTAATGATAATAATATTGAAGAGGTTCTAAGGTAATCAATAAGGCAACCTTGACCTCAAGGGTTTCCAACTCAGTAGTAACTACAACCTGACTAAAGGGTAAGAGTGTAATCCAAGGAACCTCATCCAAGGCATTCCACAATAATGAATCTAACCGAGTCCAATGAAAATATCCAAGGTAAAACGAGATAAACAATAGTTAGGTCCAAGGATGTAACCAAGACACCTCATGTCCGTAGAAGCCATGATGGATCCATGGAGTGTATCCAATTCATCCTATAATGGTAATGGAGGGATCCTACGGTGTCATATCAGGTATCCACTGATAGATGAGGATCGAGTTTCAAGGTGGGTCTCAACCAAGGCAACTGACATCCTTGAATTGAAATGGCATCCACGAGTGCTCAAGGCATTCCCTCGGGAATCCAAGGGCTAACTCGAGTCAAACCACTCCTATAGTAATTTCAAGATCCATATACAATTAGACACCTTACAATTGATTCATTTATTTAATTAATCCATGTAATGGTCATACCATTTAATAAGTTCGTTTGGTTTAAGCTTTGCCTTTTGTAAGAACCCGGTTCTTATTTTTGAGGTACGAGTTTCTTCTTTTCTCTTTTCCTTAAGTGTTTTTGAGAAAATAAGGAAAATGGGGAAAAATCCTAAATTTTGTGACTACACACCATGTAATATTCCACACGCCATGTACTTTGGTCATGTGGGATGAGTACACAGGGTGTGTAGACATGTCGGCGGTGAGAGGTGTACAAACCGACTACACACCGTGTAGTGGGTATGTACATGCCGTGTAGTCAGTCGGCAGGAAAATAGTAAGGCGGTGGAAGCAACCACCAGCCAGAAGGTAGTACACGCCGTGTACTCAGGATTCACACGTCGTGTACTCATGTTGACAGATGAACAGTGCCACGCTGGCGAGAAGCTGCCGAAGGAACAGTTAAAAATGAAAAGTACACGCCGTGTACTTCAGAAGTACATGCCGTGTAGTTTGTTTTTTTCGCTTAAAATGGGCAGTAGCCTCCCCTGTTCACAGGGAAGACTTAAAACTGGAGGAAGGAGTTGGGAGAGGAGGTTAGACCTTTGAGGATCTCCAGATCGAGCGTTGGGAATCTGTTTTCGCCTCTGACGATCTTGTTGGAACCTCACGGGTAAACACTCCACTCTCCTTAAGCCGTTCTTTCCAATTCTTCCTCTAAGGGAAGTTATTTACATTTGAATGGGTTTTCTTCTAACTCAGATCTACGTCATTCTTGGACGATCTGAGGATCGTCGTTCGCGTATATCGTTCAGGGGCGTTTAAGGTAGGTGTCTTGGTGTTTAATTTCCAACTGTGGTGCGTTTCTGTGAATCATTGTGCCACGAACCCATGTTGGGGTGTCGTGTGGCTGAGGCCTTGGATGTTTAAAATACCTAGAATTGTATAGGTAATTAAATATGATAATAAACTTCTGTTTGGGATCACTTCTTGGATCCAGGACCACCCCGGGGGTGCGTTCCTCTATTTAGTTGTTTGGCCAGGATACCCAAGGGTATGCCTTTATAATAATGATTATAGAATTGCCTTGAGAGGAATTGCATGTTTATTGCTTGTTTACATGTTGGGCATGGCCGGTTACTTGTTTAGCTCGAGGGAAGTGTTTTATTTAGCCTGAGGGCAGTGCATCTTTAGCCTAAGGGAAACTTCTTCCATGCCTGTGGGCAATAGATTTCGTGCCTAAGGGCGACACTTTGTACGCCCGAGGGCAATATCTGTTATGCCTATGGGAAATTACCTGCGAGTTATGTTTCTGATTACCTTGCGTGTTTGAGGACACTGACTGTTTACATAGAAATTCACTGTGGTGGTTTCTTTATAATGAAAGATTAAATGAATAATAAAATGGCAATATAACTGGTAAAGTTAGTTACTTTTGAGTACTGCTTAGTTTATTGCATTTTACTACTGCACACTGTTGTTGCGTATTTTCATATAGTTGGGCATGGGACTTTGGTGGGTGCCTACTGGGATTTATTTCTCACACCCTATTTGGGTCATGTCTTCGGACCAAATAGATTACATTTCTAAAGGTGTGTATAAGGGCAAGGGTCCCTATATAGGCACTTGATTACTACTGAGGAGTAGGGGAGCATGGGACCGGGCTTAGGCTCACGATGCCACAGACTGTTTTGTTTTGTTTTGTTGTACTCTGTATTGTACTGTACTGTATTGTTGTGTAACATGTTCTGGCTATTTTCTTAGAACTTGAGACATGTTTCATCATTATCTACATAACTGTTGGCTATCTTTTACTGCAGTTGTTTATTTTAAATGTGTATGGTTTATTGCTTCCACTATTGTTGTATGCTTATTATTTTATTTCGCTGTGCTACACTTTGACCAATGAGGACATAGTTTCTCCACTATCAGACCTGGGCCCTCGCTGCTAGTTGGAAACCTCTGACGTTTGGGGAAATGCGCTTGAGGTCATGTGACCAACCGGGTTCGGGGCACCTATTGAGTGGCACCCGGAACTGGGACGTTACAAAGTGGTATCAAAGGGGTTCTTTTCTTTGACTTACTAATTGGAGCCTTAGTCAGGGATAAGACGGGAACAATAGTTGGTAATAAGTTGTGCCCGGGCGTAGCTAACCCGTGTACAGGGAAAAGCCAGTCTACCTCGTATTTTTGCAATTTTTCTGATTTTGCAAATTTTACAGTTGATTTGATTTTCACCGTTGGGTGACGCACATGTGATTGTGTTGTTTATATTTTATCCAGGGGTTCTATTTAGTTGCAACCCGATGAGATGAGGGTATGTCATCTCATGCATCATTTAGGCACATGCTAGAAATCACATGCCATGCATTGTTCCATGCCACGTAGGTGCATTAGAAATCGCATGTTGATGTGATAGTTGTTGTGCTAGAAAAGCATGCTGTTGTGATAGTTTCTTGATAAATACCTGCTATGTGATAGGGTATCTTGGTATGATTCTGTTGATATAATGGATGCTAAACTTTGGTTTTTGGGGAGTATGGGCCCCCATTGATCAGAATTTGGTGGATCATTGACTGTTATTTGGTTATAACACATATAAGATGTAAAACTTTGATTCTCAGGGAGTATGGGCCCTCACGGATCGGAATTTGGCACTTAGGTGTTGTTTTTCAGTATTTTCTGGGTTCCGGAGTAGTTTCAGAGGTGTATTTTCCAGAAAACCCAGTATACATGCCATGTAGTTCCTCGGACACACGCTGTGTATTGTTCTATGCGGGAAGAAAAGAAAACTTTTTTTAAGTACACGTCGTGTACCTAAGTACATGCTGTGTAGTCGCTTCCCGTATCAAGGACCGTGTTGGAGGGGACATGGGGAAGGGAAATGCTTGGGAAAAACACGCCATGTACCGGATGTACATGCCGTGTAGTGTTGACCCAGAGTCCACCCGTGTAACTAACAACATGGACAGAGGAGACCTTAAGACATACACGTCGTGTCCACTATGGAACACGCCGTGTAGTCTGACCTGGGATCCAGCCATGTAACTAACAACACAGGTCGGTGTAATCCCTTCGTGTACACACTGTGTGTATATGGAACACGTCGTGTAGTGCGTTCCGTGTATCCGGCCGTGTAACTAACAACACAGGTTGACAAAGATCATCTAGTACACGCTGTGTACCTATAGGACACGCCGTGTAGTCTTGTCCGAGGATAGACCGTGTGGTTTTAGTCGTGTGGCTGGGAAATGGGGTGATGTACATGCCGTGTGCGGGTGTAACATGTTGTGTAGTGTCAAGCCGAGTATTCGGCCGTGTCACAAATGACACAGGTAGTTGGAAAATTACACCATACACACCGTGTAGTCAGTATACATGCCGTGTAGTCAGTATACACACCGTGTAGTTTTATTGAATGGGAGCTGTGTGGCTTAGACATGTAGAAGGACCCGGGTAGGGGAAGAGAAGTCAAGTACATTACGTGTAGTAAGTATACATGTCGTGTAGTCTTGTTTTGAAAATCTTGAATTCATTATTCCTCCTGTTCCCTTTTTGGTCCCTTCGTTTTCAGTCTTTAATAATCTGGATCTAAGGTGTGCGTTTGACCTTGTAGATTCATGCCACCGAGATGACCACGCGTTGTTCACCAGGAGAGAGGTAACGATTATACTCTAGAGATGGTGGGCCATGAGATACCAGTGGATCCTCCAGCAGAGCCAGATGCGGCGCCAGCCGTTATACCGGACACAGGTGCAGAGGCACAGTTCCGTGAAGGATTTATGCGGTTCATGCAGACCTTTCAGGGAGCATCACTGACTGCCACATCTATGGCTGAGCTGACTCATATATTCCAACAGAAACATCCGCCGATGTTTTCAGGGGATAGCGGACCACAGGCTGCGGAGTCTTGGCTGGGGTCTATGCAGACAATTCTTGAGAATCTTGAGACGCCTCCAGGGTGGAGGGTCAAGCTCGCGACGTATATGCTGCGTGATTCCGCCAAGAGGTGGTGGGATGTTACCACCCAGTCAGAGCATCACAGAGACATGGCGTGGGAATATTTTCAGGTAGTCTTCTATGACTTCTTCTTTCCAGAGACGCTGAGAGCAGATAGAGCTCGAGAGTTCATGAACTTGTAGCAGGGTGCTATGTCGGTGATGGATTATTCTGCTCGCTTCACCGAGCTTCAGCGTTTTGCACCCGTTCTGGTGGTTGATGAGACGTTGAGAGCCAGACGCTTTGAGGATGGTCTTCAATATGACATCTGAGCACTGGTGAATGTTTTCAGGTTGCCTTCAGTACATGATATTGTGAACCAGGTGCTGATTACAGAGAGGAACCTGCGGGAAGCTAGTGGTGTGGGCCAGGGCGGTTCAACACCAGTTTCTGGTACTATTTCTACTAGGAAGAGGAAGTGATAGATGGACTTCTCTCAGGGTGGCAGTACCATCCAGAAGAATGTTTCAGGTGGTTAGGTCATGTGCTACCAGTGTGGTAAGGAGGGGCACAAGAGACCTCAGTGTCCACGAGACCCAATGGAGTGCCAAGATTGTGGCAAGATGGGTTATCTACAACGCTTTTGCAGGGCATTTCCACCAGTGGCTAGTGAGAGGGGTTCTGTGCAGACTCTGCGTGCAGGAGCAGGAACAACAGCTTTTTACCAGTCAGGAAACTGGAATACGTCAGGGCGTGCAGGTAGGGATGGTGGTCATGGCCGTGGTAGCCAGACACCAGGATCTTAGAGGCAGTAGGGCGGGACAACTCAGGGTATCCAGACTGTGTCATAGGGCCGCGGCACTGAGCAGACATATACAGTGCAATATACCCATCAGGAGAAGGATCCCTGACCTTATACTGTCAGAGGTACTATTCTAGTAGCATCTGTCTTATCTTCAGTACTTTTTGATACGGGTGCTACGCATAGTTTCATATCTGTACCCATTGTGGAGAGCCTTGGGCTATGTGTTTCTTCTTCTTCTGCTATTATGACACTATACACTCTATTGGGAACTAGAATGACTTGTGTGCATCAGTGCAAGGAGTTCCCCCTTAAGGTCGGTGGGTGTCACTTTCTATGGGACCTCCTTGTCTTAGAGATGACGAGCTATGATGTCATTCTCGGGATGGACTGGTTGGTTCCCTTTCAAGCCTTTGTAGATTTCTATCGTCGCGGGGTGAGTTTCACATCACCAGAGGGCGGAGAATTTCTATACAAGGGTGAATGAGATGTTTAGGTGAGTCGAGCTGGACCAGAGCATCATGGGCGAGGTGGAGTCACAACCTAGATTGAGAGTTTATATCTAGATGATCAAGGGACTTGTCAGACAGATTTACCTCCAGTGGTTGATCATTTCAGGGATGTCTTCCCAGATTAATTTTCAGGTCTACCTCCGGAGTGAGAGGTGGATTTCTCTATTGAACTTGTTCCAGGAGCAGCACCGGTGTCCATTCCTCCTTATAGGATGACTACACCAGAGTTTCAGGAGCTCAAGAGGCGGTTAGAGGAGTTACAGTAAAATGGTTTTATCTGAACCAGTACTCCTCCTTGGGGTTTGCTTGTCCTATTTTCTAAGAAGGTGGACGGTACCCTCAGACTCTGTGTGGATTATCAGAAGTTGAACCAGTTGACGGTTAAGAACCGATATCCCTTTCAAAGGATTGATGATCTTTTTGATCAACTTCGTGGAGCACGAGTGTTCTAAAAGATTGACCTGAGATCAGGATATCATCAGCTGTGCATGAGACCATCAGATATACCGCTTATAGATTTTCGAAGCAGATATGGTCTGTACGAGTACTTGATTATTCCGTTAGGACTCACGAACACGCCAGGAGTTTTTATGGCTATGATGAATCGTGTGTTCCATCCTTATCTGGATTATTTTGTGGTAGTATTCGTGGAGGACATCTTGGTGTACTTTCACACTTGACATAACCATGCCACCCACATTGAGATTGTATTGAGTACACTGAGAGAGCATCGGCTATATGCTAATCTCTCAAAGTGCCACTTTTGGATGGACCATATTCACTTCCTGGGTCATATCATCTCAGAGGTAGGAGTTGTAGTAGACCCAGAGAAGGTGAGAGCAGTAGTTTCCTGAGAGCTGCCTAAGAATGTGTTTGAGATACAGAGTTTCTTAGGGATGACTGGTTACTACAGACGCTTCATACAGGACTTCTCTCACTTGGTATCTCCGTTAACGGGTTTGACTAAGAAGGGTGTGAAGTTCTTTTGATCAGAAGCTTGCGAGACAGTCTTTCAGGACCTGAAAGGAAGGTTGACATCAGCACCAGTCCTAATACTTCCAGAGCAAGGGAAGGGCTATACAGTTTATTGTGATGCATCAGGTATTGGACTGGGAGCAGTGTTGATGTAGGACGATCGAGTAGTTGCGTACGGGTCTCGGCAGTTGAGGACACATGAGAGGAATTACCCGATGCATGACCTCGAGTTGGCTGCAGTTGTTCATGTGTTGTGCTGTTGGAGACATTATCTCTTGGGAGAGCATTTTGTAGTTTTCACCAACCACAAAAGTCTCAAGTATATCTTTACCCAATGTGACTTGAACCTGAGATAGCGAAGGTGGGTCGAATACCTTCAGTACTTCGATTTTGAGCTTGCTTATACACTTGGTAAAGGTAATGCAGTAGCTGATGCACTGAGCAGGAAGACTCAGATACAGGCGGTGCAGGAGGCCAGTGGTGAGTGGCAGCTCATGGCTTTGTTCTCTGAGATGCATTTAGAGGTGCACGACAGTCAAGGGAAAAACTATCTTTCTTATTTAGCTATGAATTCTACCCTCCTGGATAGAGTGAGTATGAGACATCTATTAGATTCAGAAGGCCTAGTTCTACAGGAGTTGGTGGCAAGTGTGGACCCTCCTCCTAGATGGACGATAGACGATGATGAAATTCTGCGTTTCCATGGATGAGTGTGGATTCCAGGGGATATACATGAGGAGTTGATGCAGAAGTTTCATGCTTCAGCTTGGGCAGTTCATCTTGGGGTTACCAAGATGTACTGTGACTTGAGACGTCGGTACTTATGGCTGGGTATGAAGAGGGAGATAACTGGTTTTGTTATGAGATGTTCCACCTGTCAGTAGGTGAAGGCGGAGCATCAGAGGCCATCCGGACTGTTACAATAGTTACCTATTCCGGAGTGGAAATGATATGATGTCGCGATGGACTTCGTGACTGGGTTGTCGAGGTCACCTCGAGGCAATGATGCCGTGTGGGTTGTTGTGGACAGACTCACAAAGGTATCTCACTTTTTGCCGATCAAGGAGACCTTCGGAGTTGACGAGCTCAGGAATTTGTATATCTAAGAGGTTGTACATCTTCATGGGGTTCCTCGTTCTATCATTTCAGATAGGTACACCCGTTTTACATCTTGTTTCTGGCAGAGTTTTCAGAGGGCACTGGGTACACAGGTACTTCTGAGCACAGCTTACCACCCTCAGACCGATGACCAGTCAGAGCGTACGATACAGGTGCTTGAGGACATGCTACGCGCATGCATCCTAGACTTTGGGGGCTCTTGGGAGAAGCATATACCCCTAGTTGAGTTTTTCTACAATAACAGTTTTCAGGAAATTATTGAGATGTCACCATACGAGGTTTTATATGGTAGGCCATGCTGGTCACCTTTGTGCTAGTTAGAGGCAGGTGAGATAGCTTTACTAGGACCACGTATCCTGCAGGAGACTTCTGAGCAGGTCCAGTTGATTCAGAAGCGAATGACTACCGCAAAGTCTCGTCAGAAATCTTATGATGATCACTGTAGACGACCCTTGGAGTTCGTGGTCGGGGATCAGGTCTTCCTGCATGTTTCGCTGAGGCTGGGACACAGGCGGATTAGGAGACATGGTAAACTTTCAGTAAGGTATGTGGGTCCATTTGAGATTCTGGAGAGAGTCGGGCTGGTTGCCTATCATTTGCAGTTACCAAAGAGGTACCAGGCCATGTACGATGTCTTCCATGCATCTCAGTTGTGTCGCTATCATTCAGACTCGTCTCATGTCTTTCAGCCCGAGGAGGTTGATCTTGAGGTAGATGCGTCCTTTGAGGAGCATCCAATTCATATCATGGATAGGAGCACGAAGGTTCTCTGAGGCTGGTCAGTTCCTCTCCTACGGGTGCTATGGCAGCATGGCCGAGTGCAGGATGAAAACTGGGAGTGGGAGACTGACGTACATGCTCAGTGGCCAGAGTTGTTTTGAGCTTATCTTCGCCACCCTTGGAAGGGCAATTCAGGGACAAATTTCTTTAAGGGGGGAAGTTTGTAAGAACCTGGTTCTTATTTTTGAGGTACGAGTTTTTTCTTTTCTCTTTTCCTTAAGTGTTTTTGAGAAAATAAGGAAAATGAGGAAAATCCTAAATTTTGTGACTACACACTGTGTACTATTCCACACACCGTGTACTTTGTCCGTGTGGGATGAGTACACACGGTGTGTAGCCATGTCGGCGGCGAAGGGTGTACAAACTGACTACACGCCGTGTAGTGGGTATGTACACGCCGTGTAGTCAGTCGGCAAGAAAATCGTAAGGTGGTGGAAGCAGCCGCCAGCCAGACGGCAGTACATGCCGTGTACTCAGGATTCACATGTCGTGTACTCATGTCGACAGATGAACAGTGCCATGCTGGCGAGAAGCCACTGAAGGAACAGTTAAAAATGAAAAGTACACGTCGTGTAGTTTGTTTTTTTCGCTTAAAATGGGAAGTAGCCTCCCCTATTCATAGAGAAGGCTTAGAACTGGAGGAATTAGTTGGGAGAGGAGGCTGGACCTTTGAGGATCTCCAAATCGAGCGTCGGGAATCCGTTTTCGCCTCTGAAGATCTCGTTGGAACCTCACGGGTAAGCACTCCACTCTCCTTAAGCCGTTCTTGCCAATTCTTCCTCTAAGGGAAGTTATTTATGTTTGAATGGGTTTTATTTTACCCTATATCTACGTCGTTCTTGGACGATCTGAGGATCTTCGTTCATGTATACCGTTCAGGGGCGTTTAAGGTAGGTGGCTTGGTGTTTAATTTCCAACTGTGGTGCATTTGTGTGAATCGTTGTGCCACGAACCCATGTTGGGGTGTCATGTGGCTGAGGCCTTGGCTTTTTAAAATACATATAATTGTATAGGTAATTAAATGTGATAATAAACTGCTGTTTGGGATCGCTGCTTGGATCCAGGATCACCCCAGGGGTGCATTCCTCTGTTTAGACGTTTGGCCAGGATACCCGAGGGTATGCCTTTATAATAATGATTATAGAATTTCCTTGAGAGGAATTTCATGTTTATTTCTTGTTTACATGTTGGGCATGGTCGGTTACTTGTTTAGCCCGAGGGCAGCATTTTATTTAGCATGAGGGCAGTGCATCTTTAGCCTGATGACAACTTCTTCCGTGCCTGTGGGAAATAGACTCTGTGCCTGAGGGCGACACTTTGTACGCCTGAGGGCAATATCTGTTATATATGTGGGCAATTACCTGCGGGTTACGTTTTTGATTACCTGAGTGTAAGGGTTTGCGTGTCTGAGGACACTAACTGTTTACATATAAATTCACTGTGGTGGTTTCTTTATAATGAAAGATTAAATGAATAATAAAATGGTAATATAACTGGTAAAGTTAGTTACTTTTGAGTACTGCTTAGTTTATTGCATTTTACTACTACACACTGTTGTTGCATATTTTCACATAGTTGGGCACGAGCCTTTGGTGGGTGCCTACTGAGATTTATTTCTCACACCCTGTTTGGGTCATGTCTTCGGCCCAAACAGATTACATTTCTGCAGGTGTGGATAAGGGCAAGGGTCCCTATACAGGTACTTGATTGCTGATAAGGAGTAGGGGAGCATGGGACTGGGCTTAGGCTCGTGATGCTACCGGCTGTTTTGTTTTGTTTTGCTGTACTCTGTATTTTATTATACTGTATTGTTGTGTAACATGTTCTAGCTATTTTCTTAGAACTTGAGACATGTTGCATCATTATCTACATAACTGTTGGCTATCTTTTACTATAGTTGTTTATTTTAAATGTGTATGGTTTATTGCTTATGTTGTTGTTGTATGCTTGTTATTTTATTCCTCTACGCTACACTTTGACAAATGAGGGCATAGTTTCCCCACTATCAGACCTGGGCCCTCACTGCTAGTCGGAAGCCTCTGACATTTGGGGAAATGCGCTTGAGGTCATGTGACCAACCGGGTTTGGGGCACCTATTGAGTGGCACCCAGAACCGGGACGTTGCACCTTTAATTAGTGTGACAAGGCTAAGGGGCATGAAACTAGTTAATTCACTTCATATAAGTCATAATCATTTAATAAGGTTTACTATGATACCTTCTATTAGACATGTAAAGGAGTGTTACAGACGTGCAATCAAGCCGTTCATTTGTAATCCATTAGGCCAAGTCATATATATACCACATACTTTCCATTTTCATTTTAGATTGATTTATCAAATTGAAACACTTACCTTAGGAGGGTCAAGTGGGAAACATCATGGTACAATAAATTAATCAATTTACAATTCATTTAATTAAGGGAGACTTACCATTAGCAGGTTCAAACTGAAGCACACCTGAATGGTAGCTCAGATGCACATAACAGGCTACTAAAAGCTTAACCATGGAAACACCATACTTGGGGTGGTTGAGGTTGTGGACATGATCACCAATGATAGATAACATATATGGCATGGGTCTTAGAACATGGTTATAATGACTACAAAAAAGGAATATAAATTAAACAGATGATGCTCGATGGGATTGGTGTACACACACGATAATTTATAAAATGAAGAATCTTGAGGGATGAGTTATACACCACCTACCTCATACTCATACGACTCTCCTCATCCAGTATCAACATCTAGTTTGGATTATATTGGAAGATATTTGAAGAATTAACCAACACCTTGAAAATAGGTAATATGATCCTTCATTTAAATAGCATTGTCGAGAGAAAGAAAAATGAAGAATAGCTAAAAAGGAATTAAGATCTTACCAACACATATACAATGAGACTGGAGGTGCTTCGATCAGACTCCAGATGGAAACTCAGGATTAATTCCTAGAATAAAGCTTCAAGGGAGCTCAAGAGAGAAGGAACAAGGGAGGTTGCTGCTGGAGAAAAAAATGAAAGGAGGGGTGTTAAAATTAGATCACTTAAGGGAAAAACTGTAAAATCACCCAAAATTGGCCTTATCATGGTTTGGATGCATGGTTTGGCCGCACAGTTTGCCAAACCATGCACCAATTGTGCACGGTATGCTGTAGGGAGGGGGCGCTAGCATGGTTAGGCCACACAGTTAGGGAAACCATGTGTCAACCATGCAAAATGGCTCCACAATTTGTCTGCAGCATTTTGTACAACCATGCGACCTCTGGAACACCATTAGGGAAAACCGTGTTCCCTACACCACCCCTCTGTCCAACACTGCATGGTTAGAAGAAACCACATGTTCTGTCTTGCATAGTTTCTACTAACCATGTGGCCATTCCATTTCCTCCACTAGTTGGGGTTCTGAGATCCAAACAATCTCTAGACACCCAAAAAACCTTCTCTTACTCATGAGACATCCATATTATGTTCAAATTAAATAATTAGACTAAATTTAAAAGGATCCATAACTGAGTGAAAAATCAGGTTCTTAAAGCTTTCCCCTCTTAAAGGAACTCATTCATGAGTTCACCTTCTAAGGGCGGTGAAACACCATTTGAGAACAACTCTAGCCACTGGGCATGTATGTCAGCCTCCTGCTCCCAAGTCTCATCCTATACCTGGTCGTGCTGCCATAACACCCACACTATAGGGATAGACTGACCTTGTAGAGACTTTGTGCTCTGGTCGATGATGCGTATATGATAATCCTCAAATAAAGCATTGACATCTAGCACAACTTCCTTGTGATAAAAAGTATGAGACGAAATGACTTGATACCAGAAAAACTGTGAAACGTGGAAGATGTTGTGCATGACATGGTACCTCTGAGGTAGTAACAATCGATAGGCTACTGACTTGACTCTCTATAGAATCTCAAACGACCCTACAAAGCATGATGACAAATTCCCTTTCCTATGTATCCATCTATTCCCTAGCCTGGGTGATACCCGTATGAAAACACGATCCCCGACCTCTAACTCCATAGGTCATCAATAGCGATTGACATATGATTTTTGTCTAGACTAACCAGTAAACATATGTTTTCTAATCAACTGAAACTACTTCTAAGTATCATGCATGAGACGGGGACCTAGTAGCACTACCTCACTAGACTTTAACCAATATAGGGGTGAACGACACATCCTACTATACAAGGCCTCAAAAGTAACCATTTGAATCATCACCTGAAAGCTATTATTATAGGCAAACTAGATGAGAGAGATATGATTATTCTAAGAACCGATGAAGTTAAGGATGCATGCTCAGATCATTTACTCTAGAATCTGTATCATTTATTCCAGCTGTCCATCGATCTGAGGGTGAAAGACTATGCTCAGAAATACCTATGTACCCATAGCTTTCTATAACCTCTGCCAGAACTATGATGTGAAATGAGTGCCACTATCTAAAACGATAGTACAAGGTACCCCATGTAGTTTGATGATCTCACATAAATACAATCTTCCCAGTTTATCAACTGATAAAGTCTATCGAATAGGAAGGAATTGGTCCACTTTTATCAATCAGTCAATGACTACCCATACAACGTCGCTACCCCTAGGAGACCTTAGTAATCTGGCTAAAAAGTCCATGAAAACATCTTCCCATTTACATTTTGGGACTAGAAGCGAATATAACAAGCCAACAAGCTTCTGGTGCTCCACCTTCACCTGATGATAGATGGAACACCTAGTGATAAATCCTACTATCTGACATTTTATCCCTAAACACAAATTCCAGCGTCGTATATCTCGATACATATTGGAGATGCCTAGATGAACTGCCCACTGAGAAGCATGGGACTCCTGAATCAACTTCTCTCTCATGTCTATAGAAACCCAAACACATCTATATATATACAAGATGTTTTCTCTATCCACAAACCAATCCATAGGTGGTTTATCTCCCTAAATACACTCACGAAGAACCAAGCCTTCAGGATTCAAAAACTACCTACTCTTCACCTTCTCAAGGAGGGAAGAGGTACCTACCAAGGTTGAGAGATAAGACTTATCATGACTATCATGAAACTCCAGATGTAGCTTAAAGAAGGGTCCATTAATTTCCATTCATCATTGGATTCCCGTACAACTTGTGCTTGAGTTTTCTGACTCAGCGCATTAGCTACTGCATTGCCTTTTATAGGCATATAGGCAAGCTCAAAATCAAAGGAATGAAGATATTAGAACCATATTAGTTGTCTAAGATTCAAGTCATGTTGTGTAAATATATATTTGAGGCTCTTGTGGTTTGTATACACCAAAAATTTCTCACCCATCAAATAGTGTCTCCATCAATGTAAGGCATGGACAAATGTTGCTAGCTCAAGGTCGTGTGTTAGGTAATTTCTCTCACGAGGCCTCAACTGCTGAGATCCGTACACAATGACTATATCCTCCTACATCAACACTATACCTAGAACAATGTCATATGCATCATAAAACACTGTATAGACTCTACCAGGCTCTATCAGAATCAGAACCGAAGCTGAGAAAAGCCTCCCTTTCAGCTCCTGAAAGGTTTTCTTGCACTGTTATAACCATAGGAACTTGAAAAACTTCTTTTTAAGACCAATAAAAGGTGAAAAAAGGCATGAAAAGTCCTGTATGAAATTCCTTTAATATCTAACCATCCCCAAGAAATTTTTTATATCAAACACATTCTTGGACTACTCTTAGGAAACCACAAAACTAACCTTCTCTATGTCAATAGTGACTCCTGATTCTGAGATAATATGACCCAATAAGTTAACCTTTTTGATATATAAGTGGAACTTAGAAATCTTGGAATAAATATTATGTTATCTCAGTCTACTTAGAATGATCTTAAGGTGTTTAGCATGGTCTCTACGAGTGTGGGAATTCACCAAGATTTGGTCCACAAAGATCATGACAAAAGAATTCAGATAGGGGTGGAACACCATATTCATCAAATCCATGAAAATGACAGGCGCATTTGTAAAACCGAACGACGTAATGAGGTACTCATACAGACCATACCTTCTATGAAAAGTTGTATAAGGTATGTCTGATGGACTGACTCACACCTAATGATAACCCGGTCTCAGGTCGATCTTAGAGAACACCTTAGCTCATCAGAGATGATTAAAGAGACCATCTATTCGACACAATGGATACTAGTTCTTAAATTTAAGCTGTTTCAATCATCTATAAACTACACATAGAAAAATGGTACCATTCAACTTTTTGGTGAATAACATAGGTGAACCCCAAGAGGATACGCTAGGCCGTATAAAACTATTATCTTCTAGATCCTCTAACTATCGCTTGAGCTCTTAGAACTTAGTAGGTGCCATCTTTTATGGAGGAATGAACACTAAAGTTACTCCTAGAATGATCTCAATCATAAACTCTACCTATCTCTTAGGAGGTAAGCTAAAAAAATCATTAGGAAAGACATCATTGTGGCAATCTACTACTGGAGGGAATTCAGCCTAATATAAACCTTGATCCTCCATGAAGAGATTAATAATCTGGGCGATCACTCCACCTAGCCCATGATGCTTTGGTCCATCTTTGCTATCCTGGACATCCCACTCATCCTTTTATAGATAAATACTACCCTCTATTATGTAAAAAATACCCTACAACGATATCAGTCTTCAAAGGTGTGATACAGAACCAACCAATCCATCCCGAGAATGACATCGAATGTAACGCCCCGACCCCAGTTACCCAGAGTCAGTGCATTATTACATAATATTGGCATGATCACAAAATATCAAGTCTTGAAAGACCGATTAGTTTAGTAGCCTTGGAAACACTAGATATATTCATAAAGTTTACATTACATCAATAAGTGAAAAACTACAAAAACATATTGTCTTCATATACCCTCATACTATCCCTGCAGGTCATTCATAAAATACTTCTTCACATCCTGGAAAAAATAAAACATTTAAAGGGGTGAGATCAGATACTCAATAAGGATAAAAATATAGCGGAAACTTTCATAAATAAACATAAAAATTTAAGGCAATGTATAACTAAAACAAAAGCCTTTTAAACTTGAACTTCAACATAATATGGCAAGGATAAAATGAAATAATGACATTTAATTATTCACATGGATATTCTACTAGTCGAATAATCACATGAAAATATCAATAACCACTTTCATAATGACAGAATGCATAATGCCAGACTATCATAACCACGTAGCCAAGGCCTCATGCCAAGACTACAAATAAGATTTTGTCAAGGCCTCGTGCCAAGACACTAGTTTGTCTCATGAGACCTACCGATGCATCGAGGAGCTATAGCAGGCTCCACCCGTCACTTACTAAGTCCAATTCATTCCTCATATGAAAAGTTTGAAACATAACATAAACATTCGTATTAAAACTAGCATACAGAATGTCAATACTTTTAACCACAAACCATGAATGGTATAAAAATAGCACATACACAGTCAAACAAAACTCATTCGATACAATATGGAAGATTGTATTGTATCAGATTAACCTCAATTGAGAATAATGAAGGATATTGACATAGATTAAAATAATCATCAAACTATTGAGAGAAATATCCCCCTTTTCTTGAAAACATTTAAAATTCACACTATTTGTCAAGAAGCCATTTAAAATAGATTTTTTTGAATTAAAGTGTCCCATACCACTTTGAAACTTTTAAAAGGAATTTTAATTTTAAAACATTAAAGTCCACATATATAAATCCTTAAAAACATTTTTAAAACATGGACATTAATGAGAAAGATTTAGAATAATAAATCTTTAAAACATTTAAAATGATATTTTAGTTAGAGTTCCTAACAAAAATAAAGACACTTGAATATAAATAATTGGGGTAATAAAAACTTTATAATATAATAAGAATAAATGGATTCATGATATACTATGTCAAAGTACATTATATACACCATATAAAAGTGATTTGGTGTATAACAACAAAGAAGTCTCAATGGAATGTAAATTGAGATGAATTCTCTTATAAAGACCATTTCCTTAGGTTAAGGATAAATCAAAAACATAATTATGTGTGAAAAATATAAATACACTCAATATGATTGGATATTTAGTGTAAATCAATCAGATGACATTCACACATATTCTTGTAAAAACAACACCAATGAATTGGATATTTAACTCAACAAATGGAGATTGAGTTAAAATTACTCTTATCAAGTTCATTCTGATGACTTGAAAATTTATCAATAGAGTGATTATGTGTATCAAAATTATATCCATAGAAAGGGGAGTGGAAATTATGAAATAATCAAATGAATAGTGATTCCACACATAATCTTGGAGTAAAATAATCAATGAAGTATTCCTAAAGCCGAATGAGTGCAAATTGAAATTTCAAATTACCTTATCGATTAGGTAACTTATGAAACATACACCCATGAAAGAAGGATCATAAAATGATGATGTAAATACCAATAAATTAAAGTATATTACACAATGAATACAATCATGGGAAGTACACATATACCACATGCAATAAATAAGTGGTGAACAATGGAATTCTCACGAAATTAAGAGTGAGATAAGAAACCCCTTACCAATTTGGTAACTTACGAAATATACAACCCATGAAAGAGGTATCATACAATGAATATTTAAATACACATAAATTAAGGTGTATTACACAAATAATACAATTATGGGTAGTATATACACCACACAAAAGGTAATAGTGGCAATATGGCATGAATCTCACTGAAATAAGGAGTGAGATGAAAACCCCTTACTCTGTACTTTTTACTTGGTCGACGGTAGTTTAACCTCCTTTATAATGGTGAAATAATTGTTATTTAATTATAAAATAATCATTTACATTAATATGATATCATATATGATCTTTTAACATTGATTTGTTAATAATATCTTAGTATTATCGTCATTTCGGGTGTTAACTTACTCATTTTCCTTTATATTATTTGTTACGTAAGCCGTGTTTGTTATGGATAGGTTGAATCTTATTCATATACAGAATGATATAAATTCCTTAAACATTATTTTTAATCATTAAATGAGAATTAGACTCAAATGGATATGATGGGGAATGAATCTCATCTCGTTCGTGGAGACGGTAGTCCGTGCGTATGCACGAGCGACAATATCATTATTTTGATATTAAAATAATATATAATTGGATGTTATATAATATATAAAGAATCATTATAATTTTATATTTATTATTTACATGAATTATATATCATTATTAGACCCATATAAATAATAATATATTGAATAATAATTACACCACAACGTGGAGACGGTAGGCCGTACGTACGCACGTATGGTGACATGTCATTCAAGGGATGGATAGAATAATGAATTTGTTTGTTCCATATTTATAATAACATAACAATATATAGAAGATACTGGAGTTATTATTTTAGAATGGGAATAACAAATAAAGAATAAGTTGAAGAAGAAAGGAACTTGAAAGAGGGTGGTGAAAACATTACCTCTTCTTCAGGTTCTTCCTTTTGATTTGATCAAAAGGGCTCCTTAGGTTGGTTTTATGATCAAAATAATGCCTCTAGGTTGAATTGAGGGAATTTTAGAGAGTATTTGGGCAGAGGTTGGCTGAGCCAAAAGGCTTTGAATGTGTTAATTAGTGAGAAGGGGGAGTGCCCTTTTATAAGAGGGGTGAGGGGCACCTTTGGAAAAGCTCGAAATATTATTTTATAATAAATTTATATTCGGTTTATAATGGCTCCAAAGTGTATTATTTAAAGGTTAAGGTGGGTATGGGTCGAAAACCACTCAACCAATATAATTTATACAGGTTTGGGTCATTATATTAACCTTATCTTTTAGTTTTAACTCTTAGTTAATTAGTTTGACACTTACCATGTCACTTTGTATTTTTATATTATATAGTTAATAAACTTACTATATACCTCCAAGATACCCCCAAGTGGTTCATTAATGATACACCTATCATGATATAAGTCTCTTGGCCTAACCTTATATTTTTAGGAATTGAATATAATTTAATAATATAATATTTGTTTTAAAAACTCTTTTATGTCAATTTTGACACTATTGGGTATTTTGTTTTTTATAAATTCATAACAACATTATTACTTAGAAAATAATTTATATAATCAATCCTAATATGTCATATTAACCTATAAAATTAGTTTAATTCATAAAAAGTTTCAAATTACATTTATTTTGATATTTATAATATCAATTATTTTAATATTTCATTAATTAGGTAATTACTGCATCACCATTATGTCATAAATAAATTAAATTATTTAATGTTTAAAATTTATAAATAAAATAACATTATGTATAAAATCTTTTTATATTTATAATTAATATTTACAATCGAATTTATCTTATTTATAACCCTATATTAAAAATGTTTTAGTAAATAAACTTTGATTTTAACTCTTTTAACTCTTCTTTGAATTAAATAATAATAAATGTCCTAATCTAATCCAAGTGGACCTAAATGATAATATTTTATTCCTAAGGTTGTTTTTGGTCGATATACACTTGTCCAATAGAATTAGGACATGTGTTAGGGTAATATTAATATCATTTTTACCCTTAATTACCCTATTTACTTTTAACCGTGGTAAATAAAAGTAAAAAGTTACTATTCATCATAAAATATTTTTATCTTATTGAACCACATTTTACTCCTTGATATTAACCATGTCTCTTGTATTTTCTAAATTCCACTCAAAGAAGTGATAAAATTAAGTTTTATGTAAATTTCCAAATTCTCCTAGGGGGTGGGTAAAAGACGGTGAAAAGTTCAATAAAATTTTTATATATCTAAAATTATTCTAAAATAACTTCAATGAATTACATTTAAATTATATAGGTATTATGTATCTATTTTTACCTTAATTAAATTTAAATAAAATAAATAATTATTTAAATAAAAATTTGGTTTTAAACTATAACTCAGTATTTTTCATTATTCATCAAAAATTGAAAGTTTTCGAAAAAATACCAAAAATTAGGCCTAAGCTATATTTTATATTATGAATTAAAAAATGATGTATATTTTACCAAATTAAAAACATATAATTTTCATTAATTAATTTAAAAATTAATTCCCGTTGTCAAAACAAATAGCGCGTTTTTAAGAAATAATAACTATCAAAAGATTGACACTTGTTTATGTCTGGTTTAAATGTGAAATTACGTCCAATGACCAACATTGTATTAAATGGTAAAAATATATTCTAAATATACATTAAAACCACTGAAATTCATAATTTATCACTATTAATTATTTCTATTTAAAAAGTTGTTTTTAATTAAAATTTAGTAATTTTCACTATTCATCAAAATATGAAAATTATCCGAAAAGTACCAAAATTTCACCCTAAGATAATTTTGATATTACGAATCCAAAAATGAAGTCCATTTTGAAAGATAAAATTATAAAATTTCAAAAAGTAGGTATTACTATTCATAACGGCTAGTTTGATTGGTTGTGGTGTGTTAGAATCTCGAAGTTGCGTACAATGCAAGCCATTGCATTATTCAAAGAGAAATGTACCATGGAAGCTTGGGGTGTTACATCGAAGCTATTCATCTCAAGTATGAAGAGGTCCCATAAGAAAGGGTAACTTACTGCCCCAAGGGGACAGTCCATGCATTGGCGTATGTCCTCTGAACTTACTCCCAACAATGTATCGAGGGTCATTACACCATAGTAATACTTTATTTCTAGCCCGAGACTTTCCATGATAGATAAATAGATGAAGGAGTTTGAAGCACCTATATCAAAAAAAGTAGATACTATAATGAAGGCTACTAGAATAGTACCTCATACTATAGACAGTCCTGCAACCTGATCCTCAGGTAGCAGTTGTAATGCATGAAAATGACCTGGTCCACAACCCTGTGCAACAGGTGGACTACCATGATCATGAACGATCTACTGGTGCTGTTGATAATCTGAAGTTTGGTTATTGTGACCATGACCTCCTCCTCAACCAATCCTATCGGTGCTACTCTAACTCCCCACCTAACATGGTGTAAAAGAACCTACCCCTGAAGGTGGAGCTGGTGTAAATCCTCTTCTACCAGAAGCTAAAAGAAATGTCTGATAGAATCTCTGAAGGTTCCCCATACAATCGCAAGCCTAGCACTCCAGAGGATCTCTATCACATTGAGGCTTCAGTTGACCCTTTCATCCATACTGATGACACACCATAAAGATACCAACATAGGTACTTTGGATACCACTTCTCTAATAAGAAACCTCAAGGGATCACTTTCTACTACCAAAATAACTATTGGCCTACCGCGACACTGATCCTCTATGCTCAATACTGTCACCTTCCATAAGGTTGTGCTCACTGATAAGAGCATGATTAACTATTTAAAAAAAATAGGTAGGTGAAAAACATTCACCTGAGTACATATGACATACATGAACTCATCCTTGAAGCATCTTGCACACAAAATCTCATAATCAGCTAGAAGTGGTGAAAAGAGTTGCAACTTAGTAAAATGTGATGAATACTCCATGACTGGCATAACACCATTCTCTAGATGCATGAACTCTATAGCTCATTCAGCTCTTAGTGTCAGAGGAAAGAAGTATCCATAGAAAGTAGTCTGGAAATCAGCCCATACCATGCCCTGATGGCGATCAGCTTGGGTAATCACATCCCACCAACGCTTGGATGAATCTCGTAGCATGTGGGTATCAAGCTTGACCCTCTACTCTAGATGCGTCTCTAGATGATCAAATATAGAAAGAGTGGATTTCATCCAAGACTCAATAGCTTGTGGATCGCCACCCCCTTATGAAGGTAGGAGGATGTTGCTATTGTAACTCACGAGTCAAATCAAAAATCATAGGTGCAGGTTGTGGAGCACTTTTCATGGACTACATCAGACGTAGGAAACTATCACGAAGCTGGGTATCAGTTCCCAGACCAGTAATAGGCTGTGCCTCAAGTGAAAATCCTAGCGGTAAGACTGGCAGGTCAGGGCCCACTACATCTAGAGCATGGTTGTCACCACCCTCCTGGCACATGGCATGAGTATGTTGCAGTGGAATTGGTCTACAAATTCCAATAACACGAATCATAACAAGCTTAGAAGAAGATAGATAACGAAACTAGTATAAGAAGAGTGAAAGGGGAGGCTCACTACCCATGGTAAACTACCCTAACTACCCACTTAGAAGGCCAGGTATTGGTAAGTTTTCTTGTAGGGGTTCTAGTTGATGAAGGGTCAACTGTACTTTACCTCATCATTTATTGGAAACCATTACATTTAATAAGTCAAGTTTCACTTTTATAGTTTCATTTTCTTATTTTCATATATTAAGGTTCATTTAAAATGGATCTTCATTCCCAGTGAATTAGGGACCATACACCTTATCATTGAAATCGACACCCATTTAATTACATTCTAATGGCTCAACTTGGTAAATTACCCATTCCAACCCACGATCACCCATAACACCTCGTGAATTGAGACTAGAAATCACTCAATCATACCCAAAAAAATCACAGGCATAGTATAAATACCATAACTTCACTAAAAAATCATAGGCATGTTAAGAAATATAAACAGTGAAATGCACCTATATAACATGGCAATATGCATGACATGTGAACTCTAGGTTCCCATGATGATGCATGAACAATGCTCCTTACCCTCATATCATCGGGACAAGTATGAAATAAAATACCCAATAATAATAATAATAACCAAGACATGACATGTGTGTCACCTAATGGTGAAATGATAACATCTGTAACAGGCCAAAAATAACAAAAATAATAATTCTGGCAACTCAGCATTTACCCCAAACATGGGTTAGCTCTGCCCAAGCACAACATATAACCAAGTTCCAAATTGTTCCTAATCTAATGAATATTATCTCCAAATAGTAAATTAATAAAATAACCCCTTTGACACCACTTTGTGACATCTCGAACCTAGGTGACACTCAGAGGTGCCCCGAGCCCGATTGTTCACATGACCTCAAGTGCATGTCCTTGAATTCCAGAGGCTTCTGGCTAGCAGTGAGGTCCTAGGGTGTGTTCATGGGGAGACTATGCCTTCATTATCATAGTGCAACAAAATAGATAAATATAATAACAGGTAAATAGTGGAAGCAATATAAGTAAACTGATAGCACAACAGAAGCAGACAAGAATGATAAATAACTGGGACAACTGATAATAATATACAAAAGCTAATGATAATATATTTCATGTATCTATAAAGTTTTAAGACATGGATACAAAGTAGCAGAAAATACATGCTATATAAAAGTAGTAAAAAGTAATCCAAAAACTATCCCCAGCATCCTAAGCTTCAGCTCTATCATCTGCTACCTGCTCCATCCTAAAGCAAGCAAGTAGTCAAGTGTCTGAAGTGATACTCTTTCCTTTTTCAACACCTGCATACATATAGTCTTCATGGGTGCCAATGGTATCCTGGATAGGGTGTGAGATAAATCTCAGTAGTCCACTACTAATGATGTCTATAACAACCTTTCCATGTAATATAATCCAAAATAGTGTGCAAGCATGCATATATAAAAGTAAAGCAATATAATAATGTAAATACCCAAGTACCTACTTCAGCCCTCAGCTTGTGTCATAACATCTAACTAGTTCCTTAATTAATTAGTTCTAGTTTATATAAATAATTCATGAGATGCATTACCAAAAATGACATCCTAATATGATAATAGTGAAGGATCCAAGACATAGTGAGGCATCCTATAATGATAATAATATTGAAGAGGTTCCAAGGTAATCACCAAGGCAACCTTGACCTCAAGGGTCACCAACTTAGTAGTAACTGCATCCTGGCTAAGGGTTAAGAGTGTAATCCAAGGAGAATCATATAATTCATTCCATAATAATGAATTTAACCAAGTCCAAGGAAAACATCCAAGGTAAAATGGGTTAAGTAATGGCTAGGCCCAAGGATGTAACCAAGGAGCATCATGTCCGTAGAATCCATTTTGGATCCAAGGAGTGCATCCAAGGTATCCTATAACAGTAATAGAGGTATCCTACGATGTCATACTAGATATACACTAATATATGAGGATTGGGTTCTAATATGGGTCTTAACCAAGGCAACCGACATCCTTGAATCAGAATGACATCCATGAGTGCTCAAGGCATTATCTCAGGAATCCAAGGGATAACTCGAGTATGACCACTCCTATAGTAAAGTCAAGGTCCATATACAATTAAGCACCTTACAATTTATTCATTTATTTAATTAAGCCATGTAATGGTCATAACATTTAATAAGTTCATTTGGTTCAAGCCTCGCCTTTCATTAGTGTGACAAGGCTAAGGGGCATGCAGACATTTAATTAATTTCATATAAGTCATAATCATTTAATAAGGTTCACTACAATACCTTCCATTAGACATGGAAAGGAGTGTTATAGATGTGAAACTAAGCCCTTCATTTGTAATCTATTAGGTCAAGTCATATATATACCACATGCCAATTTCATTTTAGATTGATTTATCAAATTAAATCACTTACCTTAGGTGGGTCAAGTGGGAAGAAACATGGTACAATCCACCCATCAATTTATAATTGATTTAATTAAGGGAGGCTTACCATTAGTAGGGTCAAGCTGAAGCACACCTGAACGATGGCTCATATGCACATAACATGCTACTAAAATATTAACCATGGAAACACCATACTTGGGGTGGTCAACATTGTATACATAACCACCAATGATGGATAACATATATGGCATGGGTCCTAGAACACAGTTCTAACAACTACAAGTAAGGCATATAAATTAAACAGATGATGCCTGATGAGATCAGTTTGCACACATGATAATTTATAAAATGATGAATCTTGAGGGATGAGTTATAGACCACCTACCTCATACTCGTACGACTATCCTCATCCAATATCAGCCTATAGTTTGTCTTGGATTGAAAGAGATATTAAGAACAGACCAATGACCTGAAAATAGGGCATATGAGACTACATTTAAATAATGTTGTTGAGAGAAATAAAAACTAAGAATGACTAAAAGGAATTAAGATATTATCGGTGTGGATCCAACGAGACTGAAAATGCTTCTATCGGACTCCAAACGGATGTTCAAGATCAATTCCTAGAATAGAGATTCAAGGGAGATCAAGAGAGGATAAACAAGGAGGGTTGTATTCTATAGAAACAAACGAGAGGAGGAGTGTTAAAATTATATCACTTAAGGGAAAACTGTAGAATCACCCAAAATTTACCTTCACACAGTTTGGACATAAGGTTTTCCAAACTATGTGACAACCATGCACGGTTTGATGTAGGGAAGGGGCACCCACACGGTTAGGTTGCACAGTTAGGGAATCCACACTTCAAACATGCATAATAGCTCTACAATTTGTCTACAACATTTTCTATGACCATGAAACCCCTAGTGCATGGTTAGGGAAAATCGTGCACCCTACACCACCCCTCTATCCAACACCACAAGGTTAGGGGAAACTGTGTAGTCTGGCTCTCATAATTTCTTCTAACCATGTGTCCAGTCCATTTCCTCCATCGGTCAGGGTTTTGAGATCTGAACAAGATCCAGACACCCAAAAAATCTTTGCTAACTCATGAGGAATCCATATTAGGTCCAAAATAAAGAATTATACCAAATTTAAAAGGATACATGCCATAGTGAAAAATTAGGTTCTTACACATTATATTTTCCACAACAAAAGATTAAGAAAATAATTCATATATTTTCCAATTTATCAAGAGGGGAGAAATATATATGATATAGAAAATAATACTCACCTTTTTCATGTAAGAATCATATCACATAGATGATAGATATGACTTCACTATTGTTATTAATAGTTTAATGACTTATTATATACTCCCTTTACTGATTTTATATGAAATTTGCATAATTTGTGTGAAATATTAATGTTTTAATACAAAGTATAATTTTTGAGCATTTTTAGAAGTAGTCCAATTGATTCAGTTTACTATTTTATTTATAAATATCACCATAATGATCCAAATTGTGCGGTTCTTGTTTGGTAGGATTCATTATTCAATTTCCCAAATATCATTAGAAGGAATAATTTTCCCATTCTGCCATTTTAATGGTCATATGGACCACACAATAAGACCCACAGAATCTATGAAGAAACTGGCCCATCCATGAAGATTTAATTGTTGGGATCCATTAGGAAGTAAAAATTCCTTTATTATCCTCCAAAGTTTGGGGGACAATGTAAAGAGTCTTGGATAAAAATTTCAAGTCCCAAATCCAAATACAAGGGGCCCAAATTATTCATTTAAACTCAGGCCACCATTCTAGATGGGAAATAAAATCAGTGAAGTATTCATGACATATCTCATGATGTAATCATCCAATCAAGATGCATTTTTTCAGTGTTAAATAGGAGATATATGTGGCCTACTTTTTTTGAATAAATTGTTAGATTTGAAGGCATCTTTCTACTGATAAACCCATTCACAGTTCGGCCTTCTAAAAAGTATGGATTGAAATGGACAGTTTAACTTTGTTTAATCAAACTGCCATAACTTTGGATCCATAAATCCAAATGACTCAAAATTTTGATAGTAGTAGTAAAACATTATTATATAAAACTTGGAAGAAGGATATATCTCTAGATTCAGCTGTCTGTATGTCCAAATCTTCAATCCAAGTGGAGGGATAGATTGGGAATGCAAACAGTCCACTTCCTTGGGCTATACATACACCCCCTCCTCTCCTTTAAATGGGTTGGCATTTAGGAAGAGAGGAGCACATATTTGCACAAAAAAATCCTTTAAAAGGTCTTGGGAGGACCTTCCATACTTAGGTTTTCACTTGAGATACCCTTCCTTCTCTCTTTGTTTCCTTTTACTTTTGTATTGTTCTTTGTTTGTAATCTTGTAAGTCTTGGTTTTTGTAATTCTATTTTAATGCATGTTTCTTCTTATTAATCTATTATTCACATCCACCTTATGTTAAATAATATTATTGGTCTTAAAATAGTCTAAATATAGTTGAATACCCTTCCCTTATTATGCTTTCTCATTTAATCTAAAGTTAGTATTTAATTCCCTTCACTATTTGTGTGTGTGTGTTCGACGCACAACTCTTTTATTATCCCTTTATTTTTATTCTATTTATAATTCATAATCATAAAAATTACAACCAGATTATTAAAAAAAATAATGGATGAGTAAATCTACCATTGGGGTGATTTATAATTTGGAGATGTTAAGTGATTGAGAGCATTTGCTCGATGGATATTCTTTAAATTAACATTGCGTATGTTAAACTTAGAATGTTGTGGATTAATGACATGATTTGTTTAATGTGTGGTTTCCATGGATTATTGAAACCATAAATACACTACCATAAACAATCTCTAATTGAGATTAGAACCCTAAGATAAGTTAAGTCTTGGATTAAAGCCTTAACACTTAAGAATTCCAATCAATGTTGTCTTGTGAAGTGGGTGGTAATTTAAATGCAATATAAAGCAAAGCTCAAGGATATCACAAGAATAACTACCTAAAAATGAAATCACCTAAATCTTTATCAAATTGTTAAATTAAACACCAGTCATTAATCACTTCATTTAATCTCTGCAAACAAACCCTCCCAATCAAAATACAATCAACTAAAAACATTTGACTATTAAAAGAGTATCATTGCCGAGGATTCGACCGAAGTGCTTCTATACACATTAGCAGAGCATCATAACTTTTAAAGGTCAATAAGAGACAATCGGCCGTGATTTTAGTCACCGTCTTCACAATGTGCAATGCGAAGAAGATAATTATGGTGACAATTTGTTGTGAAATTGATCAAACACCAATTAAAATCACAGATAATTTCAAAACCAGAAATTTAAGACCGATTATAGGAAAATCATGTCATTGAAGAAGTGAGCGTTGAATTTTCATATGATAATGATGATGAAAAATATAAATAAAAATATAAAAGAAATACAAGAAGTAGAGAAAGAACACAATGTATAACCCAAAAACCCATCATCTTTAATTAACATTTCCATGTATTTATAGTGTACAAAGAATACCAAAAGTTGGCATATAGAAAGTTGGGCACATGAAGGGGTTTATTAGGACTGGGAGCTACCATAATTATGACATTCACATTTAATATTTTATAACAAATTGGATGATTTTTTTATTCAAATACTATTAAACCAGTGTTTTTTGTACTATTATTCCATTGTTAATTCATTTATGTGTGTAGAATTTGTTCTATAAAATGTTTTTTTTACTTTGTTCTTTTCTCAACCTACAAAAAGTGATGAGACATATCAAATTCATTTAGACTAGACTTTATAATCAATTAAATTACCTTTAAATAGATATAAATTGATTATTTGTGATGACTTTTATAATAGTGATCAAATCTTATCAATTTGACCAAATTTTACAATAAATATCAAATTTCATTTGTATTGGAGATATTACCCCTTATTATTTGATCATGTATTCATTTTATCAATCTAACATAATGAGAGTTGATATCATATCATATCACTTAACTCATGTGATATTACCATATGATGTTTAATAAATTGATCAAGTATGACAGGAATTTACATTTTATTCATGTTGTTGACACCATTCATCATAATTAATAATAATATCAATACGATTCATAGTGGGGGTATATCATTTACTAACTTAGTCTCTTCCATGTACTGTAACACTAACATTTTACTTATCAATAAAATTGGAAAAATGATGATATATTAGATGCATGTTATCATTATCCAATTTAGTGATGTAAACATATTTAAAATGCATAACTCAAATAAAAAACATTAATGAATCCAAATTGTCGATTGTAATAAACATTACCACATACATTGAAACCTGCTCAACAACAATGATCATAATTTCAACATGACCAATAAATGTCTTGGGTGACAATCTTTATGTCAAAGGGTCAATAATCATGAAATTGGTATTGATATGTTCAATTGAAACATTGAGTTTATGAACCCCATACTTAACATCAAATAACATTAATTTCATTAGTTTATAACATTTGGAATACTTTTCCACCAAGTTCATTTTTTTATGTTTTGAAAATGCCACTTTTCGTTTAGTGGGAACCTTACATGTTACTGAAATAAAAAATAAAAAATACCAACAGAATACATGACAACGTCTCGACAATTCCAAATCCTTAAATAAAATCATGCAACCATCACTACAACAAAATCGACTGATAGCGGTGTTTTTTTTATTTCGTGGTGGTTTAAACTGCCACAATATGGTTTTGAAATATTTTCAAAAAACCACCACTAAATTTGGCATCGATATCTAATTCTCATCGGTTTTGTCCATTTAGTGGCAGTTTATATGAACTGTCATAGAACGATTATTTAGCAGTGATTTTTTTTGGTTTTAGCGGTGGTTTCCCCTCCCAAAAAATGTCAAAAAAATAGCGGCGATTTAAACCACTGCTATCCACTCGCCATTTTTTGGGAGGGGAAACCACCGCTAAAACCAAAAAACCAACCCTAAAATAAATTTTGACCTTATATAGAGGTGGTTTAAATTACCACTATATATTTATTTTCAAAAAAAATACAGTTGCAGAATCTGCAGCCCCAGAACAACCAAACAAAAAACACAGATATGAAAATATACAAAACCAAATAATTAGAACAATAATAATAACATAATGAGAATAGTAATAATTAGAACAAAATCGTTATTCATCTTAAAACCTAATATTTCAATCCTATGTGAATAAATCAATCATTCAATTGAAACCATTAACTAAAAATAACATGTTTAACAACCAAGGGGTGGATCCACCACATTATAAAATTACACTATAAAAAAATTAAAAGGTGGACATCAAAGTTTATGAAAAAGAAAATCAAACCAATTTTTATCTTTTAAAACAATTTAAAAATCCAATTTTCAAAATAAATTAAAATATAAACCAATCTATAAAAGAAATAATTTAAATAAACGAATAGGAAAAATCATGTCAATAAATCATAATATGAATAAAAAACAATAAATAAGTAGTTCCACAAAGATAATATGAGTAAAAGGTGATACAAACACAATGTAAAATGGGAATCCCAAAGATAATATCATAAAAAAATGAATAGGAATCATAAGAAACTCATTAAGAAATGATTTTCACAAAAAAAACCTATGTCAATCAACCATAAATCACTCACCCTCAATGGTGGAAGAACAACCTATTAAAGAAATGACCTCTATAAGACTTATTTAACCAATTCCCTAAAATAAGATCCTCCCATACCCAAAATTCGACCATCACTACTATTAGGATTTGTAGGGGAACACAAAATCAAGAGGAAGGGGAAGGAGGAAGGATAAAGAATAGGAAAGAATCATCTTACCTTCCAAATCTAATATAGATCTGAGAATAAATGGGATGAGGTTAATCTTGTTTAGTGGCTAACTTGGTTGAATTCACATTTTAGAGGAAATATATCTAAAGGAAATGTTTAAAATCTATAAGGAATGATACATGAATGGGGGAAGCATAATATTTAATGGTTGGGAGAAGGTGTTGGTGAGAGTGTTTCCATTAGTCTGAGTAGGGAGATTGGAAGGTCTATTTTCCCTAAAACCCAAATGTTCTCCTTAAATGAGAATATGTGTTATCATTATCCCATTGATATAGTATAAAATCTCACAAATTTTAATACTTATGCATCATGTATGTACCCTTTTCTAATGTATTTGTTTATCAGTCTTCTTGTTTACTGTTATTCACCATATGTAGGGAAGTCTATGAGGAGGACTAAAACCATATGTGGAGAGAGTGTATCTACACAATGGTTGGGAAGCCTAGAAGACCTAGTTCCTAATTTTGATCTATTAGGGTTATTATATCTAGTTTTTTTTCTAGAATATTGTTCCATGTGTTGATATTTCAGTGGTGTTCTTCCATTGATTTAACATTCTACGTGATCCCTAAAAAATGGTATCATATTCTGGTGATTATTCTTAGTGTTAGAGCATAGTATTAAAGTTTCTACTAAGAAGTTAATCAAGGATTTGGGATAAGGTTATCATAAGATGATGGTGGTATTTAATTTTTATCCATGATATTGAAATTCCTCATGGAATGATTATGTTTGGGGACATGTTTTGTTATTTTTGAATGTTAGGATTTGGTTTGAAGACTAATGGTTTCTTCTTGTTAAGTGGATTACTATGTTTCCAAAGAATTTTCACTAGGAAGATAGAAACTGTATGAAGTGGTATGGGATTTATAAAATATTTTCCATGTACATTGTGAATTTGGTACCATTTTTTGTTCATCAAAGTATCATTTAGATCTTGGTTGGTAGACTATAAAATAATTTTGGAAGATATAATCTTATCCTTTACATTGTCTATATTCATTAGGAGTTCTATTTCTAGAGGATAATGTTGCATGTGTTAGGCATGACTTGATGTTATAATGGTAAATTTTGTAGATATTGGAAGATTCTAGTGATACTACTATTAGAGTGTTTTAATGCACAATTAGATGGAAGAATGAGCCATATATTTGTTTAGAAAAACTGAAATACATCATATATAGAATAGATGAGTTATTTCATATAGTGTAATGAGTTTTATTGATAGATTTCCTTGAAGGAGGTTTCAATGATGAAGTTATCTAATTTTTTAGTTTCTCTAATCGATTGAATTTAGTTATTTCCCCTAAGAAAGATAGATTGTGATAGAACATCATAAGACCCGAAGTTCTATTCTTTGATGGATCAGTTTCCAAATATTGTATAAATTCCATGGATAATTTGGTGGTGGTTATAATTTCTATCATGTTTTATCTATCCTAATTTGAGTTGGGATAAGTGATATTGGGGTTTTTATCACTCAACATTTGAAAGGGGATCATGTGGCATGTTCTTGAAACCTCATGATTATTAGAGTGGTGGTTCTGTCAAGTTGCGGAATGAAATAATGAGTATGGGATGGTCCTAAAAGACCAAATAAGGAATAGATGAAGATTTTTGAAATGAAACATGATTAATGGTGGGGGATTTATGGTTGCTGTTGATTGTTGATAAGTTTATAGCTCTATAAGAGGCTTCTAAATGGAGTAATAGCATTTCAAATATGTATATTTCAAGAATATAGTGTTTATGGCACCATTTTCATGAGTTCATAAGAATGGGTGGAAGAAAGGATACAAATACTTTGTTGTTATATGATTTTTTCAGAATGTAATGGTTGTGAGTGTGGTCTTCAGAAGTAGTGATAGGCCTTCAAGCTTCACAATGGGTTAATTAAAGGAATCAAAACTTGAAAAGATATGATAATATCATAGGATTCATTATACTTAAACATAACTTCATCAAGAAGAATTATGATGAATGAATTGGACTATAATATTGGTCCATAAGATAATAGATCACAGAGCAAGGTGGAGGTATGGAAAGACATCTGGATGTATTTACCTATAATTTGAGGAGACTAACTAGGAACATTGAATAAGAGTTATAGAGTGGAATAGTTTTTTTGGGGTAGTATCATCTAAAGATACTCTTGAAGTCCAAAAGTTTGACATTTATTTCTCTATTATCATCAAAGTCTTTGAGAAGTTAACCACTACCATGTTAAAACCTAAGATTAGTATCCCATATCTATATAAAATGCATCTTTGCAATGGTAGTGATAAATATTTTTATTTCATCAAACACTATGGATAAAATCATCAGAATATAATCAGATCAATAGAAATAAAATTTTCTTGATGGAGGTGTACTCTTGAAAGGTTGGTACTAGGATGGATGTAGTGGTAGAAATGTACTTTGTTTCCATGGTTCACATAGAGGAAGGATCAATGTGAGTTCATAATTCTAATAGAATTTTACATTCTAGAAGGTGGAGTTCAGTATAAAGGCATGTTCCAATGGTTTCATTGGAGATCTGTGCATCAGTAGCTCTGGGATTATTGATCATTGGGGCTAGTGTAATAAAAATAAAACTACCATATGGAGTGATACCATGAACATGGTACATGGAAAAACCTATTTATAGGACTTCAACAAAGTCATAGGATTATAACTCAATCCATATTTTCTTTTGGAGTAAAATTTCCATTGATTCATTTAGAGGGTTTCATGAACTCAATGAATTATCATATCATAATTCCAGATATTTGGGGATGTGTTTCTTTAATGGGATACTACACCAAATTGAACTAAAATCCTCATGTGTATGTATTTGTGAACAATTACTACTTGAACTCAAATAGTCATGAGCTAAACTTGTGATATAGGGAAAGCCCATATGTAAGATTCATCTCCATTGTTTCCCCCCAAAAATAAGATTTTATACACAACTGCACATTTCTATATGAAAACCTTTCATTAGAAAAAGTCATATGAAAAATCAAAGTTAAATTCCAAAACTCATAAAAATTTAAAATACCAGTAATTATATCATATTTAATATAAGAGTGGCATGAGGGTGTCATGATTCATCATCTATAAAATATTCAAGGAAAACAAATCATAAGGTAAATTTCAGAATAAAACATAGAAAATGAACCAAGCATATAGATTTTCATGCAATGTAAGGGAAATATAGATATCCCTACTAGAAACTTCAACATAGTTTCTAAATCACCTTATTAGTGTTAGACTATCATAAGTTTTGTTACACATCATATCCGAATCCAAAGTGAACACTAATCACTACCTGATGAACTTTGATCAACACCCTCTTTGTATCTGTCTTCAATCCCTGCTACTGGAACCTGTATTAAAATTATGTTGAAAATTAAATAGTGTTGTATATTTAAATTTAAACTTAAAACCAATAAAAGTTTGTGTACTATATAATTTTGAAGTTGTGTTATTTACCTGATCACTACCATCCATCAAGGCAATATCATCATGGACATATCCATTTGTATTCTGATATAATTCAATCAACACTTTTTGTAGAGTAATAACATTTTCATATTGCATCTTTACATGTGACCCATGTTCCTAATTTTCTATTTTCATTGCAACAAACTCCCCATGAGAATCTTGAGGTAGGGAATAACTACAACCAGTGGTAGATTTTGCTGTAATCCCCGATGGTCTGCCAAAGACCTCTGATGGTAATGGTCCCAAACACATCCTGTGCATGTGATCAGGATACTCCTTCCCAAGGACTTGACCAACGGGATCATCATGGGAGATCGAGTAGGACTATACGGGATTGAAATCCAATAGTTCTTTTATTTTTACTTATAAATAAAATATCAGTCATATTTTAAGCAATAAATATTAACATGGTGACAATTGATAATAAGTTATTATAATGAAAAAGGAATTCATACCCCAACTTCTTTGGTGGGCTCATTAACATAACTCCCATCAGATTTTGTATGAACATCCAACCAAAGTTCTATTCAGGAGACTTAGTGCCCTAAATTATTTGACTACATTAAACAAAGATAAATAAAAAATTTAATATATGGAATAGATAATGTCATCTTATAAATATTAAAACTAATGAAAAATATTACCAGATTCGGTCTATTTCTAGAAAAACACTTTGACCCAATAGTGCAAGGGATGATTTTTTTAGCTTTACATAATGCATTTTTTCTTGAAACATCATGAAATAAATAACATTTAATTTAATAGAAATGTATGCAATTATATATCCTTATCATATGCATGTATATATGTAAAATGAGTTTAATATAATAATATATATCTCAATACCATGTGCTTATCATGACGATGGATATCAATAAAAACCTTCCATTTCTCTCTAGGTACCCCTTTAGTTGCCTTATCATACAGATTCTAAGTGGTCAATGAAGCATTGTTGAATTCATTCCATAATCTCTATTTAAAATCCTTCCATTTCTTACCCAAATTTTTTAATGTCCACTTTCGTACGATAAGATCTACAATGGTAAAGTGGAATAACATATGTACAAAAAGATTAATTTTTAAAATATTAGAATTTAATAACATAATGACATTCATTTACACCATAATGTATTAAAATTACCTTTTTTAAGAATCAAAGACTTCATTTTTCTGATATTTAGGAACATACCTCCAATCACTGTAGGTAATGGGAAGGGTAACCAGCACTGCCGCCAGATAGCCATGAATATATCCAAATAATCCCATAGTATCATCTGTGGGGACCCCATAATATTCAAATAGGACAACTATCTTCATTCTATTCAGATTCCATACATCTTTACTGTTTATATTTTTCTCTGTAGTAACATTGTTTGCACATTTTATGAAAAAATAGTTAGTAGTATAAAAAGGTGTAATAACTTTATTCACATTAAAATTCGTACCTATAACTATCACCCTCCAATATCCTCATGAAGAAACAGGGGTGAAGACTTGTTCCCCCGCTACTGAACCTACTGAATGGGGAGGCACTGTCTCAAATTCTGATGGGATGAAGGAGGGTGTGCTAGATGTTGATAGAATGGAGGGTGTGAGAGATACTGAAGGGGGCAGACAGAGGGTGTCTTAGATGCCATAGGGAGGGAGAACGATGGATCATTATCTATTGGTGTAGTTGAGGGAATGCCAATTGGGAGTTGACTAGGATCAATTAAACACTTCTTCCTTGGAATTCCCGTCATTTAATCAATTTTTTTTTCAGAACATATATTTCAAAAAATTCACATAGATGTTTTTTAGAAATGATAACATATACACAATGGATTTAGAGTTCTAACACATCTCTAGCTAGAGGGGGTGTAACATACCTCTTCCTGTCTAGGTTAGTCTACCCAAGAACCCTAGGTTTCTCATAAGGTTTAACAAACAAGAAAAACTGATAACATAAAATATTTTATTAAGCATTAAACGAACAAGTATCTTTACAATATTAGATATAATCATTTATAAAACCAAAGAAAGAATCAAGATTAAGTTTAAAATTCACTATTTTTATTATTATACCCATATACATTTACACATTTATGTATATACATATACTGCGTTGCACAAATTCACATTTTCTCAAGTAAAATTGTACACATAGACACATATATGTATACTTATGTATATGAATTGAACCAATATATATATATATATAAAGACATTTTGAAAACATATAATTTTAAAAAACATTCTTAGAACAAGAGATAAATCCACTTTTAAAACCAAAACCTCTCTTAAAACATTTAGCTTATTAATTAAAGGTTGTTAGAGCATTTACAAAATATCCAGTGTGTGAAAAGAATTAAAGTAAGATTTTAACAAACTTTAAATTAGGGGAAAACCTTATAACTGAATTGGAAATCAAGTGAAACCTGATTTACACATAAAATAACATTTTAACATAATTATTATTAAAATTTGGTGTCCAAATAAAGGATTAAAAATACAATCAAACAATGTTCTAAAATTTAAAGACCCAAAAAAAAGGGTCACTTACCTAAAACTCTCTATCTTTGAAAATGGTGGCACTATCCCTCCCCAACAAGGTCCAAGATACCCTAGAGAACAAAGTGGGACCTAAAAAAAAAGAAAACCCTAATTAAAATTGATCCAAAATGGAAGAATGAACCAAAACACAGCCTAAAATCAATGGAAATTAATAGCCTTCAATTATAGTAGTAAGGATTGGCCTCAATTGGGGATCACAAACCTTAAATTCCAAGAATTAATAAATGGAACACCCAAAATCGGGTTAGGCTTTGGTTGGGTTGTGTGAGTAGTGAAACCTATAGAAAAAAGTGAAACTGAAACAATTCCTAGTGTCTACATATATAATTTTAACAAGAGGGTTTCTAGAGGTTGTGTTTTATATACACATTTTAAAACATGTTGGGCAGTTTCTAGATTTCTCCTAATCATTTCTCTAATTAACCATTCACATGATGCCTCTAAAAACTGGAAACAAAAAATATTATTAGGATATTCAACACTTTGATACGGGAAGCTATGAGTGTTTTAGATGAAATTAAAAATCCCACAAATAGTTTTGGTTTTAAAACAGATGATGTTGTTATTATATGAATGAACTGGTATAACTGAACTAGTTAATTTCAATTTTACACCAGATAACAAAATAAATAATTGGCCCAGTCCTTTTTGTAAATTCCCAGTCAGGATAGTTGTATCACTGAGAGGGGGAAGGGTGAATTAGTGATATAATTTTTCTTTTATGTTTCCTTTATTAGGAAACAAACTTTTCCTCTTGTTAAATATTACTTTCCCTACTGAAAACAATTCAAATACATATCCATAGAAACACAAGAATTTACAAGGTTTACCATTCAACAAGAATAACTATGTCCTTGGTATGGTTTGGTGACACATACCTATCGTGGGGTATGTAAAAAACTATAATTTTCTAAGTTAAAATGTAGTATAGTTATTAACCTAAGTTTTCTCTAGAGATGAGTGCACAATAATCAAGTTTCCACCTTAAAATTAGAGAAATAAGTGAGGTAGTTTTTTTTTTGAAATTGTTTGATTTTGAAAAGATGAGAAAATAAACAAAACAAAGGAAAGAAATTAAGAAAAATATTAAGAACAAATTGACAAAAAAAGTGATTGATAACTATTATATGATATAGTGATTAGGTCAGGTTTGGTTCTCCAATTGTAATTCTATCATAGTTCCAATTCATCTAATTCTCTTATGCTAAGTTGATAAAAGTGAGAATCTACAATCACTTCTTCTCACTCCCTTGGTCAAATGGTAATGGTGAGAATAAACCTTAATAAAATCTCATATTGGTATATTATCCTTACTATGTGTGATAGAGTTGTAGCGAATACCCCCAATTTACTTAGGCAATTCCCAATCAGGTCTTGTTTATCCCAAACAATCAAGAATGTTCACTACTCCTCACACAAGTACTAGCAATCACTGAGTATTTCACCACCAATACCCTATATATTCCATCGTATATAAAAAAAACCTAGTGTGGGGAGATATTTATCATTAAACAAAGAAATAAAAACAACAAAATCTAAAATCAAATACAATCGTATATGATAATAAAAATCGTTATAAGAAATTGAAACCGATTTCGCAGAAGAGAGAAAAGGATCGTAAAACATTAAGTGAAAGAACTCAAGAATTACAAAAGGTAAAACCTATCCTTACCCAATCACACAAAATTTTACCCCACCATGGTAAGGGTAATTGTGAATAAGTGGAAAGAATAATTCTTTACAAAACTAAGAATAATAAAAGAGAGAAAACAAAGAATAGAAAATTTACTCCTCCAGAATCTGTTTGTCAGAAGTTTTCTTACGTTCTACCCACCATAATACCGAAAATCACTAAGGTATCTTCTTAAAAGATGTTCATAATAAAGTTTTATATAGACCCTCAATTTAAAATTATTTTAACAAGTGTAAAGTAATATATGGCTGAATTAATGAACATGACTTTTTCTTGATGCCAAATATTGTTTCACCCACTCCACTTGGACTTGCTCAAAAGATGCCTTAATGATCTCCTTAATTAGTGAAATTTAATGTGAACTATAAATTTGGAGTCTTCAGTCAAAAACAGCTGAAATCACATCATTTTAAGGTCTTTATAATGATATATTTCTAATTTAACAAGGTGGGGTCCATTCTGTTGGCTAGAAAGATTTTTCCAATTGATTGATTTTTCTGGGCCTTTGTGTGTCGAATTGGGTTTGAGTACAGAAGAGAAAGATTAGGACCATAAGAAAGGAAAGACTAAAAAAATGAATAAATCAAATTGGATATAAATATTAAAAGTTATGCTTGAAATATAGAGGTGAATGAAAACTTCTAAATTTACAGAATTAACCAATTTTCACATTTATGTTCAAAACTCACCAAAAATCATAAAATGATGCAAATAATCTCAAATTGATTAATTGGTGAGGATTAAATAATTTTAAAAAATATGAATAATAATGAAAATATTATCTCTATCATTTTTAAATGATCCAATACCATACAATCCACTAGAAAATAACACTTTTTGTATAATACAATGAGTATGATATGCCCTTTCACTCGTGAGGCATTATGTATACAATTTAATAGTGCATGTGATACTTCTATAACAAATGATGTAATAAAATTTTTTGTAACAAAAAAAGTTACGGTGCTTCCTTATCAACTTTCACAGATATAAACTTTCAAAATAATTCTTCATTTTCTTACTGAGAAGCTGGTAAGAACTTCTTGGACTTTGTAATAAAACTTAGTCCAATTTCCTTGTCTGATTCTCTCAATCTGATTGCTCAATAAGGAAAATATAGAGCTCTATCATAATACGATTGAGACAATATTGAACTACTTCTTCTTCAATATGAAAATTCTAATAAGATAATCCTGCCTAATACGATAACTGACTGAATATAATAATCATCTAAATACGATGATCAACTGAATACATTGCAATCTTGTCTCTTCTCCTTTCTCTTCTATCTGACATAACTTATTCAAGAAAGACAATCTGAAAACCACTTCTTCTGTCTTGAAATTATTCAGATCACTACCTTCTTTATTCTTTTACATGAACAATACATCTGTCAGAAAGTACAAGGTACTTTCCCTTTTATACTTTCCCTAAAAATGGTTTGGGTGGGATTCCTAAAATTTTTCCCACTCAACCAAATTACTTGAATCATACATTTATTTTTAATTTTGGGTACATATTGACTTCATCAATGTTTCTCAAATCTTCTAATTTCTTCTCAATCCTTCTTGAATCTTCTAAACACTTTAGCTTTCTCCTAAATTCATTTACAAACATTAGTCTGATTCTGATTCTCCATTCTGATTTTTCAATACGATATCTTCATTATGATGTGGGTATTTGGTCACTCCGATTTTCTTGACCCTTTTGCAAACAAATCAGAACTGAAGATATCTCACCATGTTGCTCTACATCAATTAAAAAAAACATATTCTTATTCAAACTTATTCAAGTTTCTTGATCCCTTTTTCAACACATTTAAAAAATCTTTAAATGTGACTCTTCTTCTTCTTCTTTTCTCCAGGACGATAATCCTGAATCTGATTAATTTATCAGTGTCAGGTTACTTATGTTTATCAGTCCCAACTTCATTCATACAATCAGATTCAACTTCAATATGATTTCCCTTTACCTATTTGAAATCAAAAAAATAAACCTAATGAATGATTGACTACATTATTGATCAGTCTCTAACATTTCTTTTTGAATCACCTCCAATAATCTCAATTCCTTTATCATAAGTCCCAACTTATCTTGATGAAAAAAATTCCGCCTTTGATGAATATTATGGTATAACAAATCTGATGGACCATTGTCAATATCTTTGACTTTAATAACTTTTTTCTTTTCTTCATTACAATCATCCTTATAAGCCTTTTAAAAAAACCTACATCCGAAAAACTCATTACGATGATCTTGAGATCAGAAAACTTCTGCTTCACCAATTTTTTTCTTTCAAAAACTTCAGCTTATATCATGAATTCTTTCATGACTTTGATTTTGTTGAATATCAACTTAAGAACTGTCTGACTTACCAAATAAAGTATTGTAACTTCCCTATATTCTACCAACACCTTTCTTTCCAACCAAACTCAATACTATTTTCCCAAAAATGATTGGTAGAATATTTTTCTCCCACTTTATTTCATCAATCTTTCATCACAAGTTTCATAACTTACTTATGATTTATGGGAAATACAAAACAACAAAGTATAATTAGATTTATATTGGAGTCAGGAAGACTCCGATGCAAAACAGACTCCGATGCAGCACCTCATTATAATATTTTCTTCTATTTCAGACCTGAGGTGAGTCCAATGAACCTTTTCATTCAGAAAACATATTCCCATTACGATGGAATTTATTAACCATTGTGATTTTGATTTATTGAAAATGATGGTTATTCTGATTTTCCAAATCTTTTACAAAGTGAATTGATTTCCCTTTTTGACAAAAAAAGACAACCCACTTGTAAAACAAACTTCTTCTTACTTCCAAAAACCTTCTCCACCTAACTTGGTCCCAAAAATATCCCCCTTTGGATTTTGTTGTCAACCAAGATTCATAAATCACTGAACTTTGTAACCTCAATCTATGGATTACTTATCAACAATTAAAATCCCACATGAGCTAACTCATTGTAGGAAATAAGAATTATTGACATCAAAACCATATTGTTCAAAAGTAGTGATTATGACAACCTTACTCATCTTTCCTTCCTCAGTTTTTCCTCGTCATCTTTTCAAATTTCCTAGAAAACAAAATTTTGTTTCCTACAACCACTCCAACAAATAGTTAGAATAGTTCACATACATACATGTTGGATTCATAACTTACCCACAACTCCCCCTTTTTACATTCTTTCTTAAAGGATAGATTTATGAAATAGTTCCCCCCATTGACAACATTATCCAAAAATAAGGTAAGAGAGGGGACAAAAACACATACCTCAACCTTGATGAGAAAAAGGTTAGACGCCCATGGTCAACCTCAATTTAGAGAAATCTTACTTCAGTAAAGGTTTAGTGAAAATGTCAGTAACTTGTTCTGATGTTGGAAGATAATCCGGCTTCAATTCACCCTTCTCCACATGCTCTTTGATGAAATGATATTTTACATAAATATGTTTTGAATGATAATATTGTATTGAATTCTTGGTAAGATTTATTTCACTTTGATTATCTCAACCCAAGAGCAAGGGTAACTTAACTCCAACAAGTAAGTCTTCTAACTGAGTCTTCGTCCACATAAGTTGGGTAACAGCTTGAGTGGTAGCAAAAAACTCAGCTTCAATCGTGCTAAGAGTTACTGAATTCTGTTTCTTTATTTTCCAAATAACACAACTTTTTTCTAGAAAAAATACTCCACCATATGTGGATCTTATATCATCAACATTACCTGCCCAATTAGCATCTGAATACCCAAATAAGTCAATAATTTCTGAGCTGTCATACCTAATTAATTTTTTTATTCCTTTTATATATCTTAGAATTCTTTTTCCAGCCATTAAATGTGATTCTTTTGAAGTACTTTGAAATCTTGCACATATGGTAACAACATAAACAATGTTGGGTCTTGAGGCAGTCAAATATAAAAAACTCCCAATCAGCTTCTGAAACTCGTTCTCATCAACTTCATTGCCTTCACCATATTTACTCAACTTGGTTCCCACTAATATTAGGGTGTAAAATGGTTTTAAATTTTCCATTCCAAACTTCTTAATAATTTCATTTGTATACTTTTCTTGAGAAAAAAAAATGTGTTTCTTATTTTGTATAATTTTTAACCCAAGAAAGTTGAAATGCACGGCCGATTGTCGCCTATCGACCGGTCAAAGTTCCGGTGCTCTGCTAATGTGTATAGCAACACTCGGGTCAAATCCTCGGCGATGGTACTTCGTAATAGTCGATTGTTTTTAGTTGATTGTATTTTGATTGGGGGGGGGGGGTTGTTTGCAGAGCTTAATTGAAATGTTTAATGAATGATTTTTAATTTAACAAGTTGATAAATATTGGGGTGAGTTCATCATTAGGTTATTTAAGCTTTTTATATCCTTGAGCTTTGCTTTATATTGCATTTAAATTAACACCCATGTCACAAGATGATGTTGATTAGAATTCTTAAGTGTTAAGGCTTTAAACCAAGCCTTAACTTAACTTAAGGTTATAATCTCAATCAGATCTTATTTATGGTGGTGTATTTATGGTTCCAATAATCCATGGAAACCATATGTTAAACAAAACAAGTCATTAATCCATGACATGTTAAGTCCAACATACACAATGTTAATTCAAAGAATATTCATCGAGCAGAAGCTCTCAATCACTTAACATACCTAAATTATAACTCACCCCAATGAGAGATTTACTCAGACATTTGGGTGATTAATAATCTGGTTAAAATTATTATGATTATAAATTAATAAGAGAATAAAAAGAAAGGGATAAGAAAAGAGTGGTACGTCGACACACACACACGAACAATGATGATAATTAAAAAAAACGAACTTTCGATTGAATGAGGAAGCTAAAGAAGGGAAGGGTATTGAACTGAATTTAAACTATTTTAAGAACATTAATATTAAAATACAGAAGGTGGAGGAGAATAAGAGATATTGAATAATAAACTTTCATTAAAACAGAATTACAAAATAAATAACTTACAAAATTACAAAAATGAGGAACACAAAAGTAAGTGAAAACAAAGAGAGGAGGAAAGGTCTCTCAAGTGAAAAATTGAGTATGGCAGGTCCTCACAAGCCTTTTTAAAAGCTTTGGTCGTGCCAATATGATCTCCTCTCTTCTGAAATGCCAACCCCTCTCAAGGAGAGAAGGGGAGAGTATTTATAGCCCAAGGAGTGGACTGTTTGCATTCCCAATCTGTCCCTCCACTTGCATCGACAATTTAGCTATTCAGACAGCCTAATATTCAAATAGCTCCTTCTTAAAAGTTGTAGACAATAATGTTGGACGACTACTCTCAAAATTTGGAGGCATTTGGACAAGCGGATCCAAAGTTATGGCGGTTTTATTAAACAAAGGAAAACTGTCCATTTCTACCCATGCTTTTTCGATGGCCAAAATGTGAATGGATTTTGGAACAGTAAGATGCCTTCAAATCCGAATGACTTATTCAACAAAGTAGGCCACACATATCTCCTATTTCACACTGAAAAATATCAGCTCGATTGGATGCTTACATCAGGATATATGTCATGCATACTATACTGATTTTAATTCTCGGCCAGAATGGTGGGCTGGACTTCAAAGATTTATTTGGGCCCCTTGTACTTGGATTTGGGCCTTGTAATTTTTATCCAAGATGACATGTAGTGTCCCCCGAATTATGGTGGAGAGTTAAGATTTTTTGACATCTGGATTGAACCCAGTAAATCAATTTTCAAGGCTGGTCCAGTTTGTTCACAGATTCTTTGGTCTTGTTTGTGAGGACCATATGACCCTTCAAATGGCAGAATTGGCTCATGGTTCCTTCTAATGAAATGTTGTATATTGAAAGTAGAATCCTACAAAACAAGAACCACACAATTTGGATCAGTATAGTGACAGTTATAATTAAAACATTAAACTGACTCAATTGGACTACTTCTAAAAATGCTCAAATATTATACTTAATATTAAAACATTAATATTTCACACAAATTATGCACATTTTATATAAAATAAGTAAAGGGGGAATATAATAAGTCATGAAAATATTAATAACATAAACTCCCCCACACTTATATTTGCGCGTGTCCTCATGTGCAACAAATATAAAAACATGACAAAATCATTTTCACTCACCAACAAATATTAAAATTTTGTTTTCTCCAATCAGGGGAGGTTTAGACTATTTTACTCATCCATATTGAATTCCATCACAAATTTGGTTAACAATAATGCATCAGAAACAATTCATTTTTTTATGTTCAAGGTTTTAATTGGAAAATGTAGGCACTCAAAACTTACTTCTCTCAAGATGATAAAAATGTATTTTAGGAGTTTCACTCATTCACCAACAAAAAGTGAAAATCAAGGGTTTGTAAGAGCTCTCAGCTTCCATTACCAAATATAATGTGTACAAGAATCAAGAGGTCTTTTAAGGTGTTTTTCAGTGGCTATGGGATGGTAGGTATATAATGTCCAAAGGAAAAGAGGGGTTAAAAACACCAACATGGAAAAATCAATGCACATTTTTTTTTGAAATTTGATTTGAAAGGAAATAGAAACACATATTTACAAGGGCATGAATGTGTGATGAATGAAAAGTGAGGGAGATAGAAAATGGAATAGGGTGAGATGATGGAATATGTACAACATTGAAGACTTCCAATAATGACACAATACAAGATGATTCAAGTGTTTTTTTTCTTTTTGCTCTTTTTTTTCGAAAGTTGTGCTTGAAACAAGTCTCACAGTCATCTCCCAACCCATGTTTGATCTTCTAATGGAACTAATTTTAGTATTTATAACACGATAAAAGGTTTATGATGAATGATTTTTGACCTACCCAAGACACAACCCATTCCTTTTTTTTCATTTTTTTAATATAATTTTTTTTCATTTTTTTTGAACACTTTTCAATGACTTTTATACAAATGAAAATTACACATATACACCCCAAATCTCACATAATTACAACCTCTCCCCCACACTTGAATGGATGCTTGTCCTCAAGCATATGATGACACATTGGAAATCAATGAAAGTACGCCCAAAAAATGAAGTCCATTCCCCCCACACTTAAATTTCAATAAATTGTACAATGAAAATCCATGAAGATGTTGGGTGGGACAAGGTATTAGGCTTGTAACGTGGCTATCAAAAGAAAGGTTTTCATAGGCTAGAAGGGGCTTTCAGAAGTAGGATCAATGTAAGGGTAACGGGAGGCTATTTGGCTATTCTGATTCTCATGTGGCTTAGAAAATGCCTCTATCATATTAATGCACACAAAAGATGGAAATTCAGCTCGAAGGTCCACAAACTCAAGACTCACAATCAGTGGTGAAGACACACAATGAGAAATATGGCCATAGATGACCTTGGCATGAAGGCTAATGTTATTCCTCACGGTAGGGGAAAAGCATTTTCCAAATCAAAAATTGTTCATTCAAAATGTTTGTTATTGACACAAAATTGTTTACCCAAGTTTGAGATAAAAATTCAATATATTTGAGTTGAAAACAAGCCTTTTGACTCCCCAAAATGGTTGGACATAATTTCAATATTGGATGATGAGTAATTATGACACCCCTTTTGTTTTAATTTTCATTTTTTTAATTTTTTTTTTAATTATTTTATTTTTAATGACACATCCACATAAAAGAGAAAATAGAAAAAAAAGGTTGTGGAAGAATGTTGTAAAAAAAAATGAGAGGGAGAGAGGAAGAAGAAGAAATAGAGAGAAGAAGAGAGGGAAGAGAGATTGAGAGAGAGAGAGTTAAAGGGAAAGAGGTGCCCCCTGGTTTGGATTTGGTGGGTCGCCGTTTCCATATAGTGGTGGGTCAATGGAAGTGGATGTGGAACCTGAAGTGAATGGCCTCTCATGGTGATGCTTTAATCGGTGTCCATTTACCGTGAATGTTCTTTTTGAAGAAGGGTCTTGGACTTGCACTGCACCAAATGGGTAAACATTAGTAATAATAAAAGGTCCATCCCAACGAGAATTGAGCTTACCTGGGTGAAGTCGAAATCAAGAATTGAAGAGCATTACCTTTTCACCTTCATGAAATACCTTTCGAAGAATGTGATTGTCATGGAGTGAATTTGCCTTTTCTTTGTAGAGAATGAAGTTCTCATACGAATCGAGTCGAAGCTCCTCCAATTCAGTGAACTGCAACAATCTTTCTTCACCAGATTTTTCACAATCAAAATTACAAGTTTTGACAGACCAAAATGACTTATGTTGGATTTCAAATGGTAAATGACAGGCTTTACCAAAAACTAGACTAAATGGAGACATCCCAATGGGTGTCTTATAGGCTGTTCGATAGGCCCAGAGTGCTTCACCAAGTCTATCGGGCCAGTCTTTTCTTGTGGGCTTAACAATTCTTTCAAGCACTCTTTTCACTTCTCTGTTAGAAAGTTCAGCCATTCCATTTGTTTGAGGGTGATATGCAGTGGATGTTTTATGTACAACCCCATTCTTTTTCAAAAGTGACTCCATGGTTCTATTACAGAAATGAGTTCCTAAGTCACTTATCAAAGCACGTGGTGTTCCGAATCGATGGAAGATATGGGTTTTGAGGAACTCACTCACAGTTTGAGCATCGTCTTTCCTAGTGGGTTTGGCCTCGACCCACCTAGAAACATAGTCAACAGCAAGGAGAATGTAGTATAATCCATTTGAAGGGGGAAAAGGTCCCATGAAATCGATGCCCCAAACATCGAAAAGCTCACAGAAGATTAATGGCTTTTGAGGCATTTCGTTTCTTTTGGAAATTGTGCCAAACTTTTGGCAAGTGGGACATGATTGACAGAACTCGTGTGATTCCTTGAAGAGTGAAGGACAAAAGAATCCAGAATCTAGGACCTTTCGAGAAGTCCTTTGTGGTCCAAAGTGGCCACCTCCAGGAATTGAGTGGCAGAATTCCAAGATGGAGGATTGTTCAGTTTCATCAACACATCTCCTAATTACCATGTCAGCCCCAGTTTTCCAAAGTTTATTATCTTCCCAAAAATAATGCTTTGAATCAATTTTCATCTTTTCTTTTTGTTCTTTTGAAAAATATTCAGGGAAAACACCAGAAACCAAGTAATTGACAATTGGGGCATACCATGGTAACTTTGGAGTGAGAGATGAGAGGTGTTCAGTTGGAAATTCAGGATCAATTATTTCAGAATGAGAAGAATTAGAAATTCTACTCAGGTGGTCAGCCACAGGGTTTTCTTTTCCAGGTTTATCTTTTATCACAAGGTCAAACTCTTGGAGCATTAAAATCCATCTTATTAGCCTTGGTTTGGAATCACTTTTCTTAAGTAAGAACTTTAATGTTGAGTGGTTCGTGAAGATGATGATTTTGGCACCTAAGAGATAGGGCCAGAATTTATCCAAGGAAAAAACCACAGCTAAAAGTTCTTTTTCAGTCACAGTGTAGTGTGATTGAGTTTCATCCAATGTTTTTGAGGCATAAAAGATGACACGAGGAATGTTTTCTCTTCTTTGACCAAGAACAGCCCCAATGGCCCTATCAGAAGCATCACACATCAATTCAAATGGTAAGGACCAATCTAGGGGTTGGATTATTGGAGAAGATGTGAGAGCAGATTTGAGTTCAATGAAGGCTCTCTTACAAGCCTCATCAAAATTGAATGTGACATCATTTTGAAGTAAACGAGTGAGTGGGAGGGAAATCTTGCTGAAGTTCTGAATGAATCGCCGATAGAAACCGGCATGACCAAGGAAGGACCGAATGTCTCGAACTGATTTGGGTTCAGGAAGTGATTGGATCACCTCAATTTTGGCTGGATCAACTTGGATACCCTCTTGAGAAATTATGTGCCCTAGAACAATCCCATTTGAAACCATGAAGTGACATTTTTCAAAATTCAGCACAAGGTTGCACTTGACACACTTTTGAAGGACCAAAGAGAGTGAATGTAAGCAAGATTCAAATGAATCACCATAAATGGTAAAGTCATCCATTAAGACCTCCATGCAATTCTCAATTAATTCAGAAAATATACTCATCATACACCACTGGAATGTTTCAGGAGCATTACAAAGGCCAAAAGGCATTCGCCTATAGGCATAGGTTCCAAAGGGGCAAGTGAATGTGGTCTTTTCTTGGTCTTGAGGTGCGATTGGAATTTGGAAGTAGTCGGTGTAACCATCAAGAAAGCAATAGTGTGACTTTCCGGCCAATCTCTCAAGCATTTTGTCAAGGAAAGGAAGTGGGTAGTGATCTTTTCGTGTTTCAGCATTCAATTTGCGATAATCGATGCACACACGCCATTTTTTTTTCACTCAAGTTGTGACCACTTCTCCATGTTCATTTGTGACAACTGTTATCCCGCCCTTCTTAGGAACTACTTGAATTGGACTAACCCATTCACTATCAGAAATTGGGTAGATAATACCAGCTTGAAGAAGCTTGGTAATCTCTTCCCTAACTACCTCAAGTATGAGTGGATTGAGTCTTCTTTGAGGTTGCCTAATTGGTTTGGATGATTCCTCTAGATGGATGTGATGCATGCAAAGGGCAGGGTTGATTCCTGGAATATCCTATAGGGTCCAACCTAAGGCATTTTTGTTTTCCTCTAACACTTGAACAAGTTGGGACTCCTCAGTTTCAGAAAGTGAAGCAGAGATAATGACAGGGTAGGAGGGATCATGGAAAAGGAATGCATACTTGAGGTGTGAAGGAAGTGGTTTTAGATCAGTTTCAGCCTTGATTTGAGAGCTAGACAAGTTAGGAGCAGGAGAAGGGATTTCAGATGGGTTTGGATCATTTTTCTCAACACTGTCCAAGGTGGAGCAGTAGAGATCAGAGTTGATGTGGGATTCAAGAGAGTTTTCAAGTTACTCTAGATTGATGGAGTCTATGAATGAGAGGTCCACATCAACTTCACCATTTATGACTTTGTTAATCATGGTGCAGATTTCACAAGATCCTTTATCATTAGAACATGAAGAACATGGTGGATTGGGGTTCGATTGAATCTTAGAAGTGTCCTCAAAAGCATGGATTGAGAATGCAGAGTGATCCTCAGATGGGTATCGCATGGCTTGGAAAATGTTGAACTTGACCAATTGGTCACCGAATTCCATGGATAAGATGCCTGAATGGACATCAATCTTGGTTCTCGCAGTCATGAGGAATGGTATTCCTAGAATTAGGGGAGATCGAGAAGAGGTCATCTCACCTTCCATGTCAAGGACATAGAAATCAGCTGGGAAGATAAGATCATTGACCCGAACAAGAACATCCTCAATTATCCCCTCAGGACTGGTAGTGCTTCGATTGGCTAATTGAATGACAACACCCATTGGGTGCAAGGGACCTAGACCAAGGTTGGAGAAAATGGATTTGGGAATGACATTTATTGAGGCTCCAAGGTCTATGAGTGCATCATCAAAGTTGGAACTCCCTATTTGACATGGAACCGTGAAGGTCCCTGGATCTTTGCACTTCATGGGAATGGACTGTTGGGTTGAAACATTTTCAATGTTCCTAATTTGCCTCTTATGGGTTCACAATTCATTAAGAAACTTGGCATACTTAGGGATTTGTTTGATGGCATCTAAGAGGGGGATGTTCACTTCAACACGTCTAAACATGTCAAGCATTTCAGGATCAGGTTCAAAGGACTTCTTAGGCTTGGATATGGCTTGAGGAAAAGGAATTGGGTTCCTTAGAGGAATGGAAGGAGGTGAAGGAGTGGATTCAAGTTCCTTTTCCAGCTTTTTGTTCTTTTCATTTTCTAGATCAACATCTAAAGGGGAGGTAGAGAAATCATCATGGGGCATAGCAATTTGCTTTCCCGATCTAAGTGCAATTGCACTTACATTACCCTTAGGGTTGGGTAATGGTTGAGCTGGGAGTTGGGATGAATTGGATGGTTGTTGCTGGCTAAGGTGGGATGCAAGTTGACCTATTTGGGTTTCAATGTTCTTGAGGCTAGAACGGGTGAAGGATTCAAGATCTTCCACGGCACTTTCCCATGGTTGCTTGGAAGAAGAGGCTTGTCCCTGGTTGGGATTGCCTTGATTTTGGTTCTTGGGAAAGCGATTGTATTGGGTGGGGAATTGGGAAGGCTCGTTAGGATAGTGGAATCCAGGAGGAGGATTGTTCCTTTGAGGTTGAGGAACAAAAGGATAAGGTTGATGGAAGTTACCACCACCTTGACCATATTGGAATTGGTTTGGGTTTTGAGGAGGGAATTGAGGAGGATGAGAAATGGGATTACCATACCTCAGAGGTGGGTTAAAGGTAGAAGAGAAGGGCTCAGAGTGGGGTTGGTTGAAGTTTCTAAAAAACTGACCTGATTGTTTAGGGTTGAAGTTTCGCTGAGCATATGCCGCATTGAGCTCCATTGGACTAGATGAATCAGATGGATCATCTTGAAGTTGTGGACATGTGTCAGTCGGATGAGATGGAGAGTTGCATATTCCACAATTCTTGATAGGTCCAGGGAACAGTGACTGTGGAGAAGATGAGGTTGGGGCTTTGGTAGCCACCACTAGTTGACGCACAAGACCTGTAAGTTCACTCATCCACTCAGTCATCTTGTTGGGATCTATGGATTGATTCTCTTGGGCTTATTTCACTTGAGCATGTGCTCGAGTATGGAATTGCTGCGTGTTTGCAGCCATGTTACTTATGAGATCTCTTGCAGCTGCAGGAGTTTTGTCAACAAGATCACCGCCACTTGCGGCATCAATGAGAGTTCGCTCCATAGTCAATAACCCCTCATAGAAGTATTGGATCAGGAGTTGGTCAGGGATTTGATGGTGTGGACAAGTTTCCACAAGCTTTTTGAACCTCTCCCAATACTCATGGAGTGATTCATTTGGGAATTGACGGATACCGCTTATTTCCTTTCGGATAGAAGCTGTTCGGGAAGCGGGAAAGAACTTCTCAAGGAAAAGTCTCTTCATGTCAACCCATGAGTTTATGGAACCAGGTGGGAGGTAGTAGAGCCAAGACTTGGCAGAATCCGCTAGGGAAAAGGGGAAAGCTCTAAGCTTGATTTGTTCTTCATAAACCCCTTGAGGCTTCATGGTAGAGCATACTACTTGGAACTCTTTAAGGTGAAGATGTGGATCCTCACCGGCTAGCCCGTGAAAATGATGGAGAAGATGAATCAAACCCGATTTGAGTTCGAAGTCAGCTTCAATGTTTGGATATTGAATACCAAGAGGTTGGTAATTCATATCAGGGGCAGCAAGTTATTTCAATGTTTGTTCCCTAGGATTGGCCATATCTAATTCAATTGGTAGGGCAATGATTGGTTCTTGGGTGATTTGGTTATCCCTAATGGTCCTCCTAAGTCGACGAAGAGTTCTATCAATTTCAGGGTCAAACAAATCCGAGGGATTGTTTGGAAGGCTACGGGGAATTCAGAGAGATTTTGGAAGAAAGAGGAAGACGAGTTTTTCTTTGTATTTTTTCAATTTATGATTTTTATGAGAAGACGGGTTTTTCTTTGTGATTTTTTTTCAATTTTTTTTAAAAATTTGTATTTTTTTGGGTTTTTTTTACAATAACCAGAAACGAATGACTACTTAAAGCACCATCCCCGGCAACGACGCCATTTGAAACGCACGACCGATTGTCGCCTATCGACCGGTCAAAGTTCCGGTGCTCTGCTAATGTGTATAGCAGCACTCGGGTCGAATCCTCGGCGATGGTACTTCGTAATAGTCGATTGTTTTTAGTTGATTGTATTTTGATTGGGGGGGTTTGTTTGCAGAGCTTAATTGAAATGTTTAATGAATGATGTTTAATTTAACAAGTTTATAAATATTGGGGTGAGTTCATCATTAGGTTAGTTAAGATTTTTATATCCTTGAGCTTTGCTTTATATTGCATTTAAATTAACACCCATGTCACAAGATGATGTTGATTAGAATTATTAAGTGTTAAGGCTTTAAACCAAGCCTTAACTTAGCTTAAGGTTATAATCTCAATCATATCTTATTTATGGTGGTGTATTTATGGTTCCAATAATCCATGGAAACCACATGTTAAACAAAACAAGTCATTAATCCATGACATGTTAAGTCCAACATACACAATGTTAATTCAAAGAATATTCATTGAGCAGAAGCTCTCAATCACTTAACATACCTAAATTATAACTCAACCCAATGAGATATTTACTCAGACATTTGGGTGATTAATAATCTGGTTAAAATTATTATGATTATAAATTAATAAGAGAAGAAAAAGAAAGGGATAAGAAAAGAGTGGTACGTCGACACACACACACGAACAATGATGATAATTAAAAAAAAATGAACTTTCGATTGAATGAGGAAGCTAAAGAAGGGAAGGGTATTGAACTGAATTTAAACTATTTTAAGAACATTAATATTAAAATACATAAGGTGGAGGAGAATAAGAGATATTGAATAAGAAACTTTCATTAAAACAGAATTACAAAATAAATGACTTACAAAATTACAAAAATGAGGAACACAAAAGTAAGTGAAAACAAAGAGAGGAGGAAAGGTCTCTCAAGTAAAAACTTGAGTATGGAAGGTCCTCCCAAGCCTTTGGAAAATCTTTGGTCGTGCCAATATTATCTCCTCTCTTCTGAAATGCCAACCCCTCTCAAGGAGAGAAGGGGAGAGTATTTATAGCCCAAGGAGTGGACTGTTTGCATTCCCAATCTGTCCCTCCACTTGCATCACAAATTGAGCTATTCAGACAGCCTAATATTCAAATAGATCCTTCTTCAAAGTTGTAGACAATAATGTTGGCCGACTACTCTCAAAATGTGGAGGCATTTGGACAAGTTTAGCCAAAGTTATGGCTGTTTTATTAAACAAAGGAAAACTGTCCATTTCTATCCATGCTTTTTCGATGGCCAAAATGTGAATGGATTTTGGAATAGTAAGATGACTTCAAATCCGAATGACTTATTCAACAAAGTCGGCCACAAATATCTCCTCTTTCACACTGAAAAATATAAGCTCGATTGGATGCTTACATCAGGAGATATGTCATGCATACTATACTGATTTTAATTCTCGGCCAGAATGGTGGGCTGGACTTCAAAGATTTATTTGGGCCCCTTGTACTTGGATTTGGGCCTTGTAATTTTTATCCAAGATGACATGTAGTGTCCCCCGAATTATGGTGGAGATTTAAGATTTTTTGACATCTGGATTGAACCCAGTAAATCAATCTTCAAGGCTGGTCCAGTTTGTTCACAGATTCTTTGGTCTTGTTTGTGAGGACCATATGACCCTTCAAATGGCAGAATTGGCTCATGGTTCCTTCTAATGAAATGTTGTATATTGAAAGTATAATCCTAAAAAACAAGAACCACACAATTTGGATCAGTATAGTGACAGTTATAATTAAAACATTAAACTGACTCAATTGGACTACTTCTAAAAATGCTCAAATATTATACTTAATATTAAAACATTAATATTTCACACAAATTATGCACATTTTATATAAAATAAGTAAAGGGGGAATATAATAAGTAATGAAAATATTAATAACATCAAAAGTATTTCATTTACCCCAACGTGGACATTTCAAACCACTTTTTCATCTCTTCAGCAAATCTTTTACTTGTTCATTCATCATTCCTAACAAAGATAATGTCATCAATATAAATAATCATGGTGAGGGAAAACTCCTGAATTTATTTAATGTAAAGATTGATATCAACTCTTCCCTTATTTAAAATCATATTCTTTAAGCAAGTATCCAATTTGGAATACCATGACCTCAGATCTTATTTTAACCCATACAAGGATTTCTTCATCTTACACACAAAACTTTCATCTTTCCCAACAAAAAACCCACATGGTTGTTCAATGTAAACTTCCTTATCAATATCACCATTCAGGAATGCATATGTAACATCAATTTAAAATTTTTTGTAACTTTGTTGTGTAGAAATAACAAGGAATATTCTGATAGTTTCTAATCTTTCCATTGGAGCAAAGGTTTCATCAAAATCGATACCTTCAATTTGTGAATACCCTTTTAAAACAAGTCTTACCTTGTTCCTTATCACTTCACATTCTTTATTCAATTTATTCTAAAAAAATCCACTTTGGGCCAATAATATTTTTGTTATCTGGATTAGGTACGAGTTCCCACATATCATTCCTTTCAATATAATTACGCTCTTTATTCATGGAATGAACCCATTATGAATACTCAAAATCTTCATCAACATATTCCGGTTCCACTTTTGAATATAAATAAGTATGTGTAATGGAATTTGATGTTCTTATTGTTTGAACTTTATGATATTGATCACCAATAATGTTCTAAGCTTCCACTTACTTCCTTAGCCTTGGATTATATTTTTGAGTGTCTTCTTCATCACTAGAAATAGTTGATCTTGATTCTTCTTCTTGATTAGGATTGCAATTGTTTGTATCCTTGTCAGAATTATTAAGAAAAGTTTCCCTAACCTTATCAACTTCCTTATCTGCATGAGTCTATTTCTCTTTCTCAACCTTTTTAATAACTTTCACATCTCACGAATCAACAATTATTCCAGTTTCTTTGTTGAAACATCTGTAACCTCTTCCTTATAGAGCATATACAAAAAAATTCCATCTTCACATTTATGCTCAAACTTTCCTAAGTTTCCACCTTTCTTCTTTATAATACATGGAATCTAAAAAATTCTTAAGTGTTTCAAACTTGGTGTTTTGTCATAAAACAATTCATATGGAGTCATATCAGAACTTTTCATGTAGAAACATCTGTTTTAAATATATATAGCAGTATGCATGGCTTACCTCCAATAGTAATGAGATATACCATGTTCAAGTATCATAGTTACCCCCATTTTCACCAAACTTATATTCTTCCTTTCACCAACCTAATTTTGTTGAGGAGTGTATAGGGAACTATAATCATGCTGAATTCTATTCTTATCAAGATAACTTTTAAATTATTCATTCTTATACTCACCAATATTATTATTTCTCAACTTCTTCAATGAATACTCACATTCCTTGTAACACCCCAGAATGATATCGGGTTAAATAACTAAATGATACGACTCATGTTAATAAGGTGCACCTTCCTTTTTGGGACCCTACCTGATTAGAACTACATAGTTATACATGCTTGGTCTGGAGTAGTGATCAGGATGGGTGACCTTTTGGGAAGTTTCCCAGGGTGTGTGTGAGTGAGAGAAAATCACACTAGAAAGGACACATGTTGGCTTGTGGGGACTGTCATTAGTTAGATGACCCGTTCAGGCATGTGGGTGGGCCCCAAGGTGGGGACCACATGTCTGTGGGGAAACTGGTGGTACCTGGAGGTCCAGGACCTGAATACCATGTTAAGGTGGGGTGTGTGTGCTTCCATTGGGGCCCAGTTGTCACATTTGGTATCAGAGGTGGTACCCAACTTTAAGTGCGGTGCATTGACTGGGTTGAGATATAGGTCCCACAACAAGGGCGTTGTGCTCTGGGGGGGGGGGGGTGAATGTAACAACCTATAATGATAAAGGGTTAAATGACTAAATGATATGACTCATGTCAACAAGGTGCACCTTTATTTTTGGGAGCCTACCTGATTAGAACTCAATAGTTAAGAATGTTTGGCCTTGAGTAGTGATCGGGATGAGTGACCTTCTGGGAAGTTTCCCAGGGTGTGTGTGAGTGAGGAAAAAGTACACTAGAAAGGACATGTGTTGGCCTGTTAGGGCTGCCATTAGATAGATGACCCGTTCAGGCATATGGGTGGGCCCTAAGGTGGGGATCACATGTCTGCGGGGCAACTGGTGGTACCTGGCGGGCCAGGACCTGATGACCATGTTAAGGCAGGGTGTATGTGCCGTTATTGGGGCCTAGTTGTCACATTACTTCTTAGTTTTCCTCTTTAAACTTTTAAACATTTTTAGAGCATCTAATTTATGTTTCATATACACAACACAAATAATGCAAGTAAAGTCATTAATGAAAGTGATGAAGTACTTATCTCCACTTGTTTATTGTTTGCTTATTGGCCCACAAATGTCGGAATGAATAAGTTTCAGGGTTTTTTTGAACAAATATCAACTTTCTTATGCATTGAGTTTGTAATTTTTCCCTTCTGAAAAATAGTGAAACTCCAATATCTTCTTCTTGGAAAATTAATAAGATCTCAGACACTATCTCACTTTTGATAACTTTTTTATGTTTCTTTGAAACATGTGTCCCAGCCTTTTATGCCACAATTGATTCTCTTACACCATTCCCAAGTAAAAATAGTTTTGTACCTCACCAATTTGAAATAAGTTTCCCTTTGTATATTGGCCTCTTGTAACTATCTTTCAATCCTTCACACTTTTCTCAAAAAATTAATCTTTCCTAAAAGTAACTTTTTTACCTTCATCACAAAATTGTAAAACACTCAGTAGGTTATGTTTGAACCCATCAACATATAAAGATTTCTTGGATTTCAATTTTTCTTTCCCAATGATAACTGATCTAAAACCTTTGATTCTTAGTGATTCATCATTGTTGAATGTCATAGTTCCTTCTTTGAAATCTTTTTCATTATTAAACAATTTTAAATCTTCATTCATATGAGAAGAATACCCACTATCAATAATCCAAGGTCATTCACCTTTTTGTTGATTTTAGGGTGGTTTCTATAATAAGAGATTTTTCTTTCTTCATCTCCAGCTTTTGAGAATTGTTAACAAACTTTTTTTGTGCCGGTAACAAAACAAGAAAACCTTTTTCAAGATGTCCAGGTTGTTCACACCTTTCACAAATAGTTTATAGGGGTTGAAACCTATTTTCAACTTTTACTCCAAACTTCTCAGGTTTCTTCAAAAAACCCTTCTCAAACTTCTTCCTTTGAGGTGATTAACTCCCCATAAAAATTTTCCTTATGTAATTTCTAGAATAATAGTAACACTGTTGGTTAAACCAACACATATTTGACATATGTACGAATCTGCCACAATACCAGTAATATCCATAGAAAGAGTGTTTGCCTCTGAAACTTCCATACTGGATAGAGTTAGCAATCTTCTTGTCTTTCTTATCTAAACAACTATCCTTTCTGCTATTAATCATAATATTATTATTTCAGATCAGTTTTCTTTTTATATTTATTGGAATCAGAATTATTAGAAACATTTTCAGATTCAGAATGTTTAGAAACATTTTTGAACTTAGGATTTTTAAAACTTCTAAATTCTCCACTTTGTTAATCTTGGCTACATACATAACTTTTATAGCTTTATTCTTTTCAGAACCATATCTATATTTCTTATAAACCTTTGAAGGTAACTTTTATTGATCCTTATTAGGTTTCTTCTTGTGATAACTTTCACCAATATAAAAGATGTAGTTTTTGAAACTTGTACCATTCTGTTCATCTCTAGAAAGTTTTTATTGAAAAAGTTCTAACTCTTATTCTTTTTTCCTTTAGCTTAACTTCCAAATGTTCATTATGATTCTTTTCTTCTTCAAGAGATTTCTTCAAATCATTAATCTCCACCAACATCTTATTATTTTCCTTTGAAAAGATTTATTGAGTTTTTGTTGAGGAACATTCATCTTCCAACTTCTTGTTTTGATTTTCAATCCTTCTAATCTTTATCAGAAATTCTTTCAACTCTTCTTTCAAATGAAATTAAAGTTGAGTTTCTTTTTTATCAGAGCCACTACTTCCAAATTATTTATCATTCACTATTGTAATAAAAGTATTCTCACTAACATACTCATCAAATATTTCTAATTCACTATTATTGTCTTATTCTTCTTCATCTTTAGATAAGAAACTTATTATTTTGTATTTGAATAACTTTTTATCTTTCCATTTAACAAAAGATTTATATTTATCTCTCTATTTATTTCATGATCTTCTTAACCTTCTTTCTTCTTCATCACTATCCTCTTCTTTATTTCATAGAGTATAATTAGATTAAAAGTTCCTAGTGGCTCCGCATTCAAAACATATCAAGGGAAGTTTAACTTTGTATTATCTATACCTCTTCTCACATTTTTAGAAAACAAGGATAAAATATCATCAAGATTTTTACATACCTCATTTTCAAAATCAGAATCAATAACTTCTTCTTTAATAAGATTCTTCTTTGACTTCTCTTTCTTGGCATCCTTGAAAAAAATTTCTCTATCAACTTTTTTTTTCTTTTCATATCTTTCATCCTTCTCATTTCATAAGTGATGAAAGTGATATGAAAACTATCTAGAGATAATTTTTTGTAATCTCTATATTCTAATAAAGAAACTTTAATATCAAACTTGTCAGGAAGTATTCTCAAATTTTATTCAAAAACTGTATAATCTTCTAAACTTTCACTAATACATTTGATAGTTTTGAAAATGTCATTTACCCTGGTAATAAGTACCCAACAGATTCATACTCACCCATTTTCAAATCTTCACACTTCAGCCTCTAGATTTTTAATTTCTCCTTCTTCAATTTTTTATTTCCTTCCTATATGTTTTTTAGCTTATCCCATATACCTTTAGCTGTGAAAACACCTTTCACCCTTATAAATTCACTTTTAGAAAGTGATGATAGTAAAAAATTCTTGGTCCTTCCATCATTCTCAATATTTTTCTTATCAAAAGATGTAAGAGAAACTTTTTCATCAATAGGAGGAAAACCAAATATTGTAGCTTCAAGAACATCATATCTAAGATACATAAGATAAGAAAACATTCTATCTTTCTAGATATGATAATTCTTACCATAAAAAACCGGAATACCCTTAACGTTCACACAATTAAGATTCTCCATAATAACTTCAGCAAATAATAAAATAAGGGAATATTTTCTCTGATACCAATTGTAAATGCCCAATCAAGATATTTGTATCACTAATAGGGAGAGAGGGTGAATCAGTGATGTCTTTTTTCTTTTATATTTCCTTTCTTAGGAAACAACATTCACCTCATATTAAAGATTACTTTCCCAACTAAAAAAAATTCAAACACATATCCACAGGAACACAAGAATTTACAAGTTTCACTATTCAATAATAATAACTACATCCTTGTTATGGTTTGGAAATGATCTAATACCTCAAAATCCACTGGAAAACAATCCTTTGCGTGAATACAATGATTAGGATGTTCCCTTTCACTCATGTAACACTATGTAAAAAATTAAATAGTGTGTGTGATCCTTCTAGAACAAATGATTTAATACAAAGTTTTGTAACAAAACATGTTATAATGATTCTTTATAAACTTTCACAAATATAAACTTTCAAAACAATTATTCACTTTCTTACCCAAAAGATGGTAAGAACTTCCTGGACTTTGTAATAAAACTTAGTCTGATTCTCTTAGTTTGATTGCTCAATATGGAAAATATATAGCTCTATTGAAATACAATTAAGACAATATTGAACTACTAATTCTTCAATCTAAAAATCTAAATATGATAATCCTACCCAATATGATAACCGACTAAATAAGATAATCAATGATCGGATGAATACATTGAAATCTTGTCTCTTCTCCTTTCTCTTCTATCTGACATGACTTCTTCAAGAAATAAAATCTGGAAACCACTTCTTCTCACTAGAAATTATTCAGAGCTCCGCCTTCTCTCTTATTTTATATGAACAATACATCTATCAGAAAGTACAAGGTACTTTCCCTTTTATACTCGCCCTAAAAAAGGTTTGGGTAGGATTCCTAAATTTTTTCCCTCTCAACAAAATTACCCGGAATAATACATTTTTTTTGAATCTTATGTGCATCTTGACTTCATCAACATTTCTCAACTCTTATAATTTCTACTTGATCCTTCTCCAATATTCTAAAAACTTCATATTGATTCTGAGTTCCTTTACAAACATCAGTCCGATTCTGATTCTCCATTATGATTTGTCAATATGATATCTTCATTTCAATATGGGCATTTGGTCACTTAGATTTTATTGAACCCTTTGCAAAAAAATTAGAATTTAAGATATCTCACTACATTTCTCTACATCAATTAAAAACAAACATATTCTACTTCAAACTTCTTTAAGTTTCTTGATCCATTTTTCAACACCTTTAAAAAACATTTAAACAAGGCTTCTCTTCTTCTTATTTCCTCCAGAACGATAATCCTAAATTTTATTAATTTATCAACATCATATTACTTCTATTTATCAGTCTCAGCTTCATTTAGATAATTAGAGTCAACTTTAATATAATGGCTCCTGACCTATTTGAAATAAAAACAATTCAACCTTATGTATGGTTGACTACATTTTTTATCATTCTATGACATTTCTTTTTGAATTGTCTCTAATAATCTCAGTTCCTTTATCATAGGTCCCAACATTTCCTTATGAAAACAATTCCAACTTTAATGAATATGATGGTATACCAAATATGATGGACTATTGTCAGCAACTTCTTCCTTTTATTCATTACGATTATCCTTCTTAGTCATTAAATAAACCTGCATCTGAAAAAATCATTACAATGATCTTGAGATTACAAAACTTTAGCTTCACCAATTTATTCTTTCACAAACTTTAGTTTATATCATGACTACTTTCATGAATTTTATACCATTTAATATTAGCTTTAGCATCATCTGACTTGCTAAGGAAAGTATTGCAACTTCCCTATCTTCCATCAACAACTTTCTTTCCAATAATCCTCAATACAATTTCCTGAAAATGATTGGAAGAATATTTTTCTCTCCCTTTCTTTAATCAAGACTATATCACAAATTTCACAACTTACTTATGATTTGTGGGAAATACAAAACAAAAAAGCATCATTAGATTTATATTGGAGTCAGGCAGAATTCGATGTAGCAAAGACTCCGATGTAGCACCTCATTGTGATCTTTTCTTCCATTTCGTACCCGAGGTGAGTCTGATAAACCTTTTCATTCAAAAAAAATATTCTCATTACAATGGAATTTATAAACCATTGTGAGTTCAATTTCCTGAAAATGATGGTTAGTACGATTTTACAAAGCTTTTACAAAGTGAATTAATTTACCCTTTTTGACAACAAAAGACAACCCACTTGTAAAAAAAACTTCTTCTTACTTCCAAAAACCTTCTCCATCCAAATTGGTACCAACATGTTTTAGGAGAGAATAAAATGTATACAGATAGACAAGGTGAATATAGAATAAATTCAAAACCAATACATGTTAAAAAAACTTGACCCACTACTCAAATTAGCCTAACCTAACAACCAAACAATGTTCAATAAATCATTAAGACAATAATAAACATACACAATGCATGATTTATAGAAATATTGAAGGTGGAAAAAAATCTAGGGGACACATCGGTTCTATACAACCAAATAACCCTTAAGAATTAATTAATTTCAACATAAGAAATACACAAATTAAAATAAATTTAAACATAATAAAGATGATCATGGATATAAATTCAATACCCAACATCAAAGACACTATTTATTCCTCTGTTCATCTTCTTCTCACATGGAGATGGATTAAGGATCCACTATTAAGGGGGAAGGGTGGCGGTGAGGGGGAAGGGTCAGCGGCGAGGGGGAGAAATGGTGGGGCGATGATGAGGGGGATCAACAGTAAGGAGGATTCGAGGGAGAGAGGGGTTAGTGGCTTGGGCTTGGGCTCAGGGGGCTCGAGGGAGAGGGGGGGGGGGGGTTGATGCCGAGGGCTGAGATTTGTGGGGGTATGGGGAGAAGGGGCTACCACCAAAAAAATATGGGATAATCCCAATGACGATGGCTCAAGCTTGTGTAAGAATCCAATTCTTCCTTTGAGGTACGAGTCCTTTTTTCGGGTTGTTTTTGAAAAAAGGGGGAAAACATGCCTATCACACACCATGACTTGGTGTTACACACCGTGTAATCCAATCACATGCCGTGTAAATATATGGTCGTGTAATGGGCGTACATGGAATGTAAGGATGCCATCAAGGAAGATAGAACCATCCAAGTACATGTCGTGTACTTACCAGTACATGTCGTGTACTGATGTCAGTAAGACTTTTTAATGACGTGGAAAGGAAGTTTGTGAAAATGGGAAAATAAACTATATAAATGATGTGTATATTTAAGTACATGTCATGTAATTTATTTTTTTGGTTAAAATGGGCAATAAACTCATCTCCTTCTCCTGGACAGAACCCCCTCCCCTGGTTCACGAACAACAATGCCAGACAGACGGAGTTTTGCCTCTTGTTTCTTTGTCCGAAGCCCGATTTGAACACTGTCAGATGCATTGGAACCCAATCGGCAATCTATCGATTCTTCTTGATAATTTATTTGTAATTTCTTTTCTCAAACTAGTTATTTAACCTTGAGAATTTATGCTCATTATATAGATCTACCACGTTCTAGGCTGAATTAGAGGCTGATGCTGGATGAGGAGAGTCATACGAGTACGAGGTAGGTGGTGCATACCTTGTTTTGAGTTTTCATAGACATTTGGGGGTTGCATCTTTTTATCTCAATGATGGGTATTGATTGAGACCCTTGTTATTTCATATTTAATTGACCATGTGCCTTGTGGGATCCGTTAGGCATTCCCTTACCTTGATTATACGAGTGAGGTCGGGTTAGAGGTCGTCGCTCCATGGGATATTTTGGTCGGGGTTTCCAAAATGGTTATAATTGTTTTATTTTTTTTAAACTACTATGTTTAAATTGTTTAAACTTCATTAAGATAATGAGAGGCATTCAAGACCTCAGTGCTGCTAAAGTTATAGTTGATAGCTATTTCAATTCAAATTGTTTGAATTGAATTGCTTGTTTACAAGTGTTTTAATGTGATATATATATATATATAATTGTTTAATTGCATGTGTTGAGACCCTTTGGTTTGTGATAGGCTTGACCCGAGGTTGGAATGGCATGGCCATTGATATTGAGTGATGTTGATCACTGGTTGGGCATGGCCCGAATTTTATTGGGTGGTTTTGACAATGAGATTGGGTGTTGTGGACATCGGTTTGAGGCAGTGTGGCTGTCAAGTTGGGCATGGATTAGGATAATTGGATGGCATGGACATCGGATTTGAGTGACATGGTTGCACGGACATGAGGTTCCAAAGATGGTGTGGATTTGGTTCTTTATTTAGTGATTACCGCTCACCTATGATAGCCAAAGTGCCAATTGAGTTGTGTGCACATAAGTAGAATTCATGATGAGGTGGGTTTGACTACTTGTGTGGGTAGAGGCTCCTGATAGTTGCGGTTTAGGTAATTATGGTTTGGGGGTTCTTTCTATAGAAAGCCACGTCGAAGGTGAGGAGCCTTCGATGGATAGAGATGAGGTTATCAGTTTGGGGGCTGAGGCTCGCCATGCTTGAGGCCATGTGCCTGAATATTTATTTGAGGACATACACAGCTGTTCCTCTGGTTGTCATTCCATTGTCTGATGTCATCTTACGAGCAGGGGTCCTTTGGATTGGGATACTATTGTTTGGCGTGCCTTCGGGACGTCGGTACTTCGATACATGCAGTGTAAGGAGGCACATGGTCCCGAGTTATGTGAATGTGGTGGAACCTGAGGGATCTCCTTGGACCTTGTGACTATAGGAGTACCTTGGGCCATGGTTCAAGGACTCTCTTTGCTTATGAGATTCTGGCATTGGTTGAAGCAGGTGACACTCCCTGGTGGTTGCTGAGCACTAGTAGAGATTGTATTTATTATTGCATTGAACTGTTTACCATTATTAGTGTTATTTTCTGCTTAAAAACTTATGATAGGTACACACCATTGGGTGGTATCCTATTGATATTCGTCTCACACCCTACACGGGCCCTTCTGGATGCATGTAGACTTTATGCATTTATGTACAGGTAAAGGATCATCTTTAGGAGTTAGGTTGTAGTATTGTTTGGCATGGAGATTGAAATGGACCTTGAGGTCATTCCTAGCTAGAGTTTTATTTTTTTAATTTTCTTTCCTGTATCAGTATGCTTATTCTTATATGTAGCTACAATAGTTAGATATGGGTTCCCTTTGTGTATTGACATGTATAAACTTCTATGGAAGCATTCCTTGTTTGTTTTAGTAGTGGTTACAAGTGGTGTTTATCATGATCATATGTTTACTTTCCACTATAGTTATTTCTATATTGCTTTCGCTGTTTATCTACTATTGGATGTGCTTTCGCTCTGTGGGTCTAGTTCGAGTCTGCTAGGTCGTTTATTTTCCACTGCATGTTATGTTATTATACTTGGATTGGTACCTTTATCTTCCTCCCAGAGGGTATAACCTCCCCAATATACCTATTTACACCCTCACTGCAAGTCGAAATCCTTTAGAGTTTAGGGAGGTGTGCCTAAGGTCAGTAACACCTAGCCTGATAGCACTGTCCAGGTGGTTTTTTGGGTTTGGGATGTTACAAAGTGGTATCAAATGAGTTTTTGACTAGGATTTAGTAGTAAATTTTGACTAAATACTAATGATATTGAGACTTACTTTTCTTTTCTACTGGTTTAATATTTGGGATATGGTAGAATGGAGATAGGTTGTAATTGGAACTGGGTTTCTAGCTTGTTCTTGGGTGCCTGAAGCCCTAGGTACGAAGAACTAATCATGTTGCCTTGGGTGGGTTATGCTGTTTTTCTTTTTCTCGTATTACAGTTTATATGGTTTCCACCTTGGCGGATGACTTTGATTTTTATGATTATTGGTTGTGATATGTGACCCTTGACCCGGTGAGGTAAGGGGGAATTGGACCTTGGCCCAAGAAGTCAATGCATGGTTGTTTGGATTTTAAAAGGCACATTTTAAGGGTATTTCAATTTCATATATGCACGTATGCTTTGTGAAGTGATAATACCATGTGATGTATTTCAATTTCCATGTGAAAAAGTTGAAATGCTTGATAGAATTTCTTGTTTTATGCAATGTGATATACCGTGCTTTAAATTTATGTGAAATTGCATGTGGAAGGGAACTTGGTCTTAGCTCTTATAGGAGAATTCATGTACTATGGTTGAGGTGATTTTGATCACTAGGATTGGGCGACTCGGTCGTCAGATTGAAGAAACGATGGTTATAAAGGTGGGCATGGCCCAAGGATTTATACTTGGCTCTATTGAGGGTGGGTAAGGAGGTTATGAGACTGGGATGCTGTGGGGTATGGTTGTAGTGGGGAAGAGTAAGGGTAGTGGGGATGTGATGACTCTTTACTACTTGTCCTATCCACGTTGAATATATTGTTATACATGGGATATCTGACCATTTATGGTATTTAGTGGGTTCCTCCTAAACAGCTTGATGGGGCGTCAGGCAGGTGATGGTACAGTGTTGCATGAGCATGATCAGGTTCAGACCCCTGAGGGATAGGTAGAGCATGAGCTACAGGTATAGGCTCAAGGGAAGGATTAGGTTTAGGATCTAGTGTAGGAAGAACAACTATTGGGTTTGACAACATTTGGGCTGTGGCTCGACGAGCAGCTCTGATCTAGTCTGGTACGTGCTTTGCATGGGATCAATAGAGGTTCTCATGGAATAGATCCCTCTATGACTTAACTTACTTGGGAGTTCCATTCGCAGCACCCACCACTTTTTCAGGGTGAAGGTGGTCCATAGGCAGCTGATAATTGGATATAAATCATGTAGATGATATTTAAGAAGCTCGAGATGCCTCTAGGGTGGAGGGTCAAGCTGGTGACATAAATGGTTAGAGAGCCGATGAAGCACTAGTGGGATGTGTAGGTTCGGGCTTTTAGAAACGAGGGATTGGCCTGGAAGGTCTTTGAAGAAAAATTCTTTGAGCACTTTTTTCCTCATACACTAGGGGCAGAGATAGCTCTGGAGTTCTTAAGCCTTCAGTAGGGTTACATGTCTGTCATGAACTATGAAATTACTTTCACTGATCTATATCACTTTGCACCATGTATGGTAAGTAATGAAACCTTGAGGGTGAGGTGCTTCAAATATGGCTTATGACATGCCATATGGGTGTAGGTAAACATCTTTAGGTTGGCCTCATTCTCAGAGGCAGTGAATTAGGTGCTCATAACTGAGGGTAACTTGATGGATAGGTCTCAATTGGGCTGAGCGGTGGCTTTAGGTGATGGTTCAGATGATAGGAAACAAGGATGGGATGAGTTTTAGTAGGGCGTTCAGGCCAAAGACTCAGCTATACCACCTTGTGGAAGTTCTATAGTGGTTTACTTTTAGTGTGGGTAGCCAGGGCATGTCCGGACCCAATGCGATTGACCTCCAAAGGAGTGTCGGGCATGTGGTCAGGTTGGTCATCTTGAGAGGTTCTGCTGGTAGCCCTCTCAGACAGCCGACAGATAGGGACCGAAGTAGACACAAGCTTCAGAGGTCGAATCAGGATCAGTACCAGGTGAGAGTAGCTAAGGTTTAGTTTCATATAGAGGATGTGGTAGAGATAGTGGGACCCAACCATGGGGTTAGTGGCTGGTGACTGGTGTAGCACCACTGGGAGTTCAGGCTTCAGGCAGCCATGTGTCAGGCCAGATGCACGTCGTGGAGTTTATAGGGGCTAAGCAGACTGGTGAGCCGATGATGGTCAAAGGTACTTATCATGCATGGTCATAGTTTTTTTTGCTTTTTTTTTGGCATGACTTGTCAAGGCATGTCTGTTTTGAGCGCACGAGGTGCACAAGTTGTATATAGACTGACCATATCCTGGTCAGTGGATTGGAACCATCTCGGGTGCGTTCTTATATATATATATATATATATATATATATATATGAGTTTATTGGCATCAGGAGCATCGTTGAATACGGGGTTACTTGAGGTGATAAGGCATCAGGGCATTGTTGGATGCAGGTTACTTGAGGTGCCTTGGGCATCAAGGCATCAATGATGCAGTTATGATTGAGGTACAAGGCACTAGGCTGTTTTGAGCATCCATGGGATGCAAGAACTCATTATTCCATGGGTTCCATGGGCTCAAGGTAGGAACTGATATGGTGTGGGATATGATTGGGTTTCGAAAGTGACACAGGAGCATCTGATGAGGTGTAGGGGTAACAATGCATCACGGGAAGACCATGGGTCCAGAAATAGGATGTTGGACCTTGATTGATTTGAGTTTTGGGCTGGAGTTGTTATGGAGTGTTTCTTCTCTACCCTTGGAAGGGAAATTTAGATATGAATTTCTTTAAGGGGGGAAGCTTGTAAGAACTCGGTTCTTCCTTTGAGGTACGGGTCTTTTTTTCAGGTTGTTTTTGAGAAAAGGGAGAAAACATGCCTGTTACATGACATGACTTGGTGTTACAAACCATGTAATCCAATTACACATCATGTAAAGTTCTGTCCATGTAATGGGCATAAATTTCATGTAAGGATGTCATCAAGTAAGAGAGAACCAACCAATTACATGCCGTGTACTTTCCAGTACACACCATGTACTGATGTCGGCAAGAATTTTTAATGATGTGGAAAGGAAGTCAGTGAAAATGGAAAAATCAACTATATACACATCGTGTATATTTAATCACATATCGTGTAATTTGTTTTGGTTAAAATGGGTAGTAGCCTCATCTCCTTCTTCCGGACAGAACCCTCCTCCCTTGGTTCACAAATAGCAGCACCGGGCGGAGTTTTGCCTCTCATTTCTTCATCTAAACCCTGATTTGAACACCGTCAGATGCATTGGAACCCAATCAGTAAGCTCTAAATTACTCTTGATTGATTCTTCATAATTTATTTTCTTGACCTAGTTATATAACCTTGATCTTTTATGCTCATTATATAGATCTACCCTATTCTAGGCCAAATTAGAGGCTGATGCTGGATGAAGAGAGTTGTATGAGTACGAGGTAGGTGGTGCATACTTTGTTTTGAGTTTTCACGAACATTTGGGGGTTGTTACTTTTTAGTGAAATGATTGGTATTTAGAGAGACCCCTATTATTTCATATTGATTTGACCATGACCATGTGCCTTATGGGATACCGTTGGGCATTACCTTACCTTGATTATGTGAGTGAGGTCAGGTTAGAGGCCGTCGCTCCATGGGATATTTTGGTTGGGGTTTCCAAAATGGTTATAATTGTTTTTTTATTTTAAACTACTATGTTTAGTTTTTTAATATTTATTAAGCTAATGAGAGGCATTCGGGGCCACATTGCTACTAAATTTATAACTTATAGCTAGTGCAATTTAAACTGTTTGAATTAGATTGCTTGTTTACAAGTGTTTTAATGTGATATATATATATATATATATGTATGTATGTAATTGTTGAATTGAATGTGTTGACACCCTTTGGTTTGTGACGAGCTTGGCTCGAGGTTGGGATGACATGACCACCAGGATTGCGTGATGTTGATCATTGGTTGGGCATGGCCTAAATTTTCTTGGGTGGTTTTGACAGTAGGATTGGGCATCGTGGATGTCAGTTTGAGGTAGTGTGACTGTTAGTTTGGGAATAACCTAGGATACTTGGATGGAATGGCCACAGGATTTGAGCAACATGGTCATAGGGGCATGAGGTGCCATAGATGGTGTGTCTTAGGTTCTTTATTTGGTGATTTCCGCTCACCCGTGATGGCTAAAGTGTCTATTGATTCATGTGCATGTAGGTAGACTCTGTGATGAGGTGGTTTTGACCACTTGTGTGGGTAGAGGACCTCAATAGTTACATTTTAGGTAATTGTGTTTTGGGGGTGCTTGCTACAGAAAGCCTCGTGGAAGGTGAGGAGCCTTCAGTGGATAACGATGTGGCTATCAGGTTGGGGACTGAGTCTCGCAGTGCTTGAGGCCATGGGCTTGGATATTTATTTGAGGACAAACATCATTTTTCCTCCAGTTATCGTGCCATGGGATGATGTGAGATTATGAGGATGTGTCCTTTGGACCAGGATAATATTGTTTGGCGTGCCTTCAGGACGTCGGTACTTTGAGACATGTAGTGTCAGGAGGCATGCAGTGCTGAGCTATGTGAATGAGGTGGAACCTAAGGGTTCACCTGGGACCTTGTGACTACAAGAATAACTTGGGCCATGGGTCAAGGACACTATTTTCTTATGATATTTCGGTATTGTAAGAAGAAAGTGACACTCCTTGGTGGCTGCTGAGCACTAGTAGAGATTATATTTATTATTGCATTGAATTTTCTACCATGATTAGTGTTATTGTTTTCTTAAACACTTATGCTTAGTCCACACCATTGGGTGGTATCCTGCTGAGATTTGTCTCAAACCATATATTGTCCCTTCAGGATGTGTGTAGACTTTATGCATTTATGAATAAGTAAAGGATAAACTTTAGAAGCTGGGCTATAGTACTGTTTGACATGGAGATTGGCATGGACCTTGAGGTCGTGCCTAACTAGATTTTTACTTTTGTTTAGCTTTCTTTACTGTATCAGCATGATTATTCTTATATGAAGCTATAATGGTTATCCATGGACACCCTTTGTGTATTGACATATATGAACTGCTATGAAAGAATGCCTTTTTTATTTTATTAGTGGTTATAAGTGGCGTTTAGCATGCTATTCTATTTACTTTCCATTGTAGTTGTTTCTATATTGCTTTTGTTGTTTATCTACTATTGGATGTTCTTCTGCTCTGTGGGTCTGGTTTAAGTCTTCTAGGTTATTTATTTTCCTCCACATGTTATGCTATTATTCTTTTACCAGTACCTTTATATTCCTCCCAGAGGGTATAGCCTCCCCACTATACCTGTTTACACCTTCGCTACTAGTCAGAATCCTTTGGCATTCAGGGAGGTGCACCTAAGGTCAGTAACACCTGGCCTGATAGCACTGTTCGGGTGGCTGTTTGGGTCTAGTACATTACATCTTGGGGGGATCAGGGGGATAGGGGGTGGGGGAGTGGGGTTTAGGGGGGGGGGAGTCGAGGAAGAAGCATATTTTAAAAAAATGTAAAATATTTAGTGATAGTTATTAAGAAACCATCATTAAATTTTGTTGATTTTTTTAGCAGCGGTTTCTTAAAGTGCTGCTAAAAAAATGCCACTAATAGATAATTTTGGTGTAGTGCATATATCAATTATTGAAAACCCCACATGAAATCTAGACACTAAAATAACACACTAGTGGAAATAGGTCACCAGAAGTGGATCCTCTCAATGTCAATGTATCAGAATTTGGAAGAAGTAACTTCACCATAACCACCACACCAACTTGCATGTACTCAGACTTATTTACTCCAACTAACACAAACATTAAACTAGAGAAAAGTAAATACAAGCATGTAAAATTAAACAATAAATGTTCAATGTGGTTTGGAATTTCATCCTACATCCACAAGGAGAAATCATCACAATCTTTCATTATATCAGAAGTACAAAGTTACAATCTTCTGTTACTTGGTAGACACATATATCACTAACTCGTATGATTTTTTGGAATCTTAATAAATTCACACCACACCCTAAATATATATGGTTTCACTCTATTAATAGGTTTCACTGAATTTCTATATTCTTGAGCATCCATCCGCTACATTGTGAAACTGCCTACACCTTATGGTTTTCCTTAGTTTGACTACCTATCATCGGTAAGTCAACAATGTTTCTTATGCCTCACTCTTTTCTACAAATTCCATGGTAATAATGATTCAAATTTTTTACTTTATACTTCCAGTAACCACAACACCTGCCAAAATTTTGGTGATATGGTCATCTGTCGAGCATTTATCAGAAGCACATAATATTTCAAACAATATATTGCCACACCGCTAAATCCCAATGCCACTCCAATAATAAGGTTAAAGGGTTATAGAGAGTTCCTCCTTCTAAAAAACTTATCCATCACTTGAAGCATCTTCAAAATCCCAACAATATATCACTTGAATACAACTTCAAGGATTCCAAAACATACTCCAACACTTTGAAAACACCACCCTTTGTACTTATACTGCATATAATACTTCTCCACTCTCCCTTCCATTCACCCTGAAGGTTTCGAGCATAGTGTAAATGTTAGATGGGGCATGGACAACATTGTTTTATATCATAATCGATGATTAATCTGAGATTTATATGACGATAAATGTCATAATCAATGAGATTGAATAAAATAATATAGATAATGCATAAATATCTAAACCAAAATGCAAGATCACCATATATTATTTATAATTAATATAAGAAATTAAATAATTAACTTGTGAAAAAATTCTTTCTTCATTGATAGATCAGACAATGTCTCTACATCATACCATCGTTGCATTGTAGTAATCAATAATAGATTCTCTCTAGTGGTGATCCACATGTATTCCATGAACCTCTGAACATTGTCGTAGGTATATCCAAGTACTAGCACAACATATCCAAATGCTTGCATCGTTCACCTTTGATCACCCCAATAACCGCTTCAAGGAAGGGTTTTTTCAATATCTAGACTTGATAGTGGTGGAGGAGGAGGATCGCTCTCTATTCTTGAGAGTGTTATTAGAGAGGGATCTCTCTAGGGCCTTGAGAGGATTCTCTATAGATCTCATTATGAAAAACACAAAATTAATTGGCTCGATTAAGAAAATAATATAATTGAGTTTATATACTACTAGGGTTAAAAAATAATAATTGCACATGTACCCTTTATTATTTCTATAATCCCTGTGGAACCCCATGCCTATAATAATAATAATAATAATAATAATAATAATAATAATAATAATAATAATAATAATAATATTATTATTATTATTATTATTTCTTAACATGATCTAAACTTGCGAATTAAATTAAATATTATTTATTCAAATAATATTCAATGTGTATTATTTATCAACAATCCATTAAACTCGTTTTTCCATTACTCCACAATATTTATCAATCCTTGAATAATGGCTATTTATTTAATAAATAAACACCACTACATTATTTTCCAATAAATAAATAAATTTTATATTCACTAAATAACAAATAAATATTTATTAAATATTCTGATCACATAATATTATCTCGAATAACTGGTGATGGAATATATATGATCAAGAGAACATGAATAATTATTAAACCACATGTGAGAATAATATTTATTCAACTTGTTAAATAATAAATAATAATATATTATTTAACTAAGATTCTGGATACACTTAGTGAATGACTGTAACGTCCTGACCTGGACTCCACTAAATGGTGCCCTGAGCCGGTGGGTCACATAGACTCAAGCACACATCCCCATACATCAAAGGTTACCAACTAGCTGTGAGGGCCTAGGGTGTGTCTATGAGGAGACTATGACATCATGTCAAAGTGTAACACAATAGTAGTAAACATACCAGTCAATAATGGAAGTAGTAAATCAATCATACAGAAGATAAACATCTAAGAAAGGTATATATAAACAATGTCAAAAGTAACCTCATATACAAAATTATGTATCATTTCATGTCTATAAAAATCTATAAAACAATTATACAAGAATATAGTAAATACATGTATCAAAATACCAAAAATACTAAAAAGAAATATCCCAGATAGCATCATGAGCCTCATCTTAGTCATATGCTCCCCTGCTCCTAAGCATAACACAAATCAAGCATGGTACTGTGGGAACTTGCCCCGATTCCTACCTACATCCATGGAGACTATTTAGGTACCCAATGATGGCCCAAATAGGTTGTGAGATAACACTCAATAGTCCACCACCAACGATGTCTATAACATATCTAGGCTGTGAAATACAAACAAAAATAGTGTGAAATGTATATCACATGTATAACAGAAATGAAACAAAGTGCCCATGGCATATGTGATACAAGTAAAGTGAAACTGTCTATCCATACACGGATCCCTGCGACAACAGTCATGCCCCCAAAGCAAGAGCAGCGGTAAAAGAAATAAGCAAGTAGTATTGCCCAATTTACCCACTAGAGTCAAATACCCATACCAAGGATACTTGAAAAATATGCCAAAAATATCTACAAAAACCTCATCATGCATACAAGTGTAAAAAAACTACCACAACCACATCGTATAATCAAGTAAAAAATATCCATCATAGCCTCTATGTATAATCAAGTCATCCACAATAATCGCGTTGTGTAATCCAAAGTGTTAGACCACGAAGGTCCGAATTGAAGGTATAGAAGACTAAGGCATCCTCATCGAGTCCCAAGAGTATCTCGATGAAAACCCAGTAAAGAATTTGGTGGGGTTTAAGGATAATGTCAACAAACCATGACCACTATGATCCCAAGCAATCTAGATCCAAGTGGTAGAAAGGCCCAAGGCATCCTATGAAATCAAGACCTAAGGAGAAAACAGGTCCAAGACATCCACTACCACAATCAAGATCCATGGGAGACATGTACATGTCATCTAATAGAATCAATACCCAAGGTATACTAACCAAGTAATACACTACCATTATTCATTCATCATATCATTTAATTCATCATTCAGAAGCATTTATATTTCATGAGTTTACCTACTCATTTCCACAATTTCTTTAAAATCCATTTAAACAATTAAATCAATCATCATCATGTTATCACTGGGAAAAGGAGGAAAACCTTATTATAATCATTAAATTCAATTCAAATAAATTAATAAGGCTTACTTTAACTAGGAAAGCTCACTTTCACCCAATAGGGTGGTAAAACAATAGGTGGGTACAATGGAACACTCCATGGGTGACCTAGGTTGGGGAAAAAACCTCCAATAAATCTCAAAGGAATTAGTGGGCATCCCTAATAGGTTCCAAATCATTCAATTCAACCATTTAACAAATTTATGGGGAACTTATAGAAAGTTATACATTTGACACATCGACAATATGGCTTATAAAACACCAAACCATATGGGAAAAGGTATAGACCACTGACTGTAGGTTCATAGCAGAGCAATCATCTAGTATCGAGCTCTGATTCGGTCCAGATCAGGAGAAAAAAGAAGAATAGAACAAAAGCCTAAAAATAGGACACATTAGATTTCACCTAAATAACTACATATATACCAAGTCAAATGAAGAATGACACAATAGGAATGAAGAACTCACTAATGCAAATCCAACGAGACTGACAATGTTCAATTCTGAGTTTGGATAGGGATATGGGATCAAAAGTCATGGAATATTTTCAAAGGGGAGATCTCAATGCCTCAAGGTTATCCAATAGAGGAGAAAATAAATAGATTAAGGTTTTAAATATTTTTAAGGGAAAAATATTAATTTCACCAAGAAAACTGGGCCGCACGATTTGGATTCACGGTTGGACAAACCGTGTGACAATTGTTCACCCTTCACTACTTTTAGGGGAACCTTGCATGGTTTCATGCGCATGATTTGGAAAACCATGCACAAACCACGTCTCATCCACTGTTAAAAACTTAAGAGCCTCATGCATAGGCATGTTCCCCCTTCCGCATAGTTTCCTTAAACTTTGCACCTCCTAACATAGGACTGGACCACCTCACATGGTTAGAAGTAAATGTGTATCCTACCCTGCACAATTTCTTCTAACCGTTCATCCTATCTTTTTTTTTCAAAAAACTATGCTACAGACTCTGAATAAGACCTAGAAACCCATGATACACCCATGATCACATTAGGTTCTCACATTAGTCCATAAATAAGGATTTAAACTAAAAAAATGATCTATACATTGTAGAAAAACCTAGTATCTTACAATCTTACCCCTTAAAACAATTCGTCCCTGAATTACCCTTCCAAGGGTGGTCAAGAATCACTTAAGAATAGTTCTGGCCACTGAGCACATATATCTCCCTCCCTATCCCAAGTCTCATCCTATAAATGGTTGTGCTGCCATAACACCCGTACTAGAGGAACCGACTAGCCTCATAGAACCTTCATGCTCCTATCAATGATGCCAATAAGATACTCCTCAAAGGACACATCTACCTATAACTCCACCTCATATGGATGCAAAGCATGAGATGAGTTTGAGTGATAACGATTTAGTTGAGATACATCGAAGATGCCGTGCATGGTTTGATACCTATGAGGTAATTGCAATCGATAAACTACCAGCCCGAATCTCTCCAAAATCTCGAACAACCTGAAATATCATGGTAAAAGATTTCCCAATCTCCTAATCTGTCTATTTTCCAACCTCGGTAAGATATGCAAAAAACCCGATCCCCAACCTCGAACTCCAAAGGTTATAAACGATGATCAATGTAAGATTTATGTTGAGACTATGTTGAATCCATCCACTTTCTGATCAACTGGACCCTCTCATAAGTCTCCTGCATGAGACACGATTCCAGTAAAACCACCTCACCTTCCTCTAACCAGAACAAGGATGATCGATATGGAATACCATACAAATCCCCATAAGGTGTCATCTATATAGTTTTCTGATAACTATTTTTATAGGAAAAATAAACCAGGAGAATATGTCTCTCCCAAGAACCCCAAAAATCTAGGACACATGCTCGCAGCATGTCCTCATGCACTTGAATCGTGCAATCTGACTGGACATCAGTCTAAGGGTGGTATGCTGTGATCAAAAGCACCTATATACCCAAATCCCTCTACAAACTCTACCATAAATGAGACATAAATTGGGCATCACTATCTGATACAATGGTCTGAGGAACCCCATGAAGTTGTACTATTTAACAGATATAAAAACTCCCAAGTTCATCCACTAAGAAGGTCTCCCTAATTGGTAGGAAATGAGAAACCTTTGTGATCCTGTCCAAAAAAACCTAAAAATGCATCACTGCCTCAAGGAGACCTTGGAAAATCTATCATGAAATCCATCGCGATATCTTCTCATTTCCACTCACGAATGGGTAACTATTGTAAAAGTTATATTGGTCACTAATGTTCCACCTTCACCTTCTAACAAGTTGAACACCTCATAAAAAAATTAATTACCTCACGTTTCATCCCTGAACACCAATATTAGAGACATAAATCATGATACATATTAGTAATTTCGAGATGAAATACCCAAACCGAGGCATGAAATTCCTGCATCAACTGCTTGTGTATGTCCGCTGGGACCTAAATACGGCCATGAATACACATGATCTCATCCTCAACTATGGCCCAAATAGGAGGTAGGTCCTCATCTTCCACACTCTATCGCAGGAATAGGACCTTTGAATCCAATAGCTGTCTCATCCTCACTCTATCTATAAGTGTAGAGGTCATAGATAAGGATGAAATAAAAGCCTTCCCTTGGATATTATGCACCTACAAGTGCATATTTAAAAACAAATCCATAATTTTCTACTCCCTACTGGACACCTGAACTGTATTTATCCAAGTCCTCCTTCTTAGTGCATTGGACACTACATTGACCTTCCCAGGTGTATAAGAAAGCTCAAAGTTAAAATAATTTAGGTACTCAAACCACCTTCGATGCCTAAAATTAAAATCATTATGTGTAAATATATACTTGAGGATTTTCTGGTCCATGTACACCACACAATTCTCTCCTAGTAGATAATGTCTCTAACAACGCAAATCCTGAACAAGTGCAGCTAACTCTAGATCATGAATTGGGTAATTCCTCTCATGTGGCCTCAATTGATGAGACCCATACACCACGACTCTATCTCCCTGCATCAGAAATGCTTCTATCCTGATACTTGATGCATTGAAATACACAATGTATCTTCTACTTGGATCTGGAAGAATTAGGATCAACACTGAAGTTAGTCCCCCTTTTAGCTCCTTAAAGGCTGCCTCACAGGTATACAAAATTTAAACCCTTTTTAGTCAAGTCTTTATAGGTGCTAATAAGCATGAGTAGTCCTGTATAAAATGCATGTAATATACAAATAGCCCCAAGAAACTTTGTATATTAAAGGATTTCTTAGTATTATCCTAGGAAACTACAGATCTCACCTTCTATGAGTTAACTAATACTCCTATCTTTGAGATAATATGACCCAAGAAGTGAATCTTATCCAACCAGAAGTGACACTTTGTGAGCTTAGAATAAAATTGATGCTATCTAAATGTATCCAAAATGATCTCAAGATGTTTGGAATGGTCATATTGATTATAATAATGCACCAAGATATTATCCATGAATACCACAACAAAAGAATCCAGATAAGGATAGAAAACTCAGTTCATCAGTTCCATAAAAATTACTGGTGTGTTCATGAGACTGAATGAAATAACCAAATACTCATATAGAACATACTTGCTATGAAAATATGGATGAGGTATGTATGCAGGTGGAACACATACCTGGAGATAACCTGATCTCAAATCAATTTTCAAGAACACTCAAGCTCCTCGGATCTGATCAAAAGGCCATCTATCTGTGGAAAAGGATACTGGTTCTTAACCATCAACTGGTTTAATTTTTGATAATCCACACATAGCCTAAGGGTACCATCCACCTTTTTTGAAAAAAGGTCTAGCAAACCCTATAGAGATGCATTGGTTCATATAAACCCCTTTTCCTCTAAATCCTATAGCTGCCTCTTGAGATCCTACAACTTCATAGTAGCCATCCTATAAGGAGGAATTGATATTGGTGTAGCTCTTAATACTAGATCGATGGATAACTCCTGTAACATCCCAAGTAAATAAAGAATATGAAAATTTCATATTTATTAATATTTGAGAATTAAATATTAATTTTAATTTAAATGGGATGATATATTCTATGGAGTATCCGACACACAACAATGGGTTTCTCCAAAATCTCATGTTGCACACAAGGCTGAGTCATACTGAAAAATAATAATATAATATTATTTTAAATGGTATTTAATGTATAGCTGTTGTATTGGTGGGAATGAAAAAAACTAACTAAAATATGATTATACATATTTGTTAAATGTTTTTTACATTTATCCAATAAAATTTAGAAGCTTAAAATGTGAATGAATCTAATTTTAATCATAAACACTCTAATATTCTTTAAAGGACCGATTTACCACCTTTTGATGGAGAATCCTTTTTTAAATCGAGTTTTTATCACTTTTATATATTCTATTTGACAAAATAATATTATTATTTAGAATCATGGAATAAAAATTTACTTTGGATGAAATTTTGATATTTTTTCTGATAATGTTTAGTTTTTAATGAATAGTAGAAAATACTGCATTTTAATTCAAAACTGCCTTTTAATCTAATCTATTTATATAGTTAGATTGTTATTTTAATTGGTTTTAAAGTGTATTTGGATTATTTTTTTACCATTTAATCCAATTTTGTTCATTTGAAGTAATTTCACTTTGAAATTGGACATAAACAAGTGTCAATCTTTTGATAGTTATTATTTCTTAAAAACACATTTTTTGTTTTGACAACATGAAATAATTTTAAATTAATTTATGCCACTTATGTGTTTTGAATTTGGAAAAAGGGATTCCATATTTGTAATTAGGAGGTCCAAATTGTGTAAATAGGTAAATTTTATTTTTAAACATTATGAATATTTACTTCAGTAAATATTTTATTTACCATGGTTAAAGGGTAAATATGGTAAATAAGGGTGAAAAATAATATTAAATTATCCGAATATGTGTCCTATTCCAATTGGTTGATACATGTATGAACATGGGTATCCTTGGGTTTATTTTGTGACCCCATGGAGCCACTTATGAGTGATAATGACACTTTATATTAATTAATTTAAAGTAAAGACAAAAATGACATAAACATATATCTTTTAGTAAATCAATTTTTAATGGGGTTATATAAGTTATATCTTTGAATATAAATATTAATTTGAAATATAAACATGTTTCCTACATCATGGTATTTTATTTATAATTTTTAGACATCAAATAAATAAAATTATTTATGACACAATGATGATGCAGTGATTACCTTATTAATGAATGATTTAAATAAATGAGATTATAAAATTTAAAAAAATCTCCAAAACCTGTCAAATTATTATTTTATGATTTTATTTATACTTATATACAACTTATATTTTAATTAAATAAGTTTTGGACCTTTAGAAACCGAAAATCATTATATAATAAAATAATATTTTCAAACTTTCCTAAAGAGACCCTCCTCCCCCTTATAAAAAGTCATCACCTCTAACCCATTACTCACACCTCTAAAGCCACTTGGATCATCAAAACTCTACCCAATTAAGCCCCCTACATCCCTATATTCCTCCCAGAAGCCTTCACCTAGGAATAAGGAAATTCAAGTAAACCTTTTAGTTCAAACCAAAGAAAGATACCTGATTTAATGGTAATGTCTTCTCTTAAGTTCTTTTATTTTATTTTACTTCTCCACCCCCCTAAAATCTCTTTATTACTTTATTTTATAAAAAAACCAGTATCCTCAATATAATAGTTTTTTTATGATAATTATTCTAACTAAACTTCCACATACCTCCATCTAATGGATACGAACATACTATTTCTGTGGACGGCAAACTACTGCCTCACGAAACGATGATTGTTCAAATATCTCCAACCGCCTCTCATGGTGGCCATTATGATGACACTGTATTTATAAGTGATATATATTATATTTATATTGTCTCTATACTTCTGTATTTTTCATTTATATCATACCTTTATGGTTTCCATAATGGGTAAATGCGATAATTTCATTTGAGGAAGTGCGGACTACCGCCCCCTCAAAGTGATATGACTCGTTCATGCCATAAGTGGAACATATAAAGGATGTAGTTACTGAAATTATATATATATATATATGATATTATACTATAATTATAATATACATATGTATCATTAAGTTTTCATTCCATTATATATGAAATAGAAATGAAAGTAGCGTTCATGCGTACGTACGACTTACTATCTTTATGAACGGTGACTTTCATTTCTTACCTCCAAATGTTATGTACTGTTATAAATACATATATATAATAGATATATATGATATATATGATATCTAAATTATTAATATCATTATGGAGATAATGGAATTTTGACCACATGAACAACTTATAATTATAAGAAGTTTATTTTTGACTCAAGTACCAAATATCGACAAAATGACTGTTATTAACTTAAATGATTACATAATGTTTATAACATGGAAATAAGTGATATAAAAAGAATAATAAACTTGAAAAAGGTTCTTAAGCATGTATAAATTAACTTTAGTTTATTATTTAGGATATTAAAGAACAAACGAGTCAAGTCGGACACTAGGTAAGGGACTTCATCTCAATCTCCTTTCATTGAGACATATTTTGTTTTATACACGACTTTATTCTATATAGTGTATAAAACCCTTTTATTTTTCATTTCATTCAAAGGGAATCTTTTTTTTTCTATGTAGCATTTTAATAAATTACAAAAAGGGAATGTTTCTTTTTAACGTACATGGTGACAATGACCTTTCCGCCGCTGCGAGCGTTATTTGATATTTGGATTCCTTAACAAGCTATAATTTTTTTAAAAGGAAAATAAATACCATACACTCTTTTACAAATTTTGGTATTGAAAATGGTTTTTATAATGGATTTTTTATGTTAATATATTTAAATGATATATTTTGATTTCAATGTGGAAATTTTATCTTTCCTTTATGCTTGTTTTATGTGTTATGAATATGTTATGGTTCTTTGGCATTGTTTACGTATACATGTGGTTCCATGATAAACCTAGGGTGGGTGAGCCCGAGATAGCTCTCCAATGTATTGGGTAACATGACGGAGGTAAAAGTTAATGTTTCTCCTAATAGATTTAGGTAATATACTATGATGTGTATCCAACGTAACTCCCTATGTAGCTGTGATAGCTACAATGTAAGTATGATATGGATTCCACAAGTTACCTTTATGGTTTATGATTTATGTGTGTTATTCATAAATCTTATGATTTCATGAGGTATGTTAAAAATATTATATTTTTATGGACTAATGTTTTCTTTATTTTTTTTATAACCCTTACTGAGCTTTTTATGCTCATCCCAAGTTTTTTTGAATTTTTTTTCACAGGACTTAAAGATGAATAGGGTCATGGTTGAGATCAAGGAAAAGTCATGCTGTCTAAAACATGGAACTAGACATGACTCTTTTTTTCAAGAGTTTTTATTTTATGAAAAAAATGGATACTGTGTAGAAGTGTCTACATGTAATATTCAAGTTGTTATGTATATGTTATGACCTAATTATCTAAAGCTCTAAACTTGAAAAGATCCTCCATGTGAATTATTAACTTAATTAAAGATTATGTAATGTTTAAGGCTGGGTCCTTATAACTCCACCTCTCTCTTAGGAGGTAATCTAAAAAAGTTGTTTTGGAAAACATTCTCGAAACAATCAACCAATGGAGGAAAATATGCCTCATACGATCCTTGATCATCTGGATATAAACTAGAAAATTGGGTTATCATCCCACCCAACCCACAATGCTCTAGTCCATCTAGACCTGCCTGGACATCTCATTCACCCTTTTGAATAAAAACTCTACCCTATGGTGATGTGAAGATCACCCTTAAATGATAAAAATCAATGTAGGCTCAATAAGCCACCAAAAAATCCATTTCGAGTATGAAATAAAACCATTTTATCTCAAGGAAAAAAATATCCCATACGAAGTGACACCCACCAATCTCAAGGGGGAACTCCCCATACTAGAGTACACCCTCCATTCTGATCCCCAACGGAGTATCAATCCTCATAACTCCATAATAAAACTCAACAACAATCCCAAGGATTTCCACAATATGTACAAATATAAAACTATGATATGCACCTATATCAAAAAGAGCATATACAAGCATAAAGGCTACTAAAATCGTACCTCTCACTGTAGATGGACCGATGCCTACTCCTCATGTATAGAATGTACAAAATATATCTTAGGTGAACTGTGGACCTATGAAAAAACCTCACTACAAGGAGTAGGCCCACTCTGCTATCTAGGTACAACTAGTGCATGGATGCCTCAACCACAAACACCACCTCAGCCTGGTAAACCAGTACTGCTCTAGCTCCTAGACTAACACAGTGCTGTAAAACATACCCCCAAACCTAGAGTCAGAGTATAACCCCTTCCACTAACTACTGGATGGAAGGTCCTGTAAAAACATTATACGTGACCCATCCTACCGCAAGATCAACACTTGACCGAGTCTTGATCACATTGATTCCTCATATGTCCCTATATCCCACACTAGTGAAAAAAGATATCACCACCAACACTCACATCTTGGCCAGTAATAACCTCATGAGAGGCCTCAAAACAATTATTCCTGCCAATGGAAGCTGAACCAATGGGTTAAGAGGCTATACATCTCTGTTCTGTGTCACCAACTTTCCTTAGGTTTTACTCAGTAGTCAGTTCCTGATTCACTATATCAGAGATAGTTGTCAACTTGGACATGTTGACATGCAATCAAATGACATATTAGAGGCCTTCCTCAAAGCGTCTCACCCTCAATAGCTCATCAGTAAAATATATCAGTGCAAAATGATGTATCTCTTCAAAGTGTGATGAATACTCTATAACATCCATCATTCCCTACTCTAGATTCATAAAATCACTGGCCCGCTCTTCTCTCATAGTCTGAAGGAAAAAGTAATCATAGAAACTAGTTTGGAAATCAACCCAAACCATATATCGCAGCTGGTCAACCTAGTTCAAAGCATCCCACCAGCGCTTTGATGCTCCCCGAAGCATATATGTTATGAGATTTACTCTCATCTCATGAGGTGTTTCTAGATGCTCAAAGATAGAAAAATTTATATCAAGACATATTTCAATAGCCTGTAGAACTATATACCCCCAAAACATGTGAGGATGTTTCTACTAGAACACATGTGTCAGCTCTTCCATAGATAAGACAGGCTGCGGTGCTCCTTGAAAAGTCTGCATATAGCGTGAAAACCCCTCGTGGAAATGTACCTCATAACTTGTGTATAGTAAAACCAATAGTTCCTTAGCTATAATATAAGAGGATATACTGGTAACCCATGTACCACCACCTCCAGAGTATGGTCGTCACCATCCTCCTAGAATATGATTGAAGGCTGTCATGGTGACATGTCTCTACAATTCCAAAAAACATGCCTTAGAAAAGATTGATAACAAAAGATCACAGTTTAAAGTGTGGGACAAGTCAAAACTTTAATATAAACAAGTCAACCCCTTCTGCCTACTCCTAAAGCTAAGATAGGGTAAAAAGAAACAGTCACAATAATTCCTAGAGACACTGCCTACTTCCCACTCTAAAATTGGGTCAAGTTAAAGTTTTCTGTTTCACCAATTTCAATTTCATTTAAATTCACATTTAAATCCCAATTCTCTTTAAATGGTTAAACCAAATGGAGCACCACTTTAGATCCATAAGGTACCATACACTAAATAAATCAAAATTTATGGCGTCCACTTAATCCATACCATAACACATTCTTGTTCATGCGACCAATGGTCCATGAATCAATGTTCCATAGTTGAATAATTAGGGTGTCTACAATAGCCTAAGTAGGAAAGAACTGTTTAGGATATGACAGACACTCTAATTACCAATTATGTTTCTCAATTCCCATCACAAATCATTTATCACCAAACATGTATATCACACAAGTCACATATCACAAATTTACGCAATCAAGCAATGAATCCCATATGACATGATATAATTAATAACAAGTGAATCCTATAAAAGTGACTACAAATGATGTATGAGATTCATACCCTTATATCATCAGGAAATGGTAAATCATATCCTCAATCATGTTAATAATAAAATCACAATTCAAGTTCATTACCCAATGGTGGAATCAAATCAATTGTAATAAGAAAAAACTAGAAAAACATGTTACATTCCAGGTAATTTGGATTTTTCCAGTATGTGGATTAGCTACTCCCAAGAAAAAATCATTACCAAATTCCAATCCTTCCTAATCCATATCTATTTTATAAAAATATTAAAACAACCATAAAATAAAATACTCTGATACCACTTTGTAACATCCTGACCCGAATGCCACTAAAAGGTGCCCCGATCTGGTGGGCCATAAGGCCTAAAACATGCCTCCCCATACACCAAATTCTTCCAAATAGAAGTGAGGGACTAGGGTGTGTCTTTAGGGAGACTATACCCTCATATCAGAGTATAGAATAATGGTAGTAAAAATATCAGTCAATAACGGAAGAAGCAAATCAATCATATAGAAGATAAACATCCAAGACATGTATATATAAACAATGCCAAAATTAATATCATATACAAAATGATGTGTCATGTAATGTCTCTAAAAAGTTAGAAAATAGGTATACAAGAATCCAATACAATACATGTATCAAAATACAAAAAAGACAAAAATAACTATCCCAGCTAGCATCAAGAGCCACAACTTGGTCATGTTCTCCCCTACTCCTAAGCACAATACAAATCAAGCATCATACTATGGGTGATTACCCCAATTCATACCCACATTCATGGAGTCAATCTGGGTACCCAACGGTATCCCAAATAGGGTGTGAGATAATACTCAGTAGGCCACCAACAACAATGTCTATAACAAATCCAGGTTTTTCAATACAAGCTAAAATAGTGTACAATTTATATCACAAGTATAGAAGAAATGAAATAAAGTGCTCATGGAATATGTGATATAAGTAAAGTGAAACTGTCTAGCCATACAAGGATCTCTACAAAAATATTCAGGCTCCCAAAACAAGGGCATCTGTAAAAGAAATAAATAATTAGTACTATCTAGTTTACCCACTAGAGTCAAATACCCACACTAGTGCTACTTGAAAATTGTGCCAAAATATCCACAAAGGCCTCACCATGTATAAAAATGTAAAACAACTACCATGAACATTATGTATAATCAAGTAAAAAATATCCACCATGTCCTCATTGTCCAATCAAGTCATCCATAATGACCACACTGTGTAATCAAAAGTGCCAGACCATGAAGGGCTAGATCTAAGGTATAGAAGACCAAGGCATCCTAATCGAGTCCTAAAAGCATCTTGATGGAAACCCAGTTAAAGACTTTGGTGGGGTACAAGCAGCATGTCAATATACCATGTCCATTATGAGCTCAAAAAATCCACATCTAAGGGGTAGCAAGGCCTAAGGTATCCTACAGAATCAAGACCTAAGGATAAAACATGTCCAAGGTGTTCACTACCACAATCAATATCCACGGGAGAAACATCAATGGAATATAATGGAATAAATACCCAAGGTATACCAACCAAGGAATACACTACCATTATCTATTCATTATATCATTTCATTCATCATTCATAAGAATTTACATTTCATGAGTTTATCCACTCATTTCCACAATTTCTCTAAAATCCATTTAAATAATTAAATCAATCATCATCATGTTATCACATGGTAAAGGAGGAAAAACTTCTAATAATAATTCAATTAAATTAAAATCAATTAAAATGGATTCCTCTAACCATGAAATCTCACTCACACCCAAAAGGGTGGTAAAATAATAGGCAAGTACAATGGCACACCCCATGGGTAGCCTAGGTTGGGGAAATAACCTACAAAAAATCACAAAGGAACTAGGGTAACTATTGCAAAATTAGATTTTAATAGTGATAGAAATTTCCTTTATCAATTCTATAAAATCACTTACTACATGAACAAGGTTAAAAACCTTGGTCTTTTATCAATGGTGAAAAAGTGTTGATAAAGGGGTCCTTTATCGGTGCTAAAAAAGCATTGATAAATGGTTCCTTTATTAGGGCTTGATCACTGATAAAATAGAATTTTATCAGCACTTATAGAAGCACTAATAAAGTAGACCTTTATTAATTCTTTTAAAGGCACTAATAAATGTTGTTTTTATCAGTGCTTTTAAAAACACTGATAAAGGGCCATACTGTAGTGTGTTGTAATAGCACACCAGAGCACCATACACACCAGATATCAACAAAAATAAGTCCTAGTATATGATTTAAATGAAATGAAATTTACAACACAAACACAAGAAAAACACTATATTATAGACATTTCAAACATTGGTTCATATAATTACATAAATACAAATTATTACATATATTCAAAAACATCAATGTTCCTTTTAATCCGGACCTGACTCATACTATTTACGAACAAACCACCCCTTCTCAAAAAAATAACACACCTGTATAAGAAGAAAATTCTCATGTTAGTAACAATATAAAGAAATAAATTAACAGAAAGTGTTAATTTTACTAAAATTGATGTCAATTTTAAATAAAAAGACACACTTGGAGTCATACCGGTCACACCATGTATCAGATTGAGGTGTGATTGATTACTACACAACACAAATGACTTATAGATCATTTTTCAAAATTATTTAAACAATTTTAATGTGTTTTTTCGGTTTTTAGTAGGTCAGTTGGCCTTTTTACTAAAATTGATGTCAATTTTAAATAAAAACATGCACTTGGAGTCATATTGGTCACACCGTGCATCAGATTGAGGTGAGACTGATTCATGCATGTATCAAATCACTTATGGATCATTATCTTAAAGTATCAAAACAACACTAGTGGAAATACCAGATTTAATGCCAAATTAATGATGCTGGTTTTTTCTAAACTGATGCCAATAGTATGTGCAAGAATTTTTTGGCGTCGATTTTTCAAAAAACTGATGCCATAAAAAAAAGTTTTGGCATCAATTTTTATAAAAAATGACACCATTAATCGTAATATTAGGATCTTTTGATGTTAGTTTTTATAAAAATCGACACCATATATTAAAAAATATATATTTATGGCATTGGTTTTTCAGAAAACCGACGACATATATTAAAAATTATATTTTCGGCATTGGTTTTCCCAAAATCCAATGCCAAAAAGTTTTTTCGGACTCTTCTAAATTGATTTTTGTAAAAACAGATACCGAAAGTCCTTTAAAAATAGTCAGGATCGGGAAACCATCATGTTTTTGGATCTTCAAAAGCTAAACTGTAACGACTCCTCTCGAGTCGCGGTGACTTGAAAGGTGTATTTGTGATCTCTAATGACCATTCTTGTTGATTTTCTTCAATTTTCATAATATATGGTCTGAGTTCTTGATTATCTCCCCATTTTTCAATCATCTACGGATTATTATTTCTTCCAAAGCCTATTTTCAGTGACATTCAACCCCGATTTGATTTTAGTTTTTTTTTCATCTTTATTTTTCATTTTTAAAATCATTTTTTGTATAGATCTTGTAGTGTTTAATTTTACAAAGCATTCCACAGAGAAAAGTTCATATTTGGATCTATTTTCATGTTAAACTCTGAATTTTATAAGTTTTTTTTTTAATTTTGAAAATAAATTAGTTATCATTTAATTATTTTTTTAATTTTCTTCAATTATTAGTTTATAGTTTGTTATAATTTTTTTGGAACATGGTTAATAGTTATACCTAATAGTGATCATCCCATATACGGTGAAAAGTCCAAGTGGACTGGGATGTGATTGTTGTTCATGTAGATTTTTGTTACGATTTATTATGGTCTCACCTTGACTGATGTGATTATATTCTTCTTTTTACTGATTTATGATATTTATAGTATTTACACTTGTCCTAGTACAAGAAGGATATAGAATTACATGCATCTTTATATGAATGTACAGATTAACATGTACTTCATGTGACATTCCATGTAGGTTGCATTACTATGCTATTTTAAATTTACTAATATACCTTGTATATTTCATTAGAATTCCTTTTACATACCATGATAGGATTTTTATAAGAAAACATAATATTATCCTTTTTAGGTATTTGATAAGCATGCTTGTTTTCACAACATGATTCAATTATATAATTATCATGCTTTGAATATATTCTATGCTAGAGTGTTTCCTACTTATGTAGTCACTTTCCATGCATATTTGTTATGATGGTGCTTCTCTAGCATGTCTACCTATACTTGTTACAGTGTGCATGATTATTATAGATTTATTAATGGTTCCCATGTGCTTTACATATTTAGGCGATTAATTAGTAATCCATGGTTTTATTCCATGCATCTATACTTAGACATCATGTTTTATTTTATTTATTACTTGTGATCTCATGCCCTAATATATTTTCCATGCACTATTGGTTCAAATAAAATGCTGGAATCAATCTAATTGAAGTAAATTTATAATTTAGAATCCAATGATATAAAACCTATATATTCAATGGTGTATTTTATTAGGATATTTATTCCATATTAAAATAAAATGATTTAAAAATGAATTTATGTTTTTATTAGGTTTCCTCAGTTGGTATAAATGTTATCTTTATTATTTTTTTTATAATAATAATAATTTCAGGATATAATAAAAAAATAATGAATCAAATGTGTTGTAATATATACCAATTTAGTTATGTATTTAATTTCATCTGTCATAATTTTGGGAGTATTATGATTGATTTCACTTATAATATGAACATTTACTCTAATTATTATTTCATATTACTAATAATAAGTAATTTTTTCCCGTTAAATTAATGAAATTTTCAATACTTTTGACACATGCAACATCAAAATAATGCAACAACTATGTAAAATGAACTAATAAATTTTAGAATATTGATATTATAATTAAATTATAATATCAATATAACACATGTATATAATATGAAAATAAAAATTTTACTATTTGTAAATGTGTTTCATATCTGATGTTTTCTATCTGATTATCAATACTTTTTATTAAATGTGTTTCTGCTTACAATTTATCTGTATATATATATATATAAATGTTTATATGTTTTAATATATTCACCAATTATATTCTGATATCAGGTATTGAATGGATCGTAAATGGATACATTTACGAAGAACCACTAGTGAATATGAAAAAAGAGTTGATGAATTCTTGGAATTTTCTAAACGACATCTTCAAAACATTGATTTGATTTTCTGTCCATGTGTAAAGTGTTTGAATATGAGAAAGTTAAACTCCAAAAAAATCAAGGATCATCTCATTTGTTATGGTTTTATCCTTAATTATACATGTTTGATCTGGTATGGTGAAAGAACTGAAAATTCAACATCCAATGTTGATGAAAATATACATAATGAGGCAGAGGATCGTATTGAAAAATTAATTCATGATTTAGGTGTTGAAACCATTAAGAAAACAACAATTATTGAATGATTTTATAGATATTTTGAGAAACCATTATTCCCAAGTTGTAGTAAATATACAGTGTTATCAGTAGTTTTGAGATTAGTTAACTTAAAAGCAAAAAATGGATGGAGTGATAAAAGTTTCTCCAGCTTACTTGAGCTTTTAAAAGAGTTAGTTCTAGAAGGCAATGGGCTTCTAGATTCCAATTATGAGGTGAAGAAAATATTATTACCAATGGGATTGGGGTATAAAAAGATACATGCTTTCCCTAATGATTGTGTACTGTATAGGAAAGAATATGAACATTTATCAAGTTGTCCTACATGTGGGACATCACGCTATAAGATAGATGAGAAAGTCAACTCAAATCCATTCTCAGGTACTATCATCTAATGTCATGGAAAATCAATTTTGTACTTTCTAATGATATCATCCAATATTTTTTGCATACAATTCGGATAATTCAACTATGATTCATTCTTAGGTACTAGAATCAAAACTCTTAGTAAATAAATTCAGTACCTTCCAATAATTCATCATTTGAAGCATCTATTTACAAATTCAATTGACGCAAAAAGGTTAAGATGGAATTAAGATGATCACATATTTGATGGTAACTTACGTCACCCTGTTGATTCACCATAGTGGAAGAGTTTTGATAAAAAAATTCATGATTTTGGAAGTAAAGTTAGAAATAACAGAATGGGATTGTGTACTAATGGAATGAATCCATATTAGAACCTTAGTAGCCAACATAGTTCATGGCTTGTTTTTCTAGTAGTTTACAACTTGTCCCCACATCTATGTATGAAGAAAAAATATGTTATGATGAGATTGATGATTTCTGGACCAAAACAATTGGGAAATGATATTGATGTGTATCTTTCACCATTGATTAATGATTTGAAACTTCTATGGGAGGAAGGTGTTAAAGTTTTCAATGCATACAAGAAAGAGTATTTTCTTTTGTGTGATATAATAATGTTCACTATAAACAAATTTCTTGCATATGGAAACTTATCTGGATATAGTGTTAAGGGACATAAAGCATGCCCAATTTGTGAATAATAGACTTCATATTATCAATTTCAGAATGGAAGAAAGACAGTGTACATGGGACATCGAATATTTTTTCAAATTGATCATCCTTATCGTAGATTGAAAAAATAATTTAACGGTTTACAAGAATACAACCTTCCCCCTCAGACATTGTCAGCTTAGGAATATTATGACAGGGTGAAAAATATTGATTCAACATTTGGAGAGAAAAGAAGTTCTGGTCTTGAAAGAAATATCTAAAAGAAGCAGTCTATTTTTTTGAACTACCTTATTCCAGTTTTTTAGAGATAAAACATAACATTAATGTTATGCATGTTGAGAAAAACATATGTGACGGTTTGATTGGAAATTTGTTAGACATAAAAGGAAATACAAAAGATGTATTTCATGCTATATTGGACTTGATATTAATGAGAATACATTTAGAGTTAGCTCCCATTGTGAAAGGAAACAGAACATATTTACCTCCAGCTTGTCACACATTAAGCAAGATTGAAAAGAGAAATTTTTGTCAGTGTCTTCATGGTATTAAATTACCCAGTTATTTTTCTTCAAATGTGAATAATTTAGTGTCATTGAAGGATTTTAAATTAATAGGTATGGAATCTCATGATTTCCATGTATTGATGCAATAACTTCTACCAGTATTAGTGCGTGGTATATTTCTGACAGCTGTCAAAAAGACTATCATCAGGTCATGTATTTTTTTTTCAAATCCATTTGTAGAAAAGTCATTGATCCAAATTTGTTATATGTGTTGGATAATGAAGAAAATCTTATTCTTTTTCAACTAGAAATGTATTTCCCACCTATGTTTTTGTATATAATAGTTCATCTGCTGATTCATTTAGTGCGTAAGATAAGAATACGTGGGCATTTTTATTTATGATGGATGTATCCTTTTGAAAGATATATGAAAATTTTTAAGGGATATGTTAAAAATCCTTATCTAACAGAGGATTATATTGTTAAAAAATATGTATTAGAAGAGGTTATTGAGTTCTTTACTGATTATTTGTATGAGGTGGAGCATATTGGTCTCCCTATATCTCGACATATGACAGTTGATAGTGAAGGTAGAGGGGTTCAAGTCTTAAAGGTAAAGTTCATTCCACATCATGAAGTGATGTAGGCACATTTATATATTTTTAACAACACAAATGAGATTCAATCATATATATCCTCACATATTGCTAAATTAAAGTTATGATATCAGAAAAGAAATGAAAATTGGTTAATGATTGAGCATAAGAAGACATTTGTTTCATGGTTTAAAGAGAAAGTCACCAAAAATATATCTACATCAGAAAAATTGAACTGGTAGTAGGGGGATCATCTATTAATGTGATCACATGGTCTGGTTTTGATATTAATGGTTACACATTTTACACAAAAAATATGGATGACAAGAGTACTATTCAGAATAGTGGTGTGATGGTTTTCGCTAAAGCAGTTCTGTAAAGACCCAAAATTTCCATGTAATTTTTTTAATAAATGGGAATTTTACAAGTCCGTGAAAATTGAAAGCATGTGATTCCGAGGTCCAGAGTGCCCAGAATGAATTTCTGAACTTTATTTCAGGTACATTTAGTAAACGTACGAGCGGATTTTTATAACTTTTAAACCGGTGCTTAGAATTGAAATCTGAGGGCTTCGTTGAACTCACAACGCCGATATTCACTTAAAGATACTTTCACATCGATGGCAGTTGGTCGAGGGTGAAAGTTAGTTTTTGGGTTTTTTGTGAAGGAATAAAATAAAAATAAAATTGTGTAAACATTTTATTTTTATTTAAAGCACCCATGTGAATATTGTAGAGGTGGTACCACAAGAGTTTTATCCTCCATGTGGAAGTTGAGAAGTGGGGACCACCATACCTTAACCTCCCATGTGAGGTTATAGTGGTGGGGACCACCCAAGCCTAACCACCCATGAGAGGTTATGGTGGTGGGGGCCACCCGAGGTCTAAACCTCTTTAACTCTCTCATTAATGTGTAGGAGCCTCTTGAGATTCCTCCACATTAATTGTGCCAACCCTTGGTATCCTCACTTTTTAATTTTGCCAACGTAACCCATTTATTGTTGCCAATTAATTAATCCAAATTTGAATCTCCAACAAATTAAATAGTTAAACATATTTTATTTGGTTGGATATTCATTTGTTGGCAAAGAAGGATTAGGGAGAACTTGGGAGAAATCTCTCCAATGAAGAACTTCACCACCCAACGAAGAACGCTCCGCCAATGAAGAACGCTGACCTCCTTTGACCTTCTTCCACGGGACCTCTTCCGACATGGGACATCTTCATCTACAATGAATTGATGACCGTACTACCTTCTTGTGACAACGTCATCAAGCAAACAAGGTAGGGATTTATTTCTTTTTGATTATCGCATTCCATGTTCTACCCTTCTAATTCTTTTATGGGATTGGGAATAGAGATTGATGTGGGTTGTGGGAAATGATGTTTTAAAATATCTTCCATACATGTTCGTGATTCTTTCTTTGTGAACCGCTTGCTACCACTCTAAACGCGGAGGGTATAGGCCAAACGAACATGGCCCGACCCCTCTGCTGTTTTTCTTTGATGTGTTTTTCGAAATGGAGGAAGGCGACTAAGGCAACGACACTGCTACTCGTTGTCTCCATGACCCGTGCTGCCCCACGATGCTTCTCCCTCCCGTCTAAACCGGCCCTGTGCCCGGTCGAGCCACCCGCGAATAGACCGAGCCGCCGCATCGCCCCGGGCCGAACCCCCCTCGCCGCGCCGTTGCCGTCCGCCGTGCTGAGCTACCGCACCACCGCCCGCCGAGCCACGCCACTTTCTAGGCCAATCCGAGCCACTTCCATTTTCGTGCCCTCACTGTGGCCCTCCGAGTCACCTGAACCACCCTTGTTCTGGCCTTGCGATCCGTCCCAAGCCGAGCCAGCCTGCTGCCGAGCCGTTCCATTGCCGAGCCGCCCTCGCGACACCCTTCAAGGCTAAGCCACCTCCACGGCCCCTCACGGCCATCAGGCCGAAACCAATGAGCTAGGCCGCCCAGCGGGCCGGGACGAGTGGGTCCGACCAGGTCGGATCAGACCCGGGCCCACTACAACTCATTTACTTTCTTTTGGACATAACTTTGGCACTAGATGTCCGTTTGACGAACCGTTAGTGACACTGGAAATATTGGAGCGAGATGGTCCCTTTGAGTATAACTCACTAGAGTTTTGGATTATTATGGGAAATGGTCAGGTTGGATCGATCACAAATCCAACTGGGCCCCCAGGACTAAAAGGCTAATAACTCACAGACTGGGCATATGATTGACACACCGTTTGTTATGATGAGACCCCTATGACGTGGTGGAACTTTGAGATACTTCTTCGTGGGACTTTGTGGCAGTTAGAGTATCGACCAATAGCTTGTGGAACGGATCCTACCAAAGACGAGCGAGCATAGTACAAAGACCTAGTGGCTGGCTGAGACTTGATGACTGCTGACCGTTTCGACTCGGAGTGACTCGACTGGCCCAGTGGGGAGTGCCTTGGGGACACGGCATACCCACGGTGGGGAGTGCCTTGGTGACGTGGTAGACCCACGGTACTCGACAGGAGGAGTACCTCAACAGGCTACGAGGGGGAGCACCTTTGTGTGACGTGGCATACCCACAGTGGGGAGCACCTCTGTGTGACTCGGCAGACCCATGGTACTCGACAGGAGGAGCACCTCAGAAGTCCAATGTTAGTGGGAAGTGCCTCTGTGTGACGCAACAGACCCACTGTACTCGATAGAGGAGGATTTCTCCAGCAGCCGAGGTGTTTGATGTTGTGACTCGAAATGTTACTTGTTACTACCCCTTGAATAAATCATGGTTTGAGCTGAGTCAGAACCTCTATGTTTTCATCATGATTGAGATGGATTACTTAATAACTTAGGTATATGTATGAGAATATACCGAAGAAAGGTTATATGTTGATTTCATACTTTGTGTTTTATCCTTGTTGGATTTTGTGAGACCTAGAGGGTCTCGGGGTCCCTACTGAGTATCATTATACTCACCCCTACATGGGCTATGCCCACACCTTGTTGTGTTTGTTGTAGAAGACGGACATCGTTGACTGAGGCTGAGAGTACCAGGACTGGACAGTACCTAGAGGTGGACCTTACGACGAGTCAGTACACGGAGGAGACGGACGGACAAGGAGTGCTGAGGAGGCGATCTGTACCTACCCTTCAGGTAGGAACCTTGGAGGATGACCCAAAAACTGACTTTCTATTTTCTTCAGTTGTATTGTATCACGATTGTACTTGTACTTTCAAGTTGGGCTTGTATTCTGGCCCCTTTTACTTTCAGTACTCTTTTGTTATACAGTTTACTTGGTGTTTCGTCCAGCTATGTGCTTGCTTGTGTGTGTGTTTATAGATTATAAAGGCAATGCCTTCCCAGTTTTAGGGAATTACGCCTTTGGTGCTAGTCGCCAGCCCTTGGCCTATGGAAGGCGGGCTTGGGGTAGTCACGGCACGGGCCCCGGGGGGCAGGTCATGAAAAATTGGTATTAGAGGAGTCATTTCTACCGTAGAACTAGGACTCTGATATTTTCTATGAATCAATAGTGTTAAGTGTAGTTAGTGAAGTTTTTAGTTTAGGGAGTCCAGTGTTGGTACGGCGGCCGACGTATCCATAGACCAGGACCTTGACTTCTGATCTTCAACTTAATGTACAAAAACATTGATTGCGTGTGTGTTTTCAAGAGATTTCTTTGTGATATTTTGAGTTATCTCACCAAGTATAAATTTCATCTCACCAGGTATAACTTTTGACCATGGTGCACCTATTTCTTTTTTAGGATTCCTCCATGCAGATAGTCGGCTAGGGTTCCGAGAGTTGTATGAACTAATAGCCCACCGAGCGATGAGGCCTCGGTGCAGGACCCTTTTCCAGTAGAGTCACCAGTGGAGGCACCAGCGGTACCACTCCCCGTTGGGCCACCGATGCCACCAGCCCCAGTAGTAGATGGTGCACGCCGCTTGAGCGTGTTTCATGAGTTCCAACACCAGAGGCCACCCAGGTTCAGGGGAGAGATAGACCCGCAGGCGGCTAAGGATTGACTGGAGGCTGTGGTGAGAGTTTTCTAACTGGTAGGGACACCAGCTGATCTCATGGTGATTCTTGCTTCCAACCGTCTACAGGAAGTAGTTGACAAATGGTGGAGCTTGATACTCTAGGTTCATGAAGAGGTGAAACTTCTCTGGGTAGACTTCAAGAGCCTGTTTCGGGTAGAGTTTGTCCCAACGATTCTTTGCGCAATGCGCATACATGAGCTTCTTCATCTGTAGAAAGGAAACATAACTGTAGCTCAATACTCAGCGAGGTTCACTGACCTCTCTTTCTACTCCACAAATATGGTACAAGACCCATTCTTCAGGGCCTGGACCTTCGAGAAGGGACTCAGGCGGGAGATCAGGGCTTCAATGATCTCACTCAACATCCTGACGTAGACAGGGGTGTTAGAGAGAGCCCTCTTGGTGGGGAGTTTCCTTGCTGAGTAGTCACCAGCAGCGAGACCCACTACCGGTTTTCACATAGTATATTCTTCTAAAACAGGTAGAAGATAGATGTCGCAGAGGTCCAAGAGGACTAGACATACAGGTGGATGACTGCATGACTGAGGATCGGTTGTGTGGGGCACCTGAAGTAGAGCTAGTCATGCCAGGAGCGGGTAGTGTTATGCATGTGGCGGGAAGGGTCACATGGATCGTGACTTTCCGACCTGCCATTTAGATGATCAGAAGACAGTCGAAGGACCACCCAGGCAGAGACATAGATTTGACCAAGGAGGTCCACAGGGAGCAGGCAAACATGGCAGAGGAGTTGGCCATGTAGCTGGCGGTGGGTGATGATTTGAGGTGTTACCGCCACCACCACCAGGAGGTCCACCCCGACCGCAGGGAGCAGGTGGACAGGGGAGAGCTCATCTCCAGGCATCTGAGGCCTACGATCACGATGATCCGGAGATGATACGAGGTACGATCTGTGTCTACTCTACCATAGATGCAGTACTTATAGACATAGGTTCTAGTCATTCTTTTATTTACACTGCCCTCATTTAGAGCTCGGAGATTCCGACGGAGTCATTGGCTCGATCCTTATGGCTAGATACTCCTATGGGAGTAGATTCTATGATTACGCACTAGTGATGGTAGTGTGAGCTTACTCTAGGAGGCGAGAGCTTCGGCTGAAATCTCTTATTAGCGGCGTCGAGGCCTTACGGCGTCATCTTGGGTATGGACTATTTATTTATATTCCATGATCAAATTGACTGTATTAGGCGCAAATTTTGGTGTGTCCGCATATATGGGACTAGGTTTACCTTCACCGGCAAGAAGGGAGCCTTTGCAGTGCAGGATAGACTAACCTGGAGGAGAGTGTAGCCAATCACTCATTAGTTGGATAGCCTTACCCTTAGAGCTGTTGATGTGGAGAGTCCGAGCTATCCCGTAGTTATGGACCAGTACATGGATGTCTTCCCTCATGATGTTATGGGTCTACCTCATCATAGAGAGGTAGAATTTTATATTAACATGTACCCCAGGATGACATCGATATCTACACCAGCGTATCAGATATCTCCCGCGGAGCTTTGCGAGCTGTGGGTACAGCTAGAGGACTTGTAGGGGAATGGGTCCATTCGACCTAGTATTTCACCTTGGGTAGCCTCGATTCTGTTCGCCAAGAAGGTGTAAGGGAGCTTGAGGCTTTGTGTTGACTACCGGAGCCTAAACCAGGTGACTATGAAGAACAAGTACCCACTCCTAAGGATTGACGGCCTCTTTGATCAGCTGAAGGGAGCATGGTGGTTCTTGAAGATAGACCTCAGATCAGGCTATCACCAGCTCAAAGTGCGAGATGAAGATGTACAGAAGATGACTTTCATATGTCGATACAACCATTACAAGTTCTTGGTTATACTATTCGGTGTAACCAACACTCCAGTAGTGTTCATGGGACTCATGAACATAATCTTTCATCCATACCTTGATTGCTTTGTAGTAGTCTTCATCGATGACATTCTGATCTACTCGACTACTGAGGAGGAGCATACCTATCATTTTCAGATTGTACTGGACACACTCCGAGAGCACTACCTTTATGGTAAGCTCTCGAAGTACCAGTTCTAGATCCAAGTGGTTCACTTTATGGGACATGTCATATCAGAGGTTGGAGTTGCAGTATATCTAGCGAAGATTGAGGTGGTATCCACCCAGGAGTGTGAAGGAGGTACGAAGTTTCCTGAGTTTGGCTAGATACTACCAGAGATTTGTACTAGATTTCTCCAGAGTTGCAGCACCACTATCATCCTTGACGAAGAAGGGGTAACTCTTCGTGTGGTTGGAGAGATGCCAGCAGAGTTTTCAGGAGTAGAGGCAGAGGTTGACTTGTGCCCCCATCTTGAGGTTACCGGAGGAGGGTGTAGGGTACGTAGTCTACTACGACGCATCAGGGACCAGAATCAGATGTGTTCTAATGAATGAGAAAGTAGTGATTTCATATGGTTCTCAATAGCTGAGACAACACGAGCGGAACTATGCTACCCATGACCTGGAGTTAGCAGCAATGGTCTTCGCCTTAAAGATGTGGTGACACTATCTAATGGGAGAACGTTTTATCATGTACTCTGATCACAAGAGTCTCAGGTATATCTTCTCCCAGAAGGACCTAAAACTGAGACAACAACATTGGATCGAGTTCCTCTAAGACTATGACTTCAAGATAGTCTATACTCTTGGGAAGGGGAAAATTGTAGCAGATGCACTTAGCAAGAGGTCTGGTATACAACTTCTAGGTGAGGCGATATAGTAGTTGTCCGCTTTACAGATATACTTTGTGGATAGAGATAGAGCAGCCTTCCTTCAGTCTCTTATAGTCATTCCTCTACTTATTCAGCGAGTCAGGGAGTCACAACGTGGGGACACTGACTATGAGATATGACGTGCTCAGATATCCACAGGACATGCACCTGATGGATTTTCTGAAGGTGGGGAGCATGTCATCCTCTTCAGAGGACATACCATGGTACGAGTGTCACTTTAGGAGGAAGTGTTGAGGGAGTTCCACACACCCCCTCTAGTAGTACAACCAGGAGTGGCGAAGATGTACCATGATCTCCGACGACAGTACTGGTAGCTGGGAATAAAGAAAGCAGTTGCAGAGTTTGTTTCTCGGTGCCTCACATGTCAACAAGTGAAGGCGGAGCATCAAGTACCAGCAAACTTGGTTCATCCTTTAGAGGTCCCAGAGTGGAAGTGGGATGATATATCCATGGACTTCATGAAATAAATTCTACGTACATCTAGGTGACATGACTCTATCTGGGTGATCTTAGACTGACTCACCAAGTCAGCCCACTTCCTACCGATCAGAGATAAGGGTTCAGTAGAGAGCTTGGGACACCTCTATGTGAAAAAGATTGTGTGGGTACATGGATTACCCTCGACGATTATCTCTGATCGTGATGAACATTTTACTTCCAGGCTATGGAAGGGGTTGCAGGAGGCTTTTGGGACGCAACTTAATTTGAGAACCACCTTCCATCCACAGAAGGATGACTAGATTGAGCGGACCATTTTGACCCTCGAGGACATGCTGCGTGCTTGTGTCCTCAACTTTGGTCGCAGCTGGGAGGATCACTTACCTTTGGTGGAGTTTTCATAAAACAACATCTATCACTCCACCATAGGGATGACACCTTTCGAGGTGTTATACGGGCGACCTTGCAGATCACCCTTGTGCTGGACTGACCCAGGGGAGTCATCACTCGTGGGACCAGAGATGGTTCGGGCTACCACAGAGAAGGTTCAGATCATCCAGGAGCGGATGAAGACTGCACAGAGCAGGTGGAAGACGTATTACAATAGGATAAGGAGACCTATGGAGTTCGAGGATGGTGACCGTGTCTTTCTATGGGTCTCACCTCAATGAGGTTTGCAGAGATTTGGCCGAGGCAGCAAGTTATCTCCGAGGTTCATCGGGCCTTTTCATGTCCTCAACAGAGTTGGCGAGGTGGCTTACCACTTAGCTCTTCCACCTCAGTTGCACTGGGTGCATAACGTCTTCCACGCATCCCAGCTGAGGAGATACGTGCATGACCCTTATCACATCATCGACCATGGCGAGCTGGACGTTGACGATGTGGCGACTTTTACGGAGGTTCCAGTAGATATTGAGGATCGATAGGAGTAGGTCCTTCATGGACGGTCGATATCTCTGGTGCACGTTCGCTGGCAGCATGGGAACCTCCAGGAGAGCACATGGGAGCATGAGGCTCAGATGCGCTCTCAGTACCCTCATTTGTTCCCTTAGTTTTGAGTTGTGTCTTACGGGGATGTAGAGCCCTAAGGTGAGGAGAATGTAAAGACCTGTAATTTCCATGTAATTTTTTTAATAAATGGGAATTTTACGAGTCCACGAAAATTGATGACATGTGATTCTTAGGTCTGGAGTGCTTGGAATGAATTTATGAACTTTATTTAGGGTACGTTCAGTAAATGTACAAGCGAGGTTTTATAACTTTTAAACCATTGCTCAAAATTGAAATCCCAGGGCACTGTTGAAATCGCAGTGCCGATATTCTCTTAAAGAGACTTTCACCTCAACAGCAGTTGGTCGAGGGTGAAAGTTAGTTTTTGGGTTTTTCGTGAAGGAATAAAATAAAAATAAAATTGTGCAAACATTTTATTTTTATTTGAATCACCCATGTGAATATTGTGGAGGTGGGACCACAAGAGTTTTATCCTCCATATGGAAGTTGAGAATTGGGGACCACCATACCTTAACCTCCCATGTGAGGTTGTGGTGGTGGGGACCACCCAAGCCTAACCTCCCATGAGAGGTTATGGTGGTGGGGGCCACCTGAGGTCTAAACCTCTTTAACTCTCTCATTAATGTGGAGGATCCTCTTGAGCTTCCTCCACATTAATTGTGCCAACCCTTGGTATCCTCCCTTTTTAATTTTTCCAACGCAACCCATTTATTATTGCCAATTAATTAAGCCAACTTTGAATCACCAATAAATTAAATAGTTAAACATATTTTATTTGGTTGGATATTCATTTGTTGGAAAAGGAGGATTAAGGAGAACTTGGGAGTAAGCTCTCCAACAAAGAACTTCACCTCCCAATGAAGAATGCTCCACCAACGAAGAACACCAACCTCCTTCGACCTTCTTCCTCGGGACTTCTTCTGACGTGGGACATCTTCATCTATAGAGAATTGATGACCATACTACCTTCTTGCACCAACGTCATCAAGCGAACAAGGTAGGGGTTCATTTATTTTTGATTATCACATTCCATGTTCTCCCCTTTTAATTATTTTTTGGGATTGTGAATAGAGATTGACGTGGGTTGTGGGAAATGATGTTTTAAAATATCTTCCATAAAAGTTCATGCTTCGTTCTTTGTGAACCACTTGTTACCACTCTAAACGCGGAGGGTGCAGGCCAAACAAACATGGCCCGACCCCTCCACCATTCTTCTTTGATGTGTTCTTCGAAATGGAGGAAGGTGGTGAAGGCGACGAAGGCAACGACGCCGCCACCTGTGGTCTCCGCGATCCGCGCCGCCCCGCAGCGCTTCGCCCTCCCAGCCGAATCGGCCCCACGCCCGGCTGAGACACCCATGGCTGGACCAAGCCACCATGCTGCCCCGGGCCGAACCCCCCTCGCTGTGCTGCCGCCATGCCGAGCTTCCACGCCACCGCCGTGCTCCATACCGATCCACCGCGCCGCCGCCTGCCAAGCCGCGCCGCTGTTCGAGCCAAGGAGAGATGCTGATGCAGCCCTCTAAGACACCCAAGCCACCCTTGCCACAACCTTGTGAGCCTTCCCGAGCCAAGCTAGCCTACAACTGAGCCATTTCGTGGTCGAACCGCCCTTGCAGCACCTTTCGAGGCCGAGCCGCCTCCGCGACCCCTCGCTAGTGTTGGGTCGAACCCAATGGGATGGGCCACCCAGTGGGCTGGGACGGACCCAGCAGGTTGGGCCGAGTTGACCCAAACTAGGTCGGCCCAGGCCAGGTCAGACTGGGTCAGACCGGACCCGGGCCCACTACGACTCATTTACTTTCTTTTGGCCATAACTTTGCCACCGGACGTCCGTTTGACGAATCTTCAGCGGTTCTAGAAATCTTATAGCGAGACGGTCCCTTTGACTATACCCCACTTAAGTTTTGGATTATGATGGGAAACAGTCAGGTTGGATCAAGCACAAATCCAACCGGGCCCCTGGGAATAAAAGGCTAATAAATCACAGACCGGACGTCCAATTGATGCACCGTCTGTTACAATGAGACCCCGATGACGTGGTGGACCTTTGAGACACTTCTTCATGAGACTTCGTGGTAGTTGGAGTATCAACAAATAGATTGTGGAGAGGATCCTCCTATAGATGAGTGAGTATAGTGTGGAGACCTAGTGGCTGGATGAGACTTGACGACTGCTGACTGTTTAGACTCGGAGTGACTCGACTGGCCCAGTGGGGAGTGCCTTGGTGACACGGCAGACCCACGGTGGGGACTGCCTTGGTGACACGGCAAATACATTGTACTCAACATGAGGAGTAACTCAGTAGGCTACGAGGGGGAGTGCCTCTGTGTGACGTGGCAGACCCACAGTGTGGAGCGCCTCTGTGTGATACGGCAGACCCACGGTGGGGAGCTCCTCTGTGTGATATGGCAGACCCACGGTACTCGACAGGAGGAGTACCTCAACCATCCAAGGTTAGTGGGAAGTGCCTCTGTGTGACATGGCAGGCCCACTGTACTCAATAGAGTAGGATTTCTCCAGTAGCCGAGGTGTTCGATGTTGTGACTCGAAATGTTACTTGTTACTACCCCTAGAATAAATCCTTTTTTGAGTCGAGTCAAAACCTCTGTGTTTTCCTCATGATTGAGATGGATTACTTAATAACTTAGGTATATGTATGGGAATATACCTAAGTAAGTTTATCTATTGATTTCATACATTGTGTTTTATCCTTGTTGGATTTTGTGAGACCTAGAGGGTCTTGGGGTCCTTACTGAGTATCGTTATACTCACCCCTGCACAGGATATGACCGCACCTTATTGTGTTGGTTGCAGACGATGGACAACACTGACTGAGGCCGAGAGTACCAGGACTGGATGATACATGGAGGTGGACCTTACGACGAGTCAGTACACGGAGGAGATGGACGAACGAGGAGTGTTGAGGTGGCGATCTGTACCTGCCCTTCAGGTAGGAATCTTGGAGGACAACCAAACAACTAACTTTCTCTTTTCTTCAGTTGTATTGTATCACATTTGTACTTGTACTTTCCAATTGGGCTTGTATTCTATCCCCTTTTACTTTCAACACTCTTTTGTTATACAGTTTACTTGGTGTTTCGTCCAGCTGTGTGCTTGCTTGTGTGTGTGTTTATAGGTTATAAAGGCAATGCCTTCCCAGTTTTAGGGAATTACGCCTTTGGTGCTAGTCTCCAGCCCCTGACCTATGGAAGGCAGACTTAGGGTAGTCACGACATGAGACCTATGGGACGAGTCGTGAAAAGTTCATTTTTTGAGTGCTAAAGATAAAAACCCAATTTCTGCATCGATTCCATATTTTGGAGTTCTTGAAGACATATGAGAAATTGATTATATTAAATCTCAAGTCACCATTTTTAAGTGCAATTGGGTTTATAGTAAGAGTGGTGTGAAAAATTATGAATATGAGTTTACAATGGTTGATTTGAAAAGATTTAATTACAATGAGGAACCATTTATCATGACGATACATGAAAAACATGTATTTTATGTCATTGATCCATCTAATGATCAGTGGTCCGTCATTTTTCAAGAAAAAAGATACCATTTGGGTGATGAGGATGATGCTGATGATGTTATTAATTTACTTGAGCCTTATTCATCTATTATGCATTTTTCATATGATTACAATGATTATAATACAAACATAGTGCATAAAATACGTAATGATCATGATGAAGGAATGTGAGAAAACAATAAATTAGTCTACTAATTTTTCTAGTAAATATTTATATTTTGTTTCTTATTTTTAAAACTTACAAATGCATGCCTCTATTTTACTTATTTTTTTCTTTCTTGTTTCTAAATATTCAGTTTTCTAATGATATTAAGGTACAAAAAATTTCATTACACTTTATAGTAGCAATTTCAGATATAGATAGACAGGAGAAGTTTCCTAGGTATATCTATTTTTTCATATTATTAAATATTTAGTAATATACTTATTTAATAAAAGAAAACTATTAATTTAAATTTTTTTTTGTAGGAATACTGATGCATCCTCAGCAGAGGAGACTTCTCTCATGTTATTACTAAAAAATCAAGTTCTCAAGTTGGTAAACATAGTATTACACATTTACCAAAACTATCAATTACTCGTGATGATGACATATTACACATCCATTTTGATTATAATAATATTGAAACTAGCCCAAATGCAATTTAGTTTATCAGTTTTATATCGATGCAGAGTTGTTGTAGGATTAGTATTTTATATTCTGATTGGAAGTCAGTTGATAGGATGGAGGAGCGACATCTTTGGGAGGTCATGATGGTAAAATATCTTAATTTATTTATTTTATCTCATTTTTTTGATATTAAATATTTTAAATGACATATTTAATTTATTCAATTATAGATGACATTCAATTTTGAGGGAATGAAAGAAATTAAGAAAAGACATCCCTCTTTAGCGGCGGTTTGATGGAGATATTTTAAAACAAACTCACAAAAAAATATGTTTTTTGAAAGAGAAGGTTTCAAAACCCATGTCTCAAGTATCAGTTTATAGATGAAGACACAAGGAATCGATTTGTTGACAGTCGTCATGAAGAAAAATTTCAGGTATGATAATTATTTTATATTGTAAAATTTATTATATATTTTTATAATTACTTAGTAGTTTATTTTTATATAATAGGACTCTAGGAGATCTCATCAAGAGATTTAGTTGAGAAATGTATAACCTTATACTTTATCATGTGGAGGGTATTCGTATTTAGAGCATAAAATGATTGAAGAAAAATTTGAATCATTAAGAGCTCGATCTATTAGTGGTTCAAAAGAGGTTCAACATGGTCCCCCATCTCCTCCCACTCTCCATGAAAATAGAAATGAGCAAGAAGAAGGAAAATTGAATAGTATCTTATAGAGTAAGATAATAAAGTAGATGATAAAATTGTAAGTAAATATTATTTATTTTTCATCAATTTTTATATTTTATAAATTTTAAAAACTAATATAACCTTTTCATTTTCATTCCAGGATGAACATAAGGAGAAAGAGACACAAGGATCTTTTATCCCTGAGGGTAGGATGGACATCCTAGCCACTGTTTTGGGAAAGGCAGAACACCCCAGATGTGTTAGAGGATTTCAGGTAGGTGTTAGTATTTAGAAGGTTTTTTTGTCAGAGTAAGCAATCGAGAGACCCAGAAATAGAATCCTTAAAAGTTGAGATGAAAAATATGAAATAGTCTATGAGTGATAAAATTCAAGCAGCAGTGTAGAAGGATTTATTAGAACACTTGGAAAGACAATCATAGTCTGTGTAGCTTTCCCAGGTATATTATTTATTTGTCATCAATTTTTCTATTTTATAAATTATAAACACTAATATAACTTTTTCATTTTTCAGCCTTCCTAGCCTGATCACCTAGAATACCCTGCCCCATCTGCCTAACCTGTACCGTATGAGCAGGCTTCCAAGGTATATTATTTATTTTTCATCAATTTTTCTATTTTATAAATTATAAACACTAATATAATTTTTTCATTTTTCATCCTTTACGGCCTTCTCAACTAGACTACCCTACCCCATCTGCCTACTTCGATCCTCCACCTCCTCGCTTGTACCAATCGCTATATTATTTATTTGCCATCAATTTTTCTATTTTATAAATTATAAACACTAATATTTTTTTTCATTTTTCATCCTTCCCAGCCTTCTCACTCGGACTACCCTACCCCATATGATTACTTTGATCCCCCAACACCTCACTCGGACCAAAACGTATATTGTGAGTTATTTGCTGCAGATCCTCATGTACATATTTTTGTGTTAGGACTCGTGCATTTTTTGGGGGATTTTGTACATCACCAGCCTATGAAAATGGTCCAAGTTAGATTATCAATACTTGATTTTATAGATCCTAATGCCCGACTACCATTTTCTTATGAGGATATCACCAGAGTTGGGGATTGTCTGGGTCATTTTTTACTTTGTCCAACTAGTATTCTTTATTATATTTCATATGAGGTATGTGTTTTTTTAAATATTAATTAAAAATGATTCAAAATTACTTATAATTTTTTTTCTGACATTCAACTTATATAGGATTATCTGAAAGCAAAAGAAGCTGCACAAATGAAACAAAATGTTCAGGAACAATCGACTATAGATACTTCAGATATTTATTATGGGATACAAATATTATCTCAGGATTCTTCTTCATTGAATTATATATATGAGTTTCAGATGACGACTGATATATGTGGAAGAGAATATCCATTTATATTACTCAAAGAGTATATCATGCATCTAGTTGATTTTGAAGAGCTCGGCCTGAATGTGGTGAAATTGTTTTTTATATAAGTAAATCGACATTTGAATTTGTATTTATTTAATAAAATATGGTTTTAAATTGACTAACTATATTTTTCTTTTAAATTAGGTATCTACACACACTTCTTCTATAAAATAAAAGTATAGGAATTTACAGTTTTATAGATCTAGAATTCATTTCCATGGAAGTGAAACATGTGAAGAATTTTGATAGAGTTGCATATATATGTGAGAGATTATCACATACGAATATTGAGTGTTGGTTTCTGCCATTTCTTGATAAGTAAGAACATAAACATAATTATGAACTAATGATCATTATAATGTCATTAATTGTGAAGTTTTTGTATTGTAGGGGACATTGGATGTTAGGCATATTGTTCCCAAGTGAATGCACCTTATATTGGTTTTTCTCTTTATCAGGGAATGTTCGTAAAATATTTTTTGCCTTATTAGATATGTAAGTTTTTGTTTTTTATAAGATCATTATGGTTAATTATAATTGTTTATACATGTATTATTAGTTCATATATATGAAAATGTAATTCATGGAAAAAATTTAACAAGGAATACATGTCGATAAAGACACTAAATAAAATCAAATATGTGGAATTATAGGTAGTTAATTTTTATATTAGATTTTATTCGGATTTTTTTGTTATATATTGATTTTTATTATCAGTTTAATGTTTTATAACTATAGTGTAATCATCAAAAAGGACATGTTGAATGTGGTTATCATATTCTATAATTCATGTACGAGATAATCACAACTAGAAAAACTATTGAATTTGATAAGGTTAGTTGTATTATTATTTTTATATTTTCTATCATATTATTCTATTTTTTATCTCATGACATTCAATGTTATTGTAGGCATTCAATGATTCCCAGTCTTATTCTCAATTTGATCTTACCCATATTTAATCTATTTTTGAAAACTATTTGTTAAGTTTGATTAGGATTTGAGGTATTTATATTCTAATATTTATGAATAATATTACATATGGGTTCAAAAAACTAACTCTTTTGATATAATAGGTGTTTGAATGTACTAATAATCAAATGAATGCTTTAACAATAACCAATAATGAGCATGTTGTAAATTTCAGGTACGCTTATTTTAATTCTACTTTATAATACAAATGTGTAGATAATTTTTTGATTAACTAGATAAAATCATGTAAGTTATAGATTTTTGGTCAATAATAAATACTGTTTGATTGTTGTATATTGTGTTTTTATTATAGGGGTTTCAATTATTTTTGAAGTGTAATATTTTCAATTTTATAATTTTTTTTACTTTCGTCATCGGTTTTTTAAAAACTGACGTCGATTTTTTTTTAAAAATTATTCGGTTTTTGGCATTGATTTTTAAAGTAATTGACGTCGAAACCTATTCAGAGAGGGTTTTCAGTGCTAGCTTTTGTAAAACTGACACTGAAAATCATATTTTTTACATCACCTTTATAAACATTGGTTAAAAACCGACGTGAAAAAAAAAACAAAGTTAAATCCTGTTTTTTCACTAGTGCAATCTGAATGTGTTTTTTTGGTTTTGAGCAGGTCGGTTTGTTTTTTTACTAAAATTGATGTCAATTTTAAATAAAGACACACTTAGAGTCATACCGGTCACACTGTGCATCAGATTGAGGTGTGGCTGATTCCTACACATTCCAAATCACTTATGGATTGTTGTCCTAAATTATCAAAACAATCTGAATGTGTTTAATCAGTTTTGAGTACGTCACTTGTCTTTTTTACTAAAATGTCATTTTAAAATTGAAACATGCAATTTGAATCATACAGATCACATCATGTATCGGTTTGATGTGAGACCAATTCCTACACATCAAAAATGATTTATGAATCGATTCCCTAAATTATCAACAAAATATGAGTGTGTTTGCTTGGTTTTTAGTGAGTAAAACTTTTTAAAGTCAAATGTCGATTTTAAACTCATAACATACACATTGAGTTAGTTGTCTTTTTTACTAAAATTAATGTCAATTTAAAATAGAAAGAAGTAATCTAAGTCATACAAGTCACATAATGTGTCAAATTGAGGTGAAGATGATTCCTACAAGTCCTAAAGTCTCAAATCAATCCTAACTATCAATGTTACTAGGAATGGGACACCCCAAAATTCCTTTAATGCTATATCCTGATAAATTTCTATAGGTGAGGAAGTCATTTATTGTTATGTACAACATGGACCTCAATGTGAATTCTTTACTTCTATGATAATCATACATTTTAATACCTATATCCTACATAAATTTCAGATCTTTGATCAATGAAGCCAAATAGACATCAATATCATTACCGGGTTGTTTTGGTCTAGATATAAGCAAAGACAACATAATGTATATACGCTTCATGCATAACCTTGGTAACAAGTTATAATTTAACAACATGATGGGTCATGTACCCAACATGATGGGACATGTACTGTGAGTAATAATTTATAAACCAAAATGATTTATTACATCTGTAGATAACACAAGATTAATGTTTCTTAGCTCATCTCCAAATTCAAGAAACTCATAATCAATTTTCTTCCACTAAGGAGAATCTATTGGATGGCGTAGGTTCACATATTTAATTCTTGTATCCACATTCCATGTTAATTATCTCATGGTTTTCTAACATCCATATAGTCTTCTAAACCATGGAATGATAGGAAAGTACTATATAGATTTCGAAGGACTTGATTCATTTTTCTTGTATAGATCTGCACCACACTTAGGGTATTTTATGATTAATTCACGTTTCTTGCAAAACAATATGAAATAATTTATACAAGCATGTATTTTTTAGAGACCATTCCCAATGAACATAACATTATTTTAGCATCATATGTTCAACATGTTATTTCATTTTCTTTTGGTAACATATATTTCAGAATACCAAGTAGTTCTGTAAAGCTTGTGTCACTCCATTCGCTGCAAGCTTTCAAATTATATAACTTCAATACAATTGATAATGTTTTGTATTTAGTACAAACAATATAAAATGGTTTCTTGGTATAAATATTTAACTCCTCAAAAAACTTTGGGCAATTATTAATGTCATCTTCAATTTCTATTTTCATTTCTTCCATGCGATCTCCATAATCTTTTACAAATGTATTCATATCAAATGATTCATAAACCATAGTATCATCCCAATAAATGTCCACATTCAGTTTTTCCCCATGTTTAGTCCAACATTTATAGATTCGATCTATTCTGTAATAAATCAAATGTTCTTCCAACTCTTCCATACTAATTTTTCTTGAATAACAACAATGTTAATACTGACAGATGATTTTTGAAGGGTCGTCTACATGCTCTATTGCAAACTTGATGAACTCTTTAACTCCATATTCATATTCATTTGTCAAATTATTAACATGCATCCATTTTTGGTTCATATCCATCCTATTAGGTTCATAAAATATTAATTTTATACAATATATAAATAAATACACATAATATATTCATTATAAAAAGTGAAAGTTATAAACAATTCTAATAAGGGGAACTCAACATTTGATTATTTCAAAGAATTTCAGTATGTTGAAGAAAATGGGTAATTGAATTAAAGAAAATAATTAATCCACATAAAATCTTTCTTAAATCCCCAAAACAAATGAAAATATAATATTAGTAATTAAGGAGTAATAAGAAACTCAAATATTTTAAACAAGAATAATAAACTCTCATTTAATCAACTAGAAGATGTAAAACTATATTGGAAAAAGTTATGTAGCAACCTAAGGAATTATTACATTTAAAATTAATGGTATATAAATATTTGAAAACATATCAAGGCTCTTGGGATTTCATATAACCACACATTGTTAGGATTCCGGGGCGCGCAGCGGAAGCCGGTGGGCCGGGGATTTTAAAATTTTCGTCGACGCAACGACGGTACTTGTCGTCGCCGACGATCCGAGCCCCGGAGAGGTCCTAGGATCTCGTGTAAATTATTAAGAGCACAAAAATAAAAGGGAAACGTACCCGTTTCAAATCCGAAGGCGCGGTCGTCTGTTACTAGCCGATGGCGATCGCCGCTTGAAGGATCCAAAGCAGGATCCCTCTAGATCGTCCACACGCGCTCCAAAAATCTGCGAGAATGCCGATCGTCGAACTCCGGGTGCTAGCGCGGCGATTCAACGATATCTTCGACGTCCCGTCGATCACCACATCGACGATCTTGCGATGGGTGAGGAGAAACTTGATCCGAGCTCTTGGATCTTGAGCTTCTCTCTCTAGGAAGCGGGAGGAGAGAGGAGCTCTGGTCAAACATGGCATGAATAGTACTTTCGCTTGAGCCCCTCTCCTCTATATATAGTGGATTGTGGAAATTACCCGTTTGGGTTCCCCGGCCCCCGTTAATTCCACGTCCACTAAATAAATAACTATGACGACTTAAAACTGCGTCAATATTATTTATTTATTTTATCACATACTTGTAATATGTAAAATATATTACGTGATAAAATCTGAGCCTTTTAACTCGACTCGCTGTCCCGCTTAATATTAAACGAACCTTGAATATTAAAATAATATTCGTTCGATTAATATTTTCTCGTATTTACTGAACTCGTAAATACATTAAATAAATTCAATCCCAAATATTCGAAACTTGAATATTAATGAATTTATTTAATTCCGTTGGTGATCGACAACTTGGACAACGTTTGGACCCCATGGCGGGGCCCACTATGTCCATATACCTATTCAACTGAATAGGTGCGGATTCTTGAATACGCTATTGTGTGTGACCCTCTAGGCCCTTATCTCGATAGCAGTGAATAAAATTCACAGACCAAGAGCGGGGTCTAGCAACCCGTCATGGCCCCTAAAGAGATAAGGATAGTCATAGCAACGACTACCATCCTACAAACACTGACTGTGTACTGTAGTCTCTTTGTCAATATGTATCTCATAAAGCAGGACGCACTCTTGTGTCATCGTCCTTATATTGCTTTATTATTTGTTGATCTAACCGGATGGATTTGCCTTTCTACTGCTTTGGCCAAAGACTTATGGAGGCGGCACCATCCTGATCAACCAGGCCTGAGATATACAACTTCCTAAACTTGGAAGCGACAAATCCTTTCTTGACCATTCAACCAACGTCATACCATCAACGACGCACCCAACACAAACTACCTCACCACGACATTACTGCCATGGTTTTCGCCTTGCATCAAAGTACGTAATTAAGTGATATAAATTGGTAATGATCTCAAGTCAGGAGACCAATACACATGTCCGTAGATAGGAACAACTAATGACACCCAAAACATGTGGTGTTCCTATTGGCGGGTCTGTCCTCATGATCTCACTACTAGAGATCACCAAGTGCGAACTTCATGAGAAGAAGTCTCAATGCTTATGAGCCCCCAGCACCTGATAGTCAGACATCTACTGTGTCCAGTCAGTAAGATGTATCTAGATTATAGAACATATATTTAAGATCAATGTCATTGTATCTTGAGGTTCTCATTATAGCCTGGGATCTGCTATAACCTCTCGACACGACAACTGATCTTTGGACATTACCATTATTATAGTGGATGCAGAAAAGTCTGCACTATAATGGTAAGAAATCATCATGCATATCTAACTGTACACATGATACGGTAATCAAAGGTACTAAATAGTTGGGTCTAGGGCACCCACTATTTCAACACTCCCACTTGCACTAGAGCCAACTTGCTAACTAAACTTGTTAGCTACTCACATGATAAAAACCATGCTTCTGCAGAGTAATGGCTTTAACTTCTGGGCCTGCCATGTTTTCACTGTGTAACATATGTGCTATATGAAACCTCATCAACTTGAGTAAAACTTCTCAAGATAAGGTATCCCCGAGTAGATTATTTTTGTCCATTGTCATAACTTGACAACTTGGCTAGTAAGAATATCACAATTCTCATTATGATAACACTTTTCTCACTAGGTGCGAATCCAAGAACTAGAAAAAATCGTTGCAATTTATAACTGCTTCTTAACTGCCTTAGAAGCTGCAACGTACTCGGTATTTGTAGGTATGGCTACCACAAGCTTTTATGAGCTTGACTCACTCATCTCCTTTTCCTAATTGCGATACTAGATCAAATTGATCTAAGGATTACTAGTTTGTGTCCCACCATGACTAGTATACCTTCCTCTCCATATTCCAGGTACATATCATTTGTACTTACCAAAGTGCAAGATGATAGTTCTGACTGCATCACCTGCAGTGCTCCTGGAGTTAATTGATATCTGCCTATAATAAAATATATCCTGGCAGTATCAATTATCGTACATAATATGGAATATGTGATTGATCCATCGCTAAAGCATATGGTATCAATTCACAACTTTAATCTCTACACATGCTCTGAACATTTTAACCTGGAGAGATTAAGCCATGTGACATAGGCAACAATTATGAACTTGAATTGTTCCAACTTGTATTTATCAATAAAATTTCACTATATGTACGATTGACTAGGACCAAGCAACCTTTGAATCTACCTCAGTGGATCCTGTTCCCTAGAACATAAGTTTCTTCTTGAAGTCAATCATTGGAGAATTTCTTTTAACCTGATCTCATCTAACTGTGAGAACAAAATCTGTTTTCCATATGTTACCGAACATATTTCACTTGGAAAACATTGGCGCTCCCACTAACCTTTGGTAGACACAAGGCAAAGATTCATTTATAATGAATGCTCTAAGATCTTGTTGCTTACTTTAATCCAGAATTGGATTTCAGTAACTATCATCCCTTATTGGCATCATTTGATGTCATCATCTCTTTCTGGTTGCGTCATATAGACACCTTCCATGAAAGATGATCTTGACATCCAATGACCAATATCATGATCATAGAAGTTCAGCTATGACAAGTAAAATTCTAATAGATTTAGGCGTACTGACTTGGTATAACCAATCGAGCCTTATTGGTACCATACTTGTACCATCCATGTATCATTTCATTTGAATACCCACCGCAGTATTCAATCTATAAGCCCCTTTGCAATTTGATACACGGAATCCATTATTGAATTTTAGTTGATCTTGTCAATATTTGCTTGTTGCCATATACTGCTTACTTGTAGGATTTATTATTCTTAATGAATAATATATCACCGGCTGCTGTGAATATAAAACCATCATCATGGTTCCTTTCTTCCTACGCAGTATGTGTCTCTGGAACATGCCTATTCCACATGTACTTATGGAACTTGTTCCATATGCCAACCATTTGTGCATCTTGAGCATTGACTAAGCCCAAGTCAATTCAGCTCCCACTATCTCTAATAGAGATGTGCACCCTTGTATAGAAGCGTAGTCTAATACTTGACTACATCTTTTTCTATCTTAGGGATTTAGGTAATATCTTAAGCAACTGTTAGGATAATTACTTTAGATGCACATCGTGTTTAACTTGATGCATGTTTGTTTAATTCTTAACAAACGCTTTGCATCTAAATGTGTCCTATGACATTATGGATTTTCTATCATACTATGACTCATATGATATCCATTTGTCATTTTAGTTGGCATATTGGTTATTTGATTACGCTGTTATTTGCAAATCACATTTTGAAATATGATAAAAGTTTCCGCAAGTTGGAACATTGATATAACTTACATCATAACATATGCGTTTAGGAATTTCTCCACGCTACATGTTTGTTGATCAATGTTAATTTGTAAGACTCATCATCGATCCTCCTCATGAACATCAATACGGTGATGTAGATAAGGTAACATGCGTTTAGGAATTACTCCACGCTACATTATCACGATCGATGATTGCTTGGTCAAGATATTCTTTGGCCTGCCGATCCGAAGCAACTCATATCTTCTGACCAAACTTATACTTCATTGGTACATTCCTTAATGATTTAAAGGAATTTTATGAAGTATCATTACCTCTAGCTTTCTTTTGGAACAGTTCACACTCTCATATTGAACTAACCTCGGAAGCTTTGTGGCGTACCTTTATTTCAAAAGGTTTCTTTGTCTAAACTAAAGATGTCAATTATACCATAGGTGTTTAGCTGTGCCGAGCCTAAATACCATACTGAGTATATAGTTGACGTTCGCTTTTAGTTTTACTTGACAAAGAATCACATTGCCACAACTGGGTAGGTCTTACATTTTATATTCATCATGTATTGCCAATGATTCAAATAGCAGTGAACTATTTGTTGAGTATGTAACCACAAACAACATTCATTCCAAAACATGGAATAATGTCTCATAATGTCTAAACAGGAACATGAGATAAATGTTTTTGGTTATACTCAACAACTTGTTCAATTTGAATCGATCACTTGGCGATTAGAAGTTATGTGTTTCTCCCCGCTGACTTAGGAATCACCTTTTCTCAGCTGCTTGGAGAAGACATTATACTTCTAGTAATGTTTCTCTACTTTATTGGTTATTGTATCTCAATACAAATATGTGAAAAACATATTGTATTTCAATACCCAAGAAGTATTCGAGAAAACAATACCTTAATCTGATGAATATTAACTGAACAAGAAGTGGGTACATGCTTCCAGTATTTCAGTTTTTAAACTTCCATGAATTTATTTTATTTTGTGATGCAAATAACCTCCTGTTAAATAACCAACCATTTTTCATTGAAGGGCATGACGAAGGTGCCTTTGGCGTAACTTTCCATAGGCCTTTTCACCTTGTCATTCAATTTATTCACCATAAGAATAGATGGTGTTATCTCCAACATTCTTATTACTCGGCGAACGTTTCCTTAACGGAAATGAAGCGCTTACTCTATACGGTTCATTTGTATCCTTAAACGAAACTAGAGTAATTGAGTGTAAAAGGTATAAGAAATGGGATGGCATGAAAGATTGTAAACCGTCTTTCACTTTACACATACCGAGTGCGTCTATCACATTCAAATCTTGCTTTACATTCTCCTTGAAAGGATCTTGGAGATGAGACTACATGTGATCATCATCTTAGTCTTGATGTAGAGACCACAACTAACATCAGAAGTTGATGATAGCATTATGACAGAACCATCATATGCTTGATTCATGAGTCTCCTGTAAGCAGTTTTACACCCTTGCTTCTTAAGGTGGCTTAACAGGTTGGGACATAAGCACCTTGAATTTCCACTATAGTAGTAATGTGCGCAAGCGGCTATACTACATTCAGAAAATTCGTGCTTAGTTTAGACATTAACTTTGTCTAATATTTATCGCAGTTTTATTGTGGTATTGCTTGCCATTCTCTACAAATATACTTTAGAAAATTGTACTTTTATGTGATTACCTAATCTGACATTACTGATTATTTAATCATTAAATGTCTCCCACTAATTTTTTCGAATTCTAGGAACCCTCTATACTAGAATCGGAATACTCTTGAGTATTCTAGTGGCAAGGATCCTTGAACCTCCCTCATAGTCTACAATCTAGGGTTACGCCACTACTCGGAGGGTCCAAGGTAGGCTTTTGGCCGGCCAACCGCTTTAGCCCGCGGTTCCTTGATCTGTTGAGTGAAGTCCCAGCTTCAAAAATCATTTACTGATTTACTCAACGCTTGCCTCTAAAATTACAACAAACTAGCTAAGGCTATATCCTTGTTGCAATTTTAGTTAAGTCGATCCATCACACAAATAAGAACTCCCCGGTAGTAAGAGGCACCCTCAGCTAAGGCATGAACCGGCACCTCGAACACCCGTTTTTGTTCAAACTTGAATGATGGAAGGCTATTTCTGACTTAATATTTACTTTGAGGGTTTTATGTTTTCCTCTCTCGACGAATGTAATCCATTTCTATTAAACTTGTTCGGCTATGTTGTCGCGCTCACAACTGAACTTTAATAGAAAAACAAACGCCGCTTCTTTATGCATTTTATTATCTATTATTTTATGTACTTTTCCCGCTGTTCTAAAAAACGCATAAAATAATAAATAAATGCATAAAGGTAAAACTACTACCCGACTGGTCTTGAGCATCTAAACGACCTAAGCGCATTGTACCTGAGTCGTCTACTTGACTCTTGATGCAGCTTGCCCGTTCTGTATGTCTGCTTTTTATCTGGAGCATTGCCTCATCTTGGCGAAGCCCACGTCACGTCTTGGATTACCACATCGCCTTGGCGTAGTCCACATGTCGTCTTGCATCGTCTTGATCAACGTGCTTCGCCTCGTCTTGGCGGGGTCGACGTCGCTCGTCGTCTTCGTCCAAAGTACAAAGATACTCGCGCGCAGGCGAGGGGAACTCGGGAATAAATGTACATCATATAAATTGGGCGCGCAGACCCTTATACATTTTAACCGAAAAAGAAAGACGATGCGCAGACCGTCCATTTAATTAATTACAATCATCGCACGCAGTTTAAAATAATTAATTAAATAAATAATTTAAAAGCAGACATACATGGGTCGATGCTCAGGACCAGCAGACGGGTAAAATAAGCGCGATAAAAATTAAAATGCATAATTAAGTATGAGGATTTATTTAATTAAATTAAATGAATTAAATAATTCAAATAATTTAATTACTTATCGGTCCGTCAATTAATTTAATTTTAAAGCCAAAATTAAATTAATTTGACTTAATTCAATTTAATACTTAAATTGAATTAATTTTATTCGGGTATTAAAATTATTTCACTACAAATAATATATTAATTAATTTAATTAATTAAATTAATTAATTATATTAATTATTTTAACTTAACCCATGTTAGGGGTTTCCTTCCCGCTAGCAGGACAGGGCGGTAGCCGGGAAACCTTGGCCAGGGTGCTCCCAGAAAGGGACCGCTGCGAGGTCTACCTGTGCCGGAGCCGACCGCTCTCTCAGTAGTGCGCGGGGTGGATGAGCTGCAGCGGCCCAACTGTCTGCTCCGTGGCACTGCATGTGCCACCGCTGGTTCTGCCCGAGCAGGGCACCCGGTCCTGCTTTGTGGGTGCATCTGCAGGGTGCGGCTCCGGCAGGAGCCGCTATAGGCCGCCCTTGAGTTGGCGTGCCGAGGATCCGGGCAGCCGGCTTGGAGCGGGGTCCGGCGCGAGGCAGGAGGCCGGTCCGACCTGCATGGGGTCGCCCGGCTTGAAACGGTGGCCGACCTACATGGGGTGGGGCGGCTCGAGCTGGCCTCTTGGGTGCTGGGAGGTGGTCCAGCGGCGCGCTACCGGAGGTTCCCGGCGGCGAGATGGGCAGTCGGCGTCGGAAGGCATGGAGGACGAGGGGTGGCCGGCCTTCTGCCGAGACTGAGGAGGCGCTGCGGGAGAGCGCTGCGGGCTGAGCGCTGTGGGCTGAGCGCTGGGTGACGCCAGTGAGGGGAGCAGCGGTGCTCCGGCGCGGTATAGGAGGAGGGTTGGGTGTCGGGGCGGCCGACCTGCATGAGGGGCTCGGCTGGGGCGTCGCACGCGGAGCCTGCAGGAAGGAGGACCGGAGGGCCTGTAAGGATGCCCTGGCCGGTGCTGTAGCGCGCGGGAGAGAACTCCCGGCGGCGCTGCTGTGCGCCGCGCCGGAGAGAGGGGGTCCGCTCGGACCCCCTGTACCTCCCTTTTTTTTTGCTTTCCTTCCTCTTCCACGCGGCCTGCCACCCTTTTTTTTGTTGCTTTTCCTCTTCCACGCGGGAAGACCCCCAAAGGGGCTCTTTACATTTTTTTTTGGATTTCCTCTTCCACGCGGGAAGACCCCCAAAGGGGGTCTTTACATTTTTTTTTGTATAATCATATGATAATAATAATTAATTATATTATTATTATTATACATATAATTATAATTATAATAATTAAAATTTCTTAAAACTTATATTATTTCCGATAAACGGAAACAATCAACAAAAATTAAAACCCGAATAAAAACACGAACACGATCCATTCTAAAAATTTCGAATGACCATATCTTGGTCGTTCAAAATCAGATTGAAACGCGGTTCGATCCGTTTTGACCGTTTTTTTAAACCCTCTACTTAATTTACTGCAAATTAATTTTATTTGGCTCAGAAAATTTACGCGATCCCTCTGATACCACTGTTAGGATTCCGGGGCGCGCAGCGGAAGCCGGTGGGCCGGGGATTTTAAAATTTTCGTCGACGCAACGACGGTACTTGTCGTCGCCGACGATCCGAGCCCCGGAGAGGTCCGAGGATCTCGTGTAAATTATTAAGAGCAGAAAAATAAAAGGGAAACGTACCCGTTTCAAATCCGAAGGCGCGGTCGTCTGCTACTAGCCGATGGCGATCGTCGCTTGAAGGATCCAAAGCAGGATCCCTCTAGATCGTCCACACGCGCTCCAAAAATCTGCGAGAACGCCGATCGTCGAACTCCGGGTGCTAGCGCGGCGATTCAACGATATCTTCGACGTCCCGTCGATCACCACATCGACGATCTTGCGATGGGTGAGGAGAAACTTGATCCGAGCTCTTGGATCTTGAGCTTCTCTCTCTAGGAAGTGGGAGGAGAGAGGAGCTCTGGCCAAACATGGCATGAATAGTACTTTCTCTTGAGCCCCTCTCCTCTATATATAGTGGATTGTGGAAATTACCCGGTTGGGTTCCCCGGCCCCCGTTAATTCCACGTCCACTAAATAAATAACTATGACGACTTAAAACTGAGTCAATATTATTTATTTATTTTATCACATACTTGTAATATGTAAAATATATTACGTGATAAAATCTGAGCCTTTTAACTCGACTCGCTGTCCCGCTTAATATTAAACGAACCTTGAATATTAAAATAATATTCGTTCGATTAATATTTTCTCATATTTACTGAACTCGTAAATACATTAAATAAATTCAATCCCAAATATTCGAAACTTGAATATTAATGAATTTATTTAATTCCGTTGGTGATCGACAACTTGGACAACGTTTGGACCCCGTGGCGGGGCCCACTATGTCCATATACCTATTCAACTGAATAGGTGCGGATTCTTGAATACGCTATTGTGTGTGACCCTCTAGGCCCTTATCTCGATAGCAGTGAATAAAATTCACAGACCAAGAGCGGGGTCTAGCAACCCGTCATGGCCCCTAAAGAGATAAGGATAGTCATAGCAACGACTACCATCCTACAAACACTGACTGTGTACTGTAGTCTCTTTGTCAATATATATCTCATAAAGCAGGATGCACTCTTGTGTCATCGTCCTTATATTTCTTTATTATTTGTTGATCTAACCGGATGGATTTGCCTTTCTACTACTTTGGCCAAAGACTTATGGAGGCGACACCATCCTGATCAACCAGGCCTGAGATATACAACTTCCTAAACTTGGAAGCGACAAATCCTTTCTTGACCATTCAACCAACGTCATACCATCAACGACGCACCCAACACAAACTACCTCACCACGACATTACTGCCATGGTTTTCGCCTTGCATCAAAGTACGTAATTAAGTGATATACATTGGTAATGATCTCAAGTCAGGAGACCAATACACATGTCCGTAGATAGGAACAACTAATGACACCCAAAACATGTGGTGTTCCTATTGGCGGGTCTGTCCTCATGATCTCACTACTAGAGATCACCAAGTGCGAACTTCATGAGAAGAAGTCTCAATGCTTATGAGCCCCCAGCACCTGATAGTCAGACATCTACTGTGTCCAGTCAGTAAGATGTATCTAGACTATAGAACATATATTTAAGATCAATGTCATTGTATCTTGAGGTTCTCATTATAGCCTGGGATCTGCTATAACCTCTCGACACGACAACTGATCTTTGGACATTACCATTATTATAGTGGACGCAGAAAAGTCTGCACTATAATGGTAAGAAATCATCATGCATATCTAACTGTACACATGATACGATAATCAAAGGTACTAAATAGTTGGGTCTAGGGAACCCACTATTTCAACACACATGACCCATCCTAAGGAAATTTAAGGTACTCCAACTGGATGTAAAATTAGCATTTACTAATGGATTACACGAATATGAAGTTTACATCATACAAATAGATAGTTTTCTCATTTTTTAATATGAGAATAATGTTTTTAAATTGAAAAAGGTGTTGTATGAATTGAAACAAGAACTAAGAGCTTGGTATTGATGGTTAGATGAATTATTAAAGAAACTTTAATTTAAAAATGAGGAATTGATCATAATCATTACATAAAAATAATTTTATGGATAGATTAAAGGTGTTTATCAATGTGGATGAAATAATATTTAGAGGTCCAAGAGATGAATGATGATAATAATTTTCTACATTAATAATGACCAATGTTTAAATATTGATGATTAATGAGTTGACATTTTCCATAGTTTATAGGCCACTCATGGAATTAATGAGATATTTATTTCCCAATACATGTATGCGAGGGAAGTATTTTATATATTTCAAAAGGAATATTGAAAACCCATATTGGCACCAATTTAAAATTGAATAAAATTTTCAAATTTTGTGGATGGAATGTCAATATATATCACAGAGTGTGGGAGATTCGTTATATGCCAACTTTCTTAATAGTAAAAAGGTTTGACATACTATTTTTCTACATGTCATATATATAGGTATCAAAGTTATTCCATGGAAATCTACTTGTTATTAGTTAAAATAAATACTCAAAAATGGGGCGAAATTCTTGAAAATATACATTTCTGAGTAAGAAATTATAACATCTTATAGTGGTATATAGGTCTCAAAAAAGTGGTATAACTCTAAAGGAGTAATCTCAAAAGGATATTTTTTTTGTAAATTATTGGGAGAGGGGGAGTAGGATGATGATGAAAAATTATAATGTAGTTTGAAAATAGTACATAGTGTCAAGGTATAATATTTCATATATTATTATTAAAAGGATTTATAAATAATGTTGGATTAATCTAAAGAGGGAGAAAAATAAAATATATTTTTTAAAAAGTGTAGAGACATAGGAAGTTGGATTATTGAGAAAATGTACAACACATTTAACAATAAATATAGTTTCCAAAACAAACCCAAGAAAACCATATATCAAACACCCGAGTTGGTCCATGATAGTGTCCAAAGGACATTCTCAATCCCCCTTAGGCCGACAACAAGCACTAGGGCATGAAAAACAACACAATTGGAATGATTTGAACCAAAAAATAAATAAAACTAGTAGAAATGAAATTTAAATAAAAACTGCCATGATGCATCCATACATTGGATTCCCACATCAACCCAAATAAGTAGAAAAAAGAAGATATGAATCATTATAATATAAAAGAAATACCTAAACCTACCTTCAACTCCCTCACACACAAAATACCTAGTTTCAATTTCTAAAATTTCACATGTATGGAATACCATTGATAAAATAAAGAATGAAAAATATGTATAATGGCTTTGGGAAATCAATTTGGGAAATGTAAACAAAATAAAACAACAAAATAAACTCTATGTGACTCCATGTGTCACCATTGAGTCTAGAAACAATAAACTCTCCATGACTGATCAATAGTTGAATCGAAATTAAAAACTGAGGAAATCAGAAGACCTACCTTACTAGTATATAATCACTAGACCATAAATAATGACACCATTGAAGAATAAATTAAAAACGAAACCAAAAATAAAAAAAGAAAATTGGAAGGCCTACCTTGCTAGGTTGAAGGAAATTTGAAACCCTCTACGGAAACCCCAACTTCAATCGAACATTGGATGTCATACGAAATGTTCGAGAGGCAGTCAAGTGGTGTGATTCAAGGTTCGATTCACCGAGGAGGAGCACTAACAATAGGTGGATTCCGTGAAAAGTTTCTAATATTGTGATGAGTTAGCATATGGTTAGGATTTTTTAATTAGATCAGGACACTTTTATCAGCACTTACAAATAAGCACTGATAAAGAGTCCTTTTATGAGCGCTTATTATTTAAGCGCTGATAAAGGTAAGTCTTTATTAGTGCTAAAAAAATGCTGAAAAAATCAATCTTTATCAACATAAAAAATATAGCGGTGATAAATGTTAATTTTATCACTGCTTTTTTTAGTGCTGATAAAGCCTCATCTTTTTCAGCATGAAAAAAGTGCTAATAAAGATGTTTTTATCAACGCTTATTACTTAAGTGATGATAAAGGTTTTGTAATTATAATTATAAATAAAAATTGTAAATATTTATATATACTTAATAAATATATATAAATATAAATATAGTAAATATATTCCTTATTAAATATATTTATTATAATTTTATAATTTTTTTATAATTATAGAAATATTTTTAAAAAATAATATTTATATCATTATATATATTTATATAATTATACACACATATATTTAATAAATATATATAAATATAGTAAATATATTCATTATTTAAGTAAATTTATTATAAATATAATAGTTATTTAAATATATATAATTATTTATTTATAATTATATAAATAATTTTCAAAAATATTTATTTATTTATAATTATAAATATATAATTATATAAATACAGTAAATGTACATTTATAAATATATTTATTTATAAATATTTTTTACAAATATTTTTTAACATTATTAATGAATATCTAATTTTAAGTGCATGCATATCTGTTAAAAATGAGTGAAATTGAATAAATTAATAATAAGTACACTTTAACAATATTGAAAAAATGTATTAGTTTTATGTGTGTTCATTGAATATAAAAATACATTAATTACATATATATAAAATCAATATAACAAATATTTGATCTATATATGTTAAATTGAAAAATCAAATGACATTCAATTATATGTCAAGTACTATGTGCCCCAAGGGGTGTAGCCTAGTGGTTACATCTTTGAGGGGTCTCGTGGGAGGTCTCAGGATCGAGTCTCCTTGAGTACTTGTAGGTGCAATAGTTTCTTTGTAATCCCCCTCCCCAAACTGTTGTAATATACTGAGTACTATGCAATTAGTCAATATTTTTAATTTATATTAATTTTTAATTATAAACAACTATTCAATAAATTCATGACTATTTAATGTAAAGCACATAAATATTTTGTAATATATAAATCATATTTATATACATTAATATATATTTATATATTTAATATATACAATTTAATAACATTAATTATCATAATTATCTAATTAATAAAATGTTAATATTTAATAATGTATAATCAATTTATTCATTTTTATCAGTAATTATTTAATTAAAAAAATTTGTAATTTTTTTAATAAACTCATTTTTATTTTTTTATTTAATTATTTCATTTTATTTATTCGGACCTTTATCAGTGCTAAAAAAAATGCTTATGAAAGAAATATTTATAAGCGCTAAAAATAAAGTGCTAATAAAGGGTACCCTTTATGAGTGCTAAAAATAAAGCACTGATAAAGGGTACCCTTTATCAGTGCTAAAAATAAAGCGTCGATAAATGGTAAGCTTTATCAATGCTAAAAATAAAGTGTTGATAAAAGGTTAAATTTATCAGCACTGATAAATATTACATTTATCAGTGTTTTTTCTAGCATTGATAAATACCAGCACTATTAAATGTGGGTTTTGTAGTAGTTTGGGCATCCCTAATAGGTTCCAAATCATTAAATTCATCCATTTAACAAATTTATGGGGCACCTAAAGAAAGTACGACATGCGGCACATCAACAATACATATTATAAAACATCAAAACATATGGGAAAAGGTATAGACCACCTATTATAGGTCTGTAGTAGTACACCCTACCAATATCGAGCTTTGATTTGGTCCAGATCGGAAGAAAAACAAAGAACAAACAAAAATCCTGAAAATAGGGCATATTATCTTACACCTAAATAATTCTATTGATACCAATTCAAATGAATAATTACACATGAGGAATGAAGAACTCACCAGAGAGAATCCAATGATACCGATGACGTTCTATTCCGAGTTCGGATGGAGAAACGAGATCAAAAGATAGGGAAGAGCTTCAAAGGGGAGTTATCGACGCCTCAAGGCTGTCCAATGGAGGAGAAAAGAAATAGATTTAGGTTTTAAAGATTTTTAAGGAAAAAATAGTAATTTCCCCAAGAAAAAATGGACCGCACGATTGGCCAAACCGTGTACCAACCATGCACCCTTCACTACTTTGAGGGGAACCTTGCACAGTTTCATGTGTAGGGTTTGGTAAACTATGCACAAACCATGTCTCAACCACTTTTAAAAACTGAATAGCCTCATGCATGGGAATGCACCCCCTTCCGCACAGTTTCCTTAAACTGTGTACCTCTTGAAAAAGGCCTGGACCACCTTTCATTGTTATAAGTAACCATGCGACATTCCCCACAAAATTTATTCTAACCATGCGGCTTGCCTTGTTTTTCCAAAAAGCTAGTCTCTAGGCTGTGAAAAATCCTTAAAAACCTTTGATACACCCATGATCACATTGGGTACACACATTATCCCATAAAAAATAATTTAAAATGAAAACAAAATATCTTTACCTCATAGGAAAACTCGGGATCTTATAGTGACCCTCTAGGCCTCTTTCTCAATGACATTAGGTAAAATAGCCTAAAGTCCAATTTTAGTATCTAGCAACATGTCAAGGAAACCATAGAGAAATAATTTAATGTCGTGATGATATAATACAACATAATAACACTTGTTGTGTAATATAATCTCTTTATCACAATATCTCTAATCAAGCAGGTTGCATACCATTATCATCAATCTATGTGCTCGATATCTCTTTCTTTGACTTTCCAAAAACTGAACTTGCCTATGGAACACCATTTCCATGAATTTATTTAGTATATATCATTTTCATTAAAGGGTATGATATTCAAACTTCCATTAAAGAACAAAAGGGATAAATAATTTTTCACATTATTTATCAATGAAATATTACTCATGACGCACCCAATGTATCCTATCTTATTGCATACATATATCACCATGGTTTTCATCAATACATAAAAGTACATGACTTATAATACTCATTAATAATAATCTTAAAGTATAAGAATCAATACACATTTCTACATATAGGAACATCTAATGACACATATAAACGTGGATTTCCTATTGTTGGGTATCGTTCTTATAATATCCTACACTGGATATGACCAAGGGCGTATACTATGAGAAGGTACCTAAAAGTCCTATAAGTCCCCACCCCTAATAGCCTATATCATTTATGTCCCTAAAATGATATCGTTTGTTTATAGAACATATATTTAATAATATTTTCGCGACACTTCTGGGTTCTCATCATAGTAAGGAACTGCTATGACATTTTAGTACGACAACTTCTCTTAGGACATTATCACATACTATGTTATGTATAAGAACAATAATGATGTGATAAGGAGTTTATTAATATTTAAAAAAATTACTATAAGATATCATAAAGTACACAAAAATTGGTTCTAGGGAATCAACTCCAACAGAATCCCACTTGCACTAGAGCCAACTGTTAACAACCTTTAGTCCTCTAGCTCTCACATGACACTCATGATTTTGTTGAGATAAGACTTTAGTCAAGGGGTCTTGTCATGAACATCGTTTAGTCCTCTAGATCTCACATAACACTCATGATTTTGTTGAGATAAGACTTTAGTCAAGGGGTCTTGTCATGAACCATCCCCCGAGTCCCATGCCGTGACTACCCCAAGCCCGCCTCTGATAGGCTAGGGGCTGGCGACTAGCACCGAGTAGGCATATCCCACAAATGAGAGGCATTTTTCTAAGAACCTGTACACATGCACACAACTCCAAGCTAAAGATGATAGAAAGTGAAAACACTAAGTAAAGAAAATGAATGCATACCACTACAACCCAACAATAGAGTACAACAGAATGCAAAGTAGTAAAGTACAAATGGGCCAAAATACAAGCCCACCAAAAGGAAAGAGTTTGTAACACAAGTACTATAGATCATCCGCAGAAAACCCCACCTGATCCAACTGTAAGTTACATCATTGGTCTGTTGTCTTTAAGCCATCGAAACACACCTCAGTCCGTCTAATCACACTAGGCCCCACATATTCCTAGTCTATCTGGAGAATCTTCAAAGAGTCGACCATCTGAACAAGACACGACACGTGCGAGAAAATACCATATAGGGATGAGTAAAATAATACTCATTAGGGCACCCAGAAACACAAAGTAAAAGACCAAAAAGGAAACACCACTAAGCAGAAACAATTATCTCAACACAGGTATATGTCAACAAAACATATAACAAGAACATCCAGCTATAATTGTAAAGGATTTCCAAGACTCAAGGTCTCATCCACTACCAGCTATATGGTTCAGCTCATATCATACTCGATTTTGGGAGATCTCACTCCTCAATCTATCTTATAGTAAGCATGTAGAACAAGTCTACCAAAAGTATCTAAGAGAACATCTAGTCTCGATACATTATGAAGTTCCCTAAGACATCCGATCTCGCTAAGACAAGGAGTATTGATATCACAACCAAAACTTGGTCACATGATTCCGCTCAAGGCATGCTCATTTCGGGAGAACTCACTCCTCGAGCCTTGATGTCATTAGGGACTCTTACAAGAGGTCCCACTAATTTGGGCTTCACCCAAAGAGAAAATGCTGGTCAAAGATCATTATATATAGATAGGGGATTCTACTCAGAGAATAATATGAAACTAATCTATATTAACTTGAAAAGAAGGGGATTCTTATCAGAGAATACCACAAACCCTACTGATGCGGCTCATAATGTCGGGGATTATCCTTAGAGAATACCATGAACCCTATCGATATGACCCAATAGATGTAGGATTAATGCCCTATGATAGGAGGTCAGGTTAATACCCAAGAAACTCCATTAGGGGTGATAGAGTATCACTCTAGTCCAAAGGAGGATTCCATAACTCTATCCGGGACTCTGTCACTCGAGGGGATTGCTATGCAATGCCGTACCAAACCCTCAAGGAAAAGACCAAGGGTAAAAGATCCAAACCTACAACAGCCCTAACCAAGGTCTCAAAAATCCATCTCAAAAGGACTGCCTCATCTCAAAGGTCCCAACGCTATAGAAAGCTCATCAAACGGACTTATAGTTTGAAAGTTATGGGGATTTTTGTAAAAAAGGGCTGGTTGGGTCTGACCTCGGGCCGAACCGGTTAGAACAACCCGACCCAAACAACTAGGCTCGCTGGGCTAGGGGTCTGGCCCATTGGACCTGCTGGACTCGACCTTCTGGGCCATGGGTCTAGCCCCCTGGGCCACCTGGGGTGACCCGATTTCCCCAGCCAAGATCTCCGTGAGCAGGCCAGCCCTCTTGTGCCGGACGCATCCAAGTAGTGTCCCCTTTCCCAACCACACAGTCTGTTGTGTTTCCACTTGGCACTACGGGTCAATGCAGCCAGTCCGAACAAACCTCCGGATCCTGTGACCAGTGCAGCAGGGTCCCTCCCCCGATGTAGCTTGGGGAGAGGCCTTTGCCGACGCCGCGGGTGCCTCCGCTTTCAACCGTCAAGCCGGCGGCCCGCCTGGCCATGGCCTTCCACCACCATTGTGGCCTAATTGGTCATGACCTTCCCTGCCACCAGTTGCCTCCTGGAGTTTCCCTCACCTGCGGCCTCCTGTCGCAGGCGGATCTGCCATCACGATCCCGCCTGGACCGTGGGTTGTTGCTGCCACTGGCCATCAAGCCGGTGGCCTGAATCATTGTACCATGAAGAACATGAAGAATACAAGAACACCTAAAGTGGATAGATCTAGGACTTGTTCATGTCAGCCTGATCTAGCCACATTAGAATAAAAAATGGGAAGGATTCACAATTCTAAGCATGGTTCAATATAAACATAAATAATACCCAATTCAAAACCCACGATATAAATCCCAACCCCGTACTATGCCTAATCCATGAATCAATCCATTCGTTGATTGATTCATGTTCATTTTAGAAAAAAGAATGAAAAATAGGGAATGAAACCAAATAAAACAATGCCCTACCTGGATTCGGTTTGATCATTGATGAAGAGTGATTGCGTCGTCGTCATTTGTCGATCCTCAATTCGTCGTCTTGTCATCATCAACCATTCTCTAACAAGAGGATTTATCTAAGTCTCTTCTCCAGTGATCCTAGGGAAATTCTTGAGGATCATTCATGTAATCCTATGTCCCTACCAATGGTTAGAGAATGAAAACACATTTTAATGTTACATGCGTTTCAGCATTACCATTGCAGCATTGCAGCGTTCCCCCACTGTTTCATTCATGAAAGAGAACAGCCTTCCTCATCATTATGTCACTGCATTGCCACACTACAAAATAGTAAATAAATAAATAAAATATAATTCTTTAAGTTTATTTTATTCTTCTTTAAAATGTCCAAAAATTAACTTTCACAATCGATCCACACTGGTCAATGTTAGGCCCCACCTAAGTAAAATGCCACATTAAAAACTCAACGGTGGTATCATATTTCAAATATGAGTCACCATTCATGTGTTATTAAGATTTTAAAATAAAATAATTTTATTTAATTACTTTATTTATGGTTACGTCCCTTTCGGGTTTTCTCACTGGAGACCCACACCAACTAAAGTTAAGTCACTCCCAGGGTAAACCCGCCATCCTGAACACAATGGTTCCCTCAGATTTCTGATTCGAGAACTAGTTTAAGAGTTATTACACTTTTTCAGGAAAGCCACCCACACATGCTATTAAAAATTTAACACTTTTCATCAAACTGTTCCAGGAACATCAAGCCTCAGAATCACACGCCATATCAGCACCTGGTCTCATAATTTTCCCAGAAATTTTCTAAAAATAAAACCAGGAAAATTTGATTCATTAAATTCTACACACATTAAGGCTTTACATCCCTAAAATCCAAACTAAGGTATACCCAAATAGATTAGGGTATGAGTACAAACCTGAGTACCCTGCTCCCATGTTCTCTTCCAGAGATTCTCATGTTACCACTAGGTATGCACCAAAGTAACCAACTGCCCATGGAGGGTCCTCTATTGCAGATCCTTGATCTCCATGAACAGGATGCAAAGAAAGCATCCATATTAGAAACTACCATCTATGGGATTCCATGGAGTCAAGTTATCTCCTACACGTAGAGGCATCCCAATCTCTATACTGAACTCTGCTCTCGAAAATCTAAGAAGTGTCTGACTTGGTGAGTTAGTCAATGATAACCCAGATGGTATTGTGTCCCCTGTATGTATGTGATAAAACCATCATGAAGTTCATCGATATCCTTTCTCACTACCTTCCTAGAACCCCAAGGAATAAAAGAGAAACCCCTTCTAAGCATAGGGGCTCGACACAGTGTGTTGAAAAACCATAAAACTGATTCAAACAAGTGCTCAAATTTTATATCAATAGGTAAGCCTAGATTCAACCTGTTCCACCATCCCCAGTGTCTGCCTTAACACCCACATGTATATCCTGATGCATCTCACCACTCTAGGCATCCACTGATACTACTGTGCATCCTCTTAATGGAATTATGTTCTCCCCACCTTTCAAATATCAATCAGGGGCATTCCCCGTGGACAAATGAGCATGTAAAGTCTCACCATAGGTGTTACCGCGCCATGCCTCCTTGACTCACAATAATAGTGAAGGGGTAACAACCATTGATTGTAGGTAAGATACATAATCTATATCCATAAAGGATAACTATAGTGAGACCAACTACTACTTTTCCTCATTCAACAACTATGAACTTGATCTCCGGCTGAGAGAATCTGCCACCACATTCCTCTTCCTAGGAGTATAGACTATCTCAAAGTCATAGTCCTGAAGGAATTCTAGCCAACACCGCCATATTAGGTTCAAAACCTTTTGAGAAAAGATATACTTGAGACTCTTGTGGCCTGAGTAGATGATAAACCCCCCACCCATCAGTTAGTGTTTCCACATCTTCAATGTGAAGACTACCGTTTCCAAATCAAGATCACGGGTCACATAGTTCTTCTCATTGGTCTCAATTGACGAGAAACATAGGCAATCAATTCTTTCCTCTGCATCAGGACACAACCAATTTTGGTCCCTGATGAATCTCAGAACACTATGTACTCAACTCCCTCTAGAAAACTCAAGATCGAGGTGCTCGTAAAAATTTGTCTTAACTGCTAACAATATTGTAGACACCCTTCTATCCACCCGAAAGGCTACCAATTTTAACTAATCGAAGTGTTAATTGAACCTTTGGTAGTGGATACTCATTCTCCATGGTCACATTTTTAAAGTGATGGTAATCTAGACCTAACCTCTAACACTGGGTCTTACTAAGACTTTTCTTTGTAAGTCCTCCACCTGTACCCTCAGCTTGCGAAGCTCTGTGAAAGTCATCCAATATACTGATGCTGATATTAGTGATACATCAGGGTGTTGAATAATGTATAAGTATATCTCCCTAAAGGGAGGTAAACCTGGAACATCTTTAGGGAATACATCCTTATACTCTGCCACTACTGTTGGGAATTGAAAACTCATAACATCCACTACCCCGAGGGTAAGGCTAGCCAACTCAAAAGTGATCTAATGCACCCTACTATGCATGAGTCTATCCTATGTTTCTTGGGTTTCCTTTTTCACCAAGAGAGGAAAACCCCATTCCTTCACTATGGACATACCACACCATTTTTCCTAAAACTATCAATATGAGCATGGACTGTCGATAACCAATCTATACCAAGAATGATGTCATAAGGCCTCAATGATACCACAAAGAAGTTCCAATTGAAACTCTCACCTCAAGGGTTAGGTCACATTGTTGAAACTAGTGTGATTATCAAGTCTCCTTCCGTAGGTATCTCCAGACGTAAGGGCCAAGTCAACAGTTTAACCGGAAACTCTAGGTCTCAAAAAAGATTCGTGACAAGGAAGAATGATTATCACTTGTGTCTATTAATATGGTAGCTAAGAGTAGACATATACCATACCTCAAATAATTCCCGGAGCCCTTGGGTCATATGACTTGACCGCATGTAGCTGACCCTTCCCCTGTCCTCCAGCTCCCTAAGCCTGGTGTGGACCACATGGGGGTGGTGGTGGTAACATGTCAAAATGTATAACACCTCCTAATACTATACCAACTCCTCTGCCACATATTTTTCCCTATAGATCCATCTATTCCTATCACTGTCTCTACCTAGGTGGCCCATACACCATTTCCCTGTCAGCACCATGAAGGGCTAGATAATCTCTAGCAAGATGTCCCCTGTTGTCTCAAGAAAATCATTGCATCTCTCTAGGCTGACTGGACTCACCCTATGAGCCCTGAGATATAGATCTTGTATCTTGAGACCTCCTCTTAGAATGTATCACATGTCCAAGTCTCTAAGACTGACATCGAATTTCTACTCCTGAGGTCTCTTACCCTGCTTACCCATTACTGACATTCACTGGCTGTATCTGCTCAGCCAAGTGAATTTCAACCAAAAAGGTTCACTCTAGCACCCTAGCATAAGTAGGAATGGAAAAAGTAATAAGGATGGTTGGGATATACCTAAGTAAACCTTTCTCAAAGGTTTGAGACCTGAAGCACTAGTCATGTATCATATCCATCGAGTACCTGGGAAGGTTGGTATGGCTTGATGAATACTCATATATTGAAATGTCATCCTACCAGAATTGTAGAATATCTTGAGCACACATATACCTTATCTTTTATGTTGAGAGACCCTTATCTGAGAAAGGTTCTCAAACTCTATCCATGGAAGAGTCACCTCATCATAAGATCGGGTAATCTAAACCTCACCATCGTCCTACCGAGCTACGTAGAAGGATCGCCGCTAGGACCACCATCTGATTTACTGGTTCCCTAACTGGATGTAAAAATTAGTCACCACCTCAAGCTAGTCCTCAAATACCTATGAGTTAGGTTCACCTCAAAACCTAAGGGGTCTCTGTCACTGAAACTCGTGAAGTGCGCTCAGCCTGCACATTTCATCCACTAGTACTACGGGTACCATGTGCTACTCTATAGGTGGTGGTATAGCTGGTACACCACCCAGAGGTGCTGTCTTTGGTAAAAATCCCTATACCCATATCTTGTAACCCCATGGATCATCCTTGTGATCACATGGTGGAATCCTAGATAGCTATCTACATGGAAGAATCTTGAAATAAAACAAGATGTAAATCGATCAATTGAGTATACCTGGTGAGATGACTCAAGAAGGACATGGAAAACACAACCCATTCCTATATGATGCATGAACCATTATTTTTTCCCTAAAACTAGCATTTTCATGTATCAAGTTGAAAATTAGAATTCAGGGTCCTGGTGTATGGATACGTCGGCCGTCGCACCAACACTAGATTCCCTGGCCTGAAATCCGAGCTTGAAATATTTAACACTATTTCCCCAAATCAAACTCATAGGCTCTGGGGTATTAAGGTAGAACCGACCTCATTTGATACCACTCTATCATGACCCATCCCCTGGGGCCCATGTTGTGACTACCCCAATCCCACCTTCAATAGTAAAGGGGCTAGAAACTACTGATAAGTAGGCATATCCCACAAATGGGAGGAATTTTCCTAAGAACCGGTACACACACACAAAAATCTAAGCCAAAGATGCTAGAAATTAAAAACACTAAGTAAAGAAAATGCATACATACCGCTATAACCCAATAATAGAATATGACAGAAAACAAATCAGTAAAGTAAAACTAGTCCAGAATACAATCCCACCAAAAGGAAAGAGTCTATAACACAAGTATTGTAGCTCATCCGCAAAAAACCCCACCTGATCCAACTATAAGGTACGACACTAGACTACTGTTTGTAAGCCACCAGAACACACCTAAGTCTATCTGATCACACTAGGCCCCACCTAGTCCTGGTATGTGTAGAACACCATCAAAGAGTCGACCATATGCACAAGAAATGACACGTGCGGGCAAAGCCTGTACAGGGGTGAGTAAAACAATACTTAGTAGGGCACCCGAAAACACAAAGTAAAAGAACAAAAAGGAAACAAAACTAAGAATAAATAGTCAGATCAACATAGGTATATGTCAACAACACATATAAAAATAACACCCAGGTATACTCGTAAAGGATTTCCAAGACTCAAGGTCTCATCCACTGCCATCCATATGGTTCCGTTCATAGCATGCTCGATTCCAGGAGATCTCAAACCTCAAGATATATAATAGTAAGAACATAGAACAAGTCTACCAAAATTATTTGAGAGAACATATGGTCTCAATATGTCACAAAGTTCCCTGAGACATTTGATCTCGCCATGACATGGGGTCTTGATATCACAGCTAAACCTTGGTCATAGGATTCCACTCGAGGATGCTCGTTCTGGGAGAACTCACTCCTCGAGCCTTGATGTCATCATGGACTCTTACAAGAGGTCCCACTAATTTGGGATCCACCCAGAGATAAAATGCTGTTCAAAGATCATGATATATATATATATATAAGGGATTATCCTCATAGAATACCACGAATCCAATCTATATTAACCTAAAACATAGGGGATTATTCTTAGAGAATACCACAAACCCTAATGATGAGACTCATAATGTAAGGGATTCTCCTCATATAATACCGCAAACCCTATCGATACAGTGCACTATATGAAGGATTAATGCCTTGAGCTCATAGGTCATGTTAATACCCAAGAAACTTCATTAGGGGTGATAGAGTATCACTTTAGTCCCAAGGAGGATTCCATAACTCTATCTGGGACTCTATCTCTTGAGGGGATTGTTATGCAATGCCATACCTAACCCATGAGGAAAGAACCAAGGGGAAAATATCTACACCTACACTGGACCTCACTGAGGTCTCACAAAGCTATCTCAAAAGTACCACCTTATCGCATGGGTGCCAACACCATAGACAGCTCATCAGATAGAATTAAGATTTTAAAGTTACAGGGATTTTTGTAAAAAGGATCCAGTTGGGTCTGGGTCCGGTCCAACCTAGTCAAATAGACCTGAACCAACCCGACCCAAAGTCTACCAACCCAACCTTCTGGGCTTTCTGGGCCGTCGGTCTAGCTCACGGGGTTGCCCGATTTCCCTAACCTGGCTCATTGTGAGCAGGCCGACCGTCTTGTGCCAGATGTGCCTAGGCTGCATCCCCTTTCCTAGCCATGCAGTCCGCCACATGGCCACCTAGTTCCACGAGTCAACATGGCCGGTCCGCGTGACCCATCAGATCCTGCATCTAGCACTGTAGGGTCCCTCCCCCAAAGCTGCTCAGGGATCTGTGTTTGCCGACACCGCGACCTCCTGCCACGGCGCACCGACGGCGGCGACCGTCCACCACCGCTGCCACCACGGCCTTCCACCACCACCACGGTCTTCCTGGCCACATCCTTCCCCGCCATTGGTTACCAAGCTTGTGGCCGCCTGACGCTACCCTCACCTGTGACCTCCTACCGTGGGCTGATCTGCTGCCGCGGTCCCGGCTGGACTGCGGGTTGCTGCCAATGTCGGCCATCGAGTTGGCAGCCTGGATCATTTTTCCATGAAGAACAGGAAGAACACAAGAACACCCAAAGTGGATAGATCTGGGCCTTGTTCATGTCGGTTCGATCTATCCACATTAGAATAAAAAACTTGAAGGATTCAAAATTCTAAGCATGGTTTAATCTAAACATGGATAATCCCCAATTCAAAACCTATAAAAAAACCCCAACCCCACACTACACTCGATCTGTGGATAAATATATTCATCAATTGATTCACATTCTTCATAGGGAAAAGAATTATTAATGGGGAATGAAACCTAATAAAACAACACCCTACCTAAATTTGGTTTGATCATTGATGAAGAGATATTGCATCATCGTCATTCATCGATCCTCGATTCATCATCTCTTCATCGTCTATTATTCACCAATGAGAGGATTTAACCAAGGCTCTTCTCCAGTGCTCCTAGGGAAATTCTCCAAAATCATTCACCTAATCTTTTGTCCCTACCAACGGTTAGATAAGGAAAATGTGTTTCAGCGTTAAACGCGTTTCAACATTACATGTGTTTTAGCATTACCGTTGAAGCATCGCCATACTGTTTTATTCATGAAAGATAATGGGCTACCCCTTCCCTACATCACAACTTCACCACACTACAACATGTTAAAAAAGAAATAAAATAAACTTCTTTAAGTTTATTTTATTCTTCTTTAAAACATCCAAAAATTAACTTTTACAGTCGACCTGCGTCAGTAAATTTTTGGCCCCACCTAAGTAAAACAACAGATTACAAAATCAATGGTAGTCTCATATTTCCAATCAGAGTCACCATTCATGAGTTATTAATATTTTGAAATAAAATAATTTTATTTAATAATTTTATTTACGGTTACATCCATTTCGGGTTTTCTCACTAGTGACCTGCACCGACTAATGTTAAGTTGTTCCTAGGGTAAACCTGCCATCTTGAATGTAACAATGCCCTCAAATTTCTGATATGGGCATCCTTTTAAGAGTTATTCTGATTTTTTAGGAAAACCACTCTCACACGCTATTAAAAACTTAACAGTTTTTTTCAAACTATTCCGGGCACATTGAGCCTCAGAATCACATGACATCTTAGCTCCTAGTCTCAAAATTTTCCCTGAAATTTTCTAAAAATAAAATTAGGAAAATTTGAGTCATTACAGGTCTACCATGTTTTCTTCTGTGGGACTGAAACTTCACCCCTATGAGAAAAATCTCTCAAGAGGTGATACTTCCGGAGTATGTTCTTTTTTCCATTGGTGTGACCTTGGCTCTTTTGTAAGATCCACCACTGCATTATTATCACAATACACTGTGATAGGGTATTTACTACTAGGTACCACATCAAGATCCTAGAAAATGTTTCATATCCAAACATCTTATTTGGCTACATCAGAAGCTGCTATATACTCAGAATCCACTGTAGAATCAGTAACAACTGGATTCTTTGAACTCTTCTTGCTCAAAAATACTGCATTGAGATAGAAAATATATCATCACTATGAATTTAGATCATTCTAATATGTTTGAAAAATAGCATCAATATAATCCCTGATGACCAACTCCTCATCTCCTCTATACACCAGGAACATATCCATAGTTCTTTCCAGATACTTAAGGATAACCTTAATAACAGACCAATGTTATTCCCCTAGATCATCTTGATATATTCCTACCATGATAAATGCATAGAAATCATCAAGTCTAGTACATAACATGACATACATAATTTATCCTATCGCTAAATCATATGTGATCTTACTCATTACTCTTTATCCTATTATGTTCGAGGACACATTTTCTTAGAAAGATGTATACCATATGACACTTGAACCAATCCCTTATTGGATTCTTCCATACCAAATCCCTTTATCATATGGCCAATGTATGCACTTATACTTCATCTAATAATCCTCTTAGATCTATCATGAATGATCTTTATCCCTAGAAAATAGATTGCTTCACCTAATACCTTTATGGAGAAACCCTTGTTTAACTAGTCCTTAATAATATATAAGAATAGTATGTCATTTCCAATAAGTAATATGTCATCAAAATATACTATTAAGATAATCAACATATTCTCACTAATCCTATTTTAAACACATGGATCACATTCGTTCTTAATGAAACCAAATTCTTTTACAGCTTCATTGAATAAAATGTTCCATGACCAGAATACTTACTTCAATCCATAAATGGATATCTAAAACTTAAAAATCCTTTTGACATCACCTGGAGTCACAAAACCTTCTTGCTGTGTCATATAGACATCTTCCTAAAGGTCCCCATTAAGGAAAGTGGTTTTGATGTCCATTTTCCAAATTTCATAGTCATGGTAAGCTGCTATAGAAAGTAGGATTATGATAGATTTAAACATGACAACTGGTGAAAAGATTTCATCATAATTAATTCCTTGATGCTGATTAAACCCTTTAGCCACTAGCATTGTTTTATGGGTATTTAATTTACCTTCCATGTCTATTTTTCTCTTGAATACCCATTTGCACCCTACAGAATTTACATCAACTTTCATATCAACCAGAACCCATACTTGGTTCTGATACATGGAATCCATTTCAGAATTCATGGATTCTTGCTATCTTTCAGCTTCTGAGCTCTATATTTCCACTTTATAGATGAGAGTTTTATCATTATCAATCAATAATGAGTCACTATATTTGGTGACTAGAAAAATATATCTCTCTAGTTCTCTTACCTCTCTAATTCTCCTACAAAGTACTTGCATTTTGGGAACTCCTTTTTCCATTGGGACCTCTGGAATCTGTTCTTGTACAAACTCTTGTGTATCTTGAGCATCAACTTAATTGAATATCCTTTTTTGAGGATATGTTCCCTCTCAAGAAATATGGATTATCTGGAGACAATCAATTTATTTTATGAGGGGTTGTATAGGTAGTATCCCTTTGTTTCCTTAGGATACACTATAAAGATACACTTTGTTCCCCAAGGTTCTATTTTGTTATTTGATAATTCCTTAACAAATTCCTTGAATCCCCATACATGTTTATGTGAAAAAAGAGTTTCTCTCCACTCTATAACTAGAAGGGAATTATGTTTGTTTCTTTAGTTGGTATTCAGTTTAGTGTGTATGTCGTAGTTTTTAATGCATATCCCCAAAAGGATAATGGATGATCTGCATGACTCATCATCGACCTTATCATTAATAAAAAGGTACAATTCCTCCTTTCACTAACACCATTCCACTATGTTGTGTAAGGTAGAGTGAGTTATGATAGAATCCCAAAATCACATAGAAATTTGATAAACTCTTGGTTAAGATATTCAACACCTTGATCCGATCAAAACTTCTTTATTTTCTTTCCAAGTTTATTATCTTATTTATTATTGAATTCTTTGAATTTATTAAAGGTCTTGGACTTATACCTTATCAATTATACATAACCATATCTACTCAAGTCATCATTAAAAGTTATGAAGAATACTCACCTCTAGATTCTACTATAAATGGTCAACACACATCAGTGTGTACCAATCATATAAGCTTTATGGACCTTTCACCCCATCCACCAAATGGTGGTTTATTTATTTTTCTTTATAAACAAGAATGGAATATTTCAAGTGGTTTTAGCTCAAAAAGAGTCTAAATAACCATATTGATAGAGATTTTTTCAAACATTAATCATTTACATGAACAAGATGATGATGCCATAGTCGGATGTTATATGAGTTGTGTGAACATGATTTTTTATCTATTAAAAATACTTGGTTTTATTAATTTAACACATAAATACCATTATTTAAATGTTTCATACCATAAAATATGTTTTATTTATTAAAAAAAACAACTTTTATTTAAAAATTTAAAAATAAACCCATATGTATCTAGGAAGGATATAGAAATTACGATCTTGGTAACAATTGGTACATAATAACAATATCTTAAAACCAATATCATTCATGTTGTCAATGAAAGGTGGTAGTATCCAATAGCTAGAGCAGCCTAACTCACCCAATTAACACCTCACAAATCTACCTCTCCTCTAGAAATCTTTCAGAATATACTTGGTTCATGCATTTAGATATATATATGAGCATAAAAATTTGTATCTAATACCCAACATGTAGATATTGGAAGATTACACTCGATAACGAACACACCATTAGCTCCCCCTTGCTTTCAGGAGCAGTTCCTTTTCTAGTGTCCTTGCTTTCCACATGAAAAACACACTACCTCATTTTCCTTTCCCCACCTCTGAATATTCCTCTTCTTGGAAGGACGATGCTCAGGTGCTTTAGAATTTTTATGATTCTTAGTCCCCTTCGCCTTGTTCTTACTTTTCTTATTCACCATAAGGATTGTGGGTTTGTTACACCCCATGTACTTATCCACTCAGCGAATCAGAGTATGAAGTTTTTAAAGACTCTACTCATTATTTCCCATAGTATAATTAACAATAAAACTAGAGAAGGACTTGGATAGTGAGAAAAGTATGAGATCTATGCGCAAATCATTTGAGAATTCAATCCCTAATATGTCTAAGTGTTCAATATAGCCAATAATATTTACTACATGAGACTCAATTGGTGATGAATCTCCAAGATTAGTTATAAAAAGAGTATTTGAGATCTCATATCTCTCTTATCTTTCCTTCTCTTGATAGATATCTCAAAGGCGAGACATCATGATATGTGTATCTATGTCATCATGTTGCTTCAAAATATCATTGGTCATGGATGATAACATGAAACACTGAATATATATGGCATCATTCAAATGTTTCTCATAGAGAGATAATTATTTCTCACTGGCCTCTATACCAGGTGCATTAGTAATAGGTTCTTCCATCACATACAATTTCCTTTCATGGTATAGGATAATGTGTAAGAGCCTTTTCCAATATTAGAAATTTGTGTTAGTGAGGAGGTTATACTTTTAAAGTATGTATTATAGTGATATGTTTGAAGAAATTTTATTACTATTTCTACAAATAATATGAGAAAAGTTTTAGTTCTTTATTTGATAAAATTTAGGAAAATAAATAAATATTATATTTATTAATCTTCCAATATTTTATCAAAACTCAATAGCCCTCACCATTGGCTTCAGAATATCTTGTTTCTTGGAAATTATTAGAGGCAAGGATTTATATTCCCATTCTCATCATCCCAAATTTGGCCAGTCAAGAAATTTGAAGGGTTTTAGGTAGGTATTATAAATACCAACTAAATTAACTCACAGTTCCTTGATCAGTTGAGTGGACTCCCCAATCCTGAAATCCTTAAATTTGGATTTCCTCAACCTTTGCATCTTAGTTATACCAAGTCCTTCTTTGGTAGTTAAATCTTGATTTAAACTAAGTTAAGTCAACTAAAAACTTCAAGTTATAATTCCTTGATAATTGAAAGCACCCCAACTTTGGTTAGTCAAGCACCTTGAACTATGGTTTGATTTTAACTGAAGTAGTGTAAGGCTATACCAAATTAATATATAAAGTTGAGGTATTTTATCTTTATGCATAATTTTCTATTATTATCTTCATTACATGATTATTAATATTAAATTGATTTACTTATGTGATTAACCATGTTTTAGATAATATTTACACATAAGTTAATTTATTTTAGTTATATCTTGCATGCATGTTAATTCATTAATTCATGTGATCATGAAAAGACATCCATAATGAAATAACCATGTAACTTGATAGAAATAAAATAATAAATTCATATGATCATAAGGTTTTAATAATGGTTAGTTTATCTAGCGGAAGATTAACTAATCATCGACCTAAGGGAAAAATACCTTGAACCATTTATGGTTCATGTTGCAGATTTTCACCTGTCCGCCTATGTATTTCTCTTGGATTGGTTTCTACTTGGATCCAAACTTGAAATACCTCTACTATATTTGGAGATCCATCTATTACATATGATTTTACTCACACAGAGGTGAGGGGAACCAAATTATTAGTTAGGTGTTTACATAAAAGAAACCATGGGCACATAGACCCTTACATAATGAGAGGAGGGATGGAACACAGACAAAAAATTTAATTTAATAATAAATTAAATTAAAACAATCACATAAAATGGCCTATCCTAGGGTTATGATCATCCATATGCATGCAACAAATTACACATTTTATAGAATTATCATTCAACTCCAATCGTTCTTATTTAAGATAAATCACACTCAAATAAATTAATTATCTTATTTAATTAATCAATTATTTTATCTTAATTATCATATGAATTTTCTTGATATTCTCATCCATAATATTTTTAAACAAATTAAATAAATTTATTTAAAATTAACTATGTACAAAAATGTACCTTGGAGGCAACATAGTGAGTACCCATACGAACTACCCAATGTGTATTATACTCAAATACTATTTAATCTTGTGACATGTCCCATACAAGAATTATCATGTAATTTCATGGAATGTTATATCAACTTAATGACCACATAGAACACATTGTATTTATGTAGCATGTTATGCTTCAATGTACATAGAGTAATAATTTTAATATGACTTATGCACGATATGAAGATCCAAACATTACATAGAAATTAATTAGTCATTTATACATATAAAACCCACCACATAGCATTTACTAGAAACTTAATGACCACATAGAACACATGTTGATAAGGTTTGAATAGAATAATAAATTAATTTTTAATTCTTCATAATTTGGTAAAAGTACACAACGTATGCATTTCAGTTTACATGGTGTGTATTTTTATCACTTTCTATCCACGACACATGCCTAAGGACTCGGTGTGTAACCATGCCACATAAAATGTTAAATTACATGATGTGTACGTGGGATACATATCATGTGGTCTTCTATTTACATGATAACTAGTCATGTAGGTCGTGTAATAGGATACACAACTCGTTTGTGACTAAATGACTACACGTCACGTACAAAAGTTACATGATGTGTACTATAGATGACCGTTCGCCAGGATTCCCTAGTCAACACATGGTGTATAATTAAATTAATTACATATAATAAATGCACACACCTTTAATTAATTCCAAATTAATTTAGGGTGAATTAAACACTAGTACACAATGTGTAACTCTAGGTTACATGGAGTGTACTCTTATGTTATCCGACCAGACTTTTTAGCACCTCTGAATGAGATCTTTGAATTTTGTTTCATTCATAAAATTAATATATTTGATTATATTCTTGATAAATGAAAAATAATAAAGAAAATATTACAATTTTGATTAAAGAATGATTAAAATGTAATTGAAAACTAATGAAAAATTTATAAATCAATAAAAAAACTTTAAATAATTATAAATAATTATGAAATCCCTCTAATATCACTTGAAGGTTCTGGGAATAGTGGAAGTATCATATGAGGTATGCCCAATGTTTCTTTTTATCATGATCAATGGTTAATATGAGGTTTATATGATGATAAATTCCATGATCAATAGAATTTAATCAAGGAATATAGACAATGAATAAATGCTGGAACCATAGCATAGGACCACCATATATTATTTATAATTAATTTAATCAATTAAATAATTACCTTATGAGAAATTATTTATTCAGTATTGGATCTGAAAACATCTCTATGTCATACCATCATTTCATTGTAGGAATCAAGAATAGATTCCCTCAAGAAGTGATCCACATGTGTTCCATGAACCTCCGAACATTGCCGTAAAAATTTATGGGTGATACCACAACAGATCTTAATGCTTGCATCAGTATCCTTTGATCTCCCCAAGAACCACTTCAAGGAAGAGTTTTCTTTGATCTCTATATACCTGAGGGTGGTGGTGGAGGAGGGTCACTTTCCATTTTTGATAGCGTTCTTCGAGGGGGAGATCTCTAGGGCTTTGAGAGGATTCTCTTTAGATCTTGTTGTGCACAACAAAAAATGAATTAGATTTATTAATAAAATAATACAATTGGGTTTATATACCAGTAGGTTTGGAAAATAATAATTGAACATACACCCTTTATTATTTCCATAATCCCTATAGGACCCCATATCTATAATAATAATAATATTATTATTATTTATTGACAAGTGTTAAACTCACAAATTAAATTAAATATTATTTATTCAAATAATATTCAATATATATCATTTCTCACTCGACCATTAAACTCAGTCCTCAATTAATCCACAATATGTATCAGGCCTTGAATAATGAATTTTTATTTAATAAATAAATATCACTACATTATTTTCTAATAAATAAATAAATATTATATTCATTAAATATCAAATAAATATTTGTTACATATTTTTATCCTATAATATTCTCTCAAATAACTAGTGATGGAATATATGCAATCAAGAAAACATAAATAATTATTAAACCACATGTGAGAAAACTATTTATTCAACTTGTTAAATAATAAATAATAATATATTATTTAACTAAGATTATGGATACACTTAGTGTGTGACCCTATAAGGCTATTTCTTAGTGACATTTGGTGAAGTAACCTAAAGTCCAAGGTTATCATCTATAAACACGCCAAGAAAACTATAGAGAAAGAAGTTGATGATGCAATGACATAATACTTCATACAGCTACTTACTGTGTAATATAATCCCTTTATCGTGATATCTTTAATCAAGAAGGTTGCATGCTAGTGCCATCAACTTATGTGATCAATGTCTCTTTGATTTTATGAAAATCGAACTTGCCTATAGAACACCATGGATATGGATTTATTTAGGCTATATTATTTCCATAAAAGGTCTTGAGATATAAACTTTCATCAAATAACAGAAGGGATAAATTCTTTCCCACATTATTCATTAATGAAATATTTATCTTGACACACCCAACATATCATACGCCACCGCGAACATATTTCATCATGATTTTCATCAATAAATCAAAGTACACAACTTATAATAATCATTAATAATAATCATTAATAATAATATTAAAGTCTAAGTATCAATAAACATTTCTACAAATAGGAATATCTAATGACACATATAAATTTTGATTTCTTACCATCGGGTCTCATTCTCATAACATCCTACACTTCATATTACCAAGGATGTACACCATGAGAAGGTGCCTTATAGTCATATGAGTCTCCACACATGATAGCCTATATCATTTGTGTCCATCAAATGATATCATCCATCTATAGAACATATATTTAAGAATACTATCATCGTACTAATAGGTTCTCATTATAGTGGTGAACTGCTATGACCTTTCAGTGCAACAACCACTCTTAGCACATTATCACATACCATGTTACAAGAAGAACAATCATTATGAGATAAGGAGTTTATTAATATTCAAAAAAATTAATATAGGTTATCATAAAGTACATAGAAGTTGGTTTTAGGGCACCAAATCCAACACACCCAAGTCCGACCGAGGGATGATGCCACCTCGAACTCTCTTAGACTAGTGCCTTTGTAAATATATTCACTAGATTATGTCATCCAAATACCTTCCACAACTCTAACTCCCCATCTTCTAGAATATTTTGGATGAAATGGTGATTCAGTTCAATGTTTTATTTACCCATATAAAACACCAATTTTTTGCACAAATGGATTGAATTTTGACTATCAGAGTAAAGTAGTCCACTTTTCTGGCTGCATCTGAGCTCCTAAATTAGATACCTTAACCACACCATTTCCTTGTCTACTTCCATTACTGTCACATATCCAGCTTCCACTATGGAGAGTGTAATCACTGGTTATGGCCTTGATATCCATATGACTATAGTTTTTTTAAAGGTAAAGACAAACTCGTTTGTGCTTTTCTATGAATCTAAGTCTCCTCCAAAGTATGCATCAACATATCCTACCAATTGACCATCCTCTCTAAAGCAAAGGACTATATCTTCCATTAATTTAAGATATATCAGAATCCACTTTACTACTTCCCAATTTTCTTTCCCTGGATTTAATATGAACGTACTTACAACTCCCACCGCATGAGTAATATCCAGTTGAGTGCACACCATGGAATACATGAGACTCCCTATCACTGATGCATAAGGAATTCTTTCCATGTACTTCACCACTTATTCTATTCATGGGACTTGTTTATTTTTCAAGTTTAAAATTTCCAACAAGATGAGATGAAACACCTTTGCATCCGATCATCGCAAACTTATATACAATATTTTGAGCATACTCTTCTTGAGAAAAAACCAAAATTTTGATCATCTTATCTTTTTTGATACTCATTTAGAAGATCTTCTTCATTTCTCTAAGATCTTTCATTTCAAACCACCTCGATAAGTCTTATTTCAAATCCTGAATCCATTGAATTGATGGACTCACAAGAAGCATGTAATCTACATAAAAAAGTAGAATGATGAATTCCCCATTACTATTATAATGAATAGTCCTAGGATTACACCTGAACTAGCACCCGAACCGATCCACCACTAGCCCTAGGGATATTCTTGATACTCATGGGTTGGAAACAAGTGCTAGGGCATCTGAATATACTCAATAGGAATGATTTCACCTAGAAAAATATATTTAATTAGAAGTATAATTTACTAAAAATTCCTACATGACCCGTCTATAATTTGGACACCCATGCCAAAATAAAAAAGCAACTTAAACAAGATAAACAATTTAAACAATTTAAAATAAAGAAAATAACTCATCTCACCTCTAAATTTTTCCATAAAAACAACCTAGAGATCATCAAATGGTCTCCACAGATATAATGTGCCAAAAATTAAAGAAAATAAAGTTAGAATGGAATATTTGGCTGAAACTACTAGAGCATAAAAAATAAACATCAACATACCCGATCAAACTATCCCATGTGAACTAAGGTCACACTCCATCCACATATCAAATCCAAACCTAAGGGTCAAAACTAGAACCTATGAAAGGCCATTCGATCTAAAAACATTGAGTGGTGTGAGTAGGGTGTGATATCAATATCCTGTTATGTAATTACCATAGATTCCATGTTTTTATTTCCAAAACAAACCAAATAAGATAGTTTGAAATACATTTAGAAAATAGCTTTTATGACTGAGTAATTGAAAACCAAACATTACAACCAACCATTTTATAAAACTTACATTTATTTTCTTTTAAATGAAACAATAACTTGAAAATAATTTCCTTTTCCTAAGCCGTATTTATTAAAAACACATCTATAAATCCCTTTATAAAAACCCACCCATGTAAAACATGCCTTTAAAATTCCCCCTTTTTCTTATTTAAAAAAATAAATCTAAGAGGGAAACTTAGAATAATGAAATTAAATGAAAATGGAATCAAGAAATATAACAAGTATAAATAAAATATTGAAGTGTATAAGAAGTAAGTAATAATAATGAATAAGAGCAATAATAAATAATCACAACATCATCCATCAAAGTGGGATTGGGAGCCAAATCACATCTAACACTATAAGCATAATCCAAAAATAATTGGGGTGAGCTCTGGCTTATAGGTTCTATAGGTAAATTGGAATCACTCATGTAATACGAGATGACTATGTGAAATAAACAAGTAATACAACCCGAGAATATATAGGACACCATAAATGACCGATACACCTATCATAGGGTGGTATAAAAGCTTATTTATTTTCCTAATTCAACACAGAGGCTAACCAAAATTTTATCACTTGAGGAGAATTGCAATCAATCAGTCACTAAATTGAAATTCACATAATCTACCTCTTTTTGTATTATTTATTTATTTTATTAAAATAATGAAATATGAGTTTTGGGTTTTTGAAAAAATAATGAGATGCAAAACTTAAACCTAAATGTAGATGAAAAACAGAATGAATACAAGTTTGGGACTAAGGTATTTATCCCAGGGTTTGGTTATGTAGAATCTTTCATAATTAAATTAAATTTGAAAATATATCCCTCCATACATGGATTATTATTCCCTACCTTGAGTGGGATTTTTAGTATACCCAGGAAACCACTTCGGCACACCAAATTTCACCTCCTTTAGGTAGAAAATAGGAATGAATGTGAGATTCATTCCATGGTGGATGAACACTTCACCTGTGAACTTCTTTCTAATTCACCAAAAATTAAATTAAAACATTTAAAAATTGAAGTGAAATGATTTACAATGCCACGAAATCTCCCCCAAGGCCAATCCTAAGGTTAGTCACTTGCTATTACTAAGTGAAAGAGATCATAGAGAAATATGGGAGAAGAGAAATAAATTGGGATTAAAATAATAAAGGAAATAATTTAATTAAAATATGAATACAATTAAATGGAATGAAAAGAAATAAAAAGAAAACAAAAACCTAAAACAACATCCCTATTCCACAACGCAATGGTAGATCCTTAAGAATTGATTGATTTTCAAACCCCCCTAACCATATATTTATAGGGATTAAATACATCCCCAAGCACTATAAATGGCCTAATAAATGAGTCTCCCATGGTCCTCTGTCATGAAAGGGAGGTTCAGGAATTTAATTCATCAAAACATTCATTTTTGGGTCCCATCCAAAGGTTTTAAGTTGTAAATAGTGTTTTTACAATGTGAATATTATTGGGAAAATTCATTTATGAACTGTATTTACAATCTAAAATCTTTTTGGGCTACTTTTAGTAGTATCATGGCATGACCATATGTGTCATGTCATGACACTTGTGGTTTTCCCCCAAAATTCTCTTTTTCATCCTACCTTGCTCCTGCCTCACCTTTTTGATAATTTTTACATCATAAATGACTTATTTACAATTTAAATCATCAATTTCTAACAATTTAAAATCTATTTTCACTTGATCTTTAGTTTTGAGCTCTGAGATTGGTCCTTGACTTTCCCTTTGTTGCTAGACATCTTTTACTTGATGAATTCAGTACTTTTAATCTCATTTTTAGACATTTCCTGTATCTCGCAATAAAAAATAAAAACAATTAAGTACCAGAAATTTAAATCAATTAAAGTGTGCAAAATTTTTGTTTTATATTAAAATAAACATGTAAAACATGGGTTTTTAAATCCCCCATACTTAGATTTTTCTTGTCCTCATGCATGTAACCTCAAAAACATTGCAAAGAATTTTCATTATACCAATATTTAAATTTAAAAAAAAATCAAATGTTTTGCAATGAAAAATAAACTTTAAAATTTCACACAAAAAACTCTTCACTTTTCAAAGAAATAAATCCAATAATGTATATTACTTTCCCTCTTTTGAAATAACAACGCTCTTCCTTAATTAAATTTTTATTTCTCAATTCATTATTAATGTGGATTCCAATTTCAATCCACCTCGCATTGAATTATTTTTACTCATATCTCAAGGTAATAAATGTAATTATGTTGTGTTCATACCTTAAGTACATGTCACTTACTATAGTCTTGCAAGACATCTAATATATCCACCATGAAAAGAGAAATCAGAATTAATCATGAGGACTTTTCATTATGGTTCAAATGTATATGAGGATTAGGGTAGGTTGGTAATGAATAAAAATAAATCTAAAAAAGGAGGTTTCACTATTTATCATACTTCATGATATAAAATTATAAGCTCAATGAAAATACTCATGAAATGATAAATATTTCATCTCCCAATTATAACAACCCTATTCTTTTATTACACTCATACATGATTTAATTACATGAAATTACACTTAATACAACCAGAAAGATTGATAAATCTAGTGTCTTTGGAAATTAGGAACATTACATAACAACTTAAAACATGAAATACAATATCTTTATTGAAAAATTATCTTACATGACCACAACATTCCTTCATACTCAACAGTGCATGGGATAACCTGCGGATATACATAAGAAAGGGGTGAGCTATAAAGACCAGTAAGGGATTAAAAATGGAATAACATGAAGATAATAATACATGTTAGGAAAGTTATATCAATGAGGCATAAAGGAACATGAATCATAAAGCATGATATAGTATGATATTCATAACATGGAAATGTGACAACAACTTAAATAATTGCATCATAGGTCAAGACTAAACTTCCAAGACATCATAGTGGACAAAGTACCATAAAGGAATTAGGTAAACCCCTATCCCAACATTAAGTCTCATGATACTAAACATTACACAATGCATTGGAGCACTATATAATTTCGAGCGCACCTGTCACTTTCATTTCATTCTCATGCTTAAGTGTGCCACATAGATCATAAAATATGGATTCATTCATCATAATAATTTATTCCATGATCAAGGGGTGTAGAATAAATAAATTTAAGTCCTAAATAAAAAGGTATATGTGAACAAAATTTATCACCCTTGATAGGGAATGAGTATGGTATTCATTACACAATTGTTTTGGAAATGAAATTTGTGGTGTAATTTCGGAAACCTAACGATGTGACATAAAAATTCATAAAAAGGGTTGATGAGAGATAAATATGTCTCTAATAATATATACATGAAAATTATAGTAACAATTTCATATAAATATATGGCCCAATATATGAAATTTGGAAATATAAGGCATAACATAATGATGAAACTTGAAGAAAGAGGAGAAATAGAACAACTCTTATGAAATTTCGGCATGGTAATGGCTGTACATGGGATGGATTAATGAGAGAGAAAAGAGGTCTATCATCATTAAAACATAATAAGGAAAATATGGGGAAGGTTCAAAAACATACCCCATCATTAGTAATTGAAAGTAAAAGGGTGTACCAATATAAGGAAACTTGGATAAAAAAATGAGAAAGGAAGGAACCCTTACTTGAGAGTGTGACTTAAAAAGATTGAATAGGGGATTCTTAAGAGCTTGGGGCACCTTTGGAGGATTTTATAGAGGGGAGTACAGATTAATTATGTGATACAAGGATTTTGAGTGAAGAGAATTGAGATCTTGGGTGGGTTTATATAGGAAATGATAGGGGAATTATTTAATATTTGACAAACTTAGGTTTTGGAATCTATATAACTAAATATTCAAAAACACAAACCTTTACATGGTTTTTCCCATGGGTTTTTTTACAAATAGGAGATATTTTAATTATTTTATTAGGAAAATGGCCTAAGATATTGAAATATAGTCCTTTCTTATGTGGAGGTGAGTCACATTATTCAAGAAATGAATTTAAAATCATAAAATATATTATACATTTTGGAGGATTCATAAGAGCATTATAAAAATAATAAAATTATCTTAAAATAAAATTATTTTAATGGGAAAACATATATTTGTCCAAGTATACCCATTATAGTATTTATTACATCATTTTTGGGTCATTATGATGTCATAAAACAGACATTATATTTATACAATATTTAACTTTTACCCGAAAATTAGACTGTCTCAGAAAAATATGAAAAATTCACCATTGGATAATTTCAATATTATGATTGAAAAAATAATTTTCATTTTATCTAAATAATTTTCTAAATATGTGAATTTTCACTTTTAAAATAAAAACTGACATTTATTGAAAATTGACGGGTTTTGACAAAAGCTATTTTCAAACCATAATGAAAATCAATTTTGACATCATAAAAATTATATGATAACTTATATTTAATAAAACTAATTTAATGTTAATATTTTATTAAAATACCATTTATTTCAAAAATCCACTGATTCATCAAAATAAACCCCTTAATTGAATTTGAATATTACCTGAAAATACAATTTCTGTTTAATTGAATAAAAACCAAAAATCATTTAAAAGAAAAAATTAAAATTAAAATATATTCATTATTATATAATATAAATATTCACATTATTGAGGTCTTGATACATATCCCTTTACTAAACCACCGTACGCCCTAAGAGTAAGGTGTGCGATGGTGAGATTATCATGGGGCTGTTCGATGAACATGGTTTGGGCTGTGATCTCAATGAGCTTGAAATTATCTCATAAACGGTTTTACTCATGCTTAAGTCGCTGGATATAATCATTATATTGATTAAGGAAAAATCCCAAAGAAACTATCTACCTTGTAATCTATGATAAATGGAATTCATAGGGCACGATTCTACTTGTTGATGCCATCACTTCCTTTGTCTGGGTTAATTGGATTTATTAAAGCCCTATATTTATACTAATCATGTGATCACTGTTCAATGAATATATTATCAATATTAAACATTATTAATGGTCCTTTAAATCCAAAAATATAAAACTAAGTAATTTAATGTGTTTTATATAACCATATTACAAAATAAAACATTTAATTAAATCAAAAGGGAAATTTCACTTATAACAGTTCAGGCCGTTACACCAATATCCCCAATGATCAAAGTAGGAACATGATAAAAGTAAGAATAATAAATGAATCTCCCTCTCCCATTTCCTTTTTTGAAAGTTTTACTGAATAAAAATCTCACATCTATCAACTAACCACATATGATCAAAATCATCAGTCTGGTAATAATGATTTTTATCCTCCTAATATACAACCCATTTTTTTATTTTTTATTTTTTATTTTTTTAACAAGAGAGGTGAATAATATTGTACCATAAATGATACATGGACTCTCCCCAAAATTACATACCCCCCCAGAAACCCCCTCAATGTATTACACCCCCATCCACTATAGACAACCTCTCCCCCACACTTAGTCTTTTAAATATCATGAAATATACTGCGAGTAGGGAATGAATTGATATAATTGGCTTGTATTGTGACTAATTTCCTATCAAGTTAATTCATGTATTCTATGATAAATACTAGGATTTATGCCAAGGAGGGTCTAAGGATAAAGTACTAAATAATAAAAATGCCCCAATCATATTAAAATTGATTCTGTTCAGTCATAGTTTTAAAAATATGCCAGGAAATTTCTATAAGATAAACATATATGGGTATATTAAGAAATATACTATATAAAGAAATGAGAAATATTTGGTTCAGAGTTTTTCTTAGGGATGAAAACATATGGTTTGGGAAAATTATTCATGTAAACGAACAAGAGAAATAAACCAATCAATATCAATTTCAAAAATTCAAAACATTTCAAATATAAGAAGAATTTCATTTACAAAAATCAACTTATTCCCAAAAATCATGATTTGTCAAATTCAACCCCTCATTATTAACCTTACATATTCATTTTAACATTTCACTCATCTAAACATCTCATTAGAGAAAATTAAAACATGGAATAATGATTATCCTAAGAAACTTATGTCTCTTAGGTTGACACAAGAGTACAAGATTTTAAGTGGGACATGGAATTTATCTTTTAAATCTCTAAAATAGATTAAAATTATGATATTAAAATAAAATAAAGAATTGAAACTCATACTCCCATTTTTAATGATGCTTCAGTCTGGGTTGTACAGGTTATATTTTCAAAATTCTATTCTACAACATTTTTATGATGTAAATTCTCTTTTACGTCATAAGTTCTCCTTTACAAAGTAAGTTATCCTTTACATCATAAGTTCCATTTTTTAGCTTAAAATTTGTGTAGATAACCTCCTCATTTTTCTCATGCCTCTTATGTTATCAGCATGATGGACCTATAAAAATAAATCATCAAAGTGTACGGTCTATAACACTTAAGTTCAAAAATAGAGGAATATGGATATATCCTAATATATATTCCTAAAATAAGAATTAAAATTGAAATTAAAAACTAAATACTTATATGGATGATAAATTAAAGAAGTGATACTTCTTAGTTTGGTCCCCCAAGTGGGCCCTAAGTTTGGACTGCCTCTAGATGGGAAGTACCAACTATCATCCATAATCTCTTGGTGGGTGAATTTTCTTATATTTAAATAACTAACACCTATTCCTTATAGATTTCACTTATTCTTATTTGTTGAGTAAGACTCCATGAATAGAGTATACCAGATCACCCCTTTTTAATGAGGTACAACTTACATGGCAGGGGTTGGATGAATTATAGAACCTCCTCCTATTTGGTTTCTAATTGTGCAACCACTTATTTTTTCTATTACTTTTTTAAAGTGTGATATATAAATAGAACAATCAAATGGAGATTTATAATGTAATTTAACATGAACTAGATTTAAACATGAAGAATCAATAGTAAAATATTCTCTTTTATATAAGATTTCTGTGTCTCTTGTTCTTCAAGAAAATCCACTTGGATATCTTTGTGGGATTCCTATAGTAAATGTTAAATATGTTTTGGGAGCTCTAGGTGTTCCTCAATAGGTGATTAATTTTTTTTATTTATCTTCCTCTAGGAAAAAATAAGAGTCATCCAAATATATAAAATCAAAATAGTAGGGGTGATATACAATTTAATTTCAATAAAATCAGATGAGATATAATTCAAGAAAGGATCATATCCCTGAGTTGGTTTGACTTAAATTTCTTCATTGGTGGAAAGTTCCTATTGGATTTGATTTTCACTAGAGAGAGGCTGGTTTTCAGGATCCTCTATTATTTCTTCTAATTTCACAAATTGGGTGGATTCTTCATCTTCCATGACAAAAGTGAGGTATAGTGGTGACAATTATTTTAATTTTCAAAGGATTGAGAGATAATATTTCACATTATAACCATTCTATAAATTATCCAAATCTTATTGATCTCTCATGAAAATATTATCAAGAATGTATTCATCATAACACTCCTCTAGTAATGGTTGATGGAGGTGGAATAAATTTCTAGGTACCTCCTCCTTTACCTCCTCAGGTTCTTCAACTTTAAAAATCAGTGGGGAAATTTCTTCCACTAGTTTCTCATGATATTTCTCTATTTTTTATATTATATTTCATGGACATATTCTACTAGAAATTATATTTTCTCTCTAGTTCTTGAACTACATCTCTAATCCTTTACAACTGGGTATCTAGTTCATTGTCAACTTCTTGATGTTGTACCTATGGAGTTTCTTCCAAAAAACTAGGGGGAATCAATGGGGACTCTACCTATGTATTGAACATTTCTTAATAAAATTCCATGAAGTACTCCAAGAGTTTAGTTAATTCTATGGATAATCCTTTAATGATTAGGTACTTGAGGTTATCTTTGAGGTCTTGGATGAGCTCCTTGAATTCCTCCTTTATGATGATTCTAATTCACGTAAAAGAGAGAAACACCATATTTTTTTGACCAAGGTGAGTCTGATATTTTTTAACAAAAGATAAATATTTAAAAAAATGTAAAAATAGAAAAAGTGAAATAAAGAACTGCTAAGATCCCCGATAATGGCTTCAGTTTTGACATGCCTATTGTATGGTGGTATAAAATCTTATTTATTTTCCTAACATAGTACAAAGGTTTACCAAAGTTTACTCACTTGAGGAGCATCATATTCAATCAATAAAAAAATTATAATTCACCTAATATAATTATTTTTATGTTTTTTTATTTTATCAAAACAATGAAATATGAGTTTTGGGTTTTTGAAAAAATAATGGGATGAAAAAATTATACCTAAATAAAAATGAAAAATAGAATGAATGTACGTTAGAGGCAAAGGTATTGGTCCTAGGGTTTGGTTACATGGGTTATTTCATTATTAAATTCAATTTAAAAATCCATCCCTCCGTACATGGGTTATTATTCCCTACCTTGAGTGGGATTTTTAGCATGCCTAATAAACCACTTAGGTACACAAATTTTACCTCCTCTTGGTAGAAAATATGAATAAATGTGAGATTTATATCATGGTGTATGACCACCATTTAGGTTCCGAGTGAAACAAAAGTGTGTGACGGGTCATGCCCAACTTTACTTTTTGTCATGATCGATGATCAATATTAGATTTACACGATGTTAAATTCCATGATCTATAGAATTAAATAAAATAATATAGGTAAGGGATATAATGTCGAAACCAGAGAGAGGATCATCACATATTATTTATAATCAATTTAATTAATTAAAGAATTACCTTTTTTAATTCTTTATTCATTGCTGGATATGACAATGGATATACATTGTATGGTTGTTACGTTGTAGGATTCAAATTAGGTTCCCTTTAGAGATGATCCACACGTGATCCAAAAATCTCTAAACATCATTGTGGGAATCTCCTGGTGCTATCACGGTAGATCCTATCACTTGCGTCATCCGACTTTGATCACCTCGAGAACCTCTTTCAAAGTGTTCTCCCAGATCTCTCTTGAATTGAGAGTGAGAGGTATATGAAGATCTCTCTACGTTCTCGAGAGTGTTCTTGGAGAAGAGATCTCTCTAGGTCTTGAGATAATTCTCTCAATCTATTGTGCACAACCAAAAAAATGAATTGGCTCTCTAATAAAATAATATAATTGTGTTTATATATCACTGGGGCTAAAATAAAATAATTACACAAGTTCCCTTTATTATTTATTTAATCCCTATAGAACTCCATTTCAAATAATAATAATAATAATATTATTTATTGATATACACTTAACTTGAAAATTAAATTTAATATTATTTAATAAAATAATATTCAATATTTATTATTTCTCACTGAACCATTAAAATTGATACATCATTCCTCCATGATATTTATCAGGCCTTGAATAATGACTATTTATTTATTAAATAAATATCACTTCATTATTTTCCAATAAATAAATAAATATTATATTCACTAAATAGAAAATAAATATTTATTAAATATTTTACTTACATTATATTCTCTTGAATAAATGGTGATAGAATATATGAAATCAAGAAAAAATTAATAATTATTAAACCACATGTGAGAATAATATTTATTCAACTTGTTAAATAATAAATAATATTATATTATTTAACTGAGATTCTAGATACACTTAGTGTGTGACCCTCTAGGTCTCTTTCTCAATGGAATTAGGCGAAGTATCCCAAAGTACAAGGTTATCATATAGAAACACACCAAGAAACCCATAGAGAAAGAAGTTAATTTTGCAATGAAATAGTACCTCACATGGATGCTTACTGTGTAATATAATCTCTTTATCATGATATCTCAAATCAAGTAGGCTGCATGCCGGTTCCATCAACCTATGTGATCGATGTCTCTTTCTTTGATTTCCTAGAAATTGAACTTGAAAATAGAACACCATGGACATGGATTTATTTAGGCTATATAATTTCCATCAAAGGAACTGAGATATCAAATTCCATTAAAGAATGTAAGGGACAAATCCTTTCTCGCATTATTCATTAATACAATATTACTCGTGATGCACCCAACGTATCCTACCTCTCCATGAACATATGTTTTCATGGTCTTAATCAACACATACAAGTATGAAACTCACAATACCCATTAATAATAATCTTAAATTCCAAGGATCAATACACATGTACGCAGATAGAAACATTTAATGACACATATAAATGTGGATTTCCTACTAGCGGGTCTCGTTATTATAATATCCTACACTGAATATCACCAAGGGAATACAACATGAGAAGGTGCCTCAAAGTTCTATGAGTATCCACCCCTAATAGCCTATATCACTTGTGTCCCTAAAATTACATCATTTGGATATATAACATATATTTAAGAATATTGTCTTAGCACTTTTGGGTTCTCATCATAGCGGGGAACTACTACGAGCTTTTAACGCGAAAACTACACTTAGGACATTATCACATACTATGTTATGTATAAGAAAAATCATGATGTGACAAGTAGTTTATTAATATTCAAAAATATGAATATAAGTTATCATAAAGTACATAGAAGTTGGTTCAAGGGCACCAACTCCAACAAACTCCCACTTTCACTAGAGCCAACTGCTAACAACCTTTAGTCTACTAACTCTCACATGATACTCATGATTTTGATTATATAGAACTTTAGTCAAGGGTTTCACTATGTTCTCATTTGTGGGTACTCTTATTACTTCAAATTAACCACTTTGATAAAAACATCTCAAGAGGTGATACTTTCGGAGTATATGCTTTGTTCATTGGTGTGACCTTGAATCTTTTGAAAGAGCCATCTATATAGTATTAACATAATATAATGTGATTGGGTCTTTAATAATAGATTCTATATCAAGCTCCCAGACAATGTTTTTAATCCAAATGACTTCCTTGGATATATTAGAAGCTGTTATATACTCAGAATCCACTATAGAATCAGAAACAACTGGATGCTTGAACTCTTATAGCTCACATATCCTCCATTGAGATAGAAAACATATCCTGATTGAAAATTCATATCATTATAATCTATTTAAAAACTACTATTAGTATAACCCCTGATGAATAGCTCCCCATCTCCTCTATACACTAGGAAGATATCCTTAGTTCTTCTCAGATACTTAAAGATATCCTTAACAACAGACCAATTCTATTCTATTAGACCTGCTTAATATCAGCCTACCATTCTCAATTTATAGGCAACATCAAGTCTAATACAGAACATGGAATATATGATTTATCCTATCGTTGAAGCATATGATATTTTATTCATTATCTCCTTTTCCTATGGTTTATGTGGACACATTTTCTTAGAAATATGTAAACTATGTGACATTGGAACCAATCCCCTCTTGGATTATTCCATACTAAATATCTTTAGTATCATGTAAACATATGTACTTTTTCTTAGTCTAGTTATCCTATTGGATCTATCATGAATGATATTGATTCCTAGAATATAGGCTACTTCACCTAAGTCCTTCATGGAGAAACACCTATTTAACCAGTCCTTAATAGATTGTAATACTGATATGTCATTTCCAATAAGTAATATGTCATCAACATATACTACTAGGAAAATCACTGCATTCCCACTAAACCTCTTGAAAACACATGAATCACATTTTTTCTTAATGAAACCAAATTATTTTATGGATTCGTTAAATCTAATTTTCCATGACCTGGATTCTTACTTCAATCCATAAATATATCTATGAAACTTGAAAATATTTTTGGCATCACCTGGATTCACAAACCCTTCTGATTGTGTAATATAAACATCTTCCTAAAGGTTCCCATTAAGGAATATAGTTTTGACACCCATCTTTCAAATCTCATAGTTATGGTAAGCTTCTATAGTAAATAAAATTCAAATTGATTTAAACATGAAAACTAGTGAAAAGATTTTATCATAGTAAATTCCTTAATTCTATTTAAACCCTTTATCCACTAACCTTAATTTATAGGTATTTACTTTAACTTCCATGTATATTTTCCTCTTGAATACCCATTTTCATCCAATGGGATTTACATCAACCTACACATCGACCAAAACCCAAAATTGGTTTTGTTACCTGAGAAGACCATAACAAATGACTCTCAACCCCATACATGTATGTGTGACAAAATGGGGGTTCTTTCCACTCCATAGCTTGAAGGGAATTCCATTTTCCGCTTTAGTTGGTACTCGGTTTAATGTGTATGCTACATTTTGTAATGCATATCCCCAAAATGATAATGGAAGATCTGCATGACTCATTATTGACCTTACCATGTCTAAAAATGTACGATTCCTCCTTTCACTAACACCATTCCACTATAGTGTTTAAGGTGGAGTGAGTTGAGATATAATCCCAAAATCCCATAGAAAGTCGATAAAATCTTGGTTAAGATATTCATTACCTTGATATGATTGAAGCTTCTTTATCTTATTTCTAAGTTGATTCTTTAATTCATTATTGAATTCTTTGAATTTCGCAAATAACTCGGACTTATACCTCATCAAGTAGATATATCCATGTCTACTCAAGTCATTAGTAAAAGTTATGAAGTAAGAATACCCACATAAACTTCTATTGGAAATGGTCCATACACATTAGTGTGTACCAATACTAGAATCTATGTGGACCTTTCACCCCACTACTGGAAAAATAACCTATACCAACAGTTTGGAACCGTTGGTATAGGCTTCCAAATCGTTGGTATAGCCTATACCAACGGTTTAGAGGACCGTGGCCAAGTAAGCTATGGGGATAGGTCTATACCAACAGTTTTAGGAAAACCGTTGGTATAGACCCATACCAACGGTTTTCAAAACCGTTGGTATAAGTAATATGAAAATCTATACCAACGGTTCCATAAAACCGTAGGTATATGTATTTCAAGAAAAACCATTTGGTGGGATTTGATCCCAAGACCTCTAGTTTAAAATTGAACGACCTAACCACTAACCTAACATGACTTTTTTGAACATAATTTCATAAATATATATATGTATTATCATAATAATTTTAAATTTTGATTTATATAATTTTCACGGTAAGAAGATTTGATAAAAAATCAAAGAACCTATACCAAAGGTTTTGAGAACCGTTGGTATAGGTCCTTTGATTTTGGGACCTATACCAACGGTTTTGGCCAAATCGTAGGTATAGGGGGGTCCTATACCAATGGTTTGGCCAAACCGTTGGTATAAGGTCTCTATAATGGACTTATACCAATGATTTGGCCAAAATTGTTGGTATAGGTCCTCTGTAATGGACCAATACCAGTAGTTTTGGACAAACCGTTGGTATAGGTCCCCCTATACCAATGGTTTTGGCCAAACCATTGGTATATGTCCAAATTAATGAACTATAACAACGGTTTGGCCAAAACCATTGGTATAAGTTATATTTCCAGTAGTGCCCTATCCACCAAATGGTGGTTTGGTCATTTTTACTTATTAACAATCATGAAATCTTTCAAGTGGTTTTTTCTAAGATGAGTCTAAATAACCATCTTGATATTCCATTTTCAAATACTTCTCATTTACATGAATAAGATGGTGATTCCATAGCTGGGTGTTATATGAGTCATGTGAACATGATTCATTATCAATTTAAAATACTTGGTTTTTGTAATTTAGTACATAAATACCATTATTTAAATGTTCTATACCGTAACATATGTTGTACTTAAAAAAGAAATAACTTTTATTTCAAAACATGAAAATAAACCCATATGAATCTAGGCATGATACATAAATTATGTTCTTGGTAACCATTGGTACATAATATCAATCTTTTAAAACCAAAATCATTCATGTTAGCAATGAAAGGTGGTAGTCACCAATGGCTAGGGTAGCTAGCCTTTCTCCATTAGTATCTATCAAATCCACCTCTCCTCAAGTAATATTTCGAAATCTACCTGGTTCCTGTATTTGGATACAAATGTGAGCACCAAAAGCTGTATATAATACCTAATGTGTAAATATTGAAGGATTACACTCAATAATGAACACACCTTTATCTTTATATTGCTTCTGGGTGAAGTTCCTATTTTAGTGTCATTGCTTTCCACATGTAAAAAATACTGCCTCCTTTTCCTTACCCTGCCTCTAGATATTCCTCTTATTATAAGGACGATGCTTATAGTGAACCATAAGAACCACAGGTTTATCACACCCCATATCCTTATCCACTTGTCAAATCAAAATAAGAAGTTCTGAAAGACTCTTCTCATTATTACTCATATTGTAATTAATCATAAAATTGGAGAAGTTCTTGGACATAGATGAAATTATGAGATCTATATGCAACTCATCCAAGAATTTAATCCCTAAGATGTCTTAGTGTTCAATGTATCCAACTAGTACTCCGCCCGTGTGATGAACGACACTATAAAATAATTCTTATTATTAACTATAGTATACTATTTATCAAACATAATAGTTCATATTAATATTGAAAATATTTAAAAAAATGAAATACATAATGATGGAATAAAATTACACCATACTCCTCGATCTAAGAAACTAATATTTTTGAAACTGCTATTTTGGACAATGCTTGCAGCACTAGAGTGAATAAGAAACTACTATTTTGGAAACTGCTATTTTGGAAACTTAGAAATTACTATTTTGGAAACTAAGAAATTGTATTATCATTACAGTAAACCAAAAATAGGGTGAATAAAAACATAGAAACTTCTATTTTGGACAATGCTTGTAGTACCACGAATAAAGCCTATTCCAGCAACCCATATTTACCTCTAAAATCACTGGTCAACATCCCAATCTTAGCCTTCCATGTAAATATATCTTTTATCATGTCAGTGTGGTTGTATGTGTTCGCATGCGAGTGCCAAATCTATAACATTGTAATTTAGACAACCTTTCATGAGCTGTTTTATACTCAGGATCAAGCTTTTACCCCATCCTTTCAAGCTTGTCATTATGAAGAACTCTCCAGTAGTGTCGATCATCATCCATTCCCTGAAATGGATTAAGGAAAAAGTTAAAAAAATAAATCTAATAAACTAAGCATGCCATAAAAATCAGAGTTAACAGACATTATGTCATTATCAATATGCAGGGGGTAAAGACAGATGAAACTATTTCACCTAGAAAAGGGTGTTTAGAAACTCAGGTTTGCTGTAATAATATCCAGTTAAACAAAATATTTCCCAATAGATACAACAATAGAAGGATATTAATGTAAATCAACTGAATTATAAAAATCATTGACCCAGAAAATAAATGGCAAGATCAAGCTCATGTAATGGGTTATTTACAAAAGATCCAGAAAATAAATGGCAAGAGGCAAATATTATATATAATGTATATAGATAATGGATTTGATGGATATGATATATTCATATGAATCATATTCAGTGTGCATCTACATAGTATATAGAATAATCATAACCAAAATATTCTATATAGATTAGGAATATTCATATAATAATGGGTTTTTAAAATGAAAAATGAAATACTGGTTTCATAGTATATTGGGTATCCAACTGTGTATCATGCATAACATGAATATTAACAATGGACATTTAAAATAATACCTTTATCACAAATCATTTAACCTATCCAAGAGAATAAAACCTGTTGGAATAAATAACTGAACAACTCATAAGATTATTGTTAATTAATTTTAAAAAATTTAATTGTTCACATGGAACTAAAACATTTGTATTAATGAATATGTGTATGAAAATACCACAGTCATGAGTGAAGGAAATGTATACTATAATAACTACTTACACTCGATGAACCTATATACTCTTATAATGAACTTAGTAAGCTTGGTGGACTTGGTGCGCTTATTCAGGCAGTTAGTAACCCTGAATCGGATATGAGAAGAATTGCTGCATGGGTTCTTAAGAAACATAGTAAAAATAAACCAGTAGTATTGAAGCAGATCCTGGAACTGGGGTCCTTGACAAGTGTAATAAAAATGGTGAATTGCAGTTCTGTTGAAGAAGCAATGAAATCATTATATTCTATTTCATCCCTAATTAGAAACAATTTAGATGGTTAGGAGTTATTATATATAGAAGCTGGGAACTTACTCTTTAAGGGCTTGATGTTCAACTCAAGCTTTGAAGAATGATAGAAAATGAAGTTCTTCCCTAATGAAAGTTTGGAAATCAAAAAAATGAAATGAAAATTATAATTAAACTTATAAAATTTAATAATTTATTGTTTTATAACTACAATTTCATAAAATGTATAAAGATACATACCTTGTCCCTCCACCAACTCGAATACCCTTTGGAAAATCCTTCTATGCTAAAAGATCATCTGTAGTTCAAATCATTGATGTTTCACATTGTCTCTTGGATTCATGGACGTTTCGGATAAATGACTATATGCATTTAGTAACTTTTGTAAGAAACACATGGATATAGAGGAATTGAAAATTTAAAGGGAATCAATGATTTTAAGTTTTAGTTGTTTAAAAAATAAACTAACATTTTCAAAGAAAAGGATAACCATAAAAACATCTTGCCAAAACATCACAATATTATCCACATAGAAATCATGATAATCATAGGGAGAAAACATTGAAAAAACATTTCTATTAAATAACTACCCACAAGATCAAATGAATGTAAGAATGGAAAAGACAACACCCTCTATCAACTACAGCAGTGTGCTATAACTATTTCCTTTCACCCAACCAGAAGTATTAACAATAAGGGGTATCTCAAATTTACCATGATTTTCTCTCTTGTTAAACTTTCAATACTCCACTATATAGAAATGTTATAGAGAAAAAATATGATTTGTATATGTTGTTGAAACCCTTTATTAAGAAATTTATCCAAATAAAAAAGATCTTTATGGGATTTTTAGGCATAATATTGTCATATCTCTAGTTATTTTATCAACTCATGTCAGAGAGACAAAAACAGGGGTATACTCTATTTTCCCAACATCAGTATCCGAGTAAGATAATTTTTAGGAGGTGATAAGAGAATGTAGTTTTCCCAACATTCTTGGAGCCACAGATGAGAACTTTTGAGGGAGGCAAGATGGTAAATTAAATTATTTTTTTGTTTTCTATCATAGATCACTCCATTGGGATTATAATCTTCAGATTTTTCTTAGCTATTCCCATCTCTCCAAACACACGAATTCCTTGTCCAAGAATGCCTAAAAGGTTACTTAACATCCCCTAAAAAATCATGCATTGGATTCCTTGTCCAGTTCCTCAAGATCCTTCCAACTAACCTAAGAATAAACCAAACCTTGTGATCTAATATCAATAGATCATATTGAATATTATCTAGGAAATATCTACATAGCTATAATAAGATGTTTCAGTATAAGTTCTATTGCTATTATAGACAAAAAAATTCATCACAAGATCTAAGTATTTTTTATTATCAAATAATTCATGTCTTAGGTGAAAGAAATCACCAAGAAATAAGAGGAATACCAGCAGAGTCAATACCTAAAAAGTTGAGAAGATTTTATGCCCGTGTTTCCTATGAAGACTTTTATCAAAGATAAGTATACAATATCAATGATGGTAAAATACTGGAAGTTCATTGATTATCAGTCCTGAATAGTTCACAAAACACTAAAAAATAAATTTCAACAAAATATTAAACAAAAAATATTTCATTGCATATATAATGTGTTTGATTAACAGAAGAATTACAAAAATAAGAATATAAAGATCACTATAAAATAAATCAATAATAAAGGGAACTTATATTGAGAGAGTTATTGGTTGAATAACTAATATGGAATAATATTTAAGCATTAAAGTGATAGTAATATTAAAGAACAATTACATATAATTATTGAAAAAAATATAACCTTCATGATACTGGAAATTTATGAAAAATATACTAGAATTTTTCTTTTAGTTAATGTTGACCATTGATAATATGGATCATGAGTCTATTTGAAGAAGGTACACGTTGATTGTTAAACTGTTCATACATGGTAATAGAAGCTGTAAATATCGTATATTATGATAGAAACTGTTGATTGTTAGAGAGACCAGTTTGGTAATCAAAGTTACATAATAGTTGACCATTGATATTATAATCTAACCTTCATAGAAACTGTTCATACATGGTAATAGAGAGACCAGTAATAGAAACTATTGTTTGTTAGAGAGACCAGTAATAGAAACTGTTGATTGTTAGAGAGACTAGTAATAGAAACTGTTCATACTTGGTAATATAAGATGTTAATTTTGACCATTGATATTATGATCTAACCATCATGATACTAGAAATTCTTGGACAAATTGATTGTTAAACTGTTCAAATTAGAAATATGTATACAACTTGATGTTAAACTATTCATACATGGTAATAGTCTAAACTCATCAAGTCCTTATGGTTAGAGAGACTGGTCTGGTAATCGAAGCTCCAAGATCTAGTTATTTTCCCTTCAAAATAGCTGTAATGAAAAAATAGAGGACACAAAATGAAGAAATTCATAAAAGAAATTGTAGTGAGAAAATCCAATTGAAAAAATCTAGATAAAATGTAAATATATAAAATAGACCTTTTTGAATATCGGAACCTAGGTTTTTCCGACAACCCTGGAATTTGAGAAGGAAAAACCCCTCTTGATATGATATATGAAAGAACGAAGTCAATTTTTGTCAAAATTAAAAGGTAGATGTAATGAAACATAAGGATAAACACAAAAAGAAATAGTATCAGTTACATTCATTCACTCAATTTTCAAGCATCTATGACTTGAGTAGACTATTTATAAGTATCCTCACAATATATTTGAATCCATGTTTGAGGTTGTTCGCTCTCAGTAAGAATAATTTCACGCACCTACAAAAAAAAATGATAATAGGAGAACTAATTTTCAAACAGCTATGACTTGATTTGACTATTTATAAGTATCCACACAATATATTAGTTACATTAATTCACTCAAAGGGATGAGAATGCATATAAATTATTCAAAACCAGTAACAAAAAAATGATAATAGTCTCTATTACACAATGGATTGCAATGAAACATACCTAAAAGGGTGTATGGACCTAAAAATAACTACAAGAACCAATGCTTGATGACGAGGATTGCAATGAAACATACCTGAACCTAAAAATAACTTAACATAGATTATAAATGGGAGGAGGAGTACCTGGTCAAAGATGAATTATAAATCAGAGTCGTGGGAACCCAAGAATATTACGGGAGTTTGAAGCATGTAGTTGAGGACATCAGTGTACTGGAACTGTTGGTTGACTAGAGATGAAGCGCAAGCGAGATGACAGTTTGGGTAAAACTATCTGAGGAAGAGAGAAGGAAGAAGATTATTCAATTGAGACGAAGGTAGATGTTGAGTACCTACAACAAAAACCATAGATCGACAACTCGAGCAGAATGAGAAAGTGATGGGAAGTCAGAGGAGATGAAATTAGAGGAGTGAAAATCAGAGGAGCCACAGTCGGAGGAGCCGAAGTTAGAGGAGCCAAAGTCAGAGGAGCTGAAGGTGGATTATAACGACCCATACTCTACATACATTGTTATTACTTGAAAATTGAAGCATACTTATTACAACATATAACAAAACCATGAAAGGACCGTATAGGTATAGTGTCTTTAGAAACTAGGAAACATAAACAACTGGTTCATAAAGCATCTACACTGTCTCCCATTTATTTCATCATATCTATAGTCCCTTTTGGAATATCTTACTTAATAACCTTCTTCCTGACCTGGGGAAAGAAAACATACAAAAGGGTGAGCTTAAATGCTCAGTAAGGGTAAACAAAAGAAATATCAATCACATCATATTCATAAGAACATAACATTTTGGAAATCTTAACCTACAAAAGAGAGCATAATTTCATAACATGGGATAAATCATAGTAGTGAAATGAAATCCCAAAAATCATAACTTAAAACATGAAACTTTGTGGCATACACACATAATCATAGAGAATCATTTCTTATTAGTCAAGACTCATGGCCAAGACTATCTTAGTGGACAAAGTCCATTTCTGAACCGAGTTCACTCCTCGTTCCAGTCCTGTTTCACTGAACCGGTTTAACCTACCATTCCATCCATGTCTATCTCATGAGATATAAAATCTTTACCCAATGCATTGGAGGGAGACATAGGTCCCACCCATCTCATAATTATACCATTCATATGTGTGCCACAAAATCATAAATCATACATCATTGCATAACCCATGTAATAAAAATGGGATTCTTAAACAACATGACATCATAAAACAATTCATATAAGATAAAGGAATTCATAAAAATAATTCCATCACAACATAATCAAATAAATGTAATAATAGGGATAGAAACAGAACCCTATATTATCTTAGATGGAAAATAATTTTGATAAAACACTTGAACTCCATTCTTGAGGAAAATATCCTTTCTACTTTAAATTTTTTTTTCCTTTCTTAACATGTCATACAATTTTAAACTAAAAAAAGTTGATTAAAAATAAACTTGAAAACTTGTAAAGGAATCTTCTTGGAAATAATGTTTTAAAAATCCATTCATGCCGTATAGGTTAAAAAAACATTCTTCTCATACTTTTGTCGGAAAAGTCAAAAAGTACCTCTTACGAAAAACGACAAAATATTCCTTTAATATATTTTACTATAAACTCACAAAAGGGTAAAAATGGATTTAAACAATTGTAGGTGAATGTAAATAATATTACATATTGAGAAAACATGGATGTAGATGATAAAATACACCCCAGTAAATTCCAAAGTATAAACAATCTCGGATAAAAACGAGATTGTGATATTTCCCTTAAATTAGGTCCAATTTGCTTCGTAAGTGTCTGAACCTCCTGTATAATGATTTAAATAATGTTATTGACTTATTACAGAATCATACTTATTTTTATGATATCATATATGGTCATATTCTTAGCTTCTTATTAGTAATATTTCATTACTACTTGTTATTCGGGTGTTTATTACTTTTTGTTCTTATGCGTGTTTTGTCGAATAAATTATTATTTTTCTTTTTAGGTTTTAGATACCTCATTTCCAGAATTTTATTAGTGTAATATATATCATATTCATTCATTAAATTCATTTATATAATCATTATTCAATGAAGATCATGTAGAATGAGTCGCATCACATCGTGGAGACGGTATTCCGTACGTACGCACGAGCGATGATATCGTTCCCATGATCGTGGAATTGTATTGGAGTGTATGTATACTATTTCAGAATCAATATCACTTTAAAATAATCATATATATTCATTATTTAAACCATTATACCCATCCAAGTAAGGTGGTGGTGGAAAATAGATTACACCACGGTGTGGAGACGGTATTCCGTACGTACGCACGCGCGGTGATTTCGTTTTCCGTAGGATGGATAGATGATGAAATAGGTTTGTTTCATACTTATAATAATATATCAGTATATGAGTGATACGGATGTTATTACTTCATAATGAAACAACTAAAGAAGAAGAAGTGGAAGAAGAAATAAAGATGAAGGAATTGGTAACGGACATTACCTCTTCTTTGAAGCGCTTCTTTGAGATCTCCTTTTAGGGCACTAAAATTGGTCTTTGAAGAAGACCAGGACCTCTAGGATGTCTCTAGGGAAGTGGAGAGAAGAAATTGACAGGGTTTGACCGAGCTTGAAGTCTCAAAGTGGTGTTAGTAAGAGAGGGAGGAGGTGCCCTTTTATAAGGGAGGAGAGGGGCTCCTTTGGAAAAACTAAAAATATTATTTTATTATAAAGCCAAATTCGGTTTTAAATATCTCCAAATTGATTTATTTAGAAGATAAGGTGGGGATGGGTCGAAACCTCTCATCCAATAGAATTTAGACAAGTTTAGGTTCCTATTTTAACCTTATCATTTAGATTTAACATTAAGTTAAATAATTTTACTTTTACCGTGTCTTCTTGTGTTCTTACACTATAAGGTTAATAAACTTACTATAACAAGCCAAACGAACCCCAAGTTGTTTATTATTAATATATATAATCTTATATAAGTCATTTGGAATAACCTTATATTTTTAGGAATAAAATAACAATTAATAATACAATATTTTTTTTAAAAACTATTTTATGTCAATTTTGACACTATTTGGTAATTGATTTTTGTGAAAATCATAACAAAATTATTAGTTCGAATAAAGTTAATTAAATCAATACTAACATATCATATTAACCTATAAAATTAGTGGAATTCATAAAAAGTCTCAAATTAGATTTATTTGGGTATTTATAACATCAATTATGTCAATATTTCATTAATAAGATAATTACTGCATCATCGCTGTGTCATAAATAAATTAAATTATTTAATGTATAAAAATTAAAAATAAAATACCATTATGTAGGAAATATTTTTATCTTTCTAATGAATATTTATAGTCTAATTTATCTTATGTATAACCCCATATTTAAACTGATTTACTTATTAAACTTTGATTTTAACTATTTTAACCCTTCTTTAAATAAATTAATAATAAATGTGCTAATCTAATCCAAGTGGGCCTAAATGCTCATATTTTATTCCTAAGGTTGTTTTTGGTCGAATTAAACTTATCCAATAGAATTAGGACATGTGTTAGGGTAATAATAATAACACTTTTACCCTTAATTACCCTATTTACTTTTAACCGTGGTAAAAAAAAGTAAAAAGTTACTATTCACCAAAAATTATTTTCATCTCATTGAACCACATTTTAGTCCTTGATATTAACCGTGTCTCTCGGATTTTTAAAATTCTACTCACAGAAGTGGTAAAAATAAGTTTTATGAAAAATTCAGTTTTTTTAACTACCACTTAGTGGTTTCACTATTCATCAAAAATTGAAAGTTTTCAGAAAAATACAAAAATTTCACCCTAGGATAATTTCGATATTCCGAATCCAAAAATGAAGTCCATTTTGAAAAATAAAATTTATAAAATTTCAAAAAGTGGTTATTACTATTCATAACGACTAGTTTTAATAATATTTTAATAGCATACCATTGTTTAGTGAAACTCGGTATTGCATACGACGCAAGCTATTGAGGAAGGCCACAGTTGCGTGTAAAGCAAGCCAATCTAGTGTTGTGTGTAGTGAAATATTCCTTTGATGATTTAAAAACAAAATATTTCTCATAAAAGTCTCGGGTGTTACATTCTACCCCCCTTAAAATGAATTTCACCCTCGAAATTCATCACTTTGTAACAAACAGATGAAGATACCTCTCCCTCATCATATCCTCAAACTCCCATGTATCTTCTTCTAATTGGTGGTTCCTCCGTAAAACTTTCACCAATCTAGTGGTCTTGTTTCGTAGGAATTTTTCGCTATGATCCAGAATCTTTATCGGCTGTTCTTCATAAGAAAGATCTTGCTCCAACGGTACAACTTCTGAGCTGAGTACATGTGAAGGATCAGGTATGTACTTTCTTAGGAGAGATACATGGAACACATCGTGAACTTGAGAGATATTCGGTGGAAGCACCAATCAGTAAGCTACCTTTCCAACACGATCCAGTATTTCGAAAGGACCGATATATCTAGGGCTCAACTTCCCCTTCTTTCCAAATCTCATGACCCTCTTCTAGGGAGATATTCGTAAGAACACTTTATCACCCACTTCAAACTCTAGGTATTTTCTTCGATTTTCAGCATAACTTTTCTGTCGACTCTGAGCTGCTCTTGTGTGTTGTTGAATAGATCGGACCTTTTCTGCCATCTCATCAACAAGATCAAGTCCTAATAGCTTTCTTTCCCCAACTTCATCCCAGCAAGTTGGAGTCCTGCATTTCTTTCCATAGAGAGCTTCATAAGGAGCCATCTGAATACTGGAGTGAAAGCTATTATTATAAGAAAATTCCACCAAAGGTAGGTGTTGATCCCAACCACCTTTGAAATCCATAGAGCAAGATCTCAACATATCTTCTAGAGTTTGAATTGTTCTCTCAGACTGACCGTCTGTCTGAGGATAATAAGCAGTGCTGAAACTCAACTTTGTATCCAGAGTATGCTGAAGACTTCTCCAGAATTTTGAGGTAAACCTCGGATCCCGATCAGATATATTAGAAAGTGGTACTCCTTGCAATCTTACCACTTCCTTTACATATATCCTAGAAAGCTGATCCAGAGAGAAATCCTCTCTAATAGCAATGAAGTGTGCAGACTTTGTAAGACGATCAACTATGACCCAGATAGAATTATTGCCTTTGGATGTTTTAGGAAGTCCTGTGACAAAGTCCATAGTGATGTTTTACCATTTCCATTCAGGTATGGGTAATGGTTGTAACATCCCCTTAGACTTCTGTCTCTCAGCTTTAACTTGATGAAAAACCAAGCATCGAGAGACATATTCAGCAACATATCTTTTCATGACATCCCACCAGAAGTACTCTTTCAGGTCCCTATACATCATCGTGCTTCCAGGATGAATAGAGAATTAAGAACTATGAGCCTCATCCAGCAGCTCCTTCTTTCATTCGGGGATGGGAGGAACACAAACCCGATTCCTGAACTTTATTATCCCATCACAATCAAGGTTGAATTCAGGAATATTTCTCACCTTCTTTTGTAACTCTACATCTTCTTTCTGCGCCTCTTTAATCTTCACATGTATAGATTCTTGAACATTCATTTGAGAAAGATAAGATTTTTCCCCTTCCATTATAATTCCAAGATCCATCCTTTGTAAATCCATAAATATTGGATCTTTTGTGATCCTCATCATGCATAAAATGGCATGGTCTTGTCGACTTAATGCATCTGCCACCTTGTTTGCTTTCCCAGGGTGGTAATGAATTGAGCAGTCGTAATCCTTAATCAGCTTTAACCATCTTCTTTGGCGCATATTCAGCTCCTTTTGTGTGAAAATATAATTTAAACTTTTATGATCAGTATAAATGTCACACCTTTCTCTATAAAGATAATGCCTCCAAATCTTTAATGCAAAGATTACCGCAGCTGACTCCAAATCATGAGTTGGGTAATTTTTCTCATGGATTTTCAACTATCATGAGGCATAAGCTATCACCATATCATTTTGCATAAGAACACACCCCAATCCCTTCTTGGATGCATCACTATATATCACAAACCTTTCTCCACTACAAGGAAGTGTGAGCACAGGTGCACTGGATAACCTTCTTTTCAACTCCTTGAAATTCTCTTCATATTCCTCCATCTAGACTAACTTAAATCCTTTCCGAGTCAACTTGGTGAGTGGATTAGATAATCGTGAAAAATATTTCACAAAAAGTCGATAATATCCAGATAAACCAAGAAAACTTCGGATCTCGGTTACTGTTGTTGGTCTCGACCATCTTTCGATAACCTCTTTTTTTACTGGATCCACAGATATCCCCTCTTTTGAGATTATGTGACCCAAAAATGAAACTCTTTGAAGCCAAAATTCACACTTGGTAAATTTGGCATAAATATTCTCCTTTCTCAGGGTCTTCAATATAATTATCAAGTGATCTTCATGTTCTTCCTTTCTCTTTGAATAGACAAGAATATCATCTATAAAGACTACTACAAACTGATCAAGATAGTCTCTAAAGACTCTATTCATCAGATCCATGAAGATATAAGGGGCATTAGTAAGACCAAATGACATCACTATAAATTCATAGTGTCCATACCTTGTACGGAAAGCCGTCTTTGGTATATCCTCCCTTTTGACCCTTAATTGATGATACCCTGAACAAAGATCAATCTTGGAAAAGTATTGAGCTCTGCGTAGTTGGTCAAATAAGTCATCAATGCATGGGAGAGGATATTTGTTCTTGATAGTGATCTTGTTAAGTTCTCGATAATCAATGCAGAGTCTCATTGATCCATCTTTCTTCTTAATAAATAGAACAGGTGCTCCCCAAGGTGACGCACTAGGGCGTATGAATCCCTTATCAAGATTCTCTTGGAGTTGCTTCTTCAATTCCAGAAACTCAATTAGGGCCATTCTATAAGGTGTCTTTGAAATAGGCAAAGCACCCGGTACGAGTTCTATTGAAAACTCAACTTCACGATTTGGTGGAAGACCCGAAAATTCCTCTGGAAAGACATCGTAAAACTCCCGTACAATGAGAATATTCTTAATCGTGAGTTTCTCACCAACCATTTGAGATAAATAACCTTCATTTAGTGGAATCAAGACCCATAAGATGGAAGAAATTTCCACTGGAAGGTTATGTTCATCCTTGCATCGATAGACGATCATAGATTGATCTGGAATATGAAATGTGACTTCCCTTCTTTGGCAATTGATATGAGCTCCATATAAAGAAAGCCAATCCATGCCAAGAATCACATCAAATTCCACTATAGGAAGGATCACAAGATTTGCAGGAAGCACTTTCCCACAAACTTCAATCGGGGAAGAATTATAAAATTTTGATGCGACTGTTGTGCCATTAGGTGTTGTCACAGCTAACTCAACATCTAATTGTTGAGGTAATACGGTGATATCCTTAGAAAATTCTTCATAAATAAAAGAGTGGGTGGATCCAGAATCAAATGAAACATTTTCTACTTTAGAGTGGATGGTAAGTGTACCTTTCACCACATCGTTATCATACTCCACATCGCTGATAGAAATTTCATGTGACTTTCCTTTGTCTTTAGCCTTAAGAGTTTGTTGACGTCGACCATCATCATCAAACCTTGGATTTGGGCATTGATTGGCATAATTCCCCATCTCCTTGAACTTGAAACATTGAAGTGTAGTAGGATAATTCTATGTATCCCTTCCTTTGTTTGCATCATTAGACATCTTCTTCCCATCATTGCGGCATTCAAATGCTCGATGAACTTCCTTTCCACATTTGAAACATTTACTTGTCCCTTTAAGACAACTCCCTCCATGTTTCTTTCCACACTTTGAGAATAAGGGAAAGCTCATCTTCTTTTCAGTGTGCTCTTTAGATTTTCCTTTGAATTCCATTTTCCTCTTCTTATCAAACCCATATGACTGATGGGTTACTCCAATCTCCATCTCAACTTTGAGAGAACATTGAACGATTTCCTCGTAGCTATTGAAGTCCCTTATGGCTAACGCCCTTCGAAGACTTGGTTTTAAGCCACTAAAGAATAGATCGATCTTACTCTCAGGTTGGATAATAATACCAGAAGCGTACCTTGAAAGTCTTGTAAAATTTGCTTCATAGGTACCAACAGATTCATCATACTTTTGCTTCAGTTCAAGAAACTCCTTCTCCATCTTTGTTCGAAGGATACGAGGGAAATACTTATTGAAAAATATGTTCTTGAACTCGTCCCATTCCATGGACTCAATTTCATCTCTTCGCCTCATATTATTGATAAGATTCCACCATTGATCAGAATCACCTTCCAAATGATACACTGTTAAGATGACTTTATCATGTTCAGAACATTGAAGAACTGAAAATATCTTTTCAGTAGTACTAATCCATTGTTCAGCAACTAATGGATCAGTAGACCCGCTGAAAGAAGGTGGACGCTACCTCATGAAGGATTCAACAGAATGTTTCTCCTTACTTTGTTCGTTTGGAAGTCCTCCATGATTCATAGCTTGAGGAAGTTGTGTGAGCATGGCTACAAGATTTTTCATTCCAGCTCCCATAACGTTTGGTTGCTGAGGGGGACAATCATTGCATTGACCGTCGCATTCCGCCTTAACACAGTTCCTTCAGGTTCCAGACATTGACTAAAACCAAGAAGAATAGTGTGAGAAACACTAATTATAATAGGAAAACCACATAATCAAGAATAAAATTTCACACTTAAGGTCTTATACTAGGTTATTCATGGTCATTTCTAAAACACTAAGATTGTGTTCTATGCTTAGACTTATCCTTAGGGTTATTACTAAGTCTTTCACATCCTAGTTTCTAAAGGTTGACTATACCTTTACTCTGATACCAACTATAACGGTCTGGAATTACTTCCAGTGGACTATAATTGATACCTATCAGGGAAATCCATGGGTGGCTACACCCCCTAGGTGGGACGCACCACTATCCCCAGTCGCATCCATTTCCTCATGAATCCCTTGGACGGAGAGCCATGCTTTGTCCAACTCTCACATGTGAGAGTTCCCAAGGATTGGATACATTCCTACCTCCTTTGCCTCTGATACCAACTATAACGACCCATACTTTAGATACATTGTTATTACTTCAAAATTGAAGCATACTTATTACAACATATAACAAAACCATGAAAGGACCGTATAGGTATAGTGTCTTTAGAAACTGGGAAACATAATCAACTGGTTCATAAAGCGTCTACACTGTCTCCCATTTATTTCATCATATCTATAGTCCCTTTTGGCATATCTTACTTAATAACCTTCTTCCTGACCTGGGGAAAGAAAACATACAAAAGGGTGAGCTCAAATGCTCAGTAAGGGTAAACAAAAGAAATATCAATCACATCATATTCATATGAACATAACATTTTGGAAATCTTAACCTGAAAAAGAGAGCATAATTTCATAACATGGGATAAATCATAGTAGTGAAATTAAATCCCAATAATCATAACTTAAAACATGAAACTTTGTGTAATACACACATAATAATAGAGAATCATTTCTTATTAGTCAAGACTCATGTCCAAGACTATCTTAGTGGACAAAGTCCATTTCTGAACCGAGTTCACTCCTCATTCCAGTCCTGTTTCACTGAACCGATTTAACCTGCTGTTCCAGCCATGTCTATCTCATGAGATATAAAATCTTTACCCAATGCATTGGAGGGAGATATAGGTCCCACCCATCTCATAATTATACCATTCATATGTGTGCCACAAAATCATAAATCATACATCATTGCATAACCCATGTAATAAAAATGGGATTCTTAAACAACATGACATCATAAAACAATTCATATAAGATAAAGGAATTCATAAAAATAATTCCATCACAACATAATCAAATCAATGTAATAATAGGGATAGAAACAGAACCCTATATTATCTTAGATGGAAAATAATTTTGATAAAACACTTGAACTCCATTCTTGAGAAAAATATCATTTCTACTTTAAAAACATTTTCCTTTCTTAACATGTCATACAATTTTAAACTAAAATAAGTTGATTAAAAATAAACTTGAAAGATTGTAAAGGAATATTCTTGGAAATAATGTTTTAAAAATCCATTCATGCCGTATAAGTTAAAAAAAACATTCTTCTTGTACTTTTGTCGGAAAAGTCAAAAAGTACCTCGTACGAAAAACGACAAAAGATTCCTTTCATATATTTTACTATAAACTCACCAAAGGGTAAAAATGGATTTAAAAAATTGTAGGTGAATGGAAATAATATTACATATTGATAAAACATGGATGTGGATGATAAAATACACCCCAGTAAATTCCAAAGTATAAACAATCTCGGATAAAAACGAGATTGTGATATTTCCCTTACCTTAGGTCCAATTTGCTTTGTAAATGTCCGAACCTCCTGTATAATTATTTAAATAATGTTATTGACTTATTACAGAATCATAATTATTTTTATGATATCATATATGGTCATATTCTTAGCTTCTTATTAGTAATATTTCATTACTACTTGTTATTCGGGTGTTTATTACTTTTTGTTCTTATGCGTGTTTTGTCGAATAAATTCTTATTTTTCTTTTTAGGTTATAGATACCTCATTTCTAGAATGGTATTAGTGTAATATATATCATATTAATTCATTCAATTCATTTATATAATCATTATGCAATGAAGATCATGTAGAACGAGTCGCATCACATCGTGGAGACGGTATTCCGTACGTACACACGAGCGATGATATCGTTCCCATGATCGTGGAATTGTATTGGAGTATATGTATACTATTTCAGAATCAATATCACTTTAAAATAATCATATATAGTCATTATTTACACCATTATATCCATCCAAGTAAGGTGGTGGTGGAAAATAGATTACACCATGGCGTGGAGACGGTATTCCGTACGTACGCACGCGCGGTGATTTTGTTTTCCGTAGGATGGATAGATGGTGAAATAGGTTTGTTTCATACTTATAATAACATATCAGTATATTAGTGATACTGATGTTATTACTTCATAATGAAAAAACTAAAGAAGAAGAAGTGGAAGAAGAAATAAAGATGAAGGAATCGGTAACGGACATTACCTCTTCTTTGAAGAGATTCTTTGAGACCTCCTTTTAGGGCACTAAAATTGGTCTTTGAAGAAGACCAGGACCTCTAGGATGTATCTAGGGAAGTGGAGAGAAGAAATTGGCAGGGGTTGTCCGAGCTTTAAGGCTCAAATTGGTGTGAGGAAGAGAGGGAGGAGGTGCCCTTTTATAAGGGAGGAGAGGGGCTCCTTTGGAAAAACTAAAAATATTATTTTATTATAAAGCCAAATTCGGTTTTAAATAGATCCAAATTGATTTATTTATAAGATAAGGTGGGGATGGGTCGAAATACTCTCATACAATATAATTTAGACAAGTTTAGGTTCCTATTTTAACCTTATCATTTAGATTTAACATTAAGTTAAATAATTTTACTTTTACGGTGTCTTCTTGCGTTCTTACACTATAAGGTTAATAAACTTACTATAACAAGCCAAACAAACCCCAATTTGTTTATTATTAATATATATAACCTTATCTAATTCATTTGGACTAACCTTAGATTTTTAGGAATAAAATAACAATTAATAATATAATATTTGTTTTAAAAACTATTTTATGTCAATCTTGACACTATTTGGTAATTGATTTTTGTGAAAATCATAACAGAATTATTAGTTCAAAAAAAGTTAATTAAATCAATACTAACATGTCATATTAACCTATAAAATTAGTGTAATTCATAAAAAGTCTCAAATTACATTTATTTTGGTATTTATAACATCAATTATGTCAATATTTCATTAATAAGATAATTACTGCATCATCGTTGTGTCATAAATAAATTAAATTATTTAATGTCTAAAAATTACAAATAAAATACCATTATGTAGGAAATATTTTTATCTTTATAATTAATATTTATAGTCTAATTTATCTTATGTATAACCCCATATTAGAAATGCTTTACTTATTAAACTTTGATTTTAACTATTTTAACCCTTCTTTAAATAAATTAATAATAAATGTCCTAATCTAATCCAAGTGGGCCTAAACGGTCATATTTTATTCCTAAGGTTGTTTTTGGTCGAATTACACTTATCCAATATAATTAGGACATGTGTTAGGGTAATAATAATAACACTTTTACCCTTAATTACCCTATTTACTTTTAACCGTGGTAAAAAAAGTAAAAAGTTACTATTCACCAAAAATTATTTTCATCTCATTGAACCAAATTTTAGTCCTTGATATTAATCGTATCTCTCAGATTTTCAAAATTCTACTCACAGAAGTGGTAAAATTAAGTTTTATGAAAAATTCAGTTTTTTTAACTACTACTTAGTGGTTTTACTATTCATCAAAAATTGAAAGTTTTCAGAAAAATACCAAAATTTTACCCTAGGCTAATTTCGATATTCCAAATCCAAAAATAAAGTCCATTTTGAAAAATAAAATTTATAAAATTTCAAAAAGTTGTTATTACTATTCATAACAGCTAGTTTTAATAATATTCTAATAGCATATCTTTGTTTAGTGAAACTCGGTATTGCGTACGATGAAAGCTATCGAGGAAGGCCGCGGTTGCGTGTAAAGAAAGCCAATCTAGTGTTGTATGTAGTGAAAGATTCCTTTGATGATTTAAAAACAAAATATTTCTCATAAAAGTCTCGGGTGTTACATGGATCATGCACAGGTAGAGTTTCGACTAGAGAGGGTATTCAGGTAGGGGAGGGGAGGGGAGAGGGAGAGAAGATTCAGGAAGGGGGGAATTAGGTAGGGGTATGGGAACTCTAGAGAAGGGATAAGGAAATCGAGGAGGTGAATCGGGGAAGCGAGTGAATAGAAATGGAAAATCCTGATCGAGGTCGGGATCGCAGTAGCTATTTGCAGGTTTTGCTGGATGGGATGTAGAAAATTTGTTGATGTGGATGTGTGGTTCGGTGACACGTTACCAAAAAAAGCCTTCTTTAGTAGATATGTAGATAGTATTGACTATATGAGGCCCAAATGGTGCATACTCTCCAAGATTAGTTGTAAACAAAGCATTAGATATCTTATACCTATCTTGTATCACCTTCTCGTGATAGAGATCCTGAAGGTGAGACATCATGCTATACACATCCATGTCCTCATGTTGCTTCAAAAGCTCATTAAACATGGATGATAGCATAAAACATTGAATATATGTGGAATCGTTCAAATGTTTCTCATAGATTGATAACTCTCAATCACTTGCCTCAATACTGGGAACATTAGGAATATGTTCTTTCAGCACATACAATTTCCTTTCACGGTGAAGGATAATGTGTAAGAGCCTTTTCCACTCTTGGAAATTTGTGTCGGTAAGAAGGTTATCCTTATCAAATATGGATCACAATGATATGTTTGAAGTCATTTTAATGCTATTTATACAAATAATATGAGCATAATTTTAGTACTTTAACTGATAAAATTAAGACAAATAAATACGTATTAAATTTATTAGTCTCCCACTATTTTTATTGAAACTCAATATTCCTCACCATTGGCTTCAGAATATCCCACTACTGGAAAGCTAACCTATCCCAAAAATTTGAAACCATTGGGATAACCCTAGAAACTATTGGGATAGTCTATCCTAATGATTTCAACAACAGTTGGTGCATGGGCCATCAGGATATCCCTATACCAATGGTTTACAACAAACCATTAGGATAGGGTGGACAAGTTATCAATTTACAAAAGGTTTCATCTAACTATTAGAATAGGGTTATACCAATGGTTATGAACCGTTGGTATAGGGTGTTGCGATGTTATTTTACCAATAGTTAAAACTGAACCATTGGAATAAATAGATACTAATGATTTTAGAACTATTTCTATAGACCCATACAACTAAACCATAATAAAAAACCCCCTGTCTACACTTACAACTTCAGAATTGAATCACCTAATACCTCACTGCATCCCCTTTTCCCTACTCCTAAAACTTTAGAATTGAATCACCCAATACCCCACTACACCCCCTTCCCTGCACTTGAAACTTCATAATTGAATCAACTAATACCCCACTACACCCCCCAGAACATCCAACACATAGAATATGTATCAATAACAATTCCTAGACCCCCACTACATATGCATCCCCCACTACCCAATCACGGCATATTCATCCTCTACACATGCTTCTAACACACAAAACATAACATATGAATCCCCCACTCCATAAGTCTTCTGTTCAATTGCATAAGCTTAGGAATTTTGATCGAAGTTGGAAATCATACGCAATATATATTTTTAGTGTCAAAAAATTTCCAAAGTGTTCATGCTCACTAAGACATGAAATATTCTTAGGTTGGTTATAAAAATGTTTTAAAGAATTATAAAACTACATAAAAGGTTACACTGTGATACATATCATATTTTCCATGGTACATAAGGTTTTTTATGTTAAGTAATGTATTTCAATGCATACAAAAGATATATGAAGGATGTGTCACTTTTAATAAGTAAAGGAAAACACCACACTCTGATACATAATATGTCAATGATGGTATATAATATTCTATCATAGTGATAATTAGAAAAGTGATATATTTCACAAGTGATACATATGATATTGTGGTTGATATTTAATATATTTAAGATATTTTTTAAGATATTTCAATTGATAAATAATATATTCTATAGGTATGTAATATTTTTTTAGTAAATTTGGAAAAGGCTTGAGCCATATTTATACTTAATAGTGAATTTCATAGTGAAGTATATTTATAAGGGTTGATTGGAAATTCAACATGATATGTAAAGGTTGATCAAAGGAAAGATAATATGTAATACTATATGAGTTTTGAGATATGGAAAAGTATATGTTCTTACAAAAGTAGTATTGGTATTTAGAGAAATAATGGATGATACTATATATGAATTAGAGAGAAAGTCGGTTCTTGCATGTAACCTACTCGGTGCTAGGATAATAGGTTCAAGGATATAATCTTGTCTACAATACTTCATGATAATAAAAGGGAAGACATTTTCCTATTGTATAATAAACACTATACACATGGGTCATAGTCTTCCTATTTTGGTTCTCAATCCAGATATATTGTTGGGTTCACCTAGAAATTCACATCTTTGTATATTCAAGAAAATAACATATGACACCGATGAAATCCTTTTGAAACATGTGTCACTATAGCATAGGTGGGACCATAATGAGTCTAAGGATGGGTACACCATTATGTTAGACAAGTGACATAAGCTTCGATTTAGACTTGACTAACCTTCATCTTTCTGAGTATGGAAATTATAATGGTGGGGAGAATATGATACCCTTGGTTTATGATGTCCCTATGCTTACTATGTATTTAAATACGAGTACTTGGAGTGTGGTTGGAGAAGAGAGTTTTAGGATCATTTTGGTTCACTATGATATGGTGAAGACCATAGTGTAGGCCATGATTCCATACATTGGGCTGCTATGGACATGGATAGGGAATTATCCTAATGTAATAGTGGATTACCATGGTGGTTTTTCATTCTTGGTATCATGGAGTTTATTCAAAACTCCTCGGAAGAACACACCATAGCATGGTCTAAGGAATGGTTCTGGAAAATTGTTTTTTGAAAATAGTAGAATGTACCATTGTATATTGGGAGGAATTATACACTTTGAGGGATACCATGTGTCATTATATTGGGGTATCATGACTTGTTTTTCACTCAGTTACTAAAATGGTTTCTTCTTGTTTATTTATTATATAATGTTTATCTCTTATTTATATAAAATATTGATAACTTGTTCTTGTTTAAGTGGTGTGTGTGGGAAGTTGTTGGTGGGGTCACATAATGACTTTGGGTATCTCTCTTTTTTTATTCCACCTTGTTTTACTATTTTATTCCTAGTTTTTTGAGGGTTTAGAAGTTGGTATGGTGTTTTGGAGATGGGGCGGACCTAAACACATAGCCAAAGATGCTACAAGTGGTTCACCAGGTTACTATTCAGTGCCACCATCCATCTGGATAGCTTGGTAGTGGCTACACCAATTCTGTTGTAGCCATCATACTGTTGGAGGGTCTCCATCAGTCAGTTAGTGAGCTTGTAAGTAAAAAAAATTACAACTTTTTAAACCACCATCTAGCTCATGGGTCACCCCTACCAGCCCCTGGGTCACCCAAGACTGACGGATGGTCCACTCGCCAGCCGATGGAGGCCTCCAACAGGCTGATGGAAACTCTGGATTGGATTTTAGTAATAGTATTATATTAATTTTTTATCAAACCCCCATTTTATTATTAATTCTCCCACATCCCAAAATCAACTTGTACAAAACTAGAAGCCTTTCTATGAAATTTTTTCTCTCACAACTTGAATCCTTAGTAGATCAGAGTTCTAATCAAAGACGTGACCCTAATTGATTACGTCCAACTCCATTTTAGTCTTAGATATTCTAATTCTTTATCTTATACTTTTCCAAGGTCTATAAAATCCATGGGAATTCACTGGATTCAGGTTAATAAACGGGGATGGTGGTTCTAGGGCCTGTATTATTGATTTTTCAAGCCTCCATTCTCTCTAGAGTGTGGATCCCTTCTGGTGGTTGAAATTATAAGCATTTTGAGTTAGGTTCCATGGTGGGATAATTTCATATACATACTTAGGTATACCTACCCATTGGAAAATAACATTTAACACCACCAGATTTTATGGTATAAGTATACCTACCCATTAGGATTTCATTTCAAGAAAGTGGGACTAAGAAATTTGAAGGAGAAGCAATCGAAATTGTCACCTGAATTAAAACCCCAAAATTAGTGTTTGTAAAACCTAAATCCCATAATTCACATCCCAAAATCACTAAGAACCCAAGAATAAATAGAGTTTAAGATATGAAAACAATAAAACCTAAAAATTCATTAAACTTATACACACATGAATGTATATACATTGAAAAAATATGAGTAAATATTTAAAAACAATCAACACTAAGATTCAATATTATAACAACATATAATTAACCTAAAAAAATGATAAATTTCATACACTGACATGTAGAATTTCAATACATAAAAAAATAAAATTAACATTGAAAAATTATATGCATTGAATTTTAAGTTCAAACAAAGATATAGAGAATTAATATAAATTGGTACTAATTACACAATAAGAGATTACACTTGATTTTTTTCAAAGAAGGAAGTCACTACAAAAGGAAATAAAATGAAAAATATATCGTATAAGAAAACAAATAAGATAAAATACAAAAAATAAATAAATAAGAGTAATTATGAAAAAAAAACATACATTCAAGACATTATAGTCAATATTGTAAAAATGAACATATATAATAATAATACTGAATGATGATCGATATAAAAGAAAGAAATAAACATAAAACCCAAATATGGAATTTAAATTAATAGCGTACCTATTATGGGTGATCCACATACTCTTTTTGAGAAGTGATTTTTTAGAGCTTACATCAAGCAATGGCAATGAAAAAACATCAAAAAATAGTAGAAGAAATACTATAGTGGTAGTAATGACACATTTAGAAGAGATAATGGATGATTATGACCACATGAAACATATATTGAAACACCTCATGGTAATACAATAGTATAATTTCAAAATAGTACAGTTTAACATTTTGTTTGAAGTGTTTTAAGCGCTATAGCATGTTATTGGAAAAGGCATTACATGGAAGGGTTGAAAAACATTCAATTATATTGAAAATTGAAAATTTAAGGGGAATAATTATTTAAGGTATTTCAACAGTGGGTGATCATATAAATAAATATTCAAATGAATTTTTTATTTTTCTAACAAAAAAAATTATGGGAAAAAATAGAGGCACATAAAAGTTGGTAACATACAAAGCCTCATGAATCTGTATCAAATTAAAAAATAAAGAGAAAACCTGAAGGTTTATATAGCTGCCTAATTAGAATTATACAACAATCACCTTTCATAATAATTATTTCATATTTAATTTTTATAAACATAAAAACCATTTTTCCTTACCACATATACATGTAAAAAATATAGTAATTGTAAAATGGGTGTTCCCCACTTGATAAAAGTCATGAACCAGTAAAGGTACCTGATATGGTATTTTTAATTGAAATAAAAACAATGTTTGGATCATTCAACCATACAAAAACCATGGAATAGAGAAATTAATACTGGTATAAGTAAATTGAGAAATAATAGAAAATATGGATAAATGAAATAACAATAAATTTTTTATGGGAGTAATCAAAATTCATGTCTAAAATATTATGTACCTACTTTGAGATGGGAGGAGGGGAGAACCGAGTGGTAGTGAGAAATGAGAGACACTACTAGGTATTAGGATGGGAGGAGGGGAGAAGCGAGGGGTGTGGTGAGCGGCTATGAGTGGTGAGTGGCATTGCTAGGGCTTGGGATGGGTGTAGGGGATTAGGGAGCGGTGGTGAATGACGCTGCTAAGGCTCAAGATGGGCGGAGAGGAGTGGTGAGCAGTGGCGAATGATGCTACTAGGCTTGGGGTGGGTGGAGGGGAGCAGTGAGTGGGGAAAAACGATGGTTCTAGGGGTTAGGATGGGAAGAGGGGAGCAGCGAGTGGTGGTGAATGGTGCTTCTAGGTATCGGGATGAGAGGAGGGCAGCGGCGCTATTGGGATGGGAGAAGGGGAGTGTGAGGGGGAGTTAGGATGGGAGAAGGGGAGTGAAAGGGGGAGTACTGATTTTTGATGAATTTGGGTGGGATTATTCCAATGGTTTTTAAAAACTACTGGAATATGAATGGATATCCCAATGGTTTTTATACAACTATTGGGATATCCTTTAGTATAATACCCTATCCCAATGGTTTGGGAAAACCATTGGGATATGGTCATGGGGATAAAACCTATTTCTAGTAGTGTCTTGTTTCTGGTACATTCAAGTGTAAAGGTTCCATATTCCCCTTCTCATTACCCCAACTTGGGTTTGACAAGAAACTTGAATGGTTTTAGGTAGGCATTCCAAATTCCAACTGCATTAACTCACTGTTTCTTGATCTGTTGAGTGGACTCCCCAATCCTGAAATCCTAAAATTGAATTTCCTCAACCTTTTCCTCCCAGTTACACCAATTATTACTTTTAAAGTCAACCCTTGTTGTGAACTAAGTTAATTCAATTCAAAAATTCAAGTTAAAATTCCCCAATAATTGAAATCACCCCAACTTTGGTTGGTCAAGCACTTTGAACTATGGTTTGATTTTAACTGATGTAATAGAAGGATATACCAACTTAATATATGTAATTGAGGGATTTTATCCTTTATGCATAAATTTCCAATTATTATCATTATCACATGCTTCATAATATTAAGTGTATTTACTTAAGTGATTAACCTTGTATTTGATAATATTTATGCACAAGACAATTTATTTTAGTTCTATATTTCAGGATCATTAATTTCATTAATTCATGTGATCATGACAAAATATCCATAATGAAATAACCATGCAACTTGATAGAAATAAAATAATAAAGTGGTATGATCATAAAATTTTACTAATGGTTAGTTTATCTAGCATTTGATAAACTAACCATTGAACTAGGGGAAAAACACCTTTAACCAATTAAGGTTCATGTTATATCTTTCCACTTGTCCACCTATGTATCTATATTGGATTGGTTTCACCTTGACTCCAAACTCGAACCGCCTCCACTAGCTTGGGAGCTCCATACATTACATATGATTTTACTCACACGCAGGTGAGGGGAAAAATGTTTACATAAAAGAAACCATGGGAACACATGCCCTTACATAATAATAGGAGAAAAGTCACACCGACCCACAATTTAATTTAATAATAAATGAAATGAAATTAATCATATACAAAGGTTTGGTCTATGATCATGATCATCCACATGCATGCAATGAAATATGCATTTAATAAAACTATAATTCAATTATTAATCGTTTTTATTTATGGTAAACTGTGTAGGAATCAATTAATTATCATCTTTAATTAATAAATTCTTTTATCTTAACTCTCATATGAATTTCCTTGAGATTCTCATCCATCATAATTTTAAACAAATTAAATAATTTTTTTTAAAATTAACTATGTACATAAATGTACCCAAGAGGAACACGGTGAATAGCTATCCAAATCTACCCAACATGTATTATACTCATATACAATTTACTCTTGGAACATATGTAATACAAATCATATCAAATAATTTCATTATGTGTGCTATCAAATTAATGATTACACAAATTAAATGATTTTTTAGTCACATGTTATGATTCAATGCACATAGAGTAACAACTATTAATATGACTCATACATGATATGCAGATCTAAAAATTATGCAAATATTAATTAAACATTTATATATATATATATATTAAAACCTATCACACGACTTGTCCTATCAACTCAATGACTATATGAAAGCGCATGTCGATAAGGTTTACATAGTATAATAAATAAATTTTAAATTTTTATAATTTGGTATAAGTACATGACGTGTAAAACCAATATATACAACATCTAAATATCTCACCATGTATCTAAGGCACACACCTTGGGACTTAGCATGTAAACTGTGCCTCAAAAAATTAGAGTACACAATGTGTATAAGAGACTACACAGCGTGTGGTCTCTGAGTTACACAGTCACCAATTAGGTTAGCCGTGTATGGAAATACATAACCCATCTATGACTCAAAGGGACAAAATTCCATGTATGTGGGCTATATAGAATGTACTCTAGCTGACCATGCACCACCCTAGCCCAGTCAACACATAGTGTAAGAAATAAATACACCACATGTCATCAATGCACACGTTTTGAATTAATTTTCAAATTAATTCCTGATTCATTGAACACAAGTACACGATGTGTAACTCTAGTTACATGACATGTACTTGTGTGTTATCTGATAAGAATACTTGGAACCTCCAAATGAGTTCCTTGATTTTATTTCATTCATAAAATTAATTGTATTAATTAGATCTATGAGAAACAAAGGTGGAAGAAGTATATCTCTCAATTCAGATTAAAAGAATGATTAAGCTTGAATTGAAAACTAAATTAAACTTTTGTAAATCAATCAATGATTTTTAAATAATTATAAATAATTATGTGACCTCTCTGATACCACTTTTAGGTTCCAGATGCAGTGGAAGCATGCGATGGGCTATGTCCAACTTTTCTTTTTATCATGTTCGATGATCAATTCTAGATTTACACAATGATAAAAATCATGATCTATATAATTGAATCAAATAATATAGACAAGGGATATAATGTCAGAACTAGAGAGAGGATCATCACATATTATTTATAATAAATTTAATTAATTAAATAATTACCTTGTTGGAATTGTTTCTTTGTTGATAGATCTGAAAATAGATCTGCATTGTACGCTCGTTGCGTTGTAGGAATCAAAGTAGGTTCCCTCTAGCAGTGATCCAAAAATCTCCGAATTTCACTGTAGGAACATATGGGTTCTATCATGATAGGTCCTATCGCTTGCGTCTTCCACCTTTGATTGCCTCAAGAACCACTTCCAAAGCATTCTCATGTATCTCTATTGACTTGAGAGTGGGAGGTGGAGGAAGATTGCTCTCCATTATTGGGAGCGTTCTTGGAGAAGAGAGTTCTCTAAGTCTTGAGAGGATTCTAAAAATCCGTTGTGTAAAACCAAACAAATGAATTGACTCTCTAATAAAATAATATAATTGAGTTTATATATCACTAGGGTTAAAATAAAATAATTACAAAAGTTATATTTATTATTTATTTAATCCCTATAAAACCCCATATCAAATAATAATAATAATAATATTATTTCTCAAAATGTGCTTAACTTTCAAATTAAATTAAATATTATTTAATAAAATAATATTCAATATTTATCATTTCTCACTAGACTATTAAAATCGGTATGCAATTCCTCCATGATATTTATCAATCCTTGAATAATGACTATTTATTTATTAAATAAATATCACTACATTATTCACCAATAAATAAATAAATATTATATTCACTAAATAGAAAATAAATATTTATTAAATATTATATTCACATTATATTCTCTCGAATAACTGGTGACAGAATATATGAAATCAAAAAAACATGAATAATTATTAAAAAACATGTAGGAATAATATTTATTCAAATTATTAAATAATAAATAATATTATATTATTTAACTGAGATTCTAGACACACCTTTTGTGTGACCCTTTAGGCCTCTTTCTTAGTGGCATTAGGTGAAGTAGCCTAAAGTCCATGGTTAGCATCTAGCAACACACCAAGGCACCCATAAAGAAATATGTTAATTCTATAATAACATAATACCACATATGGATGCTTACTGTGTAATATAACCCCTTTATCATGATATCTCAAATCAAACAGGTTGCATGTTGGTGCCATCAACCTATGTTCTTAATGACTCTTTCTTTGACTTCTCAGAAATTGAACTTGCCTATAGAACACCATAGACATTGATTTATTTAGGATATATCATTTACATTAAAAGGAATAAGATATCAACTTCCATTAAATAAAAGAAGGGACAAATCCTTTCTTTCATCATTCATTAATGAAATATTACTTGTGATGCAACCAACTTATCCTACCTCCCCATGCTCATCTTTCATCACGATTTTCATCAATACATCAAAGTACACGAATCGTAATAATCATTAATAATAATCTTAAATTATAAGGATCAATAAAAATGTACACATATAGGAACATCCAATGACACATATATATGTGGATTTCCTATTGGAGGTTCTCATTCTCATAATATCCTACACTGAATATTACCAAGGGCGCACACCATGAGAAGGTGCCTCAAAGTCCTTTGAGTCTCCACCCCTGATATCTTGTATCACTTATATCGCTCAAATCATATCATATGAATATAGAAAATATATTTAAGAATAGTTTCATATCACTTCCTGGTTCTCATCATAGCATGGAACTGCTATGACCATTTAGCATGATAGCTACTCTTAGGACATTATCACATACTATGTTACACAAAAGAAAAATAATTATGTGATATATAGTTTATTAATATTAAAAAATATGAATACATGTCATCATAATGTAAACATAAGTTGGTTCTAAGGAAATAAATCCAACACACCGCACCCGTGCACTTACCTCTAATTAACCACAAATTAAATTAAAACATTTAAAAATTGAAGCAAAATAATTTAGAACATCGTGAAACTTCCCCCAAGACCAAGCCTCATGTTAGTCACTTATCATTGATAAGTGAAAGAGATCACGATAGAAGATGAGAGAAGATAAGAAAATTGGGATTAGAAGAAGAATAGAAACAAATTTAATTAAAATATGAATACAATTACATGGAATGAATGTAAATTAAAATAAAACAAAAAACCTAAAGCATCATCCCTATTCCACAATGCAATGAAAAATCCTCAGGAACTGATTGATTTTCCAATACCATTACCCATATATTTATGGGGATTAAATCTAGATTTGAGCACCATAAATGGCCTAATAAATGAGTATCTCATGGTACCAGTCATAATAGGGTCATAAAAGGGGGGTTCATGCACTTAATTTGTCAAGCCATTTGTTTCACAGTCCCTTCCAAAGGTTCCACATCATAAATAGTGTTTTTATGACGTGAATGTTGTAGGGATGAACCATTTATGACTTGTATTTAAACCATAAAATCTTTTTGGGTGACTTTTAGTAGTGTCACAACATAACCAAATGTGTCACACCATGACACATGTGGTTTTTCCTAGATTTTTTTTCATCCCGTATTACTTTCGCCTTTCATTTCTAATCATGATTACATCATAAATGATTTATTTATGACTTAAATAATAAATTTCCATAAGTTTCAACTCTATTTTCACTTGTTCTTTAGTTTTGAGCTTCAGGATTGGTCCTTGACTTTCCCTTTGTCACCATATATCTTTTTCTTGATGAATTCAGTACTTTTAAGCTTGTTTTTAGACATTTCTTGTATCCTGTAATAAAACATAAAAAAATTAAATACCAACAAGCTGAATCAATTAAAGTGCATAAACATTGTGTTTTATATTAAAATAAACATATAAAACATGGTTCTGTCAATGAACCCTAGTTAGTATAATACCAAAATCTAGAGCAACACCCATATGGTTACCCTCTAACCTATGGTCTCCCATGTTCCAACCACAAAATATACCACACAAAAATCATCTATTATAACATCAATAAAAACTTACAAAGAATAATAATAATTTAAAACCATGCCTTCACCAAGATCCTTTTTTAAAATTCAATTGAAGCTCAACAATCCCTTTTAAATAATTTCACACACATTTGAAAGGCACCAATCTATTTTTAAATGAAAATTCATTTAAAAATAACCTCTTTGAAAACTTATTTAAAAACCAAATTCAAACATCTAATTTAAATGTTAAAGATTACCTTTTTAAATTTTCATGCATAGATGCACATACATACATACATACATACATACATACATACATACATACATACATACATACATACATACATACATACATACATACATACATACATACATACATACATACATACATACATACATACATACATACATACATACATACATACATACATACATACATACATACATACATACATACATACATACATACATACATACATACATACATACATACATACATACATACATACATACATACATACATACATACATACATACATACATACATACATACATACATACATACATACATACATACATACATACATACATACATACATACATACATACATACATACATACATACATACATACATACATACATACATACATATATCCATCTCTAGATGTACATATCCATATATTCTCATGTGGATATGTACATGTATAAATATATACACACCCACACATATGCGTATAAACACTAAACATAATATAAAACATTCTCAATGTCAATCATAGGTGAATCACATAAGGATGAAATGAATAAACAAAATAAAATCCCTAAAATAGAGGAATCCAAAATGTACCAAATATTAACTCATACATCAACTAATAAAATTTCACAAATGACCTCAAATAAATTTAATACACCCAATATTTATATAAAAATTTTCATAAATATTTTATCATAAAATAATATAATTTATTCTTTTAGCATAGATAGAAAATAGGTCCAAATCCACAATAACCTAATTGGAAATCAATTTTAATCCATTAAACACCTTGAGAAATATACATTTATAAATCCAATTGAAATTAAATGGGAAATGAAACCAATTTGAAACACCCATGCACATGCGGTATGTTATGGAAAAGAGAGAGCATAGAAACATCTACATAGGGAAAGTGAAAATGATGAAAAATCATTGAATACAGTGAGTGAAAGGTCCCAAGAAGAAGTAGCACACCTTATGAATCAGAATCATAATAAATCAGAGCCCAAACCCACTCAAATTTTTACCAAATAAAACACGCAATAAGAAGAGAAATAAAAGACAAGAGGGAGGAGAGAAAAGAGGAGGATATGAAGAAGATGGACCCTAACCTGGTATAATCTCCCTTGAAATCACAAGAAGATTTGAATAAGATGGGTGGAGTAGGTGAGGAGGCATCCTGGTGTCATAGGGGTCATGCATCATGTATGAGGGGAGGATGAGGTTGATTGAAGGTTAAAATTAGTATATATGTAGTTTTGTAAATTTCTAATTTTTAACACTGGGTATATCACACTATTGCCACATGGTTTACACAAACCATTCACCACATAATGGGCACACATGGTTACTTGTATGGTTGGCTCGTATGATTAGAGAAACCATTTTCCAACCATGAAGAACAACTCAATAAATTGTAAACACCATTTTCACAGTCATTGAAGGGTTAACACTAATCGTGCGATATGGAAAATTTCTTCAAAATTTAAAAAATTTAAATGGTTTAGGGCTAAAATTCAAGATAAAAATTAATAACCAATAGATAAATAAATAAATTATGGATATAAAAATCAGGGGGTCATAATCCTCCCCACCATAACACATTCCACCCCTAGAAATACATTGAACTCAAGAAGGAGACTCAAGGAAGAATCTCAAATGGGAAAGAAGGACAGGCTATGAAACGATCTATGAGCTACCCAAAACTAAATTTTAACCTAATTAATACACCATAAGAATATCCAAAATATTAAAGAATCTATAAATTCTCAAGGATAAACTCACACCTAACTGTTAATGGAGAAATCAAGAAATAGGGACCTATAGTGGGTCTCCCTACCATTTAATAACTCAACTAGTATGGTGGTTCATGAAGATGGAATCATTCCCTAAAGATCAATAAAAACCTTAACCTAAAACCCCAATTAATATAATCAACCAAAAATATCCCTTAAATACACACCCAAACATCATATAAGTAACCATTTACTCTCCAAGCATGCACAAATACAAACAACCCAAATGAAGTAATCCAAATCAAGCATTTAACCATTGATAAGCCAAGGAAAGGAGGAAATATATCTAAAAAGTTCAACCAAACCACTCTCAAAGGAGACTAAAACCGTAATAAAACTCCAATTATTACAAAATAATCATCTAAAAACCCATTAAATAGAAATGAAAAGAATATGGAATAAACCAAAAACATGTCTATGCAACGACATGGGTATGAACCTTGGGTTAAAGAACAAATAAATGGTAATATAGGATCCTAATCCTCGGACACTCATCATGGTGATCCCTAAAAATTAAAATAGATATCAATTAACATATAATCTCAACTGGTCCCACATCCATCATAAGCACCAAAGCACACATAATGTTTTCATTAATAATCAAGGAGAAGAAATCAAACCACATTGACCATATCCTCATAAAAGAATCCAAAGGACCCAACCACTCCAATGGAACATAATAAAATCCAAAAAAGTACCACTGATGTAAGAATGATTAAGGGTCCAAGAAATTACACCAAAAAAAGAATTACCATAGAAATTTGATCAACTAAATACCCTCAAAATAGATGATTGCCCAAACCCAACAACACTCATAACTATTACCGGGAGCATACTCAAAATAACATAAAGAACAAAATACCCAATCCAATCATATAAAAAACAACAATCAACCTTCTCAAAAACCATATCTCAATTAAAAATAACAACTCTAAAGAAATAAATCACAATAATAAACAAGCTGAAATTTTCTTTTAATTTTTTTTTCATAATCACAACCTTAAACTTTTGAAATTTGAAACCCTACTTCAAACCTAGTTTGAATCCCTCATTACCCCCATTGAAAACGTTTCTAAATCCCCCAAACACCAATTTATTTTTTTAATTTATTTAAAAAACCTATTTAATTGTTTTCAAAACCAATATTATTTATTTAAAACCAATTTATTTAAGATAAATGGGAAAAAATCTATTCATTCACAAACCCCCTTTATTAAATTCAAAATAAAATTTCACCATTTTAAATCAAAAACCCTTTTAAAAACCTTTTCAAAACAAATTTAAAATATACATTTCCATTTTAAATATTTAAATATTTACTTGAAATCCATTTTAAATTCCAAAAACCTCTTTATCAAACATTAACAAAAACATAATCAATTAACATCACACAATATAAGGCCAAACCAAAAGGGACCAGTGACCATGAAATAATTGACCACATGTCTTAGTAGACCATGTGTGAATCACACAAATATCATTGAGAGTAATATTTAACCATGTACGTTAGATCTAAATGAGTTACCATGTTATGTGAGCTCACCATGTACCACCAAATCAACTCTTTATTTATCCCAAAATACATTAAATCCATTAAGAAATTCATAAAACATCAATAAAATTTCAAATACCATAAATATAAATTTTAACATATAAAAAATAACCCAAGACTTTAAATCCAAATTCCCATGGTAACTCAGGTTTCATCATGAGGGATGATGATTAGGCACTCACCCATGACTTACCTCATAAACTCCAATGATAATATTTTCTATCTACCAGACTTTCGCAAATAATAAGGGTGCTTCAAGAACCTAGTACCTATTAAGAACCTAGGATCTAATACCATTGGTAAAGAATTGGCTTGGGATTCCACCTGAACCATTACCTGATCCAGTCTTCCATTGGCTTGAGGGGTGTTCCCAATCCATACAAGTTGGAAAAACACCCAGGCATCAGAATATACTCATTGAGAATGATTACGTCTAAATAAATAATATTTAATTAGTAGTGGAATTTTTTTAAAATTCCAGCATGACTCTTCCTTAAGTTGGATTTCCATTCCAAAATAAATAAGCAATGCAAACAAGACAAACAATTCAAAAAAATTAAAACAAATAAAATCCCTTATCTCACCTTCTACTCCCACCACAAAAAATCCCTTGAGATCATCACCTAATCTCCATAGATATAATGCACCATCAATTAAAGAAAAGAAATCCAGAATGAACAATTTAACCAAACAAAATAGAGCATAAAAAATAATCACTATTATACCTGATCAAACTATCCCATGTGACCCTAGGTAAAAATCCATGCACACCTCAGATCCTAATCTGAGTGTTAAATATAGAACCAGTAAAATTCCACTCGGTCTACAAACATCGAGTGGTGTGAGTAGGATATGTGCTCTATAGCCCATTAGATAATTACCATAGAGTCCATGTTTATAAAAATACAAAATATGATAGTTTTAAATACATTAAGAAAATAGATTTTATGATCAAGAAATTTAAAACCAAAAATCAAAGCCAAATATTTTTAAAACTTCTATTTCTTTTTATTTAAATGAAAACAACCACTTGAAAATCATTTCCTTATCCTAAACCTCATTTATTAAAAAAACCTTTATAAATCCATTTTAAAAAACCCACCCATGTAAAACATGCCTTTGAAATTAACCTTTTTCTTACTTTAAAAAATGTCTCTTAGAAGGAAACCTAAAATAATGAAATGAAACATAAATATAAGTAATAAATACAACATGGCTAAGTAAAAGACTAAAGTGTAGAAGAAGTAAACAATAATAATGAACAAGATCAATAAGAACATAGGCATAATAAAATACACTTGGGGTGATATCTGACATATAGGTTCCATAGGTAACTAGGACTCACTAAAAAACTAATATCCAACTAGTTGACCTAAATAAATAATTCAACTTGGACCTCTCGAGGACACCAGAAATGACCCCTAGCTAGCATCATTCCTAAATCTAGAGCAACACCCATCTAGTTACCCATATACCTATGGTCTCACATGTGCCAACCACAAAAAATACCACACAAAAAACATCCATTCTAATATCAATAAAAACTCACAAAAAATAATAACAATTGAAAACCATGCCTTCATCTAAGATAATTTTTTAAAATTCAATGGAACCCCAACACTCTATTTGAAATAATTTCACAAAAATTTGAAAGGATGAAATATATTTTTAAAAGAAAAACCATTTAAAAAGTACCTCTTTGAAAACCTATTTAAAAACCAAATTCAAACATCTAGTTTAAATTTCAAAGCTTCACTTTTTAAATAATTGTTCACTTATTCACCTAAAAATATATATCCATATCTCGATGTATATATCCACATATTCTCATGTGGATATATATATATATATATATAAATATATAAACACCCAAAAATGCGTTTATAAACACTAAACATAATATAAAACATTCTCAATGTCAATCATAGGTGAATCACATAAGGCTGAAACTAATAAACATAATAAAATTCCTAAAATAGAATAATCCAAAACATTCCAACTATTAACTCACACATTAACTAATAAAATTTCATAATTAACCTCAAATAATTTTAAGACACCCAATATTTATATAAAAACTTTCATAAATATTTTATTGGAAAAACATATAATCTATTCTTCTAGTGTAGATAGAAAACAAGGAAAAATCCACAAGAACCCATTTGGAAATCAATTTTAATCCCCTAAAAATCTTGAGTAATATAAATTTCTAAATCCAAGTGAACTTTAAGGGAATTTATAATTTTAAAGTAAACCCATTTGAAACAATTATTCATGTGCAATATGTTATAGAAAAGAGAAAGCACAAAATACCTACCTAGGGAAAGATCAAATGAAAAAAATCTTCAAATACAATGAGAGGAAGGTCCTAAGAAGAAAACAAACACACTATAGGTAAAAAACTCAAGAAATTAGAGCTTAAACCCACTTAGTGTTTGACCGAGTCACACACTAAAAAAGGGGAGAAACAAGGTAGGATAGAAAAAGGGAGGATAAGAAGAAGAGGAACCCTAAACTATTCAAATCTCCCTTGAAATCATAATGAGAATTGAAGAATATGGGTGGATGAGGTGATGAGGAGGAAACCTAGAACCCTAGAGGTCATACATCATGTATAGGGGGAGGAGGAGTATGATTCAAGGTTAAAATTATGGTAGAGATAGTTTTTTAAATTTCTAATTTTTAATATTGGGTATATCAAACTGTTTTTGAATGGTTTACTCAAACTGTGCACCTCATACTGGGAACATAAGGTTAATCACATGGTTGGCTCACAAATTTATACAAACCATGTTAAAACCATGAAAAATGACTCTGTAAACTATAGACACCATTCACACGGTCGCCATACGATTAACACTAATCGCACGACATGCGAAATTTCTTAAAAAATTTAAAAATTTAAAATGTTCAGGCCCAAAATTCAAGAGAAAAATCAATGAACAATAGATAAATAAAAAAATTTGGGATATAAAACTTTGGATGTCACAATAATCCCCTATAACGACCCTAATATTTATAAATGAAATTCCATTTTCAAATGCTTAAATGACTTATTAAGAATTATAATTATAGAAAGCACCCGCACTAATTTGGTTATTTTTTGACCATTATAACTTATATCCTATCAGATTTAAAAGTATACTAAGAATCATAACCATTAATAGTATAGAAATTATACAGTGACTTTATGATTAATATATATATATATATATATATAGGGTTATGATAAATCTATTTGACACAGAAAAAGGAAGCGATGGAGTCAACCAATAGGATCATACCCTATGAAGCCCATTTATCAGAGCTTTTGAGGGAGATAGAATCATAGGGATTTGACCTTGACCAATCCTAAGATGAGATTCAAAAAATAAAGCACAAGTGAAACTATTTATGGGAGAAGTTCAAGATCACTGAGATCACAGCTCAAACCATGTTTTTCGAACCACCCCAAGAAAATCTCACCACCACACACCTTACCTTTAGGGAATTTGTAGGTGTAATAAAGGGATATGTATCTAGACCCTAAAAATATTATTTTTTATATTTTTTATATTTTTTTATATAAATTAATGATTATATTTAACTTTTATTATTAATTTATAATGATTAAATAATAATTTTGATATAATGAAACACAAATTTTATTTTTTTTATATATATAGTTTCAATCAAGAAACCATTTTTTATGAATTTAATAAATTTTTAAATAAATTATATTTTAATAAAATATTTTTTAAATAATATTTATTAAATATAATTTATAATATAATTTTACAAAGTCAAATGTAATTTTTGTAAGGGTTAGAAAACTGTTATTGTAAAAAACCCATTATTTTTTAATAAATGGGGATTTTTTTATTTAAAAGTGTAAATTATCATATTTAGAGAATTATTTTGATAAAATAAATTTTATTTTTGAAATCATCACATAAAAATTATCCAATGGTGATTTTTTTATAATTTTCCAAGAGAGTCAAATTTTTGGGTAAAAATTAAATATGGTATAATTATACAATATGTATTATGAAGTCATAAAAGCCCTAAAGTGATGTAATAAATTATATAAATAGTATCAATGACTAAAATTATTTGTCCCCTTTAAAATAATGTGTTTTTGAATTTATTTTATTAATTTTCGAAACCCTTAACAAATCCTTCAAAACCTATATTATATTTTAAGGTTTTAGAACCAATTCTTTGTAAACATGACTCACTTCCACATCACCAAGGGTATTATTTTAAAAATTTTGGTTCTTAGACTTATAAAATAATGAAACCCACTATTATTTGGTATAAACCATGGGATATTTTTTGGTTTGTATTAATTTATCATATAGGGTCAAAAACCTAAGTTTAGAAATTAATAAAGAGTTCTCCTCTCTTTTTCTATAAAAACCCACCCAACATCCCATTAATGTTCAATCAAAACCCTTATATAATGAATTTAATCCAAAATTCCATCTCTATATCACTCCCAATGTTCCCCAAGCACTTAAAAAGATTCTCTCAAGCTTTAAGAAACACCCTCTCATGGTAAGGAATCCTCCCCTTCTCCTATTTAATCAAGCACCTTATTTATATTATGCCTTTTTTTTCCATTTTTTCATATTGGGATATGTTTTTAAATATCCGTATTACTATCCTTATTATGTATAAGTTATTATAGACCCCTTTCACTTTCATTAAACTCTTCCATAAATCTTTATGTATCCTTGTTATGTTGTCGAAATTATCCTATGATTTTACATGTTGAAAATTTTCATAGTGAATACCCATCCCCATTTCCACTCAAGGGTATTAAACTAGATGAAACTATACTTCATTGATCCTGGAATTATATTTATACAAACCACACTTCATGGGATTAAAATTGATGAAAGACACCTTATTATGTATGATATATGTGGCACACTTATGCATGTACATGATATGAATGTGACAGGTGGAATTAGAATTATATATCCCTCCAATGCATTAGGTAATGTTTTTTCTCATGATATTAAATTTATGGTTCATGTTAGGTTATCCTAATAACACTATGTTATGAAGTATCAATGGTTATCCTTGACTTATACTTACGATGTCATGTTTTATGCTGTTGTCGCATTACCATGTTGACTTTATGTTATTATCTTATATCATACTTCAATGAACAAGTTTATGATTCTCACCCTTATTATGTTACCTTGGTATTCATATTGACTCACATGTATTGATTTTTTCATTTTATTCTTTGATTATTCCCTTACTGGGATTTATAGCTCACCCCTTTCTTATGTATGTCCCAAGGTTATCCCGTGAATTTTTAGAAGATCAATGAAATTTAAGGGCATGTTATGGATTTTGAGTTTACATATTTGTATTTATATTTAAATTTTTTATGATATAAACCTAATTAACAAAATATATTATTCCTCAAAATATTCTAGGGTTGTATTAGGTGTATCTTTATGCAATAAATAATGAAATAAAGTGTATGAAATATGTGGGTTGTCATAGTTTGTATCAGAGGCAATGTTTAATTATTTTTGAGTATCAGGATTAGAAAAATCTAGTGAAATCCATGGGGATAATACTAAAAATAGTAAAACATCCCTAAATTTTGGTAAATTATAGAGTAAGTGGGTTCTAAGAAAATATATCCTCATCCGGATACTACAAGTGGATATGGATCTAGAATAATTATACCCAGTGGTAATAACCCTAAAAAGGGAGAATTGAGTTGGACTCAATCATCACTTGGTGCATGATAAATAGGCCATATTATACACATGGTTTGAAACTCCTGGGGGATATGCTTTAGTAAATTCGTAAGCTCATTACAAACCATTATTAAGGGGAAAAAATGCCCATAAGACTTTTTGTTAGGAAATAAACCATGGATAATTTATATTGAAACTTTTAAATTCATAGGTTAAGGAATATATATCAGTGATTAGTTATCCCTTTAATGTTCATGGTTTCCTATTTATGTGTTTAATAGTTTAAAAATACTCATCCCTAATTTTCTATTTACTTTTAGTCAATGGCTGGAAATAGAAGGAACCGAGTCAAAAACTAGTGTGATGAGAAATGTGTTGACTTCCCAAATGAGATTCCCAACTCGATGGGATAAGGATTAAAAAACTTCATGGAAATAATTTCTCAATTAACTCAAGTTTTTAACAAATATTTGAATTAGGTTAAACCTACACCCCCTAAGAAGGAGAAAGTTTCAATTGATTACTTTATGCAATTAAGGCTTCTGACTTTCAGTGGATCTTCCAATCCCTTAATCACAAAATAATGGATCAACTGCATTGAAAATATATTCTATCTCCTTAAATTCTCTAAAAAAGAGGAGGTCATACTATATGTTTGTTGTATGGAGGGAGAATCTAATCAATGGTGGATGTTGATAAAAAATATGATGCCCAAGGAGGTGATCAAAGTGATGGAGTAGAAAGAATTATGGAAAATGTTTTTTGATAAATATTTTACTCACACCCAATGACTTAAAATAGAGATGTATTTCCTTAGACTTAAGAAAAAGGTCAAAAAATCCATCGGGTCGTACAAGGTGAAATTCACAAGACCTTCACGATACACCTCTGACATTTTCATTGACCCAAAAAGTAAATTTGAACACTTATTTGGTGGGATAAAGATGAGTCTACAAAAATATTTGGTGATTTGAAACTTTTATAGATATGAGGAAATTGTCTAATGTGCCCTCAAAGTCAAAATGTAGATTAACAAATCTCAAGGGTCTCATGGGTCTGTAGATAAGTAGTGAATAATGAATTTTAATTATAGTGGTGTGATGAAAGATTCTCATGGGGGTAATAAACTCCAACATCCCACTTGTCAAAAGTGTGGTAAGAACCATCCTATAAATTTCCTGAAGGGGATAAGAAAATTATTTAGGTGTGGGAAAGAAGGTCACCTAGCTAGAAATTTTCAATAGGAGAAACCCGCTAATGTGATAGAAGAAAGGAATTCTCTAGTGGACCCTTAGCATATTGTCCAATATTTTAACTATAAGGAACAATGAAACTATGAAAATCAATATATTAAGCTAAGGGTTGTCAACAAAAACTTATAACAACAACCTCCAAGGCCTAGAGATAAAGGATTAGCTTATTCCATCTCAACCGTTGAGGTGGATCCCATAAATAAAGTGCTGAAAATTACACTAGTTATTAATTAAAGGGAATAACAAGTACTATTTGATTCTAGTTCTACACATTCCTTTATATCATGAAAGTTTTATAGAACTATTCAAACACCATCATAAAATATGGTTATAGAGATATCAGTAAAAATGAGAAATATGGGAATTATTTCATCCCAAGTATATGAATCCTCCCCTATCAAAATTTGTGGGTTGAATTTACTAGGAAAATTTTTGATACTACCTTTAGAAAACTTCGATGCTATTATAGGCATGTATTGGCATTCCTTGTATAGAGACAACATAAATTGTTGGGAGAAGGAAATCACCCTCCGCATCAAAAACCGCCCTTTGATTATATATAATTTAAAGGATGAGGATGAATCTCATTTGGTATAATCATATAAAACATGGATATTATTTCCTTGTGATCAAGTGTATTTAGTTCAAATGATTAAGACCAAGGAAAAGATCATCCCTGGTTACACTCCCATTAAAGGGAATTTTCCAATGTTTTTTTGAAGAATTTCCTAGTCTTCCTCCTAGATGAGGGGTTGAGTTCTTGATCAAAATTATACCTAAAATTTTTCTAATATCCAAGAATCTATATATAATTACCATTATTTAACTTTAGGAGCATAAGAAGCAACTACAAGAGAATATGGATAAAGGTTTTATATTACCAAGTGCTTTACCATGGGGGTGAACTAGTTCTCTTCATCAGGAAGAAGTATGGGTAAATGCCCTTTGTATTGATTATAATGAATTCAATAAAACTATGATAAATAAAAAAGTTTCATATGATATATATTGATGAATTTTTAGATCAACTACATAGATCCTATTACTTCTCTAAGGTGGATCTTCAGTCAGGCTATTATCAAGTAAAGGTGAAGAAGGAGGATATCCCCAAGACTGTTTTTCATAAAAGGTATGGACACTAGGAGTTCATACGAATTAAATTTGGACTCAATAATAATTCAAAAATATTCATGTACTTAATTAATAGATTCATTAGGTATTACCTTGAAAAATTTGTGATATTCTTTATAGATGATATTCTTATCTACTCCAAAATAAAGGAGGAGTATGAGGAGTATTTGGATTTTGTACTAAATAACTTGCAAAAAGAAAAGATGTATGAAAAGTATAGTAAGTGTGAGTTTTAGATAGATAAAGTAACATTATTAGGGAATGCTATCAACAACAAAGGGATATCTATGGATACTTAAAAAACAATGGTAATTGAAGGATGAACCAGACTAACTTTTATGATGGAAATCCATAGTTTTCTTAGATTAGCTAGGCAATACCATCAATTTGTGAGAAAATTCTCATGATTGTAAAGCCTACTAAAGGATTGCGATAATTAAATCCATTACCATACTGGGAAGGTGGACAAAGTTTCAGATGAATTGAGTAGAAAGGATCCTACAACCCTATCCATGATGAGAATTGAAAGGGATCCAATCTTCTTGGACATACAGAGGATGGACATATGAATAATAAAAGAATATTCATCCTAACTTGATAAAATGACTACTCAACCATCTATTATTGAGGGGATCAAGGAGTCTCATATGGATGATGAAGTGCTACAAAAATGGTAGCTAATATTCTAGAATACAACTTTGATAAATATGGAGTTATAATGTTTAGAACTTCGATATGTGTCCCACCAAAACCATATTTTAAGAGGGAACTTCTAGGTGATGCATATAGCTCATAATTCTCTATTAATATAGGAATCACTAAGATCCATATAAATTTGAAGCAAAACTTTTGGTGGGATAACATGAAGAGTAATATTCTAGAATTTGTATCATGATGCTTAGTATGATAACAAGTCAAGGTTGAATGATATAAATCCAAGGGTATAATGAAAAAATTTCCCATACTAGTATGGAAATGGGAAAACATGACCATAGATTTCATCATAGGACTCTCTGGACCCCTAAAGACAATAATACAATCTAGGTGGTTGTCTATCACCTTACTAAATAATAGCATTTCATTTATATAAAGGAAGATTTATCGCTTGACAAACTTGTAAATATATACACAAGGGAAGTGGTAATAATGCATGTATTACCACTCTATATTGTATATGATCAAGATCTTAGGTTTACATCGAGGATGTAGAGAATTATTTAGCAATAATTGGATACAGAACTAAAATTTAACACTACTTATCACCCTCAGATGTACGGACAATATAAAAGAATTATTTAAACTCTAGAATATATCCTAAGATATTGTTCAATATATTTCTAAAGATGTTGGGATAAACAGCTTCCCCATTGAAGTTGTCATATAAAAATAGTTTCCATTCTAGCATTCAAATGGAACCTTATGAGGCTTTTTATGGGAAGAGGTTTCAGACTCCAACATGCTAGGATGAAGTTGGAGAGTGTAAGATAATGGGACTTAATCTTATCTAAGTAATGGAAGAGAAGTTTCAAACCATTTAGCATCATATTAAATCCATAAAAATTCAATATAAAAGCTATGTAGACAATCAATGATGAGACCCGGAGTTTGAGGCTAGATAAAAAGTGTTTCTTCATATATCTTCATAGAAAAAATTCACAAGGTTTGGGAAGAAGGGAATTATTAGTCCAAGATACACTGGACCCTTTGAGATCCTTGATCGCATCAGAGCGGCGACCTATCAACTAGAACTCCCACCTAACCTATCTCAAGTATATGATTTTGTTCCATGTGTCCCTGTAGACCCCGAAAAACGCATTCCTGAAATTTTCCAAATGCTTCCATACACGATCCAAGATCTTAGAACTTTTCTTAAGCTTCGATTTGGTAGGTCGCAGGGCCCGAACGGAGCTACGGAATAGGAGTTATGGACATTTGAAGTTGGGCTAGAAATCTGGTTCGCGAAGCCCATTTGCGAAGCCCCCGCCGTGATCGTGGAGTGCTGCCGTGAAGTAATGAGGTGAGAGGATCCGCGAACCCGTTTGACGTTCGTGATGCGCCGCGAAGACCTCTCTCAAAGCACCGATGCGAAGCACCTGAGCATCGCGGTCCCGCGAAGCTCCGGAGGCGGTAACTCTCCGCGAATGAATTTGATGTTCGTGAGCCCACCACGAAGCTCTGGAGGCGGTACCTCTCCACGAACGAATTTGACATTCACGAGCATGCCGCAAAGCACCTGAGGCGGCGCGGGAGTTCTGCTTCACGGCGCCCCTTTCCTATAAATACCCATCTCACCACCCTTCTCAAGGAGGATGGACACGACCACTTCGCCCCTTGGGCGGCCGAGCGGAGCTCCGCATTGCGGCTCTGTGAGGCCATGCTCCGCGAGCAGCTTCCTTTACGTTGCTGCTTTGCGAGCCGAGGCTCCGTGAGTCCATGCTCTGCGAGCCAATGCTCCGTGATGCTGCTCCGCGAGACCATCCTCCGTGAGGCCATGCTCCGCGATCCTATGCTCCGCGATGCTGCTCCACGAGACCAAGCTTCGCGAGAGCCCTTTGTTCCATGAGAGCCCTTTGCTCCACGAGACCCCTTTGCTCCGCGAGAGACCATTGCTCCGCGAGGCCATGCTCCACAAAGCTACTTCGTGAAAACCTATCCTTCGCGAGGATCCTACCTTCGTGCCCACCGGTCCATACCGCGGGGGCTGCGCCCCCGCACCCCCGCTCGGGGTCAGTGCCGAGATGCGGTCCCGGCCCTCCGGGCCGGTCCCTTCGCTATCGTCACAGACCCCCATGAAAAATGGAGAGTTGCACCGTGAACTTTTCGGGCCGGGATTCTGGGATTTTCCATTGCACCCTTATGCGCTCCCACCTTCAACCTATGGAATACCATGATTTGATATACTCCTCCACACACCATGAAACACCTTGGGTTGATGTATTCTTCTTGGTTTGTTTCCTATGTCGTGAGTTGAGGTTCTAATCATCAATTCCCCGAGTGCCTTGAGTCGAACCATTCCTCAGGAAACTCCTCCAAACCCAATCACTTGGCTCCTATGCCAGGTTGAACCAGAAAGGGCCGCCCTTGCGTAAGTCCCAACACCAACCATTTCTAGGCACCTTCTGCCTAATAGTCCTATATACAAGACTATAAACTGTAGTACTCCCTATCTAACAAACGATAGGATGCCTCTCGCCCTATACGAGAGATTCCTCATGCTCCAAGCCTGAGATACCAATAGTCCTATCTACATGACTATAAACTGTAGCACTCCCTATCTAACAAATGATAGGATGCCTCTTGCCCTATACGAGAGATGCCTTATGCTCATAGTATAAGAATCCAACAGTCCTTTCTACATGACTCTAAACTGTAGTTCCCCCTGTCTAACCGATGATAGGATTCCTCTTTCCCTATATGAGAGACGCCTTATGCTCTAGTATGAGATGCCAATAGTCCTTTCTACATGACTCTAAACTGTAGTAATCCCTATGTTCCAAACATAGGATGCCTCTTGCTCCAAATAAGAGATGACTTATGTTCCAAGCATAAGATGCCTAATGCCATGATTACAGTGGCCTGATTCCAACACCCCTTGGAATTCTCCCTCTTGTGCACCAGTGCATAAGTGAAGGCCTCAACTCACCAGTGAGTTGGGATGCCCTCATGGCCTGACATGAGGAAGACATTACGGGCAGCTTCTTGCGTAAGCCCCATTCACCAGTGCCGCTCCATAGCGGCACCCGGGCAGCTTCCTTGCGTAAGCCCCATTCACCATTGCCGCTCCTTAGCGACACTCGTGCAGCTTCCTTGCGTAAGCCCCATTCACCATTTCCGCTCCTTAGCGGCACCCGGGCAGCTTCCTAGCATAAGCCCCATTCACCATTGCCTCTCCATAGCGGCACCCGGGAAACTTCCTCGCGTAAGCCCCATCTACTGTTGTGATCCCAATCAGCGGTAAGCCGTTGTGACCCTATGCAGTGGTAATCCGTTGACATCCTTATTCATCGGTAAGCCGTTGTGACCCAATCCAGTGGTAATCCGTTGTGACCCCACTTAGCGGTAAGCCGTTCACATCCTTATTCATCGGTAAGCCATTGACACCCAATCCAGCGGTAAGCCGTTGCAATCCTATCCAGTGGTAAGCCGTTGTGATCCTATCCAGCGGTAAGCTATTGCAACCCCATGAAGCGGCAAGTCGTTGACATCCTCATCCAGCGGTAAGCCATTGCGACCTCATCCAGCGGTAAGCCGTTATGACCCAATCCAGCGGTAAGCCGTTGAAACCCCCAATCGACGGTATGCCATCATCAGAAGAACTACGTGGACTTTGATTCCCTTCCACGGGGATATGTAGGAAGCCTCTTCAAGGATCAAGCCCGAAACTATCATCATCCTTTTCTCCGGGCCTCCATCCTGGAGTAAGTCCCAGCACCATGGGCCGCCTAATGCGTAAGCCCCTCTTCGCTTCTCAAGGACGCACCCTTCGCGGAGTGATCGTCAGGTCCTTGTTGTCTCTTGTTTCTCACACTGAGCATGACTCACGTGGGCTTAGAGTTGGCATTGGCCGTGACAATACCTTGTCCAGCTTGACGTTAAACTACATGCCCTCGTCCAGCATGACGTTAAATTTCATGCCCTTATCCCACATGACATTAAACTGCACACCCATTTGAACTATGAGGTCTTTGATCCATGTCAAGGCATGGTACGTAGGAAGCCTCCACGAGGTTCAATCCCACACGTCACCCAATTCACGTCGAGTTCTACCTGCGTCCAGCACGACGTTAAACTGCATTCCAGTCCGACGGTAAGCCGTTTTCACAACCCGAACTATGAGGAATTTGATCCATGTCAAGGCATGGTATATAGGAAGCCTCCCAGAGGTTCAAGCCCATCTCCCATCGGACCAAGGTCCCTCATTTACATCGCTTCTCCAACACCCACCTCCATTCCGAACTACGGGGACTTTGATCCATGTCAAGGAATGATATGTAGGAAGCCTCCATGAGGTTCAAGCCCACCGCCCGTCGTTTATTCACGTCAGGGTTCACTACCGTCCTGCATGACATTAAACTGTATTCCATCAATCCTTTGAACTACGAGGACTTTGATCCATGTCAAGGAATGGTACGTAGAAAACCTTCCCAAGGTTCAAGCCCACCACTAGTGGACCCCTGGGTCTAATTTCATGTCGGTTCACCGATGAAAACCTTTGAACTACAAGGAATTTGATCCATGTCAAGGCATGGTACGTAGGAAGCCACCCCGAGGTTCAATCCCATCTCTCATTGGACCAAGGTTCACTTTCACGTCGGTTCGCTGACGAATCCCATCCTTTGAACTACGAGGTCTTTGATCCATGTCAAGGAATGGTACGTAGGAAGCCTCCCTGAGGTTCAAGCCCACCACCCGTCGGACCAAGGTCCACCTTCACGTCGGTTCGCTGACGATTCCCATCGGACCAAGGTCCACCTTCACGTCGGTTCGCTGACGATGCCCATCGGACCAAGGTCCACCTTCACGTCGGTTCACTGAAAACATCCATAGGACCAAGGTACACCTTCACGTCGGTTCACCGGTACCATCCCGAATTACGCGGACTTTGATTCCCTGCCACGGGGATACGTAGGAGGTATCTTCGAGACTCAAGCCCAACTTCACTGTCGTTCCTGCGATGGTCCCATTTGATTCCACCTCCACTTCATTCATCCATCCATCACCCATCCTAATTCTCACCCAGGCCGCCACATCTCGGTGGGTTCATTCCATCCACCTCCTCACTGCTCCTAGCAGTGCGTGAGCCGCTTTCCACGTGTAAGCCCCATCATATCTCCGGGTCGTTGTCCTCTGCGTACACCCCGATTCATCACCCCTTAGAACTACGTGGGTTTTGATAACTTTCCTATACATAGGGTACGTAGGAAACCTCTAAGAGGTTCAATCCCAACCAATGGTAATCCATGGTGTATCCCATCCTGGGGTGCACTTCCCCTGATCCGCCCTTAGTGGTGTTCAGATCAACCACTACAGTGTGAAATCTCCCCTCCATGGGGCGCACCACCTTAGATCTGTCCTCATTGGGCGTTCTGATCCATACCCTTGGTAAAACATCCAGGTGTTCCCTCTTAGGGATGTACCAATCTGATCCGTCTCTATGGGACGTTCTGATCAGCCTCATTCCGTCTCTGCAAGATGTTAAACTCTCGGCCTACCTCGTGATAAACATGAGATGCCTGAGGAAAACCGCAGATGACACGACTTTGGTGTAACCATCTCTGCTAGACGTTAATCTTGCAACATACCCTGTGTTAAACACGGGAAGCTGAGGAAAACCTCAGATACATGCCTCGGGTTCTGCACCCTTGAGATGCCCTCTTATGAGGAAGAATACAGGTTCCCCTATGTCCACGCACCCAGAGATGCCCCGACATGCCTGATGTTGTCGTCTACTCCGACTGAAGGTCGCTACCATGTCAAGAACCTATGGAAAGTCTTGATGGAATTAGTGTAATTAACCGGCATCCATGAAGATATGGCACCAGGAATGAGATTCACGAACAACGTATTAAATATATGAGGGAGACCCGGACTAGGTGATGAGTTCTGAGGAGGAATCCACAGAAGGAAGAACCGACATCCCATCATCCCGTTTCGATCAAGGAGAAAACGTCCCTGAACAAGGAGCGAATGCTGCCCACCTTTGGAAAGTGGGAATGCGGGGCAACAGCTGTGCATCCTCCACAGACGAATGTGCGCGCCCCGACAAAAGCGTCGGAAACAATCCCTCTCGAGGAAGTATATACCAGACCTATCACATATACTAATTCTAGTGGCGGTACCATTAGAGAATGACCATTCATACGAGGAGTGACCAATGAATATCTTATATCATAGAGAAAAAGTTCTATAAAACAAGACAACTCACCTGTTCAAAGTGTTGTGGTGAAACCGCAAGTTTGAGGAAGTGACTTGAGAACCAGAAGAGGTGATAAAGTAGAAGTAACCTTATCTATTTTAGTATATAAATGAAATTTTTAGGGTCAAATTTCTAAATGGGGGAATAATTTAATGACCCAAACATTTATAAATGGAATTCCCATTTTTAAATGAGTAAATACCTTATTAAGAAATGAAATTATAGAAAACACATGCACTAATTAGTTATTTTAGACCGTCATAAGTTATATCCTGTCAGATTTAAAAGAATTTTAAGCATCATAACCATTGATAATATATGAATTATATAGTTATCACATGATTAATATATATATATATATATAGGGTTATGATAAATCCAGTTGACACAAACAAAGGAAGAAATGACCTCAAACTGTAGAATCATACCCTATGAATCCCATTTACTAGAGATTCCAAGGGAGATAACATCACTAGGATTTTACCTTGGCCATGCCCAAGATGAGATTAAAAAATAAAATCATGAGAAAAACCCTTTATGGGATAAGTTCAAGATCATCGAGATCACAACCCAAACCATGTCCATCAAACCACCCTAAAAAAATGTCACCATGACACACCTTACACTTAGGGAATCCACTAGTGTAATAAAGGGATATGAATATCGAACCTAATAGTATAAATTTTTATATTTTTTTTATATAAATTAATTATTATATTTATCTTTTATTATTACTTTATAATGATTAAATAATAATTTTTATAAAAACTAGATTTTGATATAATGAAACACAAATTGTATTTTTGAGATATATATAGTTTCAATCAAGACACTCTTTTTGATTAATTAAATAAATTTTGAAATAAATTTTATTTTAATAAAATATTACTATTAAATAATATTTATTAAATATAAATGATAATATAATTTTATGAAATCAAATGTAATTTTTAAAAGGATTAGAAAACTATTATTGTAAAAAAACCAGATATTTTTCAATAAATGGAGATTTTTGATTTAAAAGTGTAAATTATAATATTTATAGAATTAATTTTATAAAATAAATATTATTTTATAAAATATAATTTCAAAAATATCCAACGGTGAATTTTTCATAATATTCCGAGGCAGTCAAATTTTTAGGTAAAAATTAAATGCGGTATAATTATACAATATGTATTATAACATCATATAAGCCTAAACGTGATGTAATAAATACTATAAAGAGTATAAAAAACCAAAATTATGTTTCCCCTTTAAAATAATATGTTTTTGGAGTTATTTGATTAATTTTATAAACCCTTAATGAATCCTTCAAAACCTATATTATATTTTAAGGTTTTAGAAGAATTTATTTATAAACACGACTCACTTCAACATCACCAAGGGTATTATTTTAAGTATTTAAGCTATTAAACTTATAAAATAATGAAATAAAATTCTATTTGGAAAAAACCATGGGCAAAACCCATGGTATGGTTTGTGGTTTGGATTAATTTTTCATACAGAGTCCAAAACCTTTGTTTAGAAATTAATAAAGAATTATCCTCACTTTTTCTACAAAAAAACACCCAATCTCCCATTCATCTTCACTAAAAAACCTTGAAGCATGAATTTAATCTACCCTTAACTCTCTATTTTCCTCACAAGGTGCCCCAATCTCTTAATAATCTCATCTCAAGCTTTTATAAGCACCCTCTCATGGTAAGAGATCTTCTCATTATCCTCTTTATTCAAGCACCTTATTTATATTATACCTTTAGATTTACATTTTTTCATATTGTTATATGTTTCTTCACATACCTATTACTTTAATTATGATTCCTAAGTTATTATATAACCATTTCACTCTCATTAAAACATTCTATAAATATTTATGCACCCTCATTATGATGCAAAAATTATACTATGATTTTCCTTGCCAAACATTTGTGTAGTGAATACCCATCCCCATTTCCAATCAATGGTATTCACCTAGATGAAACTATCCTTTATTGATTATGTAATTACATGTATGTAACCCACACTCCTTAATCATTAGATTAAAAGTTATGAAATACAACCTTATGTTGTATGATCAATGTGACACACTTATGCATATACATGATATGAATGTGATAGATGGAACCAAAATTATATTTCCCTACAATGCATTGGGTAATGTTTGTATCTCATGATATGAGATGTATGGTGAAATAAATTTTATCCTGAGAACACTATGTTATTATGTATCTATGGTTATCCTTGACTTATTCTTATTATGGCATGTTTTATGTTGTTTCCACATTCCCATGTTTTATTTTATGTTATTCTCTTATATCATACTTCAATGTTCAAGTTTATGATTCTCACCCCTATTATGTTACCTTTATATTCCTATTGGATCATATGTATTGATTTATTGATTTTATTATTTGATTATTACCTTAGTGGGCTTTATAGTTCACCCCTTTCTTATGTACAACCTCAGGTTATCCCATTCAATTTTAGAAGATCAAGGAAATTTAAGGGCATGTTATGGAGTTTTAGTTTATGTATTTATATTTATGTTTGAATTTGTTTTTATATGTACCTAATTACCCAAATAAACTAGCCATCATAATCTTATAGAGTTATATTAGGTGTATCTTTATGCAATAAATCATGAAAAAATGTGTGTGAAATATATGGGTTGTCATATCCCCACCATAAGACTTTATACCCCTAGAAAGACACTAAACCTTAGAAGGATACTCAAGGATGAATCTCAAATGGGATAGAAGGAAAAGATATTACATTATCACCATGCTAACCAAAACCAAATTTTAATCCAATACACTATAAGAATCTCCAAAAGATCCAAGAATCTATAAATCCTTAATGATAAACTCACACTTGACCACTAATGGGGAAATCAAGAAATGTGTATCTATAATGGATATCCCAAAACATTTAAGAAATCAAATAGTATGGTGGTTCATGGTGATGGAATAATTCTCTAAATATCACTAAAATCCTTAACCAGTACCCCCAATTAAGAGACTCAACCAAAACACTCCCTTAAGGATACCCAAATTTCATGAGAGTAACCATTTACTCTCCAAGCAGGCACAAATATAGACAACCCAAAGGAAGTAACCAAAATTCAAGAATTTTACCATCAATATGAAATGAAAAGGATGAAATATACCTTAAAAGTTCTATTGAATCATTCTAAAATGATACTATAGCCTTATGAAAAATCCAGTGATTCCAAAACAATCATATAAAATAACATCATCGAAAAACAATAAAGAAGAAGGAAAAAACCACAAACATGCCTATGAAAAAATATGGGTCTAAACCCTGGTTCAAAGATTAAAGAAATGGTAATTTAGAAACCCAATCTCTGGACACTCATCACAATGACCCCAACAAAGTCAAATAGATTCCGGTTAGTGTATAATATGAACTAATATCACATCCATCCTAGTCACCAAAGCACACCTAAGGTTTTACCCCATAATCAAGGAACCAAAATAAAACCTCACCAAACATATTCACATACAAGACTCCAAAGGAACTAACAATCCAATGAAACATGAGGAAACCCAAAAGTTCCACTGCCATAAGAATTATTAAGGATCTAAGTAAGTACACTGAAAAAGGAATTTCCATATAATTTTGATGGACTAAATTCCCTAAAAATAAATGATCACCTAAACCAAAAAATGTTCAAGAATATTCTGGGGATCATACTTGAAATAACATAAAGAACACAAGACCTAATCTAATCATTTCCAAAATAACAATCACCCTCCTTTAAAACCATATCTCAATTTAAAATAATAACTCTAAATAAAAAATCACAATACGAAACAATTCAAAGTTTCATTTTTTAAATATTTTCATAATCATAACCTTAAAATTTTGAAATTTGAAACCCCCAATTAAAACCCACTTTTAATCCATCTTTTCCCCCATAAAAAAATTTATACATCCCCCAAATACTAATTAAAATTTTAATTTATTTATAAAAACACTTTAATAGTTTTCCAAAACCAATCTTCTTTATTTAAAACCAAGTTCTTTAAGTAAAAAGTGAAACAAAATCCATTCATAAATAAATTTTCAATAACAAACCAATTTATTAAATTAAAAAATTACTTTCACCATTTAAAATCAAATTTCCTTTTCAAAACATTTTTAAAAAGACCAGGCTGCCACCTAAACTGGCACCCAACCTGATCTGGCACTAGCTCGAGGGGAGTTCTTGATCCCTATAGTCTAGATACAAGTACCAAAGAATCAGAATATACTCAATGGGAATGATTTCATATATATCAATAATATTTAATTATTAATGTAATATAATAGAAATTTTGGCATAACTCATCTGCAAGTTGGATGTTCATGCCAAAATAAATAACTAATATCAACAAGATAAACAATTAAAACTATTTAAAATAAATAAAATACCTCAGATCACCTCTTACTCATGCCATAAAATAAACCCCTAGGATCATCACCTGATATCCATAGATATAGTGCACCACCAATTAAATAAAAGAGAGATAAAATGATATATTTTTCTGAAAGTACTAGAGCATCAAAAATAAACACCGACATTCCTGATCTAACTTTCCCATGTGACCTAAGGTCATGTTCCATATACACCTTGAATCATAATTTGAGAGTTAAATCTAGAACCTACAAAAGGACACTTAGTCAAAAAACATTGAGTGGTGTGATTAGGGTGTGAGATTGATAACCCAGTAGGTAATCACAACTTATTCCATGTTTTTATTTTCCAAAAAAAATATTCTAGTTTGAAATACATTTATAAAATAGATTTTATGAGTGAGAAATTGAAAACCAAACATCACAACCAACCATTTTATAAAACTTCAATTTCTTTTCTTTTAAATGAAAACAAACTCTTGAAAATCATTTATTTAGCCTAATACCAATTTATTAAAAACACACCTGTAGAAACCCCTTTACAAAAACCCACCCATGTAAAATATGCGTTTGTAATTCCCCTTATTTCTTACATTAAAAAATGTATCTAATAAGGAAAACTAGAATAATGAATTGAAATGATAATATAAGAATTAAATATAACATGGATAAGTAAAATATTGAAGTATATAAAAGTAAGTAATAATAATGAACAAGGAAAATAAGCGAGAATCAAAACATCCTCCATAAAAGTGGGAGTGGGAACCAAATAATGTTTAAATCCATAAGAGTAATCCAAGAAACATGAGGTGATCTCTGACCTATAGGTTCTATAGGTAACTAGGACTCACTCATGGAACACTAGCTATCCATCTTACCTTAATAAGAAATAAAATCTAGGCCCCTTAAGGACACTAAAAATGACCTCTATCTAACATCATGCCTAAATATAGAGCAATAAACATTCAGTTACCTACCTACCTATGGTCTTCCATGTTCCAAATAAAAAAAATACCACCCAATAAAATTCCATTTTAATACACAATAACATACCACAAATAATAATATCAATTGAAAACCATGCATTAATCCAAGATCCTTTTTGAAAATACGATCAATGCAAAACACTCCCTTTGAAATAATTTCATAAACATTTGAAAGGATCAAATATATATTTAAAATAAAAACCACTTAAAAATCATCTCTTTGAAAACTTATCTAAAAACCAAATTCAAATTTCCAATTTAAATTTCAAAGCTTCCCTTTTTAAATAATTTTACACATATTCACTTATATATATATATATCCATCTCTCAATGTACATGTCCACATATTATCATGTGGATATATAAATATATAGATATATATACAACCACACATATGTGTATAAACACTAAACATAATATAAATCATTATCAACATCAATCATAGCTGAATCACATAAGTATGAAATTAATAACATAATAAAATTACTAAAACAAAGGAATCTAAATCATGTTAACTCTTAATTAATACATAGTTAATAAATTTTCATAAATGACCAAAAATAATTTTAAAACACCCAATATTTATATGAAAAATATCTTAAATATTTTATTATCCAAAAATATAATTTATTCTTTTAGAGTAGATAGAAAACAGGGAAAAATACATAATAACCCAATTGGAAATCAATTCTAAACCCTTAAAAACCTTGATCAATAAACATTTATCAATCCAATTGAACTTATATAGCATTAATAATTTTAAAGGAAACTAATTTGAAACACTCAATTACATGCGTTATGTTAGGGAAAATAAAAAACACAAAATCACCTACCTATAGCAAGTGTAGATGATGCAAAATCTTTAAATATGGTGAGAGGAAGGTACCAAGAAGAACCCACACACCCTATGAGTCTAAACCATAAGAAATCATAACCCAAACCCACTTAGGGTTTAATTTATTTTCACACAAAACAATGGGAGAAAGAAAAGATGATAGAGAGGATATAAAAGAGGAGGATAGAAAAGAGGAGGATAAGAAGAAGAGAAACCCTAACATGATCAAATATCCCATGAAATAGCAAGAAGAATCAAAGAAGATGAGTAGAGGAGGTGAGGAGGAAGCAGTCTGGTGCCATTAGGACCGTGCATCATGTATGAGGGAAGGAGAAGACTGATTGAGGGTTAAAATTAGGGAAATGTTAGTTTTTTAATTTTTTAATTTTTAATAATGGGTATATCGTATGGTTTTCGCATGACTTACCCAAATCATGATCCAACCATGCCCCTCATATCAATAATACAAGGGCACTGACATAGTTGGATCAATTATTTTGACACATCATATTCCAACCATGAAAAAAGAATCTATAAATTGCACACACCATTCACACGATTTCCTCATGGTTAGAACTTATCATGTGATAACCATGCTACTTTCCAAATTTCTTAAGAATTTCAAAATTTTTAAAGTTTTAGGACCTAATATAAAGAGAAAAATTAATAACCAATAGATAAATAGATAAATAAGGGAAATAAAAATTAGGGTTCCATGACTATAATCCCGATAATATTAATGGTATGAGCTATTAAGTTTTAATCATTTATCCTCTATGAAATATTTAAACTTCTAGTTCCACTACCTTAGTGCTTGTTTCAACCCATATAGATTTTTTTTGAGTTTACACACCAATCCCTAATTTTGTTGATTCACAAAACCATTGGGTTTCTTCATATATATTTCCTCCTCTAGATCACCATAAAGAAAAGTCAACTTCATATCCATTTGATCTAGATACAAACCATTGGAAGAAACCATGTCAAACACTATTCATATTTTTGTTTTTTTAACAACCGGAGAGAAGGTTTCAGAAAAATAGATACCCTAATTTTTCTAAAATCCCTTGACCACTAGACCTGCATTATACATTTTACTCATGTTATATTTATCTTTTAATAAGAAAATACACTTATTTTCAAGGTTCCTCTTCATGGTGGGTAAATCTATTAGCTCCTAGGTGTCATTTGTGTAAATAGAATTTAACTCCTCTTGCATGGCCAACTCCCAGTAAACAGAACCACCAATCATAGCTATTTCTTCCACGATCTCTAGTTCTCCTCTATCTATTAAACGTTTGAAATTTAAATCAGCTCAATACCTCTGTAAAAACTATCTGAACCTTTTAGATCTCCACAAATCGGTATATGTTTATGCTATTTATTGAATTGTAACCTTCATAATTTTATCCTTCAGAACTCTAGACTGAGTGCCACCAGTTCTTGAGATTTCAAGTATTTCTTCCAATGGTCTCATCCTCTAACCCTCTATGTCACCCTATAATCCTTTCTTTGGAATTTTTAATTTTTTGTTAGATTTAGATCCATCTAAAATCTCTATAATTTTTGAACTTTTGGTGTCCCTATTTAGATCAACTTGAACTGAAGTTTATTATCTTCCTTCAACTTACTTCACCTTCATGTTTTGGTCCTTCCATATGAACTACTCATTAAAGTGACCATTCTTACTTCAGATTTATCCTTTCATCTCATTATCAAAATGTTGAAATCTCATATTTTTATATCCATATCCAATTAAAAAACATGTTCGAGATTTTGCATCAAGATTATCTCCATATTTAGAATCACATGTGCATAAACTATACTTTTGAAGACAATAAAACTAGCTAAATATAGCATCTTTTCTATCCATATAACTTCCAAAAATCCCTATCCCATTGGTACTGAGGGGATTTGATTGATTAAGTATTTAGTAGTTCTAATTTATTTCCCCCAAAAAACCTTATGATTCACTAAATTTAGTTTCATACTCCATGATCTTCCCATTAATGTACGATTTATCTATTCAACTATATTATTTTTATTAAGTGTTCCAGGAGAAATTTTCTCATTATTAATTCCTCTATATCTGCAAAAGTTTCAGAAAATTATTTTGGTTTACTCACCTCCATTTTCTGGTCTCAAGCATTTAAACTTTAATCCTGTTTCCCTTTCCACCATATCCTTCCATTGTATGATTACTCTAAATACTTTTGATTTATGTTTCAAGAAGTATACCCTTACTTTCCTATAGAATACATCTAAATCATTTCAAATCAAGGACACTAACACTATTCAACCATATTTTTACATCCCTCATACTCACAATGTTAAGAGCTTTAGTATTTTCTAGATTCACTCTTCTAAAAATTTTCAGATACATAATTTGTTATGCATCCCCTTTCACTAGTGGAGTGGAAAGATGCAATGGAATCTATAACCCAAGATTCTTATGGTGTATTATAATTCATGAGTTTCTTTTCACTACTCTCATACACTGAGTTCATGATGTTAAATCCCATATAATTTAATCTTCTATAATTTTCTTTACACTCACTACAATCCTTCTTGAGATGACCTCATTTTCCACAATGCCAAAAGGCTGGACCAGGTCTAGTAGACTCACCTCTAATACACTCTATTAACTTTCCTTCTAACAATCTTAAAATTCTTTAATGAGGTGAGTGACCTCTTCTATTTTCATTCAATGTATCACCAAAAGTTGTATAATTATCTATCCTTCAAAGATCTTCATTAAGAATCAAGTTCCAAGCATCATTGAGTAACAAGTATTTATTTCAGTAAGAGATATTCAATATTTTCACCATTTTAACCTAATATTATAATAATTAACAACAAAATAGTATGTCCTAGACATAATATATGAAACTCATCTCCATATACTCAAGATGGCTTATGACCAAGTTGAAATCATTCACATGTTCAAAAGAAGGACTCTCTTCTGACAACCACAATTTAAAAAACCATCTCATTAAGAACTTTTTATAGAGTGTTGTAGGATACTCATACATGTTTTCCAAAACTTCCATAAACTGCATTATAGTTTCCTTATCTAAAATATTTAAATCCACATTTTAAGATAATGAAATCCTCAACAAAACTAAAGCCTTTCTATCCAACTTTTCTCATTAACCTTTTTTCATTGCTTCTAGTTTAACACCTTTCAACATAACTTTCATATATTTTTTGGTGACATAATCCTCTATTTGTATCCTCCAGAATCCAAAATCCATCCCATCCAATATTTCGATCTAGACCTTACTATCTTCTTATGTCATCATCTTTCTACACAATGAATCCCACCGAATTGTAAAACATCCAAGAAAGTGAGAATGATACCTGAGTTATTGTCGATAAAACTACTGAGCCTATGAGAAAAAACTTCAACTAATTTGATACCATTTTTTAATAATCTTTTACAAATTACAGACACTGAAAGTTAACCATCAGAATACCATCCTATTATAAATGGGTTACCAGAAGTAGATCCTCACAATATCAATTTATTAGAACTAGGAAGAAATAAATTCACCCTAATCACTACATTGACTTACAATTACTCAATACTATTTAATCAAAATCACAAAATCATTCAACTAAAGTAAAGTAAATAAAATCATGAAAAACGATACAATAAATATTTAATGTGGTTTGGACTTTCATCCTATATCCATAGGGAGAAGTATCAAAATATTTCCTTATATCATAAGTATAAAGTTACAATCTCTTGTGATAAGGAAAAACATAGATCAATAACTCGTATGATTTTTCAACACCTCAATAAAGTGGTCTCACTCCTGAATATAAAGGATCCCACTATATTAATAATTTTCAATAAATTCCTACATTCTCGAGCATCTATCCACTGCAATGTGAAAATATCAACTCCCTATAGATTTCCTCAGTCTGAATACCTATCATAAGTAAGTCAATAGTGTTTTTTGAACCTCACTCTTTTCCACAAAGTTTATGCCAAAATTGATTCAAATGATCACTAACACCTTTCTATAATCACAATACCTACCAAACTTCCATTGAGTTCACCATTAGTTGATTATACATCAGAAGAACATCATCTTCTAAAAAACATATTGCCACACCACTGATTCCTGTTGTTAGTGAACTGACAGAGCCAAATGGTTATCTAGAGTTCTTCCTTCTGACGAACTTCCCCCAACACATTAATACTCTTCAAAATATAAAAAACCATAAATTATAGCCTCAAAACATGATATACCTTTAGCTTTCATGGTTGTAGTAAAAAATTCTGACCGATTCACAACCTTACATGATATTTTCCCTTTGATTAAAAGATACATATAACCGAAAGTAGACTTTCTTGTATCAATACAACCAAAAAAGTTTGAATCAAAATATCTAATCATCTTAAGTTGATTGGATTTATTATAAATAATAAAGTTATCCTATATTCCTTGTAGATATAATGAACCTTTCTTTACAACCCTTTAGTGATCTAATATGAGATTACTTTGGTATCTTCATAACATACCAATTTTAAAGCCAATATTTTACCTTTTATATATTTGAGAATACATCAATATTCTAAAAACAAATTCATAAGGAATTACTTCTATCAGTTTTCATTCGAAATTATTTATAGGAAATTGATTGAGAATAAATTTATCTCTGTTTTGAATTGAAACTAATGACATAAAACATTTTACATTATAAAACACTCTAAAATTTTGTAAATATATGATTTATAAGATGAAACAAAAAATATTTTGATATATTCCAAAAAATATTTATTCAAATCACATATTTTGGTTCTCCAATATCCTTTATTTAAAAATCATTAGAGAAAAATTTATTAGTCTCTCTTAATAGAACAAGATCATTCAAAGTAAGGAATATATCATCAACACACAAAATAAAGAATATAAACTCACTTACACTAACCTTAGAGTATATAAATCTATCAATTATATTTTATTTAAATTAAAAAATCATAATTTTATCATTAAACCTAAGATAAAATTGTCAGTATTCTTGTTTAAATTGATATACTGAATTCTCTAATTTATATATAATGCATTCATTTCCTTTAAAGATAAAACTCATTAAGTGATTCTTATATTCATCCTCCTCTATGCTCCCATTTAGAAAGGTCATTTTTTATATCAATTTTATGTTATTATATATCCTAATAAACTATTGATGTCATAATAAATTTGAAATAATATTTTGTAGAATTCAGTGATAATATTTTTTTCTAGTATATGTCATCACTTTGAGTACATCACTTTGGAATAAGTCTAGTTTTATAACTTTTAAGGTTTCTATAAAAGTTGTGTTTTATTCTTAAAACCCATTTACACCCAACTCTCTTTCACCCTATAAGTAATTCTAAAAGTTTTATTACTTTATTTTTTCCTTGGAATTTAACTATGTTTTTTATGAAATTTGACTATTTATCAAAATTATTATAATTAATATCCTGTGAATATGAAGTTGGATAATTTTAAATGTTTATATTGTTTTCTATTTAATTTAGATATACCACATAGTCCTCATATTTAATTGGCCTTCTTTCCCTTTGGGATTTTTTTAACACTTTTTCCAAAGGTTTTTCCACTACAACTTCATTGTGAATTTGGGAAGCATTATTTATTATCCTTCATGATTATTTTTTCATGCATTAAATTAAGGAACATCAACTTGTGAAGTTGGAGAACATGATAATGGAAATTGAACCCTAACTTCTTTAATTTACATATTTTCTAGAACTTCACTCTCATTAAATCCCCCATTTTCAAAAAATATAGAATTTATAGTTTTAATAATTCTTGTACCAAGGTTAAAGAAATAAAATCTATATCCATTTTATTTTTATATATAACCAATGAAATATCAATTGTTTTTTTACATCATGTTTTATTTAATGTGGATTATGAGCTCTTATTCATACCTAACAACCCCATATATATTGGAATCTAAAACCAGATTTCCTACCTATCCAAAGTTCAAAAGATTTATTTGGAACTAATTTATGGGAATTGTGTTCAATAAATACAAGATAATTTTAATCACACATCCATAATGATAAAGGTAAAGATAAATTAGACAACATACTCTTAACCATATCTATCAATTTTATATTATTCCTTTATATTACACCATTTTATTATGGTTTACCTGAAATCATGTATTGAGAACATTTCCATCACTTTTTAGGAACTTTGAAAACATACCATGATGTTGTACACCTTTATTAAAACACCCCTAATATTCATCACCGCTACCAATCCTTAGGATTTTTTACTTTTCTATTAAATTATATTTTAATTTTATTCACATAAATTTTCAATGAATTTATAGTTTGAGGATTTTAATGAAATAAATAAACATACCCATAATGTTAAAAATCATAAATAAAGGTGATGGGGTATTTTTCCTCACCAAAATAACTGACATCAAAAGATCAATATATATCGGTATATATGATCTTAAGGAGTTGAGTGTCTATAGTGGAATCTTTCATTGTGTGTTTTATTTGTTTTCCTTTAATTAAATCCACATAAATTTTTAGGTTAGTGAAATCTAAACATGGAAGTATTTCATTCTTAATAAATATCTTCAATATTTCTTTGAAAATATATCCTAAAAGTTTACATAAAATATAAATAAATTGTTTAATTGTTAAACCAAATTTAACACTATTTTTATGATTAAAGTTCATAAGAATTTCAATATAAAATTTTTCATTATTCAATTCATATAAACATTGAACTAGTATTGAAGGCTATCCAGGATTTGGGTACTGAGAGTCTATCACTTATAGCCCTATCAAGAAATATGCTGCCTTTCACTATCACTCAGGGAATGTCACCGCTAACAAATTATTTTTTAAATTTGGTTTCTCATAGATTTTCCCCATAGACAAGGAAGTAGTGAAGTGGGTTCTATGGAATTTCCTTAGGGATCCACCTCTACCCAAGGCTCCCTCTTTCAAATCAGTAGTCATGAATGAATCAACTTCATCTTCAAACACTTATCACCCCACCATTACTCTCATTCTCCTTAAGAACAATTATCTATAGGTTATTGATAACAATGTTTCTTTATCATTATTGATTAATTAATTAAATTTGGATACTGATTACCACAAATAGACCTTGATTTCTAAATTTGGGAAGGATTATCCACCACTACATGTGATTAAATGATTTGTCAAATCTTTGAGCTTATCAGTGGAGACAATTATCTCTTAAATGGAAGTATTTAAACATTAACTTATTTTTAGAATAGGATTTTGTGTTATCCTGGTCTAGATCGGTGAGGATCTACGAGAACAAATGTTTTCTACTATACTGGTGGTCCACATATCTTCACGAGGTTCTAGATCAAAAAATAGCAGTGGTTTAGGTTTGTCTACCGGGGCTTCCTCTCACTTTTCTCAACCCAACAATTATGAATGGTATAGGCTACCCCATCATAAATTATCTCTATGTGGATATGGTGACTATGATGATGAGAATTACGATGACTAGGATTTGTGTTGAAATGGACCACTCTAATCCTTTCACTTGGTATATTTTTCTTTGGGATGGCTCCTCAATATCCTTCTTGTCAAACCTCTTTTTTCAATGGGATTAGTTTTTATAACTCCCACTACCCCCAAGGAAACTCATCGAATGTTTATAAAAGGTATAATGCACCCCTACATCAGGTTGTTTTGATTGTAAAAATCTACTTATTTATGAGTTATGGATTTCAGAGGGAATTTTAATTTTTGAATTCTATAGTGTGGGTTATTTTGATAATTGAGGTCTATATTGGAATTTTGAGAGTTAGATAATCTCAATGAGATGTTTTTGGATATGGATCAAGGCCTAAGAGGTGACTTAGTTTCTCAAGTGAGAATCTATATCTTTGGGTTAAATTTTAGAAATTTTGAAAGGGTTTTTTCTCAATACATAGTTGACACAAAGTTAAGGGAAATCATGTGGGGGTAACTATAAAGATTGGTTTTAAATTTGGATGTGGCACAAAATTTGTGAATAGTTTCATAAAAAATATGAAAAACTTGAAATTGAAGTTTAGTGGTGATCCTCACAGTTGGTGCATGGTTTGGAAAACCATGAATCTAAACCATAAGAGGTGGATTAATTAAGACATATCCAACCACATGGTTGGTGCATAGTTTGAAATACAATGTGTCCAAACCATGGGACCTACAATATTTCATTTAAAGTGGTAATTTACCATTCCCCCTATGGATTTTTAATTCCTCACCCTCTCTTGTCTTCTCCCTTATAAGTGAGAACTAGGGTGGTATCCTCCCCTTTCTCTCCATTGAAACCCCCTTCAAGAGGGGTGGTTTTATGGTGTTTCTTTGGTGGTTTAAGTGTTCAATGAGGATTTAAAATGAAGTATAATAGAAATCATATGATATATTAGTTATTTTTCTTAGTGTGGTAAGAGGATGTCCCTAAATGATGAACACACATTGTAAAATGTTGTTTCAATGAAGGTATTTTTCTTGATGAGTTTTTCTTGGGTTTTTGTTAAATTTAAATTAAATTTTCTATTGGATTATCAGGGAATGATGATGATTTTGTGTTTCTTAGGTATGTGTGTATGTCAGGAGTGTATTTACCCTTATTACTCATGGTTTCGGTGAGTGGTTATCGCTCGGTGAGATTTTAGGAATTATTCCTATTTGAATTAAATTGTACAATAAATTATATTTATTATAATTAAATTAATTAAATGTTTGTATTGAGTTAGATCCTTATATTAATGGGTGATGGTTGATTGTCATAGATGATATTGGGAAACATTTATCAGACTGTGCTTAAAGGAATTGAAATCGTATGAGGTAGGTGGTCCCTACGCATTGCCCTATGGTTTATGTAATTTATTTACATAGCATGTGATATATGGTATTTCCATTACAGGAAATTTATTTTTAAAAATTAAATAATTTTTTTAATTAAACTAAATGCTTATGAATAGAATTGATAAGTTTTAAGGGCCACAATATACCCTTGAGAACCATCTTAGCACCTCAACCCAAAATGGTTGAAGCTTTGATTATAAATATGATTCTTGAGATACTTGGACCCTAGAGGGGTGTGAATTAAATGAATTAAGTGAACTTAGTAGACTTGGATACATGACCTTAGTTCCTTTGAGTAGGGATGGGTGATGAGTTGGAATTATTGGACCAAGTATGACATGATACAAATACAAAATACCTTAGAGCCATTTGGCTATCTGATTAGAGAGTGGGGTGAGTGTTCATATCCCACAGAAATGTGAGTGCTCGGGTGGGTAGATCCTGAGTATTTTATGATAGTTTGGTGGCATGAGGACCAAACTAGGATGATCTTGGGAAGAGATATGATTATTTCACCACCTCTCCAGAGTAATTCTAGTGTAACCTTACCAATGAAGCCATGATATGATTATGATGACGTCGAGGGACATTATAGACTCTGAGTGATGAGCATGGACTAAGAGATGAGATTGAGATAAGGTAACCCATGTAGGGTGTCCGCATCATAGTGTGACCTAGGGGACCTTGGTGGGTTCCCAATGATCCATTGACCCTAGAGAGGTCTAGTATAAGGTAGTGATGATTGCAAGTGTCACCATAGAACCCAAATTGAATATGTGATCCTAGTATGGATATGGTGTCAAGGATAGGTCATGAACCCAAGGGGATGACCATGATTATAAGAGGTGGGTTGGGTGACAATAATATATCTTCATACATTTTATTTTGTTCTTTAATTATTTTAATCCCACTATTTTACCATCTTAAAGATAATTATCATGTATTCATATTATAGGAAAATTTTGGATTTAATTGTAAAAGTAACTCAAAACATGATTTTTAATTGTTTTATTATTATTTAGAATTAATATAATAAATTCTACTTTGAATATTATTGTTTTTTGAGGTTGTTTTAGGATGTTTAGAGGTTATTTTTAAGATATTCAAGTGGATCTAGATCAAAACTAGGAAGTATAGAGTTGTGAATCATATAGAAGTTCTATGAAAATGGAAAAGGACTAAGCGTAAATATATTCTTCTAATTGTAAGGTTTTTCTATCTGAACATAAGGATTTGGTCTTGATTATAAATCATTGATTCCGAGCATAAATCTTTAATAGAGGGAGGATAATGAAGCATTACTTATAATAATCAAGCTTCCCTAGGACATATTAGGACTTTATTATAAATCTTATTGATCATAAGGCTTTATAAATTATTATGATGAAAACCCAAAATGATGAAATTTGTAAATGGATGGAAAATTCATCAATACTTCTAGGAGATATGTGGGATGACATGTTAACATTCATGTGAGAATGAGAGATTTACAGATGGATTTAAATCATGTATGATATTTTGAACAAGAAACTAAATGAAGAAGATATGGATTTTTAAGAAGAAATAATCACATGAAGATATAAATTCATGAAGGAGAAAGAAAATTTCAAACATGTGATGATATAGAGGGTTTGACTAGATGATAAAGGATGGAACCTCAAACCTTTTAAGAGCATATAATTCCATTAATGAGAGAGTTTTTTTGGGAGTCATCATTAAGGAGTGTATTCTGGGAATTTCATTACTGTTGTTATTTTTGTTTTTATTTTATAATTTAGTTGTAATTACTTCTCTTTCCCCTTTCTTATTTTTTAACCTTTGAATGGGGGGGGGGTTAGTCTTCTAAGTTAATGGGGAAGGGATGGAGACCCCTTTCTAATGCATGAGTCTTCATACCAATTTGAATAAAACTCTTTCCTTTTAATAAATTTCCACCATAGTAAATTTTCGATACTTTTAATATAATTATATTTCTAGGTTTTATTATTTTCTCTATTGCTACCCAAGTTAAGATCCAGTTATCTCCCTCCACCTAACCTAGCCTGTCTCGAAGGAGTAGGATATTTCATATGGTGAGTGCCTATAAAATTTATGGAATGTATGCGAGAGAAGTGGGTTGATTCTCACCTACCTAGGAACACAAAAACCCAACATGGAATTTCCTTGGTAATATAAGAGTGATTCATTTACTTTTATACACACAAGAATGGGGATTATTTGAGAAGTGGCACTAGTAGGGTAATCCCTATCATATATATTAATCTTAGGGTGTTTGGTGAATCTATATATGAACCTATAATTTTTAAATTATCAAAGAAATAAGTTAAACCATTTTTAAGACTATGATAGAATTAAAAATGAAATATTACCCTGACCTAATTGATTTTTCACATAATTTTTTCAAATATATTATTTCAATTTTTTTTTTCAAAATCACAACCCTGGATCAAAATCCCCTACTTTAACTAATTAAAAGTGATAATTGATTTTTGGGTGAACTCTTTGTTGGGAGACACCCTAGGTTACCACTATGAATATATTTAACTTAAGTATTAAAATTGATTTTTTACACCTCATGATGAGGTGTGGTCAAAACTTAGCACCATTTCCAAGGAGGTAGTGCTATAAAAAATCCAACCTTAATTTTTATAAACCATTCTTAAAATAACTAACATTAAATTGAAAATAATTTGATCACTATACGTAGGAATTTAAATTTACAATATGAATTTGAATAAATAACCCCTGTAGACTCGGGTGATACTACTAGTGATCACTTTAAACCTAAATTCATGGATAATAACCTCAACAAAAATTTAAGAGACCTATGAACACCTCAATTTTCTAACTAACAAAATTAATTTTTTATAATAGAATTAGAAAATGATTTTAAATTAAAAATTAGATTAATACATTTTTTTTGATCAAGTTTCCTAAACTTTCAGATGAAGACCCCAATAGGAACATACAAGGATTTACACTAGTGTGCTCAACATTGAAGCCCATGGGAGTGGTCGAGGAATAAGTTGAGTGGAGGGAATTATATTTTTCACCTGAAATAGAAGAAAAATAATGGTTGTATTACTTACAACTACATTATTCAATGATTGGGATAATATTAAAAAATGCTTCATGCAAAAATTCTTCCCCACCTCCAGGATCACAAAAATTAGGTGGAAGATTTATGCCATAAGTAAATCATATGGAGATACTCTCTATGAGTATTGAGAGGGGTTTAAGAATATTTTCTATAGTTTTCTAAATTAATCAGTAGGGGAGAATCACTTACTTATATCCATTTCTCAAGGAATACTCGATAATGATATAAATAATTTAGATGTATCATTTAGAGGATATTTTATTGGCAAGTCACTAGAAAAAACCAAAGTCCTGATTGAGAAGATTACACAAAACTCCTAGAAATTTGGCATAAGTGGTAATGATACAAAAGGTATTCATGAGGTAAGAACTTCTGATTCATAACTTTTATTAGAATATAAAATTAATTAGTTGACAAGACTTGTGAGACATATGGATCTGAAGAAGTATAGTGAATAAGAAACATCACTCAAGGTCTATGGTTTATGATAATCCCCTAATCATTTTACTAACCTGTGTGTATAAGTGTAGGGAATGAAGAGTTGTACAATAGATTTTTATCCATGAAAATTTTAATAGAATCAAGGATGGAGGAAACCTAACTAGGTCTAATATGGATTCAAGAATAAATATAATAATTAGAACTAGTCTTAAACACCCTATGAAAACCAATAACTATAATAACCCCCATTTATTAAGAACCAAAAATTACAAAATATACTATTATTTCAATATCTTTACAAATATACCTATAATCAACCAAATTACCAACATAAGTGGACCTCTAAATATCCCTCAACCAGTGTCCAAACCCCAATACAACAACACAAAGTACCTAAAATTTAGAATCTTAAGAATGAGGTGGGAGAATTAAGAAACCAAATTAGTAGTCTAGTGGATCTTTCGTCCAAAACATTAGAGCAAACTTCCAACCCAGACAATCCCCAACCTAAAAGAGATTATGGACATGATAACAAGAATTTTCAGTAAGAATATTCACCCTATAATTCCCCCTTGATATGGAATAAGATCAATATGGTAATAAAGAATAGGGAGTTGTACATCCTAAACCTGAAATCGCACAACCAAACCTTAAGGATCATCATATAAAGACAACCAATCTGTAAATTTTGGGTAAAGTTCTATAACCCAGAACTAGGAAGAAGAAAAGAAGGAATATGGAGGATGAAATAACAAAAGAAATAAGTGACCAGAGAAACCATGGAAAAAACATCAAAGATTGAATAAGGATCTACCACTTATATTACCATACAAAATAATTCAATTTAAGAAGATTACATAAGAGGAAATTCAAAGAGAAATTATATAAATATTCCAAAAAGATGAGATCAATATTTTCCTCCTTGAATCACTCAATAGGATTCCCCAGTATGCTAAGTTCCTAAAATAATGTAACTACATGAGATATTAGTGATTATTCCCCCTTAATGAGTACAAATTTTAGTATCTTATGCTATATTCAATAACGTTCAAAACCAAAAAAACCATGAAACTTTAATAAAATTAAACTATTCAAGATGGCTATTGTAGCCATTAAACTAGCAGGAACGTATAATAGAAACTACATTTTTAATTAGAATATTTATATACATTTAGAATTTGAATTTAACCAAACAAAAATATTATTTTTTGGATTTAGTATATTGATATTATCTTAATATGAATTTTTGGGTTTTTTATGAAATACTTGTTTTTTAGGTGAATAATAAAATTACCGATTTTGATAAAAAATATCACATTTATAATAAAAGAAAGACTTAAAAGTTTAAGAACCCATTTTTATATACAATATATATATTTAATAATTAATATAAATCATTTCAAAATACTATTTTAAATTTATAAAACACAAGTTTAACATTTTTTAAATTCAAGTAATATTTCACACTAAAAACTATTTTTATGCACATATAATAAAAGTTAGACTTTATAAATCATAAAAATTATGTATTAAAAATATATTTACTATTTAAGTTCAATATTTTTATATTATATAAGAACTTAAATTTATTTTTTAGGAATAAATATAATATTAGTAAGACTAATTCTAATTACCACGATAATGGAAAACAATTATTTTTAAATTATTGTTTTATTAATATCAAGGAATTTCTATAGAATAAATTAAATTTAACTAATTTAAATAATTAATATAATATTATGTATAAATATATTTACAAATATATTAACACTTAGTTTTTTGTAATCAATACTAAATAAGATTAAGAATACGTAATGGTAAAAATGTCATTTTCTACATAGGTAGATTTTCTACACATAATATGTTTTGATTTAAAATATAATTTTATAATTTATAGAAATCTAATTTGATTAAATAAAGGTTAATTATAGTTCCAAGTAAATAAACTTTGGTTATATGGGTTATTTTTTTAATAAAACATAAAACCACTTAGTCAAAAACTAGTTACCTAGTTTGAAAGTAAAAGAGTAAAATGTAAAAACTTAATGGTAAAAACCATATAACATGTTAAAAACATGTGTGGGAATGATTGTTTGATCTTTTATAGACATAAATTCACCTCAAAATATATTATTTTTAAACTTTTTATCCATTAACCTTGTAATAGTGTCATGGAATTATTAAAATATAAAGGGTGTTTCCAAAGTTCCCTTTTTATCTATTATAGAAGGGGATCACTTCCACCCATACATGGTTAAAATTCCCATTAAAATTTACATTTAACCTATAACAAAACTAAATATACTATAATTAATTTTCTAATCCATAATATTTTGGTATCTAGAAGTTAACTCAATGCCTTCACTTCTATGGAAATCTCTAAGAGAAAATCAAGTCTCCAATGTAACTATTACCTTCTTCGTAAATTTTTCACCTTAATATTTCTCTTACAAATATATTTTATCTATAAAAATATAATTAAATTAGTATAATTATTATATTGATATGTTATTATATCAATGTGATAACCATTATTTATTCCTCTCCAGTCTCTAAGAAAAACAATAGCGTCTTTAGTGTATTGTGCAGACTACTGCCTCCACAAAGTTTCATCTTCCATTTTTCATCACCACTTTTCATGGAAAATAAAAAATATATAATGTATGAATAAATATTATATATATAATATAATAAATATTATTAAATTTTAAATTATTAGTTACCTTATTTTCCTCTTACTCTTTTATAAATGGAATCATTTATCGTGCATACATGCGACCTATTGCCTCCACGCGCAATGAGTTTAATTTATCATCACCACCCATATTGGTTTGGTTTAAAAATATAATTAATATATAAAAATTATTTCTATGACACTATTAATATTTTATAAATTATGAAATTATTTTACAACACATTCTACCATGGTCAACATACATAAGGAGTAACGAAAAATTAACTTAACAACCTCAAGTAACCGATGTAGGAAAGAAAAATATATTATAAATAAATGAGATTTGATAGTTAAATGAAATTTTAATATTAAATATAGTTGAGTAAGTTTATTATATAATTATTTAGTAAACTTAATTTTATTTTCAAGAAGTTAAGCGCATGTGCAGAATAAATCTGGAATCCAAGGTAAGGGATCTTCCATACCTCCTTCACGACTTGTTAGTTACAAGTTCTATTTTATTTTATCCATTTTATATAATTTCATTTACATTTTACTATTATATTTTTTATATATTTTCCTTACATATATAATTAGTTAAAATTACCTTTCATTATTATGGATATACTTGTTTTTAGTTCCCTTTGAAATTCCCACTTTTACATAAACCCGGTTCAAGGAACTTTCCTATTTCTTATCTCATGTAAATAATCACCCCCATAGAATGTTATTAAACCATTAATATATTATAAAAACCCTAATTATATTATTTATATCTCTCTTGATTCAATTCTGGTTTTATATAAAATAATAAGGTCTTTCCTTCTTTAAAATATCCTTCAGTCATTTCTTAAAAGCTTCATCAAAGCGGTACATTTTTATTCTTTCTTATCCATGATATTTCTCATGAAATATATATATTAGAACTCAATGATCATAAAATATGTTTCATTTTCAAATGTGAACATCAAAATTTTTTAATTATTGATTCTCTTGGGAATCCTTATGATTTATCCTTTGGTTATTCCTTGAATCAGAATTATGAAACCCACTTCTTTCTCATGGGTTTGTTCATGATTATTATTTATGTATGGTTTATTTTCCTTATGTGGCACACATATGTATGATTTTAATTTATGTGATGGGTGGGAAAAAATTATATATCCCTCGAATTCATTGTGTAAATCTTTATATCTCATGATATGTTATGTAATGTATCAGGGAGTGAACCTAAATCCACCATGAGACTTTTATCCACTTTATGATGATGGTGTTGGTAGTGACCCTTGATTTATGTTTATGATATCATGTTTTATGTTGTTTTCATATGTTTATGTTCTTATGACATCATTTTCTTATTCCATGTATCCATGATTACGACCATCCTCTTTATGATATCATGTAATGCCTCTTAACTATCTTTCTATGCTTTATTTACATTTTTATTCCCTTACCGGGCTTTCTAGATCACCCTTTTCCTATGTATTTTCCCTAGTATATATTATATAGTTTTATAATATCTATGGGATTTAGGATCACTATGTGTAGTTTTAAATAAATATGATGTTTTATGTTTAATATGATGTATTTTTATGCATAGTCTTCCAAAGACACCAGACCTCTCGATCCACAATGCTTAATTATTGGAAAAGTATGTTAAAAATTATAAAATAATACGTGTTTATGGATTATATCACCCTAGTTGGTATCAAAGGAAGGTATAGTTTTTTTATATATTAGTATGACATAACCTTAGTGGTAACCCTAATTATAATTCTAAGGGATAATCATAAGTGTAGGAGAAACTCCTAAAATTTTGGTAAAGTAGAGATTATATGGTTTTAGTTACAATTAGTCCTCTAGAATACTGGAAAGTGGATGTAGGATCTGGCATAGTTGTACCTAGGGAAAACAATCTTGAATAGGGTGTGTTAGGTATTAACTCAACCATGACTAGGTGTGTGATAAAGAGGCTTAACTGCACACCTGTCTAGAAACTCTTGAGGGGCATGCTTTAATTAACCCACATTCTCTTTACAACCCGTTATGAAGGAATTAAATAGATTGTTTGGTTAGAAAAACTAATAGGAAGATTAACAAATATAACATATATTGAAACTTGGAGATTCATAAGTTAGGTTATTCACATCATATATGAGTTACTTATTCCAAGTTTATAGTTTACCATTTATTCTTGTATTAATCAATGTATTCCCATCCCCAACTATCCTTTATTTTTTTTAAAATGAATAAACATAGGAGGAATATTGTTAATGACACATTAAATAGAAAATGTTATGGTTTCTATAATGAAATTACTAACATTATGGGAATAGGATATGACAACCTCATGGAAGTACTAACACAAATAAATCAAGTTATCAATAATAATTTGAACCTCATGGAACTCCCTCCAATAGATAAAGTTGAAGTTGAGTACTTTATGAATCAAAGACATCCAAATTTTAGTGGATATTCTGGTCCCATAATCATTGAATAATGTATTATCTCATTTGAGAAGATATTATCTATCCTTCAATGCTCTGAGTAAGAAAAGATTGTACCCGATGTTTACTGCCTTGAGGGAGAATCTGATTAATGGTTGACTCTGATCAAGAATAAAAAACCCAAAGAAGACATAGATTATATGAAGCGGGGTGAATTAAAGAGGTTATTTATCATTTTTTCCCACATACCATTAATCTTTAAATGGAGAGGAATTTCCTTACACTCAAGAAAAATGAATTATATTTATCAAATCTTATGAGACAAACTTCATAAGGCTTGGATAATACATTTTAGGTTTATCATTAACACCAAAAGTAAAATTGATTACTTATTTAGTGGGATAAGGTTGAGTCTATGAAGAGATTTAACAACTTGGAACTTTGAAAAATATGAATAGGTTTTCTGATATTTGCTCAAAGTTGATACGGAAATGTGTGATTCACCAGATAAAACTCATAGTGGTAAGAAAATCCAATATCCCACATTCAAAAGTGTGGAATGAAGAATCTTGGAAACTGTCTCAAGGGGTCCAGGAAATGTTTCAAGTCTGAAAAGGAGGTATATCAATCCAATTCTTATATAAGTGAGATGAAGAATCCCAAAAAGGTTATTGAAGACAAAAACTCCCAAATCAATCCTCAACCTAATGTAAAATGTGTTGCAAATAATGTAGACACTATACAAACCAATGCATTAAGCCAAGGGTTGTTAAAGATAACCAATGAAAACAATACCCAAGGCCAAGAGATCAAGGGATATATTATGCTATTAATACTGTAGAGGTGGATCAAGGAAACAATGTAGTGATAATCATGCTATTTATTCATTCAAGAATAGAAAACATACTATTTTATTTTGGTTCTACACACTCTTTCAAATCTTACAAGTTTAGTAAAACTATTCAAATACCACAGCAAAAAATGGAGGTTAAGTTATCAGTGAAAATTTATAATGGAGTGATTATTTAATATCAAGTACATAACTCTTCCCTAGATGATATCCGTGGGATGAATATCCCATTGAACCTTGTCATAATCCATTTAGTGGAATTTGATACTATTCTGGGAATGGATTAGTTGTCTCTATATAGAGACCACATAAAATTCCAAGAGCAGTAAATCACCTTATATATCTGAAAATACCCTATGATTCTATTCAAGTGTAAGGAGGAGGATGAATATCACTTTGAATCTTCTTTAGAAGCATGTATTTTATTACCTTATGAGAAAACATATCTAGTAAAATGATTGACTCAAAGGAGTGGGATGATTTTGTGGACATGCCCATTATAAGGGATTATAATGATATATTCCCCCAATATTTGTATGTTTTTCCTTCTTGTTGATAGGTTGAGTTATCAATTGAACTTATACCAATATCTATACTGATATCTAAGAATCCATATAGAATGGACACCATTGAACTACATGAATTGAAGAAGCAATTAAACAAACATCTGAACATGGGTTTTATGTTCCCAAGTGATTAACCATGGGGTAAACTGTTCCAATTTTTCAAGAAGAAGGATAGGTTTATGTATCTCTGCATCGATTATCATGAAATAAAAAATATCATGATAAATAATAAGTATCCCCTACTAAAGAATGATGATTTTTTTTATAATTTACATAGAGACCAATACTTTTTTAAAGTTTACCTTCATCCAAGAAGTCATCAGTTAAAGGTGAAGAAGGAGGATATTCTCAAGAACACTTTTGTATAAATTACAATCACTATGAGTTCATATTCAAGTAATTTTGAGTCACAAATGCCGCAAAAATATTCATGGACTTAATTAATAGAGTCTTTAGAGATTACCTCGATATATTTGTGGTAATATTTATAGAATATATTCTTATGTACTCTAAAAGTAGGGAGGAGTATAAGGATAATTTGAATGATGTGATGAGAACTTTGAGGAAGGATAAGTTTTATGGAAAGTAGAGTAAATTTGAGTTTTTTATGGAGAAATTATCATTATCAGAGTATGTTATCTCATGTAAGGAGATATCTATGGACCCTTTGAAGACTATGGTGATTGAGGATTGACTTAAACCATCATTTGTGATGAATATATATACTTTCCTTATATTATTTGGGTACTATCGATGATTTTTGAGAAAATTATCAAGATTTTCAAACACGCTAACCATGCTTACTCAAAAGGGAGTAAAATATGTTTAGATAGATGATTTGGAAGAGACCTCCAAGGATATAGAGAATATGTTAACCACAACACATTTATTCACTATACCCACAATTGTGGAATGTTTTTTGATACATAGTGATGTATCAAAAAAGGGATTGGGCTGTGTACTCATGCAGAATGGTAAGGTGATAACCAATGCCTCAATACAATTGAAGGTGCACAAACAAAATTATCCAACACATGATCATGAGTTGGCCATAGTAATGTTTGCATTAAAAATTGGGAGACATTATCTCTATGGATAGAAGTTTGATATATATATATATATACAAACCACAATAATAACAAATATATATTCACATAGAAGGACTCAAAATGTGCCAATGAATATGGTTTGATCTTATCAATGATTATGATTTCTCGATCCACTACCATCCTTATAAGGCAATAAAATGAAAGATTATATAAGTATAAAATATATTACATCCATATATATGATGATGATTGTAAAGGATCCAATATTCTTGGACATTAAAAGGATGAATGTGGGAATTATGAATAGAGGAACATTGTCCTAACTTTATCAAATGATTTATGAACCATTTCTACTTGAGAAGATTTAAAAATCTCAAAGGGATGATGAGGAGATATAGAATAAAGTGGATTCCGTGAGGAAGAAAAAAAACTATGAGTTTTAGGTTGATGATGAAGGATTTGTGATGTTTGGGAAATGAATTTTCATTCCCTAAAATCCAGAGATAAAGAATAGGCTAATAAATGATGCTTATATCTTAGCATTATCCATCCACCTAGGAAACTAGAAAATGTATAAAGATCTCCAAGAACACTATTGGTGGGACAATATGAAGACTAATATTGCTGAATACACATCAAAGTTCCTAGTGTGTAAGTAGGTGAATAATAAGAGGAAAAAGTCCAAAGGGGAAACCATTTCCCATACCTACATAGAAATGGGAAAACATAACTATGTATTTTTTCATGGGTATTACAAAGAAATTAAAAGGGAATAATGTTATATGGGTTATGGTGGACCATTTTATAAATACTTCTCACTTTATTACCATTTGATAGAACTTCTCACTCAATCACCTTGTAAGGATATACATAAGAGAAGTATCAAGGCTACATGGAACACCACTATAGATTGTATCCGATTGAGATATGAGGTTTACATCAATGTTATGGAAGAGTATTAAACATGATATAAACATAGAATTAAACTAAAATATGACCTATCATACTTAGAATAAAGGAAACTTTGAATATAATATCCAAACACTTGAGGATATATTGATATATTTCTCTATGGACTTCAAGGGAGGTTGGAACCAACATCCATCACTAGTTGAACTCACATATAAAAACAACCATTGAAGCATCCAAATGGACCCTGTAACACCCTAAACCAGTAACCCAAAGTTGGTTCACTATTACATAACATTGGCATGATACAAGTAATCATGTCCCAAAAGACCGATCAGTTTAGTAGCCTTGAAAGTACTAGATACATGCATAAGTTTTACATTACATTATTAATTAAAAAAACATTGTGTCTCCATATAACACACTCATATCCCTTAGCCTATCCCTATAGGTCAGTCATAATATACTTATTCACATCTTAGAAAAAATAAAACATAAGAAAGGGGTGAGCTTAGATTCTTAGTAAGGATAACAATATAGCGGAAACTTTCATAAATAAGCATAAAAATTTAAGGAAATGTATAAGACTAAAACACAAGACTTTTAAACTTAAACTTCAACATAATATGGCAAAGATAAATAAAAGAATTCCATTTACTTATTCACATGGATATTATACTAGTCTAATATTCACATGTAATATCAATAGCCAATTTTATAATGATGGAATGCATAATGCTGGACATCATAACCACATAGTCAATGCCTCATGCCAAGACTACAAATAAGATTTTGTCAAGGCCTTGTGCCAAGAGACTAGTTTGTCTCATGAGACCTACTGATGCATCAAGGAGCTATAGAGGGCTCCAACCGTCACTTACTAAGTCCAATTCATTCCTCATATGAAAATGTTGAAACATAATCTAAACATTCATATTAAAACTAGCATACAAAATGTCAATATTTTAACCACAAACCATGAATGGTATAAAAAATAGCACATACACCGTAAAACATAACTCATTAAAAACAATATGGAAGATTTTATTACAATAAATCAACATAAATCAAGAATAATTCAGGATATTATCATAGATGAAAATAATCATTAAAACTATTTGAGATAAATATCCCCTTTTTCTTGAATACATTTAAAAGTATCACTATTTATCAAGAAGCTGTTAAAAATAGATTTTTGAATCAAAGTATCCCATACCACTTTGAAAATTTTAAAAGAAATTTTAATTTTAAAAGATTCATGTCTATATAAATAAATCCATAAATCCATTTTTAAAACATGGATAATAATGAGAAAGATTTAGAAGAATAAATCTTTATAACATTTAAGATGATATTTTAGTTAGAGTTCCTAACCAAATGAGAGAAATTTGAATACAAATAATTGAGTTAATCAAAAATTTATAATATCATGAGAATAAATTGATTCATGATATACTATGTCAAAGTACAGTATATACATCATATAAAAATGAATTGGTTTATAATAACAAAGAAGTCTCAATAGAATTTAAATTGAGATGAAATCCCTTATAAAGACTGTATCCTTAGGTTAAGGATAAATAAATGACATAATTATGTGTGAAAAATATAAATACACTCAATATAATTGTATATTCACTGTAAATCAATTATAGGACATCCACATATATTCTTGTAACAACAACACCAATGACTTGGATGTTTAACTCAATGAATGGAAATTGAGTTAAGTTACTCTTATTAAGTTCATATCGTTGACTTGAGAATTTATCAGTGGAGTTATTATGTGTATCAAAAGTATATCCACACAAAGGGGAGTTTAAATTACTATATAAATAAATAAATAGTGATTTCACACATAATATTGGAGTAAAATAATCAATGAAGTTTGCGTAAAACCCAATGAGTGGAAATCGAAATTAGAAATTCCCTTACCGATTTGGAAACTTACTAAACATACACCCCATGAAATAAGGATAATAAAATGAAGTTGTAAATACAAATAAATTAAAGTATATTATACAATTAATACAATCATGGTCAGTACATACACAACACAAAAGTAAATAGTGGCAATATAGCATGAATCTCACGGGAATAAGAAGTGAGATGAAAACCCCTTACCTTGTAATTTTTATTAGTTGAGGGTACATTAACATCCTGTATAATGGTGAAATAATTGTTATTAAATTATAAAAAAACCACATACATAAATATTATATCATATATGATCTTCTAATATTTCTTTGTTAATGATATTTTAGCAGTATCATTGTTTTGGGTGTTAGCTGATTTGTTTTCCTTTATATGTTTTGTTACAAAAGTCATGTTTTTTATGGATAGGATATATTTAATTCACATACAGAATGATATTAAGTTATTAAACATTATTTTTAATCATAAAATGAAAATTATTCTTTAATGGTTACGATGAGGAATGAATCTCATCGCGTTCGTGGAGACGGTAATCCGTACGTTTCACAAGCGATAATACCATTCTGTTGATGGTGAAATCATATGTAATTGGATGGTTATATTATATATAAAAAATAATTAACATGTTATATTTATTATTTACATCATTTATACTTATTATTATACCCATCCAATTAATGAAGTGTTGAATAAAAAACTACACCACGACACAGAGATGGTAAGCCGTACGTACGCACCTATGGTGACTTTGTCATTCATAGGATGGATAGAATAATAAATATGGTTGTATAATATTTATAATAACATCATATTATGTATAAGTTACTGGATTGATTATTTTGGTATGGAAAAAACAAAGAAATAGGAAGTGGAAGAAGAAAAGAACTTTGAAAGAGGTGATGAAATTATTACCTCTTCTTCAGGTGATTCCTTTTGATTTGATCAAAAAGGGATCCTTAGGATGGATTTATGATAAAAGTAAGGCCTCTAGGTTAAATTGAGGGTAGTTTGGAGGATATTTGATCAGGTGTTAGACGATTGAAATGGCTTTGGAGGTGTGATTTTGAGATAAGGAGAAGTACCCTTTTATAAGAGTGGTGAGGGTCACTTTAGGAAAAGCTTGGAACATCAATTTATTATACAATCATATTTAGTTTATAATGGCTCAAAAAGGATTTATTTCTAGGATAAGGCGGGGATGGGTCTAAAACATCTCAACCAATAGGTTTTAGATAGTTCTAGGTCACCATATTAACCTTATTTTTTAGATTTAACTCTAAGTTAAATAGTTTAATTTTTTTACCATGTATTCTTGTATTATTATAATAAATGGTTAATAAACTTACTATAAAAAGAAAAGTGAACCCCAAGTGGTTAATTAACGACATATATATCATTATATGAATCCTTTTTCTGAACCTTATATTTTTTGGAATATTATAATATTTAATAATATATTATTTGTATTAAAAATTCATTTATGTAAATTTTGACACTATTTAGTATTTGGTTTTTGTGAAAATAAAAAAAACTTGTTTAATTCAAAAAAAAAATAAATTAAATCAATAATAAAATGTCATATTAACATATAAAATTATTTTAATGCATCAAAAGTCTCAATTTACATTTATTTGGATATTTATAATATGAATTATTTTAATCTTTCATTAATAAGGTAATTACGACATCATCATTGTGTCATAAATAAATTTAATTATTTAATGTCTAAAAATTATAAATAAAATACCATTATGTAGAAAATCATTTTATATTTCTAATGAATATTTATAGTCAAATTTATCTTATGTATAACCCTATATTAAAAATGGTTTAGTTATTAAACTTTGAATTTAACACTTTTAACTCTTCTTTAAATAAAATAATAATAAATGTCCTAATCTAATACAAGTGGATAAAAAGGATCATATTTTATTCCTAAGGTTGATTTTGGTCGAAATACACTTATCCAATAGAATTAGGACATGTGTTAGGGTAATTATAATATCATTTTTACCTTTAATTACCCTATTTACTTTTAACTGTGGTAAATAAAATTGAAAAGTTACTATTCATGAAAAAATTATTTTCATCCCATTGAACCAAATTTTACTTGATGATGTCAACTGTGTCTCTTAGATTTTTGAAATTCAATTCACAAAAGAGGCAAAATTACATTTTATGTAAATTTGCAAATGTGCCTAGAAGGTTGGTAAAAGACGATAACAAGTTCAATAAAATTTTTTTACATCTAATTTTATTATAAAATTAATCCAATGAATTACATTGAACTTATATTGGTATTATGTATCTATTTTTAATTTAAAATAAATTTAAATTAAAAATAATTATTTAAATAAAAAGTCATCTTTAAACAATAACACAGTGTTTTTCACTATTCATCAAAAATTGAAAGTTTTTTAAAAAATACCAAAAATTCACCCAAAGCTAATTTAATATTATAAATTCAAAAATGATTTATATTTTACCAAATTCAAAACATAGAAGTAGTATTAATTAATTTAAAAAAATATTCCCGTTGTCAAAACCAGAAAGCGGGTTTTTGAGAAGTAAAAACTATTAAAAGATTGATATGTGTTTATATCCAATTTAAATGTAAAATTACTAACATTGAACAAAATTGGATTAAAGGATAAAAATATAATCTAATTATAATTCAAAACCATTCAAATTTATAATTTAACACTATAAATTATTTTTATTAAAAAAGTTGTTTTCAATTAAAATTTAGTATTTTTCACTATTCATCAAAATATGAAAGTTATCAGAAAAGAACTGAAAATTTATCCAACCTAAAATTTTATGTCCCGATTTTAAAGAAGAAGTTTATTTTGTCAAATTGAATATATAAAAGTGTCAAATATTGGATTTAAAAAGGGTTCTCCATTAAAAGTTGGCAAAATTACATTTTTTTTGAAAAATACTTCTTTTATCTAAAAAATTGAATTTGTTCTTATATTATGTATAAGTAACACATAATATGGATGTTAAAATTATATTAAGTATAAAAAATTCAAAATTTGGTTATTACTATTCATAACAGCTTTTTTAAATGGTTAGTTTGATAGGTCGTGGCGCGCTTGAACTTAGTGTTGCGTACTTTGCACGCTATCATATTATTCAAAGTGAAACATATCGCAGAATATTGGGGTGTTACAGAACCATATGAAGCCCTATATGGGAATATATTTAGAACACCTACATGCTGGGATGAAGTAGGTGAACAAAAGTTTCTAGTACTTGATATGGTCAAAGAAATGGTAGAAAAGGTCAAGACCAATCAACAACACATCAAAGTAGTTCAGTATTGATAGAAGATTTATAAATATAACCATCAATGATACCTATATTTTGAGTTTTGTGATAAAGTGTTCCTCTGCATATCTTTGTATAAGAGAGTCATGGGATTTGGGAAGAAGGGGAAGTTATGCCCGAGATATATTGGCCCCTTTAAGATCCTTGATTGCATTGAAACTATGGAATATCGACTAGAGATTCCACCAAAACCTATCCAAAGTACATGATATGTTCCATGTATCCCTCTTGAAGAAGTACATAATAGATCCCTCACATGTACTAAATTCAAAGGTGGTACAGTTGGATAATTCTCTCTCTTATGAGGAGCAACTAGTGAAAATCTTAGACCATAAAAAAGTTATACTCAAAAAGAAAACTCACCTTGTCAAAGTACTTTAGAGAAACCATATGTATGAAGAGACAATGTGGGAACCTGGAGAGACCATGAAAAAAATGTATCCTCATTTTCTTTCCATCCTATTGTATGAAATAAGATTTTAAGGGATAAATTTATTAAGGGGGAATAATTTAATGACCTATGATATTAATTATTATTTTATATTAATAAGTATGGTGTTTAGTATATTATTTTATATTATATAACATAAAAACCAAAAAAACTATACAACTTTAATAAAATTAGATTATTCATGACCACCGTTGCAGCTGTTAAACTAGTAGGAATAAATATCAGTAACTAAATTTTGAATTCATATATTTATAATACATTTAGAATTTGAAGTTGACCAAATTAACTTAAATTTTGTATTTATTATAGCAATATTATCTTAAAACGAGTTTTGGGTTTTTTCTAAAATAATTGATTTTTATGGAATAGTAAAAATACAAAATTTGCTAAAACTATAACTTTTATAATAAAAGAATGGATTAAAAGTTTAATAAACCATTTTTATATAAAAATATATATTTAATAAGTAATATAAATTATTTAAAAATATTTTTTTAAATTTATAAAACATATGATAACATTTTTGAAACACAAGTAATATTTCACACTAAAAACTATTTTTACTTGCTTATAATAAAAACTAGACTTTATCACTTCTAGAAATTAACTATAAAAAATGTATTTAATTTTTAATTTCAAAATATAAATATTATATAACAAGTTAAATTTCATTTTTTAAGAATAAATATAATATTTTTAAGATTAATGCTAATTACCACAATAATGGTGAAACAATTATTTTAGAATTATTGTTTTATTAATATCAAGGAATTTATATTGAATAAATTAAATTTAAATACTTTAAATAATTAATATAATATTATGTATAAAAATATAAATAAATATATTAACACTCATTTATTTTGTAATCAATACTAAATAAGATTAAGAATCTATAATGGTCAAAATGTCATTTTTCTACTAAAATATATTTTTTACACATAATATGTTTTAGTTTAAAAGTTAATTTTATAATTTTTAGAAAATTAATTTTATTAAATAGAGTTTAAATTTAGTTCCTTATTACCAAAATTTATTTATATGAGTTATTTTATTTTTTAAATAAAACATAAAATCAGTTAGTTAAAAACTAGTAACCTAGTTTAAAAGTAAAAGGGTAAAATGTAAAAACTTAATGTTAAAAACCCTATAAAATGTTTAAAAAATGTGTGAGAAGGCTTTTTTTAATAATTTATAAACCAATATACACCCTAAATTCTATTATTTAGAAACTTTGTATCCATTGACCTTGTAATAGTGTCATGGAATTATTAAAATATAAATGGAGTTTCCAAAAGTTCCCTTTTAATCTATTATAAAAGGGGATCACTTCCACCCCTATATGGTTTCACTCCCCATTAAAATTTCCATTGAAAATATAACATAACTACATATAATAAATTTACTTTTCTCATCCATAATCACATGGTCTCTATAATTTATCTTAAGGCCTTCACTTCCAAAAAAATCTCTAAGAGAAGATCAAGTCTCCAACATAAGTATTACCTTCTTCGCAATGTCTTCTCATCAATATTTTGCTTAAAAATATCTTATATACATAAAAATATAATGATATAAACAAAATTTTTATAATTATATGTTATTATATTAATGTAATAACCATTATTTATTCCTCTCAATTCGCTAAGAAATATAAAAGTTTCGTTGGTGCGTTATGTTGACTATTGTCTGCACAAAGTGACGTCTTCCGTTTTTGATCACCACTTTTCATGGATGATAAAAAGGATGTAATGGTTGAATAAATATTATATATATAATATAAATATGATTATGAAATTTAAAATTATTATTTACCTTCTTTCCCTCTAACTCTTTGAGAAAAGAAAACATTAATCATGTGTAAGTGTGAATTATCACCTCCACAAGAAATGAGTTTCATATATCATAAATACCCTTCCTGGTTAGATTTTGAAATATAATTTATATATAAAAATTATTTTCATAACACTATTAATATTATATAAATTATTAAACTATTTTACAATGATTTCTACCCTGGTAAACATATATAAGGAGTTATGAAAAATTGACCAAACGATCTCAAGTAACTGATGTAGGCAAGAAAACTATATCCTAAATAAATAACATATGACAATTGAGTTACCTTTTAATATGAAATATATTTTAATAATGTTCTTAGGTAAGTATTTAATAAGCTTAATTTGGTTCTTCAAAAAGTTAATTATGTGTATTGAATGAATCTAGAACCCGAGGTAAGGGATCATTCGTACCTCCTTTGTGAGTTTTTAGTTACAAGTTCTATTTTATTTTATCTATTTTATGGAATTTTATTATCATGAACCTATTATATATATATATATATGTTACTTAAATATATAAATAGTTAAATATACCTTTTATTTTTGCAGTTTAATATATTTTTAGTTCCCTTCAAAATTCCCACTTTTAAGTAAACCCAGTTATGGGAACTTTCCTATTTCTTATCTCATGTAAATATTCACCCCATAAAATGTTTTTAAATTGTGAATAATTTATAAAATCCATAATTATATTATTTATAACCCTATTTTTCAATTCTATTTTTATATAAAATAATAAGGCCTTTCCTTCTTTAAAAGATCATTAATTCACTTCATAAAATCTTTATCCAAGTGGTACATATTTATTCTTTCCTCTCCTATATATTTCTCATGAAATATATATAATGAAACTAAATAATCAATACATATGTTTAATTTAAAAATATTAACATAAAAATTATTTAATTCCTTCTTATCCTGGGAATACTTATTATTTATCCTTCGGTTATGCCTTGAAATAGGATTATGAAACCCACTTCCTTCTCATGGATTTGATCATGATTATGATTTATATATGGTTTATTTTACTCATTTGACATGAATATGTATAATTTTTAATTTATTTTATGGTTGGTCATGGAATTATATATCCCTCCAATGCATTGAGTAAAGCTTTATATCTCATGAGATGTTATGTAAGGGAGTAAAGAGTGAACCCAAACCCTCTATGGGACTTTGTCCACTTTATGATGATGATATTGGGAGTGACCCTTGACTTATATTTGTGATATAATGTTTTATATTATTTCCACATGTTTATGGTCTTATAAAATCATTTTATTATGTCATGTATTTATTCTTATGATAATCATCTTTATGATATCATGTTATTCCTCTTGACTATCATGTTATAATTTATTACCATGTTTATTCTCATACTGGGCTTTCTAACTCACCCTTTCCCTTATGTATTTTACATAGTATATCCTATAAAGTTTTAAGATATATATGGGATCTAGGATCACAATGATGAGTTTTAAATAAAGATGATGTTTTATGTTTAAGAAGATGTACTTTTATGTATAGTCTTCCTAAGATATTAGGCCTCTAGATCCTTAATGTGTAATTATTAGAAAATATGTTAAAATTTATGAAATAATATGTGTTTGAGGCTTGGGTTTCCATAAATAAATTTTCATCAAGAAAATTAATCTCCAATGGAATTAAAGTTAGAACTTAGGAAGAAGTGTATCAGCCTTAATCACACCATAATTTCCCAAAAAATATTAATATTTAGGGAAAATTTCTACTCCGTATACCATTAGTTCCATATTTTTTTCATATGATTTGTATTATTTAGGTGATTATATAAATTCTATGAATCAATAAGTTTCTACATGTTTATATATAGAATATTCTAATCCCATAAGTGTGGTGGTGCAACTTGTAAACCGATCCACTATATTTTCAACAGGAGTGTTGGAAGATGTACTTATGAAAGTCCAAGATCTACTATTACCAATAGACTTCTATAAAATAAATAAGGAATAATAAAGAGAACTATTTCACTCACCCATTATTCTAGGAAATCCAATCCTAAAGATAGCAAAGATGATAATCAATGTACATAAGGGAAATCTCACAATGGAATTTTGAAACATCACTGCATGATTTAATATCTTTGACTCCATAAGAAACCCTTCTATTAAGAATTAACTCTTGAAACTTTACCACTTTTAATAGGATAATCCCACTAATTATTCAAGTATATTTCATGAAATTTTGACTTTAATAAAGCATCTTTTATTGAAAACTCATAGAATATAATGCTATCTAAAATTTTGAAAAATCTATTTTTATACTTAAAGACGAGGTAACCTATGAATACCTAGAGGTATTTAGTTTTTTATTTAATGAAGAATATTATTACATGTCATCTTATATGTAGAAAATTCTAGTAATGAAAATTGGAAACCCTAATCTAATTACATCCATCGAACAACCATAAAATATGAAATTAAATCCACTTCCCATTGATTTGAAATATGTGTATTTAATGGAATGGGAAAATATATGAGTAATAATTTCAAAAAAAATTTACCCTTGACCAAAAAAAATTAATGGACATTTGAAAAATGAATTTTCAAGCCATAGGACGGGGTTTAGGTGATATTCCAAGAAATAATCCAAAAATATGCTCACATAGGATTTTAGATTAATAATATTTTCAACCTATTAGATAGCCCGAAAGGAGGATAAATACCATCATCATAGTGGTGGTAAAAAAAGTGATAGAAATTTTTTTTAGAATCAGAAATAATTTACCCAATCTCTAACTCATAATGGTTCAGCCTAATCCATGTATTTCTAACAAAAATCAGCTTTACCATTATGAAGAATGAACAAAATGAGTTAATACTTATGAGAATTTAGAATAGCTGGAGAGTTTTCATAGACTATAGATAGCTAAATTAGGACACATAAAATGGTCTCTCCCCAATCCCATTCATTGAACAAATGCTGTAAAGGTTGGAAGAAAAAAATACAATATTGCTTTTTAGATGGGGGTTTCATGGTATTTTCAGGTGTCCATTGCACTAAATGACCAGAAGAAGACGAATTTAACCCACTCCTTTGGAACATTTTCTTATAAGAGGATTCCATTCTACCACCACAATGATCTAGTTAAATTTCATAGGTTCATGGAATGTATATTATCAGATTACATTAGGGTATTACTAGATATTTTTATAGACAATTTCACTATATTTTGTAATTTATTTGATCATTGTTTAAAAAATATGGAAAAAGTTTTAAAAAGTTCCATTGAAAAATATTTTGTTTTGAATTTTGAAACTTTCCATTTCATGGTGTAAATAGGAATATTACTTAGTCATGTCATTTTACAAAGAGGATTTGAGGTTGATAAGTCAAAAATTAAAGTAATAAATTCATTTCCCTACCCAACTTGTGTAAATAATGTTTGATATTTCTCAGGACATGTAGGTTCCTATAGAATATTCATCAAGGATTCTAATAAGACAGCTCTCCCACTGTCTATATTACCTTTAAGAGAATATAATATTGATTTTAATACTGAATTTTAGGAATCATTTGATAAACTAAAGAGATGATTGATCACACCATCAGTGATGCAACCACCAAATTAGGAATATCCATTTTTAGATACTTTGTGATGCTTCTAACTAAGAATTTGGGGTATTTATTTCTCAAATAATCAAGGGAGAACAGAATTCATTACCTATACTTCAATAATAATGGGTTATTCCCAACTAAATCACACATTAGTAGAAAAATAATTCAATACAGTTATTTTTTTCTTTAGACAAATTCATATATTATTTATTAGGAACTAAAATCACTATGTTTTATGAACATGAAACAATTATATACTTAATTAATAAGGTATATTAAAATCCTAGTCTAGTTATATAGATTTTAATACTATAATAATTCAACCTATAGATTAAGGATAAGAAATAAGTTGAAGATCATGTAGCTTATCAGCTGATCATACAACTAAACATTGCTAGAGCAGGAGTTCCAGACTAGGACCCACTTAATGTCCACCTACCTAGAGAGAAGCTATACATAATTTCAGTTGAAGTACCTTAGCATGCTTACATATTCAATTATTTAGTAACTTTATAGGTACCATCTCTTCTTAACTCCCACCAAATTTAAAAAATAAAGTTTTAAGCAAGGTTTTACATTTGGGAAGATCTATTTTTTGGAAAATTTGCAATAACAAAGTGATATAAAGATGTTTTAATACTAGTTAAATTGAATATATCTTTTGATTTTGTTATACACTAGCTTGTGGAGGTCACTTTGGACCATAAATAACAACTAGAAAGGTTTTATAATTAGGAATTTATCAGACCACATTGTTTAAGATATATATGAGTTTTGTAGAAAATGTGAAAAATGAGAATTTAATGGAAATATTTCAAATAGATATGAAATTACCTAAGAAACCATCATATTTTGTGATTTTTTAATTATAGGGAATAGATTTTATGAGACCCTTTACCATGTGTTTTGGTAACTCTTACATTTTTCTTTCTATAGATTATGTTTCTAAATGGGTGTAAGCTAAGACCACCAAAACTGATGATGCTTATGTTGTTTGTGATTTTTTAGGGATATCATATTTTGTAGGTTTGGAGTTCCTAGAGACATAATTAGTGATAAAAATATAGATTGAGGTAAATATGGGGGGGGGGTGAATTATACTTTTAAAAAATAAAAAAAATAAAAAAATAAAATTCAAAACCAAATAATATTGATATGGTAAAGTGATAATTTCAATACGAATTATAAAAAAAGTTAATTTCAATATTAATTAATAGATTATGCACAAAAAATAGATGTATTGAATTTATGTAGTTATACATATCATGCTTGTTGTGTAGAAGAAAGAAATTAATCAATATATAAAATAAAAGAAGCAAACATGGTTTGATAAAGGATTTTGACAATAGCTTAATGAGAGCCCCTACATATCCCACCTAGGTTGAGAGGTTTGTGTTATTTATCCATTGATATTTTTAGTGATCAGAAAACTCATACCTCACTTTTATGTTTGTGATTACCCTCTTGAACTTCATCAGTAGTTAAGGAACTTTTCCCTCCTTTTATATTAGTGAGAACCCCTTTTTTAAAAGAGATGAAGAAGGAAAAGATTTATTATTGAAAAAAAATTAAAAAGATACTCCTTAATATCTCGTAAGGATTTTCACAATTTTTTATGAGAGATAGGGAGATGACAGAATATGAGATCCTAATATATTAATGAATAATTATAGTTGTCTCTTTAGGGAACATTGATATTGAAGAGAATTATATAGAGCTTTGCAGTTGGCATATCAATGCTTTGATAAATTATCAATTATCCATCTAAGCCTCCATGAGGTCCTATTTATAGGATCCTAAATGAAAATGAATATTTTTGAATGAATCACGATTATATAGTCTTAACAACATGTAATTAAATTTGGTGGGACCACTTAAGAATATTATCTTTGAACATCTATTTGAATTCCAACAATTGACCAATAGGATGCCTGGATCTTGACCCTTCCACCTAGATGCCACTGGTTGGTCAGTGGGTACCACTAGCTACGTGGTAGTGTTCCTATAACCTAGAGGTTCTATCCTTTTGGAATTTGGTGGATAGTTCCCTACACTGGCTAGCCGGCATAGCCTATAGCATTCCAAACTTCACTTTGGCCTTCATGCTAGTCTTCAAAGCCTTTGGTTAATCCCCCAACTTCCTTTTATGATATAAACAAGTGATAAATGATATATTTCACCTTAAAAAAATATAATTATGATTCTTTATCATTCTTTCAAGTTGAAAACACGATATATAAACAATGTTACTTTTATTCACTCAAATGAAAATATTAGATACATAGATGAGTTTTCATGATCATGAAAACACATGTGAGAGAGAGGTACAAATCATGAGACTCATTTTTATAGTATAATAATGGAGAATTTACTAAGAAAGTATGAAGTGTATCACAAAATATCCACACCATATCATCGACAAACCATTGGACAATCCGAAGTGTCCAATATGGAAATTAAATGGTTATTGGAGAAGACCATGAAATCTAATAGAAAGGATTAGAACCAAAGGTTTGAAGACAACTTATTGGTTTATCAAATATATTACAAGACACCCATATGAATAATATTATACCAATTAATTTATGAAAAAATCTATCATCTACCTATAGAATTAGAACAAAAGGAATATTAGGCTATGTGATAAGTAAATCTAGACTTTGATAAAGATGTAAAACAAAGGAAATTGAAGCTCCAAGAACTAGAAGAAATCAGGAGAGAAGCTTTTGAGAATTTGAAAATCTATAAATAAAGGACCAGAGTAGTACATGACAGACTAATCCAGAAGAAAGAATTCTAGCATAAAGACCAAGTTCTATTATTTAATTCAAGGATCAAGCTAATTCTAGGAAAAATTTATTCCAAATGGGAAGAAACTTTTATACTTACTAATGTATACCCTTTTAGTGTTGTTCATATTATTAAATAATAACCCAAAATCCATCCACTATCAATGGACGTAGGTAGAAGAAGCACTATAGGAATCTAACCTAATAACCAGTGGAGTAGACCACAATCCTTCAATCTGCTTATCAAAAAATACCCATCAGGCTGTACCTCTATTAAAAATTTTATTATATACAATGATTCTATTTAATAACTACTTATATGTTGAATCTGTTTTAATTCATTGAGGAAACTGAATCATTAGTGTGGGTGAGGGAACCTTGTAGTTTACGACTTTTATTTTTTTTTCTTTCAAATTTTTGTGTCCTTTTAAAGCTTTTAAAGAATTTTATTTTTCATTTTTAGTATGTTTTTGTAACCCATGAGCTTAACTGGAATACCCTTGAAAAATTTCAATCCATTTAAATGTTCAGAAACTTATTTTACCCATATAATCACCTTAGATGAATGATTAAATAAAATTATTCTCAAATTCTATGCGAAGGAAATTCATTCATAGCCCACTAATTTTAAAAACTCATTCCATGAAAAGTTGTACTATATTTTTAATCACTTACTTATGAGGATTTTAAACTAACTTTTACATATTATTTATATTGACATTTTCTTGATAGAACCAAGACATTCTTGAATAACCAAAACTTACTGATTAATATATTCAAAATCTTACAATAGTCAAGGAACTTGTTCTTAAATGATTGAGTCATTCTTTGGATTTAAATATCCTTTTATAATAAAATCTACTTTTCATGTCTAATTTAACTAATCCTTGTATCCCTTAGTATCCATGAATAAAATTTTTAGATATTAAAATTACAAGACAAATCCCTATCTACCTTACTATATTAGATTTTCATGATCTATGTTTAATTAAAGTATGAATTAGGGAGAAAAAGAATAGGAGGAACTAATTGGTAGAATCTGTTTGAATATGAAGAATAATTTCCTATAACTTTTGTACTGCTATTTTAGGATAAATTCATGATGAGAAGAGTGTAAAATTGTTCTTGTTATTATCTAATACTATTTATGGAAGTCAACCATAAAATTACCTCTATTTCCCTATGAAAATTTGATTATAAAGAGAAATACAGATCTAAAAAGATGAAATAATACTATAAATAGGGGAAAGATGGATGAAATATATCAATGATGCTAAAATATCCCTGAGGTAGACTGACCAAGAATCCATAATAAAATTTGGAGGGTATATGGATCTGAAATATTCTTACATGATCTATTCAAAGGAGATGGTTGAGAATAAATGTCCAAGCTGAAGGGAAGGCCCTAGAGTAAATCAAATGGAAGGGTGTAATTCCTAGTTTGGGGAAGATGGATCTAAAACCTTTAAGAATAAATTTTAGAGTCCTCCTTTTCCTTCAAAAGCTAAAAACACACACATGAAACATTTTTACAGAAATAAAAGAATGTAATATTTACTATTGCTAAAATAACAAGGGTTTTAGGCTATATAAGGATAATTCAAGAAAGAAAATTTGATTTAGTGCAGGAGGAAGTGGAGGGAGAATCCATCCTAGGAATAAAATGAAAATTGTGCATTGAGATTCAATTTAAAGAAAAACTTCCTCATTCAACCTCAACAGTTTAAAATTCAAATCCTACCAACCCATTTTCCTTAGAAAAACCTTAATTAAATCCTCATGATATGCGTGAATACTTGAATCATTGTGTGGGGATAAATAAATTCATAAATCTTATGGAAAAACTTGTGCAATCTTGGAATGAGAAAAACCTTTCTTGAAAATCATTGATGAGTTTTGAATGAAATATTTACAACAAGGTAGGTATAAGTGTAAATGAGAGGATAAAGGAAGTGGAAAAAAGGTATTGAGTGAAGAAAATGAAACCCAATTCACTAAGGAGTCATGGTAACTTAAAGAACATGGTGTTAAAAATAGAACTCACATTGGTTCGTATTTTATTTTTCTCCTTGGTAATATTTTGAAATTCACTTGTTCAAAGTCCAGTGTTTAAGTGTGGGGGATTTGTAAATATAACATTTTTATACATTTTATCCCACAATTTAATGATTTTAATCCCACCATTTTACTATCTTGAGGGTAATTATCATGTATTAATATTATTGGAATATTTTTATTTAATTATAAAAGTATCTCAAAACATGATTTTTAATTGTTTTATTTATATTTATAATTAATTAAATAAATCCTACATTTATTTTTTTGGTTTTAATGCCTTTTTATTTTGTTTAGAGGTTATTTTGAAGAGCTTCAATTAGATTTGGATTAATTCTAGGAAGTATGGAGTCATGGTTTCATGTATTAGGTTTGAGAAAATAGAAAATGACTAAGTGTAAATCTTTCCTCTTGATCTCAAGGCCTTCCCAACTAAACATAAGGATTTGGTACTGATTATAAAAATTTTCTCCTAAGCATAAGACTTTGATTGAGGGAGTATCGTGAAGATTTTATACTAATCATAAAGCTTCCCCAGACCATCGTAGGTGTAATGTACTGACCCAGCTTACCACTAAATCAGTAGCTAGACCGGTGGGTCACATGACCTCAAGCATGCCTCCCTAGACACCAAAGGCTTCTGACTAGCAGTGAGGGTCTAAATATGAAATAGTGGGGATATTATACCCTCATATCAGAGTGGTTCATTATAATAATAGAATATAAGAAACAAATAGTAGGAGTAATAGTAAATAATAATTAACAAAGAAACAAAGGACAATAATTACAAATTTAATAAAAATTTCCAATGCCGGTTTATACAATAGACGAATTCATGACATGGTAATGATACATTAAGGAATGTAGTAAATAATACATCATTCCTTTCAATATAGATCAAGAATAAATAAAAGACACCAAATCCCCAAGGGAGATCTCCACAAGCATCTTGATCTCTAACTCAATCCTTTGCTCCTAACTTCCAGTTACAAATAACACAAAATAAAAATCAATCATAGTCCCTAGTCCTACAAACAAGAAAGGTCTACTCGGGTACCCCAGTTCAATGGTGGCCTGAGTAGGGTGTGAGATATAAATCTCAGTAGGCCAACACCACCAGTGTCTAGCCCATACTAAGAAGTGAATAATAATTAAATAGTGTGTAGGTATAGAGAAGTAATAATGGAATTGAATAAATAAACAACAACCCATCCATGTTCCTAAGGGACTCCTACGACGATACCTGCTTCAGATCGTATCCAGAATAAGAGTTAAATAAGAATATATATATATATATAATTCATAAATAAACTTTTATCACATTTTCAATTATTCTTTATTCAATCATTTCTTAACTCCAGGGTTCCTGTGGACACCCATACCTCAATATTAACTTCTTATCATACCGAATCCTGGAGTGTTCCCTAGGTAATATCATATCAAGATACCTGATTTGACTCATGATGGAGTTTGAAGTGTTCAAAGATGATATGATATCTCAACACCTGTTTCAACTCATGTCAGAGTTCGAATTATACTCATGTGAGGCCATATCTTAGAGTACTCAGTTGCGTAGAACATCATGTCTAGCCATCCAAATATTAAAGTGTAAACATACATCTGGTGTAGAATGTCATTTATAACACCCATTTCTCATTTGTGATCACAAAATAACAAATCATAGTGTAGATTTCCATGTCTAACACCCAAGTCTCATTTGTGCACACACAGTCACAAACCATAGTGTAGATAACAATGTCTAACACTGAATTCCCATTTGTGCTCACACAGTCACAAATAATAGTGTAGATTTCCATGTCTACCATTGAAATATCATTTGTGCACACAAAATCACAAAGTAATAGAGAAAGAATGTCTTTTCAATCCCTCAATAAAAAATCATATATGTATATCATCACCATCCTAGAACATCATGTCTATCACCCAATCCATCACATCCATTAATTAATTCATAAATTAATTAATAAAAGACCATTAATTAATTCAACAATTAATTAATTAATCACATCACATTTAACCAATTCAGCAATTGATTAACCATTCACATAATTAAAATGTAATAATTAATCTACCAATTAATTAGTACTAATTTCCATTTCATCTTTAGATAATTAACATGTCAAGTAATTATCACAAATTTACAATTCTCAATATTAAATCACAACCAAATTTCCCCAATTCAAGCCTTGATAATCAATTAATTAATTAATTCCCAATTCACCAATTCCCAAAATCCCATAATTAATTCTAAAATTAATTATCTTTTACATTGGTTCCAAAGTCCCACAATTCCATAATGATCCATCATTAATTAATTATTTAAATTAATTAATTCTATTTGAAAATCCAATTGCTAAAAAAATCTAACAATTCTATATTGCATATACATAATCAAGAGCATCGAAATGAAAGGGATAAAAAACATCTCTTAACTATGAATACCACATTCCTTTAATTTAAAACAACTTACTCTAACTAGGTAACCATATGAAAACCAAATATCATCAAGCTAAGAAAACTTAACAGTATACCCACTACATTTTTATTTTGAAGGAAACACATCTCCATTGGAGGGTTCTTATTATAAAAACATGAATTTATCAAACCCAAATCCATTTATCTTATTTTAGCACTTAAGTCAATCTATGTAGTTCCATTAAACTAGGAAAATCATAAAAAAAACTTATTTAAAGAAGAAACTAAGACATTCTTAAATAAAGAGTCAAAGATAGGGACCCTACCTCAGAGGGGAACCAAGCCAGCCGCTTCGTCTCTTGACATTTTATAACTAGGAGATGCTACTACCCCCACTGATTATATGCAACTTCAAATACATATAAGTACACCTAGAACCTATGCACACATCTGTATGGCCATGAACATGTGCAAGGGGATCCTTACAAACATGCTTATATGAATACACTTGTCTCCACTCACCAACATATACATTTTTCATATATATACATGGGAACACCTAGCCCCATACATGTATATTCACCACCATGGATGATTATACATGCAACGGGGTAACCCACACACACACATAGACACATACACAGACACATAGACACACACACACACACTTACCTATGCACACATAGATGATTATCCTTAGACTCGTTGACTTGAAACCACAAGTTAGGGACAAACAAACTACACATTAAATAAAAGGAACCTTAAAACATATAAATACTACAATTTAGATGGTGAGAAACCAAGCATCAAGATTAAAAATTACCTTGAAATGATGAAGGTAGACCAAAACCACCCGAACCTCCTCGCCTTTGGTGGCGGTTTTCGGGGCTTGCTAGAACATGAATCGAGAGGCCATTTACACAACCCTAGAATAGAAGAAAACTGAGAAATTCATTAATCCTCAACCTAGGGTTTCAATCGAACTCTGTAGGGTGATGGAGAGGCCAAAATTCAACTGTAAATAGAGAGGAGGAGAAGGAAGGACTCTACCTTGGTGATTCAAAGAGATACTGTTGAGAAAACTGACCATAAATTGGAGATCGAAGGAGGTACCATGGCGGGGGGGGGGGGGGGTAGCACGTCGAAGGGGAGAGACCATAGGGGTTGGTGTACCACGAATGAGGGAGGGGTGAGGGAGAGATGAGTTAAGTGTTTTTTTCATTTTATTTTAAAGACAATAATAATAATAAACATATTATTATTATTATTGTTAAAACTTTTAATTTTAACTTTTATTTAATTAATTTTAATTTATTAAAAAAACACACATCACAGTGTCAACTCTTAGAAAAATTAAGTTCCGACACTCAGTTTTAATTTCGGCCCATTTAGTAATTTCCAGAAGTTCAAAAACACTCATAAAAATCACTTGGTCCAAAACACATGTTTCTATAATCTACCCAAGATAAAACTTCTCATCCACTAGAAGCCTTCAGGAACTACGAAAACATCACCCAACCTACCAAGGTTGTGAAGTCTCATTTGAATGAATGCGTTGCATTTCCAAACGCCAATCGCACCATTAACCATTTCACAATCCAAATGTGATTAATCCTTTAAAACTTGAGCCAAAGCTCAAAATCCAACCAAAATGTAGAAATAGCGCATAGCCAATACCGTGTAATTAGAGACATGATCTCTTCATCATCTCTTTAACCATCCACCCATTGGTGCTTTCCACCAATGGTCTTAGCATTTAATGGTCAATCCCAAACCACGACTCTCCCACCTTTTAAAATTCCTAAAAGGATACATCCTAATAATTCTAGTGACACTTCTCACATTATTTCTTCAACTAGGTGAACCTTATTACATTTGATTCCATTATAAAGACTTCATCAAAAGAAAGGTAAAATCATAACCGACCAACAACAACTGGCCGCACATGCTTTCCTCAAAGGACATCACCAATCCATAAACCACACTCTCCCTTAAACCAGTGATGTGCCTTTAAAATGATTCCATCACCAACCTTATACCATAAGAAAAAGGGAACAAACCAATCCATATCAGGCTAACCATGAATGAAGATTACTGACTTAGACGATTTATGAATCCTGAACAGAACTGAAAAAACCCTCCTCCCCAAGGCATTCATCAACTAACACAAGAACATACCCTAAATTCCTTACCCAAATTCTGCTGACATTACCAGGTCAAGGCATTTCTAGGATATTTTAAAACCATCATTCCGCAACACAAATAAATGCATAACCCAAAGAACCATGCATCTCGTGTATAACCCAGATAACAACCACTTATCAAACCAAATGACTTAAAAATTTAGCGTGGTGTAAGACTAATGCTATCTTAGTTTCTCCAAGATGAGGTCAAGATAGGGAACATGATCATCTCATTCTAAAGATCACACTAAGAGTAAGACCAGGTCACCAAAAAAATTAGTCAAACCACTACTGGTCGACTCTTTACAACAACCCGACTTCACCTTCTGGCATGTAATCAACTAAACCACGATGTTTATTCCACCTGAGGAAATAATGTTCTTTCAATCCTTACCACTAAAACTCTCGCTAGACTAATGAAGTTTATAAAGGGTTTCACATATTTCAAACTTCATCAAAGTCATGCTGATAAGCATGCACCAACACGTATAATAGAACTGATTTGATTCTCTCCACCTTATGAGTGTTCATGTTGTCGAAAGGAAATACTAGCTGATCTCAAGCACACTATTTTAGAAACACCTTAAATGAACGTGTGATGTTCCATGAAACACAATAACTGTTTCAAAACATCTAGTATGAAAGTCTAAATTTAAACCGACTGGCATGTAAAAACACCCTATTCCCAAAAATTCCTCCTGAGTAGTGGGACGAACTTACCTTAACTTCCCAGTCACTCTGTTCTAGAGTTTACCCGAGAACATCTTCAAAATCACAAATCTCAATGATTACCCGAACTCAATCAGTTCATTACATTGCAAAAAACTTGACGGGTAACACGTATGTCAACACATACAACCCTGAGTTCATAAAATAAAACATCACATCATCTCATAAAACCATTAACTCAGATGATGGAACACTGAGTCATCATCACCAAAGAAAAGAGAGGTTCAAACGACCTCCTAAACGCCTGACCATGCCTGAGGCATGTCTAACCTGTTGAACCAAGCAATCCTAAATATTTTTCCCACATCAAGAGTCGAGGTATAATGACCACCTATCCGAGCAAGGGTGTCTTTTTAAAACCCATAAGTCTTACTAGGGATAACAATACCCAAACGACACCAATGTCGAAAATCTCATAGTGGAAGCAAGGAATCTCAATCTCTAAGGGTGATACCTATCATGGGATATCCTCTTACGACACATACGCATCGACCCTATCCCTTGGTCATGAAAAATAGATTTCACTAGGCTCAAAAACCCCCTTTTAAACATTAAAAATTAATTGAAATCCGATTATTATCATGAAATTTAGCATCTAAATTTATTTTTAAAAGTTAAGGCGACCTACGAGGGTCTCATTGATCCAAACATGGTTCTCTAGAAAGAAAACCAATAGCAATTTTCTCAAATTATTAAAGTTCAAACACCCAAACGGGTCATCTCAAAATAAAAATTCCCCAACTGACCTACTTGGGTAAAATTGTACCTTTAGAATTTAACTAATTCATTTCAAGTTAAAACTAAATAGATTTCACGTTCGTAAACATCTCAAGGTACAAAATTACATTACATTTAATATGGGTTTCCATTTCCCAATTCATGAAGCATCCATACACTTCATGGATTGAAAATTATCTCCCATTAATCAAAACAAACTACATTTCAGAAATTAACATGCTCAAATTTAATAGTCCAGCCACCTGGGTGGCCATATACCAATCTATAAAGCAACCACACACTTTATAGTTTTTAATTTGGATCCCATTTAATCAAAAATTAATTCACTTTAGGATTACATTTTAGTATCCTTTTACCATGGTTCAAATACATGGGTTACCTTTTCCCATCTATAAGGTGCCCATACACCTTAAAACTAAAAACCAGGTTCTTTCGCAACCATAATAAATAGACTTATCCCATGAAACCATTTACATACAAACAAGATAGCATGTCACTATAAACATCTAACATGGAGCAACATGATGAAAAAAACATGCTATAACACATGAGCATGACACATAAGCAAGACAAGTAACATGGAATATTATCACCCAACATGTTAATTATCACTGAAACATGATACTATCTAAAGAGGAATGATAATAAATATAAGTCATGGAATACATTCAAGGAACACAATTCTAATCAACAGGAAAACTAAAATACAACTACATGGCATAAAACTATGCATGGTATGTGAATTCCTATGTGCCTAATATGACGCATTCTATGTCTCATCCTTATTGAATGAGGCCAAGGGTAAATTTACATAAATTCCATAAATTATAAGTTGTAGAATGTACAACAATCAATCTTGGTGAAATCATATCAATTTTAATAGTGAACAACATGAACAACAACCCCTCCCTGATTACTTAGTCATTTCCTGTATGTGGGGTGATTAGTCCCAAGCACGGCTATTAAACAAGCACCTACACATTTCTAGTCTCCTGTATACCATCCCAAAATAGTATTAAAGAGGAAAAATTTACCTTTGATACTACTTTTTAGCATCCCGATCTAGTTTACCAGTAAATCGATAGCTAAACTGGTGGGTCACATGACCTCAAGCGCACCACCCCATACACTAGAGGCTTTTGACTAGCAACAAGGGTATAAATAGGTGATAGTGGGGAGACTATACCCTTATATCAGAGTGTCACAATGGAATAATAGAATATAATCAATAGATAGTAGCGGAAGTAGTAAATAATAATTGACAAAGAAACTAAGGGAAATAATTAACAATTTAATAAATGTGCCCAATACCAGTTTATATAGTAGATGAATGCATGATATGGTAATGAAACATGATGGAAAGAAGTAAATAATACATCATTCATTTCAATACAGATCAAGAATAAAGAAAAGTCACCAAATCCCCAAGGCCAATCTCCATGAGCATCCTGAGTTCCAACTCAGTCCTTTGCTCCTAACATCCAGGTACAAACAACACAGTATAAGAAATCAATCATGGTCCACAGTCTTGCGAACAAGAAAGGTCTAATCAAGTACCCCATTGCAATGATGGCCCTGAGTAGGGTGTGAGATATAAAGCTCAGTAGGCTAGAACCACTGGTGTCTAGCCCAAACTAAGAAGTGAATAATAATTAAATAGTGTGTAGGTATATTGAAGTAATAACAGAATTGAATAAATAAACAATAACCTGTCTAGGTTCCTAAGGGACACCTCACAGTGATACCTGCTTCGGATCATAGCTAGAATAAGAGTATGAATAGGAACCACACTCAAAAATATATATATATATATATATATATAATGTATAAATAAAATGTTATCATATTTTCATTTATTATTTATTTAATCATTTCTTAACTCCAGGGTTCCCGTGGACACCCATACCACAATACTAACTTCTTCTCATATCAGAGCCTGAAGCGTTCCCTAGGTAATATAATATGTTGATACCTGCTTCGACTTGTGCCAAAGCTCGATGTATTCTAAGGTGATATGACATCTCGACACCTATTTCGAATCATGTTGGAGTTATAATTATACTCATGTGAGGATATATCTTGGAGTAATATATGGTTTAGAACATCATGTCTAGCCACCCAAATCTCAAAGTGTATACATAAATATAGTGTATAATGTCATGTCTAACACCCATTTCTCATTTTCGATCATAGAGTAATAAATCATAGTGTAGATCACCATGTCTAATACCCAAGTCTCATTTGTTCACACACAATCACAAACCATGGTGTAGATCTCCATGTCTAACACTCAATTCCCATTTGTTCTCCCACTGTAACAAATCAAAGTGTAGATCACCATGTCTAATACCGAAATCTCATTTGTTCACACATAGTCACAAACCAATAGAGCATGAACATCATGTCAAGACCTCTATCAACAATCCTGTGTGTATATCATCACCAAACTAGAACATCATGTTTAGAACCCAATCTATCACATCCATCAATTAATTCATAAATTAATTAATAAAATTCCATTAATTAGTTCAACAATTAATTAATTAATCACTTCACTTTTAACCAATTCAAAAATTGATTAACCATTCACATAATTATCATGTAATAATTAATCTACCAATTAATTATTAATAATTTCCAATTCATCTTTCAATAATTAACATGTCAAGTAATTATCCTAAATTCACAATTCTCAATATTCAATCACAACCACATTTCCCCAATTCAATCCTTGATAATAAATTCATCAATTAATTCCCAATCCATCAATTCCAAAAATCCCATAATTAATTATCTTGTTCATTGGTTCCAAAGTCCCACAATTCCATAATGATCCATCATTAATTCATTCTTCAAATTAATTAATTATATTTGGAAATCCAATTGCTAAAAAAATCTAGAAATTCTATATTGCATATACATAATCAAGATCATCGACATGAAAGGGAGAAAAAACATCTCTTAACTAATAAGAACACAGTCCTTTAATTTAAAACATCTTACTCTAACAAGAAAATCATAGGAAAACCACATATCATCAAGAAATGCAAACTTAACAGTCTACTCACTACATTTTTAGCTTCAAGGCAGTGCACCTCCGTTGGAGGGGTTTTATTATAAAAACATTACTTTATCAAACAATAAGAAATTTATCTTATTTAAGAATTTAAGTCAAGTTATATAGTTCCATTAAATTAGGAAACTCATAAAAAACTTATTTAAAGATGAAACTAAGGAATTCTTAAATAAAGAGTCAAAGATAGGGACCCTACCTCAGAGGGGAACCAAGCCAGCCCCTTTGAATCTTGACCCTTTCTAACTAGGCTCTACTGCTACCCCCACTAAGCATATGAATCTTCACATAAAAATAAGGACACCTAACCCCTAGGCACACATCCACGTGGACATGAACATGTGCAAGGGGATCCTTACATACATGTTTATATGCATACACTAGTCTTCACTCACCAACATATGTGTTTTTCATATAAATACATGGGAACACCTAGCCCTATACATGTATATTAACTACCATGTATGATTATACATGAAATAGGGGAGACCATATATATATATATGTATATACTTACCTATGCACACACAAGTGAGTCACCTTAGACTCGAAGACACGAAACTATAAGGCAGAGACCAATGCACTACACATTAAATACAAGGAACCTTAAAACATTCAAAGACCCTAATTTAGATGGTGAAAAACCAAGAAGAAATATTAAAATTTACCCCAAAATGATGCTAGCAGACCGAAACCACCAAAACAGCCTTGCCTTCAGCAGCAGTTTTCAGGAATTTCTCGAACATGACCCAAGAGGCCATTCACAAAACCCTAAAACAGAAGAAAACCAAGAAATTAATTAACCCTATACCTAGGGTTTCAACCGAACTCCATAGGACGATAGAGATGCCAAATTTTGGTTGGAAATAGAGTGGAGGAGAAGGAGGGACTCTACCTTGGTGATTCAAAGAGAAACTATAGAGAAAACTAGCCAAAAATTTGAGATCAGAGGAGGTTCCATGGAGGGGGGTAGCACGTCAAAGGAGAGAGCCCATGAGGGCTGGTGCGTCGTGAATGAGGGAGGGGTGAGGGAAGATGAGTTGAGAGTTTTTTTTTCATTTTTTTTGAAGAAAATAATAATAATAATAATAAACATATTATTATTATTATTATTAAAAAAATTCATTTCAACATTAATTTAATTAATTTTAATTTCTTAAAAAGAAACACACATTACAGTGTCAAATCCCAAAAAAAAATAAGTCCTGATGCTCAATTTTAATTTCACCCATTCAGTAATTTCCAAAATCTCAAAAAACCTCATAAAAATCACCCAGTCTAAAACATGAGTTTCTATAGTAGGACTTCATCATAAATATTTATAAAGAAAACCTAGATGGATAACATTTTATAAAGGAAGAAAAATTCATTAAGACTTTCATGAGATATCTTGGATGACATGTCATCATTCATGAAACCAACCAATTATTTCTATGTGGATTTAAATCATACATGAAATTATAATTAAGAAAATAAAATAGGATGCTATATATTTTTAGGAAGAAATAATCATGTGAATATTTGAATTCATGAAGGATAAGGAAAATTTCAAATGCACCAGGATCTCGAGGGTTTGACTAGTTGAGAAAGGAGGGAACCTTAGACCTTTTAAGCATTCATAATACCATGAGTGAGAGAGTTTTCTTGGGAGTCATCATGATGGAGTGGATACTGGAAATTTCACTCATGATATTTTTTTTGTTCTTATTTTATACTTTAGTTATAATAACTTTTCCTCCCACTTTCTTATTTTTTACCCTTTTAATGGGAAGGAAATATTATGAGTGATTGGGGAAGGGAATGAGGCTCTTTTTTAATGCTTTATTATTCATACCTATTTGAATAAAACTCATTCCTTGTAATTAATTTTAGTCTTAGTGAATGTTCAATGCTTTTAATGAAATTGTATTTTAGGATTTGAATTTTTTCACTATTACCACCCAAGTTGAGAGTTGATCATCTTCCTCTACCTAGTCCATCTTGTCTCAAAGGAGTAAGTTGTGTCAGGTGGTGAGTGCCTAAAAAAATTCTGACATGTGTATGGGAGAAGTGGGTAACTTCTCACATACCTAGGAACACCAAAACCTGATCAAGGATTGACTTTATAGGATGAGAGAGATTCATTGAATTTAATACACATAGGAATGTGGATTAGCTGAGTAGTGACACTGGTAAGATAGTACCTAATATATATCTTTAGATTAGGGTGTTTAGTAAATCTATTAAGGAACCCTAAAATTTTCAATTATCACGGAAATAATTTAATCCATTTTTAAGACTATGATAACATTTAAAAAGGAAATATAACCCTAAAATAATCTCTTTTCACATAATTTGTTTTCAAATCTATTATTTTAATTTCTTTTTTTTCAAAGTCACAATCCTGAATCAAAATACCTTAATTTTACTAATTAAATACGACAACTGGTTTTTGTGTTCACTCCTCACTAGGATAAAATCTAGTTCACCACTATAACTATATTTATATTAGGTATTAAATTTTATTTTTCATATCTCACAACAAAGTGAATCATTGGTAAAGTAAAAAACCTATGTTGTTGTTATTATTGTTGTTATTATTATTGTTTTTGTTGTTGTTGTTGTTGATATTATTATGAAATGTTATTGGGTGGATTTAGGCCCTAGAATATATACTGATGGGATGCCATGGATTACCTCCCAAGGATCCATAGAGGGTTTATGATGATGATATTCCTAATGATTCCTAGGATCTAGTCATTTTACCTTATGGTGTTTAGATAGATGCCTAATGATTCCTAGGATCTAACTTTATACCTTATGATGGTAGGAGAGATGACTAGTGTTTCCTAAGATTTGGTCATTGTAATTTATGATGATAAGAGAGATTCCTAATGATTCATAGGACCTAGAGTTGTATTTGATGATGTGGGAGATATTCCTAGTGAATCCTAGTATCTGGCATTATACCTGATAGTGTTTCAAGAGATTCCTAGTGATTTATAAGATCTAGATATTTTATGTAATTTTTTTTTGAGATTTCTAAAACACCCAAAATTTGGTGATGACTGGAAATGATAATTAGGTGCGTTGAATAATTTATAATATTTGGTATTGATACCTTATATAGGAATTTCCATGAGATCTTTGGGTAGGAATAATATTCCCCTGAGGATTTATGTCATGCTCATAGACATCCATCACTAGAAAAAGTAGTTATAACCGATCTTAGATGTCATGTTAGAACCCAAGGTTGATGATGGTTATTTTATTTACACATCCATAGTTGTTTATTTATTTACTTTGAGAAAATAACATGTGTATACCATAAATTTATTGGTTATGTTTGGGACCCCTTTGGTGGTTCCATACTAATTTTTACTCACACCCCACTTGGGAAACCATGGGAGTTAGGTACCTGAGAATATTTCACTATTTTCAGGTTCAGGTAGGGAAGAGGGCCAATATAGCATCATTAAGTGTGAGAGATCTGATGAGATTAGAGATTGGGATGAGATGAGTCTTGGGGGTGGTAGTAGAACCTCATTTTATTTTTGTTATTTTATTTATCTTGAATTTATTATCAACCCAGTGGGTAATCATTTATTTTATTATGGCATGACCGTGGGTTTGAATATCTATATACTTCCACATTCATTATTATCATTGGATACATTTTATAGATTATATGTACTCTGATTATTTATTATAGATATTGTTTTGTTATTTCCATTATGTTTTTCACTTTGATATGAGGTTATAGTCTCACCCCATGGTAACACCCTAGACCCTCATTACTGGTTGGAAGCCATTGACATACAAGGAGGTGTTCCTGAGGTCATGTGGTGCTGCCATTCTAGGCACCAGTTGAGTGGTTTGGGGTGGTGGGAACATCACAAAGTGGTATCATAGAATATTATTTTGACATTATATTTTGGGAGATATTAGAAAAGAAATATATGAATGTATCATATCTTGTGATAGATGTAAAAATGGTGAATTGTAAACACCATTCTTGATATAAAGTCTAGGTTAACATGGATTTGGGATTTCTATTCTTGGTTTTTCTTTTATAATTTTATGATTTCTCCTATATTGATGCACTTGGGGTTTTTTGGATGTATGATTTATGGGTTTTTGGATCTTTTCTTGTTGGAAAGAGGATTGTGTACATGTATCATTCTTGACAAGTATGATACACACGAAATTCACATCCTTTTATAAGATTGATATGTCACTGAAGATGAGGGTTAAATGTTTAAAGTTTCAACAAAAACTTATATGAAATTTTCCCATATTACTTGTTGGTAACATTATACTTATCTAAACCACAATATATTTCATTTTAATGATAGGTCATGTGGATTATATGGAGGGATTCTCCCCAATAATGACTTTGTAGTCCCTCTTGTAAGGGATGTACAATGACCCTTAGTTGGTCGGTTCAGGCATTGAATGAATTCATGATGAAATCTTTGTGGGTGATTGAAAAATTAGTTTGGTTAAATAAAGTATAAAAAAAACCAATATAGTGTTTTCCCATATATATTCTTGGTGTCATTATACTTAACTGAATCATATAACTATGGCTTAATCGACACAAATGATCATGGGTTAGTGCCATTATATATATATATATATCTATGTGTGTATGTGTTGTTAGATGAGACCATGATACTTTAGGTGGTAGTATCATATGCAAATTCCTAGTGAGGATAGATGCCCTAGTATGTTATGCTTGATAAAAATGTGTATATTTGAGAATCCTAGTGTGGGCATTTTGGAATGTGAGTTTACATGTTCAGTGTTACGTTAATTTCAAAATATCAAAAATATTAAATTAATTAAAAAAAAACAATTCACAAAATCTTAGGGTGTTACATTCTACCCCCCTTAAAATGAATTTCACCATCAAAATTCATTTGGGTTATCAAAGGTTTGATACTTGAAAGTTTCTTTCATAGAAACCCACTTCGTAAAAATGAATTCTAAAAATTCCTTTTAAAATGGAAAAGCTTGAAAATAACAGTTACCCAAAATAAATCATAACTAGTTCTCTATGTAGGAGAACATATGTGAAGATTTGGGAATGTTGAAAAAGAATAAATAATCATAGATATTGATAAAGATCAGTAATCACAAGAAATTGGGTGATCCAAAGAAAGTTAACAATCAAAAAAACATAAACTAAAGAAGCATGAAATAGGTCATTTATATCATAAAAAATGATGATAACAAGAAAACCTTTTACATCACGATCCCTTTTCCCAATGTTGAAAATTTTTCATGAGAAGATATACTACTTGATTTCAACACAATCCAACCCTTTTTTTGTATCTTATTAATTTATAATTTATCTCTTATTCCCAAAAAAGAAGTTGAATTTATCACTCCTAAACCATTAGCAGATCATCAGAACCATAAATATCATGACAGTCCATTCCATATGTCTTTATAACAAAAAAAAGGTTAAAAAAAAGTTATCAAATATGCATAAGTCCACCTATAATGAGATAATACTTTAATCCAAAAAACATCATCCAAATTTTAACTCATACTTTCCAAAAATGGATAACCTTAAAATTCTTTTGAAAGTTGAAAATAAAAATCTTTAGAAAGAGGTGAACTAAATCATCTTAACATTTATCTACCATATCTTATAAGGCAGTTCCTAGTTTTCACATTCCAAACATATGAATACCTTAATCATGTATTCTCTTGAAACACGACAATAACCTAAATTACCATACATTCTTGTTTAAAACATGGATATTTTTTTATTCCATGGTTTATTGGATATATTACTTAAGTCCAAAAAGTTGTAAACTTCATCCATGATAGCATAACCCACTTGTCAACAAATCCTTAATCAGTCCAAAGGAAATCTATACCATCCAATTTACTTATTCATATCCAATATATCTTTATCCAAACATCCTTATCTTAACATAAGGAATATATTAAGGGTTATATTTCACTTAATCAAAATGTCACCATCACTTATCTAGTTCCATTAGAACTATCCAATATATTCATGTAAATACCCAGTGAAAAACATAAACTGAACAATCCTTGTATATTTAACCATCCATATAACATAATTATTAAATCCAAATAAATTAAAACTTAAATTATTCAGCTTCATAGTTAATCCATAATAATTCTACCTCATTATATTCTTAATACCTTTTTTACTTTCACATTTCATCTGTAGTCTCATCATCATTAGTAATATAACCATTAATCGTACCATATTTCTGATTCTCTTTAGAAGATTTCCACTTAGGAAATTGATTTTCATAATGAACATTCATTCCACACATAAATAAATTAACCTTTAATGATGTCTTAGGGAGGCCAATATTCCTATCCATTCAGTTAATTGAACCATCATTTTTACATTATAATTACTTGATTTGTGTCCTTATTTTACAAACTCAAAACATCTTCTTGTTCCTCTAAGAAATTCTCTTAGGTAATTCTTTCCACATTATTGACACAAGGGAAACTAAATCTTCTTTCTCCCATGGTCTCCATTACCCAAAATCTCATCAAAATCCTTCATTCTATTCTTTGGTGAGTCTAAGAGTTAGTTAAGGTACATGTTGTTAATAATGTTATGTGAAAACAAATTAGGCATGATCACAACATTATTCACTCCATTGATCATCCTATTTGACTTCTCATCAACAAAATTTCCATCACATTCAACATTAATCCAATTTTTTGGTTCCTTCCATTGACTATAACCATAAAGAAATTAGTAATAAATGATTATCATAGCGAGGAACCACATAATAATGAAAAACAACTTATATGATGTCAAAATTATGACACCTTCTGTATTTAATGACACCTTAGGTTTATCCTAGGTTATTCATATCCAAATTACATTTAAATCCTTCATGATGGTTCATAAAGAGTTTTTTAATTTCAAAATAATATCGACTGGGAGTGTCAAAACAGGTGTGCAGTAAGGCTTGCTGTCTTGTAGTAGGTTATGATTGAGTCAGCCCTGATGAACCTTGTTGGAGTTGATACCCCTAGGTACATCTGTTCTAGAGACACATCCACTTATAGTATCTGTATAGGTATGTATTTCTAGGAAACCAATCTCTCCATTATTTAAAAAAATTCCAAGGCATTTTTCTATATATTTTCTCATCCTTAAACTTATCTTTAGAGACATCCCTATAAATATACTTAGAAATATTCCTAGGCATTTCACTAAAGTTTTCTCATCTTACTTTACAAAGGTTGAATAAACCTTCTCTCAGATACAAACTATAAAAACCAAATCTTTTCCTATGAGGATATTATGTCCTTTTTTCAAAATACTTAATAAATTACACCATCACATGACCAAAGACCGTATTAGTTTAGTCCCTTTGGAAACTTGAAAAAAATTCGTTTATTATGGTGGAAGATCTTCAATGTTTCTCAAAAATATTATTCTCTTTATTAATCCCACTTAAAACCTTTCCTTATAATATGAGGAAAGGAAACATAAAAAGGGGTGGGCTCAGATGCTCAGTAAGGGTAAACAAAAGGGATACATAAGCCTAACATGAGAATAAGTGTATGATAATATGATCAAAATAGTATAAGATCATGCCATACATATCAAATATCATAATCATGAGACATGGCATAAGGATATTGGCAGTTCATAATACATGAATCATAAATAAATAAAGAACATGAGACATGAAAGAATAACAGAGGAATAAAACTTAGAACTGTGGCAGACACATAATATATAATAATTATTTCCTTAGTAGTCTAGGAATCACTTCCAAGTCCATATTGGTAGTATGGATTCACTTCCCATACTATCTTGGTAGTCATGGTTCACTCCCATGGCCATCTTACTAGTATGAGTTCACTCCACATACCATCTTGTTAGTCATGGTTTACTCCCATAGCCATCTTAGTAGTCAAGGATCATTCTCAATACTATCTTAGTATATATCATGAGATATAAATATTTACCCAATACAACATAGGGAGATATAGGTCCCACCCATCTCATAATGAAATCTTACATACATGTACTATAAGATCAGAAACAATTATATCATAACTCATGAAATGAAATGGGTATCATAAACATGTAATCATATCATAACCTTTAGAAGAGATACATGTTACATGATAATTTTATCAAAAGCATAAAATATTTTTTTTTCATAAACATCATTCAGAACATAAAAAATTCAGATAGAGAATATGAATGGTATTATTGAACTATAACAAAGTATTCCATCTTAGATGGTGAAGGATTTTTAAAGTTTACTTGGAACATGAATTTTACTTAAAAATAATTTTTTTAAACATAAATAATTTTCAAAGCACTTTTCTTTTAATCCACTTTGAAAATATATAAATGAATCATGAAAAATCTTTTAAAAAAGTTCTTGAGGAAAATATCCTTTCTTCGTTGAAATCGTTTTCTTTTTTTCAAATGCCGCACAATTTTAAAAGAAAACTTTTTATTTGAAAATAAAATTGTAATATTTTAAATTATTATTCAAGTTAAAAAGGATTTATTAAATATTAAAAATCCATTCATGACAAATAAGTTAAAAGATAGATTCTTCTCATACTTTTTCTAGAAGAGTTAAAAAGTACCTCGTTAAGAAAATGAAAAAATATTCCTTTAAAACAATTTAATAAAAATTCATAAATGGGTAAAAATTAATTTAAAACAATTTTATAATAATAGTAAACATATTTTGGAAAATATTTTAAAGAAGTATGGATATTGAAGATAAATATCTCCCAGTAGATACACCAAATCAATCCTGAGAATAATGAGATTGTGGAAATAACCCATATAACTTTATAACAAGTTGAATTGTATGGACCATGAAAGAAATAAATTTATATGGATATGAAAATACCATAATATTATTTTTAGTACTCATAAAATATATTCATGGGTAGTATATACACCACATAAGTAGTGTATGTGGCATGTGTCTCACAAAAGTAAAGTTGAGATAAAAATCGTTTACCTTATGTCTGATTCCATCCGTACGCATCTAAAACTCATGTATAGTGGTTTTAGACATATTATTAACTTATAATATAATAATAATAATAATATTTATTATATCATATTTGATTCATTTATAACTTTATATTACCCTTTTATTAACAATTCCATGTTAAAACAACATTTCGGTTAATAACCGCTTTGTTTATCATACGTGTTTTGAATTTTTATTCTTGATCATATTACTTAGATCATGATTTGATTAACTATATAATGTAAAACATGGTTTATATATCACATATATTTAGTATATAAATATATATAAAATATAGATTTATGAAATGGAATACACCATTCATGGAAATGGTAAGTCGTAAGTACGCATGAATGCTGTTTCTGTTTTCTTATCATACAAAATGGAAGAAGGTAAATGAAATATATGTATATATATATTTTTTATATTAGAATTATTATGTCATATATTTCATATATTTTTAAAAAATATTTTTATAATCATTCTTGAAATGGTTAGTGCAGAAGATGCATCTCATCATGTTGTGGAGACAGTAGACCGTACATACACACGAGCGATGATATCGTTTTCATAATGGTAAAAGGGTGAGGAATTAGATGGTATATTAATTGCAAATAATAGATATAATTTCATATTTTTTATTTATATCCATTATATCCATCATTATACCCATCCAAATAAAGTAGTGATGAAAAACAGATTACTCCATGACGTTGAGATGATAAGTCGTACATACGCACGCATGATACTTTCATTTTTCGTAGGATGAATATAAGATGGAATATATTTGTTCTATAATAATAATAACATATCATCGTATTTCTTGATATTTTATTTATTATATTATAATTTAATCAACACATGCATATGAAGTAGAAGAAGAAGCAATTTTGAAAGAGTCGGTAAGGAGATTACCACTTCTTCTACGATCTCTCTCTAGATATCCTCTTAGAGACACTTGAGTTGGTATTTTGAGAAGAACATAACCTATATAATGTTACTAAGGAAGTTTATAATGTAAATGATCTGGATATTTATGTTCTTTAAGGTTCAATGTGTTGTGAGGAAGTGAGGGAGGGGGTTTCTTTTTATAAGAGAGGGGAGGGGCACTCTTGGAAACTCAAAAAATATTAAATTAATATAAATTAATTTTTGATTTCAAATTGATCCTAAGTGAGTTATTTAAAAGATAAAATGGGGATGGGTATAAATCATTTCAACCAATCATTTTAGACATTTTTCGGTTATAATGTTAACCCTGTATTTTGGATTTAACCCTTAGTTAACCCCTTTAACTTTTACCTTGACAACTTCTCTTTTTACACTTTAGGGTTAATATAGTTACTATAAAATGTAAAAAGAACCCCAAGAGGAAAATTGATGAAAATTTTAACCTTATTATATTTATTTGGATGAATTTTATATCATTTAATAAAAAATTATTTATTTTAAATTACCATTTATTCTAATTTTGATTGTATTCATTATTTGTATTTTTAAAAATATACTAAAAAATGATAACTTAGAACAAAAAATTATAATATATCACTTACATATAAAATTTATATATAAAATTCATGTATTTCATTGATTACATTAAATTATATTTATTTTAGTATTTTTAATATCATTTATTTCATATTTCCATTAACTAATCAATTACCACATCATTATTATGTAATCCTTTAATTAAATTATCTATTCTCTAAAAATTAATTTTTTTATCATTATGAAGATAAATTTATTATATTTAAAATTAATATTTATAGTTTAATTTATCTTTTGTATAGCCTTATATTAAAAATGATTTACTTATTAAAAATATGAGTATGAAATTTTTAACTTATCTTTTAATAAAATATAATAAATGTAATATTCTTAACCAAGTAGCTTAAAAAGGTTATAATTTTAGTTTAAGGTTGAATTTGGTCAAAATCCAATTACCCAATGAAATTAGGACAAGTTTTTGGGTAATTTTATAATCTTATAATATTTTTTTATCCATAATTACCTGATTTATCTTTAACCATGGTAAAAAATACTAATGTTACTATTCATAAAAAATTAAGTTGATCCCATTAGAATATAAATATAATAATTATTAAAATAATATAGGTATATTTTTAAAAATTCAATTCATAAAGGTGATAAAATTAAGTTTAACGCTAATCCCACAGGCGTGGCGAGAAAGCGGGTAAAAAGAACGTTCAAAAGTTCTATATTTTTTATATCTAATTTTAATATAAAAATGATTCCAATGAAATAAATTGGATTAATATTTTTATAATTGATATATTATGATGTTAAAAATCTATTTAAATTATAATAATTATTTAAATGAAAAAGGCATTTTTTATCTACAATGCAATATTTTTCACTATTCATCCAAAAATGAATCTTTTCAGAAAAACACAAAAAATTAACCCTAAGTTAATTTTGACATTAAAAAATAAAAAATTATGTTTATTTAATTAAATTAAATTTATAAGAGTGTCTAAAATTATTTTATTGTTGTTCCTAGAAGGAAATAAAAAACAATTCCTTTAAGAAAATAGAATTTCCAAATATATAATGACTTTACGAAAGATTATACATTTTATTATAAATATGTTTTATTTATATGAAAAAATTATAAATAACAATTGAAAATTAGTTATTACTATTCATATTACTATGTTTAATGGCTAGGTTATAACTATCTCATTTAAATAATTATAATAACAATGTGTTGTTTCATAGAGATTCAGTGTTGTGTGTAACGCAAGCCAAGATAGTGTTGTGTGTTGTATAGTCTTAACTTGGTGATTAATATAACATAATTAAAACTTATTACTTTTATATAATAAACAAATCCATATTTAGTGTTACGTGAAGTGAAAAATATCAAAACTATTAAATTAATTAAAAATAATAATCCAAAAAATCTCAGAGTGTTACATTATACCCCTATTAAAATGAATTTCACCATTAAAATTCATTTGGGTTATAAAAGGTTTAATATTTTTAAGTTTATTTCATAGAAACCCACGTTGTAAAAATGAATTCTAAAACTTCCTTTTAAAAAGGAAAAGTTGGAAAATAACAGTTACCCAAAGTAAATCATAACTAAGTCTCTATATATGAGAACATAGGTGAAGATTTGGGCGTAGAGGAAAATCATAAATAATCATAGGGATTGATAAAGATCACTAATCACAAGAAAGTGGGTGATCTAAAGAAAGTTAAAAATCATAAACCATAAACTAAAGAATCATGAAAGAGGTCATTGATATTATAAAAAATTATGATAACAGGAAAACCTTTTACATCATGTCCCCTTTTCCTAATGTTGAATACTTTTTTTTAATAATATATACTCACTTGATTTCAGAACAATATCCCCCCTTTTGTACCTTTATTAATTTCCACTTCATCTATTATTCAAATAAATGAAGTTAAATTTATTACTCTTTCAGTTTTAGTAGATCATGAGATCCATAAATAGAATGACAGGTTCTTCCATCTGTATTTATAACAACAAAAAATAATAGCACAAGTTATCAAATATGCATAAGTCCACATATAGTGAGATAATAATTTAATTGAAAAAACTTCATTCAAAGTTTATCTTATACTTTACTTAAATGGATAACCTTACACTAATTCCAAAAGTTGAAAATAAAAAACATTATAAAGAGGTGAACTAAATTGAATTAAAATTTACCTCCCATATCTCATAAGGCAGTTCTTGGTTGTCACATTCCAAACATGTGAATACCTTAATCATGTATTCTCTTAAAAAATGTTAATAACCTGAATTACCGTACATATTTATTGAAAACATGGATGTTTCTGTATTTTGAGGTTTATTTGATATATTCTTTAATTCCAAAAAGTTATAAACTTCATCCATTATCACACAACCCACTTTTAAACAAATCCTTAATAAGTCCCAAGGAAATCAGTACTATCAAATTTACTTATTCATATCCAACATATCTTAATCAAATCATCATTATCTTAACATAAGGAACATATTAAGGGTTATCTTTCCCTTAATAAAAATGTCACCATCACTTATCTATTCCATAGGAACCTTTCAATATATTCATATAAATCCCCAACAAAAACATAAACTGAACAATCCTTGTATATTTCACCATTCATATAACATAATTATTAAATACAAATACATTACAACTCCTATTATTCCACTTCATCATTAATCCATAAGAATCCTACCTTATCCTATTACTTAATATCTTTTTTTCCTTTCAAATTTCATCTGTAGTATCATCATCATCAGAAATATAACCATTAATCATACCACCTTTCTAATTCTCTTATAGAGATTTCCACTTAGGAAATCAATTTTCATAATGACCATTCATTCCAAACATAAAGAATTTAACCTTTAATGATGTATTTTTAGGTTCCGAGTGTAGTGGAAGCGTGAGAGGGATGATACCCAACATTAATTTTTTCCATATTCAATGAATAATACAAGATCAATACAATGATGAACACCAACATCCATGGAATTAAATTAAGGATTTAGAAAAAGGAATAGAAACATGGAACCAAGAGATATGATCAACATATTTTGTTTATAATTAATTTAATTAAATTAAGAATTACCTATAAGGTGATTCTTTCTTAATTGATGTGTTTGACCATAGATCTACAGGTGCAACAACATTTCATTGTAGAAATCAAGAGTAGATCTCCCCTAGAGGTGATCCACATGTTCCATGCATATTTGGACACCGCTGAAGGAGTCTTCGGGTGAGAGTATAGAATATCCTTGAACTTTTTATATCCACCTTTGATCACTTGTAGAATTGATTCCAAAGCGTTCTCCTTAATTTGGTGGAGGAGGATCACTATCATTCTTTAGAACATTCTTGGAGAATAAATAACTCTCTATGCTTGAGATATTTTTTCCAATTCATTGTGAACTCACCAATAATCATCACTTGGGTAGTTCTTGGCTAATAATAGAATAATATAATTGGGAATTTAATTCACTAGGGTAATAATAATTAATTTACACAGGTGCCTTAATTATTTTATTAATCCTAGAGAAACCCCCATGTCAAATTACAACAAGAACATTATTATTTCCTTACATGTTCTAAAATTTAGAGTTATAATCAAATATTATTTAATAAAATAATATTAAATATTATTATTTCTCACCGGACCCTTAACTTGGTCTACCAATCCTCCAACACATTTTTTGAACCTTGAATAATGACTATTTATTTATTAAATAAATATCACTACATTATTCACCAATAAATATATAAATATTATATTCACTAAATATGAAATAAATATTTATTAATTATTCTAACCACATTATATTCTCTCAAATAACTATTGTTGAAATAAATGCGATCATACATCTATGAATAATTATTAAACCACAACTAAGAATAATCTTTATTCAACTTGTTAAATAATAAAATAATATATTATTTAACCGAGATATGGATACACTTGTGTGACCCTCTAGGCCTCTTTCTCAGTGGCATTAAGTGGACTAGCCTAGATTCCAAGGTTAGCGGCTAGAAACATGCCAAGGAACCCATAGAGAAATAAGTTAATACCGAAAATACATGTCACCTCATACAAATTCTTATTATGTAATATAATCTCTTTGTCTCGATATCTCCAATCAAGCAGGTTTCATGCAAGTTTCATCAACCCATGTGCTCGATTTATCATTATTTGACTTCTCAGAAATTGAACTTGCCTATAGAAAACCATTTTCATGGATTTATTTAGGATATATAATTTCTATAAAAGGGACTGAGATATCAAATTTATTTATGGAATAGAATACAAAAATCCTTTCTCACATTATTCATTAAGGCAGTATTACTTGTCACACAACCAATATATCCTACTTCATCATGAAAATATGTCATCACAGTTTTTTCCAATAAATATAAGTGCCCGATTCATAATACCCATTAATAATAATCTTAAAGTATAAGGACCAATACACACATTTGTAGATAAGATCATCCAATTACACTTATAAATGGGTATTTCCTACTGGATGGTCGCATTCTCATAATATCCTCCTGGACATTACCAAGGGAATACTCTATGATAAGGTTCCTCAAATTCCTATGAGTCTCCACCCCTGATAGTATGTATCATTTATGTCCATTCAAATGATATCTTCTGACTATAGAACATATGTTCAAGAATAGTGTCATGGAACTTCCTGGTTCTCATCGTAATAGGGATCTGTTATGACCTTTTAGTGTGACAACTACTCTTAGGAAATTATCATATACAATGTCATGCATAAGAACAATAATTATGTGATAAGAAGTTTATTAATTTTCATCCAATGAATATATGTTTATCATAAATTACAAAGAAGTTGATTTTAGGGAACCAACTCCAACAAACCCCCACTTGCACTAGAGAAAAATGCTAACAATATTTAGTTCTCTAGTTCTCACATGATATTCATGCTTCTACTGAGATAAGACTTTAGTCAAGGGTTCCACTATGTTCTCTTCCTTGGATACTCTGTTCATTGCAACTTCACCCCTTTGATATAAATCTCTTAAGAGGTGATACTTCCAGAGTATGTGATTTTTCCGTTGTTGTGACCTTGGCTATTTAGCAACAGCCACTACTATAGTATTATAAAAATACAATATGATAGGGTCTTTATTGGTAGGTATCACATCAAGATCTTGGGAAATGTTCTGAATCTAAAAGGCTTCCTTGGATGCATTATAATCCTCTATATACTCATAATATACTATAGAATCAATGAAAACTGACTACTTTGAACTCTTACAGCTCATAGATACTCCATTTAGATAGAAAACATATCCTAATTGTGACTTAAAATCATTTTGATCTGTCTAAAAACAAGCATCAACATACCCTCTGATGAAAATCTCCTCATCTCCTCCATACACTAGGAACATATCCTTAGTTCTTCTCAGATACTTAAGTATAGTCTTAACAATAGTCCAATGATGTTATCCTAGATATTCTTGATATCTAACTACCATTATCTGTTCATAGGCAACATCAAGTCTAGTACATAACATGGAATACATGATAGATCCTATTAATTAAGCGCATAGGATCTTACTCATTATATCTTTCTCCTGTTGTGTTTGGGGATACATTTTATTAGAAAGATATAAAATATGAGACACTGGAACCAATACCCTCTTGGATAATTCTATACTAAATATATTTAGTAACTAGTCAATATATGTACTTTGACTTAGTCCAAGAAACCTCTTTGATCTATCACAAATGATCTTGATCCCTAGAATGTAGGTTGATTCACCTAAGACCTTCATGGAGAAGCACTTGTTCAACCAGTATTTAACTAACTATAAGGAAGGTATGTCATTTCCAATATGTAATATGTCATCAACATATACTAATAGGATAACGAATACATTCCCATTAAACCTTTTGTAATCACATGTATCACATTCATTCTCAATGAAACAAAATTCCCTTATGGATTCATTGAATTGAATATTCCATGACTTGGATGCTTTCTTTAATCCATAAACAGACCTATATAACTTTAAAACGCTTTTGGAATCACCTAGTGTCAAAAACCCTTATGGTTGTTTCATATATAAATATTTTTTAAGGTTCCCGTTAAGAAGTGAAGTTTTGACATCAATCTACCAAATCTCATAGTCATGGTAAACTTCCATGTAAAATATTATTTTAATGGATTTAAACATGGAAAGTGGTGAAAAGGTTTCATCATATTCAATTCCTTGACACTTATTAAACCCTTTATCCACTAGACATACTTTATAGGTACTTACTTTACCTTCTATGTCAAGTTTCCTCTTGAATACCCATTTACATCCAATTGGATTTACATAAACTAGCGCATCAACGAGAACCCAAAATTGGTTTTGATACATGGAATCCATCTTAGAATTCATAGCTTCTAGACATCTTGTATCTTTTGTTCTCTCTAATACCTCATTATAGGATATAGGTTCATCATTTTCCAACAATAATGAGTCACTATCCTCAGTGACTAGAAAACCATATCTCTATAGTTCCCTTACCTCACTTGAGATTCTACGTAGTACTTGTGTTTCAAGAACTAATTATTCCATAAGGACCTGTGGAACTTGTTCTTGTACCAACTTCTATGCATCTTGAGCATCAAATTTATTGAATTCAATCTTTCCCCCTATCCTTTTTGAGGATGTGCTCCCTCTCAAGAAATATGACTTGTATGTCAATATTTAATTTCTTGTCTGATGGGTTGTATTGGTAGTATCCCTTTGTTTCCTTAGGATAACCTATAAAGAAACACCTCATTCCCCGAGGTGCTATTTTGTTACCTGATAAAGCCTTAAGAAAATCCTCACATCACTATACATGTGTATGCAACAAAATGCGTTTCTTTCCACTCCATAACTCAAAGGTAATTCCATTTTCCTCCTTATTTGGTACTATATTTAATGTGTATACCACAGTTTATAATGAATATCCCCAAAAGGATAATGAAAGATCTATATGACTCATCATTGACCTTACCATATCTAATAAGGTACGATTCCTCCTTTCACTAACACCATTCCACTATGGTGTATAAGGTGAAGTGAGTTGAGATAGACTCCCAAACTCCCATAAAAAGTCAATAAACTCTTGGTTAAGATATTCTACACCTCGATCCAATCGGAGCTTATTTATCTTATTACCAAGATGATTCTCTACTTAATTCTTGATTTCCTTTAATTTCTCAAAGGATTCAGACTTATACCTTATCAAGTAAATATAGCCATATCTTCTCAAGTCATCAGTAAAATTTATGGAGTAAGAATATCCACCTCTAGCTTCTATTAGAAATTAACCACAAACATTAGTGTGTAATAATACTAGAATATTTGTAGTCTTTTTACCCTATCCATGAAATGGTGGTTTGGTCATTTTCCCTTGTAAAAAATCATAACATCTATCAAGTGGTTTTAGATCAGAAGAGTCTAAATAACTATCTTGACAGAGTTTTGTCAAACACTTCTCATTTACATAGCCAAGATGGTGATGCCACAACTGGGTGTTATATGAGTCATGTGAAATTGATTCATTATCAATTTACAAAATTTTATTTTCATAATTTAATACATACAGATCATTATTTTAATGCACTATAACATAACATATGTTGTCCTTATAAAATAAAAACAATTTATTTCTGAACATGAAAATAAAACCATCTGTATCTAAACTTGATACATAAATTATGTTTTTGGTAACACTAGGTATATAATAATATCCATGTAAAATCAAGATCATTCCCATTGGTAATGTGAGGCGGTAGCCACCAATGACAAGAGCATCCATCCTCGCACCATTGGTAGCTTGTAGATCCATATCTCCTATGGCATTTTTTTGGAATCTACTTGGTTCTTGTATTTGAATATATATTTGATCACCATAATCTATATCTAATACCCAATGTGTATAAATGGAATTATTTCACTTGATAATGAATGCAACTTTGGACTCTGCTTGCCTCTGGGTGTAGTTCCTCTTCCAGTGGCCAAACTTTCCATATGCAAAGCATACCGCCTCCTTTTCCTTGCCCTACCTTTGGATCTTATTCTTGGTTAGTCAATTATCAGGATATTTAGACTATTTATAACTCTTAGGCCCCTTTTCCTTGTCCTTCATCTTCCTATTCACCATAATTACTATGGGTTTTTTCATGCCCCATGTCCTTATCCGCTTGGAAAATTAAATTAAGAAGTTCCGATAGAATCTTCTCATTATTTCTCATATTATAATTCAAAATAAAACTAGAGAAGGTCTTGGGAAGTAATGATAGTATGATATCTGTACGCAAATCATCTGTGAATTTAATCCCTAAGATGTCCAAATGATCAATGTAGCTAATAAGCTTATCTACATGTGGACCAACTAGCATTGACTCTCCAAGCTTAGTGGTGAACAAAATATTGAAGATCTCATAACTCTCTTACCTCTCATTCTCTTGATATATATCCCAAAGGTGAGACATAATACTATAAGAATCCAGTCCCTCATATTGCTTCAAGAGCTCATTGGTCATAGATGATAGCATGAGGCACTGAATATCCATAGAATCATTTATATATTTCTCAAACATAGATAGATCCTCTTCACTTGCCTCATTTGCTAGAGCAATTGGTAAAGTTTCTTCTAGAACATATAATTTTCTTTCATCGAAAATGATGACCTAAAGGCACCTTTTCCACTTCTGTAAATTAGTGCTGGTGAGAATGATTTCTTTATCAAGTATGGATCACAATGATATGTTTTATTTCATTTTTAATTCCTTTTCTACAAATAATATGAATAAATTTTTAGTACTTTATCTAATAAAATTAAGACAAATAAATAAATAAATATTCATTAGTATCCCACTATTTTATCAAAACCCAATATACCTCACCATTGTATTTGAAATATCCTATTGGTTAGACATTTTAGCGGTAAGAATCCATATTTCCCTTCTCATTACACAACTTTGGATGGTCAAGAAATTTGAAAGGTTTTAGGTAGGCATTCCAAATGCCAATTGCATTAACTCACAGCTCCTTGATCTATTGAGTGGAGACCCCAGTCTTGAAATCCTTAATTTTGTATTTCCTTAACCTTTGCCTCTTAGTTACACTAATTCCTACTTTGGCAGTCAACCCTTGATGTAAACTAAGTTAAGTAAACCCAAAACCTCAAATTATAATTCCCTGATAATTGAAAGCACCCCAACTTTGGATGGTCAAGCACTTTGAACTATGGTTCAATTCTAACCGAAGTAATGGAAGGATATACCGACTTAATATTCTATTAAGGGATTTTATCCTTTATGTGTAAATTTCCATTTATTATCTTTTCACATGATTGTTAATATTAAGTGGGATAATATTAAGTGATTAACCATGTATTAGATAATATTTATGTATACGACAGTTTATTTTAGTTCCATCTTGCATGCATATTAATTCATTAATTATGTGATTGAAACAAAATATCCATAATTAATAACCATACAATTGACAGAAATAAAATAAAGGGTATGATCATGAGATTATTCCAATGGTTAGTTTATCTAGCGATTGATAAACTAACCACTGACCTATGGGATAAACACCTTGAACAGATTAGGTTCATGTTTACATCTTTCCACCTATCCACCTTTGTATCTCCTTGGATTAGTTTCACCTTGGCTCCTAACTTGAACCGCCTCCGTTAGATTTGGAGCTACATCCATTACATATGCTTTTAATCACACATAGGTGAGGGGTAAAAGGGGTTTAATATAAAAGAAACTATGGGCATATAGACCCTATATATTAATGAGGAGAAAAGTCACACAAGCCAACAATTTAATTTAATAATAAATTAAAAGGGAAACCAATGACATAAAAAGGTTTGGTCAAGCTCATGATCATCCAAATACATTCAATGAATTATGCATTTAATAAAACTAGAATTTAATTATTTAATCGTTCATATTTAAGAAAAATCGTGCTCAAATCGATTAATTATTATCTTTAATTAATAAATCCTTTTATCTTAAAACTTTTCTGAATTTCCATGAGATTCCCATCCATTATAATTTTAAATGAATTAATAAATTCATTTAAAATTAACTATGTACATACCTTGTACCTTGGAGTTAACCCAGTGAATACCCATCCAAAACTACCCAACATGTATTATACTTGTATATACTTTATTCTTTGTGACATGTAGCATGAATGCATAATTATAATTGTAATATAACTCATACATTATGTGTAGATATTTGAACATTATGAAGATGTTAATTATATATATATATATATATATATATCAAAAACCTATCACATTTTGTGTCCCAAATTTATACCCACATGAAGGTACATGTCTCAAGGGTTACATAATATAATAATAAATTTTAAATCTGTGTAATTAGGAAAAATTAACCGTTGTGTAGATCTGACTACATGGAATGTACCCTCCTCACCATACATCCAAAGTCCACGCCTAGGGAAACGACATGTGAGGTGTACTTTAGAATTATTTGGAGTACACGGTGTATCCAGTGGGCTACACACTGTGTAGACTCCGCGTTACATAGTCACTAGCTGAGCAATACATGTATGGGATACACGACTTGACCCTGACCCGAAGAGACTATATTCCATGTCCAATGGGCCACATGATGTGTAGTCTAGTTTCCATATGCCAGTTAATCCTGGTCAACACTTCATGGATTAAAGGTCATCAATGGTGTCTGTAGATGCCGGAAAAGTACGTTGTTCCCAAACAAAGCTCCGGATGCGGAAAGCGAGGTCATATTTGGAGTCGGAAGCATGTTTCGGAGGGCCCGGAGGCCTTGCGCGGAATTTTGGAGACCCGCGCGCAAAGTTGATGAGCCGTGCGCAAACCTCCCGGGATGCGAGCAATGCGCTGGACCGGCGCGCAATTTTGCGCGCCGGTGGCCCGCGCGACTCCCTTGCGCGCCGGGCCCAATTCCGCGCCCGCGAAGAGAATTTCGCGCCCGCGAACTGGATTCCGCGCCCGGGGTTGCCTATAAATATAAGGCGACCCCCGACGTTTTGAGGGGGCCAGAATTGGAAAGGTCTCTCGTGCGCGCAATCCAACCCCTTCCGCGCGCAATGCCGATCTTCAGGTAACCTCTTTTCTTTCGCGCAAGAAAGCCTCGGGTTTCGCCTTCGCGCGCAATCCCTTTGGCTCATTTCCTTTTGAATAACCCTTCACTCAAAGGCATTTGCGCGCAAAAGAAGCCTCTTGCGCGCAATTGCCCCCGGGTGCGCGCAATCCAACCCGATTGCGCGCACCCCCCATTTTCAAAGTGGCCATTCATTAAAGAATGAGCCGTTGCCCCCGTGCGCTATCCGAAGCCCGGTGCGCACAATCTCTATCATTCGCGCGCAAAGTGCTGGCCCAATTGCGCGCCAGCCCATCCATTTGCGCGCCGACCCGCGGTATTGCGCGCAAAGCTCCTCTTTTGCGCGCAAACCGCCAGGGTCGCCCCCTTTGACCCCCTTTGGGTACCCGCCTGCGTGGCGCCCGATGACCCTCATCCCGGGTGCCCGCACTGTGCGTTGTCTTCCCGTGCGGCCCTCCAGGCTTGCGCGAAGTGACACGGACCTATCGGCGGCTTCAACGTCCTGCACGACGTTAAACTGCATACGTCCTGCACGACGTTAAACTGCATACGTCCTGCACAACGTTAAACTGCATACGTCCCGCACGACGTTAAACTGCATACGTCCCGCACGACGTTAAACTGCACTTCGTCCCAGCTACAAGACGTTAAACTGTACGCTATTCGTCATGCACGACGTTAAACTGTAATTCGTCCTGCATGACGCTAAACTGCACCACGTCCTGCACGACGTTAAACTGCATACGTCCAAGCTGCATGACGTTAAACTGCCTAGCCCCCATCGTCCGCGCTGCAAGACGTTAAACTGCCAAGAATCTTCATCCTCAACACACGACGTTAAACTGTACTTCGTCCGGCAAGACGTTAAACCGTCCGCTTCACCCGATCCCGTGCCTCGCACGTAGGGTCCTCCCGGTTTGGATGTGGCCCCCACCCGCTCGTCTCTGCAGGGATGTCGGGATTGGAGTGGCCTTCGCCCACGGGGGTAGAGTGTTGGAAACAGAACGAACTACGTGGACTTTGATCCCTGTCTTCTAAACAGGGTACGTAGGAAGCCTCTCCGAGGTTCAAGCCCACCACCTGGTCGTCCCGGTCGTATTTACGTCGGTTCGTCCATCAGTGGACCCCTCCCGGGTTCACACTTGCGTTGATTCACCTATGAATCCGCCTCTGTGGGGGACTGCACGTGTGTATCTCCATTGTTCTTCCCCATTGCCTCGATCTCTTCGTGAGTCGGCTTGCCAACGTCCAGCATGACGTAAAACTGTGATCCACCCGGCCGTTCCATCCCCCTCTGTGCGAGGTGGTTCGGTTCAATCCTTCTCCAGGTAGCCTCGATCTCTTCATGAGTCGGCTTTCCAACGTCCAGCATGACGTAAAACTGTGATTCACCCGGCCGTTCCATCCCCCTCCGTGCGAGGTGGTTCAGTTCAATCCTCCGCCCGGCGGCCTCGATCTCTTTGTGAGTCGGCTTGCCGACGTCCAACATGACGTTAAACTGTATATCCGAACTACGCTGACTTTGATCCGCGCTAACGCACGGTACGTAGGAAGCCCCTATGGGGTCCAAGCTCTTCACTCCATCATCCATCCTGATCCTTACCTGGGCCGCCACATCCCGGTGGGGTCATGCCATTTCATTCCACTCCACTTCACTCGAGAAGCCGCCCATGTGCTGGCCCCAGCGTCGGAGGTTCCCCGAAAGGGGTTCTGACATCTGATCCACTCCTCGTGTTGATCAGTCCGATGCCGTCCCCGCTGGACGTTAAACTCGCGGCATACCCCGTGTTAAACACGGGAAGCTGAGGAAAACCTCAGGTAACACAGTTCCCCGCACCCAGTGCGGGATGCCTCAGGCCATCACGCCTTCGAGAAGCCCTATTAGGGACGGAAGGCATACATGCAGAGGCGCAGTGTTAAGACACGCCTCGACATCCAGGGCCACCCGGTCTCCTCACCGCAGGTTGCTGCCCCGACCAGACTCCTTGGAGCGTCCGGGCGGAAGCAGCGTAATTAACCGGTGTCCATGGAGACATGGCGCCGGGAACGAGATTCACGAACATTCTTAAATCTATGAGGGAGACCCGGATTAGGCGACGAGTTCCGAGGAGACGTCCACGGAAGGAGGAGCCGACATCCCATCATCCCGGTTTCGATCAAGGAGCAGACGCCCCTGAATAAGGGACGAATGCCGCCCGCCCTTGGAAAGCGGGACTGCGGGACCACAAGCCGCGCGCCCATCCCCTCGGGTTGACGGGTGCACGCGCGAACGCGTCCTGGCGGAACAGCGTAACCCGACGCACATCCGCACCGAAACAGAAAAATGGTGAACCCGACGTGAATCTCTTCTCCTCAATACGAAGACCGATGGCTTTCAGAGGTGTTGGAAGACCAGCATGCTGCTCGACCGAGCATTCAGTTTTACCCGCCAGGGGCTGAGGAAGGGAACTCGGGCACTCCGTTTCGCGACGTCGAGGGCCTGGGTCCCCCCCACGGAAGGCGTCGTGGCACTAATGGTTGGTTGTCGATTCCTTTTCCTGTCAGTGTTAATGGGTTCTTCTCCCTGCTTTCAGAAATCAGGTCGCCCAATCCAGTGCCCGATCGCCACCCGCCCACTGGCGCAGGGGTAGAGGAAACACCGATGCGGCTACTCCGCGCGGTCCCGCCCGTTCCACAGCCGTGCCAGCAGCCGCAGCTGCGGGGCAACCACGCCCTCTCTCCCCCTCGGAGGTCATCCAAATAAGGGTGATCAACAACTTGGTGCGGAGATATGAGGAAGAGGGAGTCATCCCCACCAGGGACATGGCTCGCCTAGACCTCGAGGGAGCTGCACCTCGCCACCAACGCCGCCCCCGAGGGCCGCGCAGGGAGGCACCGCTGCCTACCTCGACGTCCAACCGCTTCGGGAGTTTATCCCCGGAGCGCTCCGACAACTCCTTCCCCTATGCGGATGAGGTGGAAGATGCCCGGGACCACCCTATCCGGGATTCGCCCTAGGGATCCGCGATGAGGGCTCCTGTCAGGCCACGACGACATCGCCGCCAGGCCTCTCAAGTCGAAGAACGGGCTCTCCACCTGCCCGCGCCGCTCATCCCGACTCGTCTGTCCCGACGCCAACGTCGGGCGCGAGCGGAAGAGGATGCCCACCTTGGGGCCCTAGCAACAGCGGCCGCGTTGGCTCAAGCCACTGCTGGCTCCAGTCGCCAGGCCCCTGCGCATCCTGAGCAGGGGCACTTCTATGCCCGACCCGGATCGAGGCCCCGACCGCCCCAAAGGCAGGTTGGGTTGACTCTCCCGGTTGCTGGTACAGACAATAGCCACCGCGGACCACCTCGCGGTAGCGCTATTCACCAACAGGGTCTACTCCGTGTGGCCGATCCAAGAGGCATGGGTCACCCCGCCTTCCGATCTTGGCCCGGAGGCCTGCCCGGAATCATCTCTCCCCGCGTCCCCTTTGATATCTGTCCCGGTGCCCCTCACACCTTGGTTTCGAGTCCTCTTAGCCCCAGCACCAGTGCGGCCGGAGGACGCCAGGATAGAGATCAGCCATGCCCCGAAGAACCACCCAGGGGCAGGAGGGCGAGGCGTCGACGCCGAGGGAAGAATGTTACGGAATTCCGGATAGAGATCCGACCGGTTCGTTTCTCTGATACAGAGGCGGAGTATGATTCGGCGACAGAGCCCTCCCCCCAATCCCACCTGTCAGGGGCAGGGGTAGGAATGCGGCACGTCAGCCTCGTACTTCCCGAGAGCGAGATCGATATGATCCCCGCTTCTCTCCGAAGGTATATCCGGAGTAGCGAGGGCCTGGTAGACCCCCAAGGATCAAGCTTGCGGTTGGTACCGGCCCCTCTGGAAGCGCCTTCTTCCTCAATCGGAGAAGCCGAAGACCTTTTCTGGGGACCGACGGTCGAACCACGATCTAGTGCACCCTCGGCGAGCACCGACGCTACGGCAGGATGTTCGCTCGCCGGCCCGTCCTATCGTGATGTGGTAGCCAGGGCACCGCCACCCTCAGAGGGCGGCCCGGGATATGGAGGCCAATCGGCCTGCTCGCCGTATTCACCGCCGGCCAGCCCGTCGGCCTGGAGGCCCGCCTCGGCACCACTGCCGGTTCCCCTTCCATTCCCAGTCGTTGAAGAGGACCAAGGAGACCTGGGTCCCGAGTTTGAGTCGTGGAGTTTCTGGACCGTCCTTGCAGAGGGCCACTTCCCTGAGAAGTTTTGGCCAGTCGCAGGACCGGACTTTGATGCACCCGAATCGCTCACCCCGGATGAGTTCGAATGCTTTCGCCGAACTCTCCGGGAGACTCACTCCCATCTTCACCGCTTACAAATGCCATATCCCGGGAGTCAAGTGCATCTGGAGGATATTGGTGAGCAGCGCCGTCAAATTGACCTGGCCACGCTCCCCGCGGTTCGGCACCCCGGGTCATTTGGGAACCACGAGGCCCTCCAACAACGATGCGTTGAGTGTTTTCAAGTACTCCGCAAGGTTCTCGAGGAAGCCACTCCCCACGTGTATATCCGTGGATGGGGGCAGTACGCTGCCCTACGCTTCAGTGCGATTCGCCGACAGCCCAATTCACTGGGTGGCCCTGAGGGTACATCCCCAGGGACGGAAACAGTCAATATGGATGACCTGTCGGGGGAGGGGAACGGTTTGGAACTTCTCGACGGGGGATCTCCCCCCGAAGACAAGCCGTTGTTGGATCCATCGGCGAGAGTTACTCGTCACCAGAGGAGCCTCCTGGGTCTCCCCTCACCCACTGAAGCACTGACGTTGAGCCGAAACGTCAGTAAAGGTAAAGAGAACGGTGAGGCTATAAAGCCCGCCGACCCATCCGCCTCCACGCAGAGGGCGGATGAGGATCCCGAGAAGGCTATGCTACGTCAACAGCTCGCCGAGCAGAAGAAGCTAGTTGACCAGCTCCTCGCCGAGCGCGCTGCAGAGCAGCGGCCTGACTACGGTGATCCTAGGACAGGACAGCAGGGACAGGAACAACCACCCCTCGATGAGGCTCTCCCAGGCAATCGTGATTATGCCGTGTTTGCCGACATGAGAGAGGCCATCGCCTATGGAAAGAGGGCGCGGTATGTTTCACCACACCCTCCCGAGCGTCGTGACTACCTGAGAGACCCCGCTCGGATTCCTCCCGCTGCCCCAGGGGCCGCTCCGCCCGCCATCCCACGAGCTGCCGAGTTCGACGACCCGGTCGATGACCCGATTGAAGGGCCATGCAATGCGCTCATGGTTAGAGATCCTCGCCAGGACTGGAACCCATGTCCGGACGATCCGATGGCGGCACTCATCGCCCGCTTGGAGGCCTTGGAGACTCGGCAAGTGGCAATCCCACTGGACGGAAAGCCATACCCAGCATGGGTGGATGACATGCCGGCGCCTCCGGGATTCGGGAATCCCACTTTTGCCCCCTTCAACGGGACTGGAGATCCGACACAGCATTTGGCCCATTTCAACTCGAGGTGCGGGCCTATGTTGGGGACTCCGGCGCAGCAAGAGGCCGCTAAGCTTCGCTGCTTTGTCCAGACGCTGGAAGGGCCAGCATTTGTCTGGTACAGCCAGCTCCCCGTCGGGTCGATAACTAGCTGGGAGGACCTTCGTAGACAATTCCTCTACCAGTTCAGTTCCACGACCCGGAAGACGAGTATCGCAGACCTCTTCAAGTGCAAGCAGAGGCCTGACGAGCGAGTCGCGGACTTCGTCGCCCGATGGAAGGGTCTCACGTATTCCCTTGACATGCCATTGACTCAGGAGCAGTTGCTGACAATGTGCGTCGGGAACGTCAAGACCGAGCTGGTCCCTTCCTTGATCACTCAGAATTACCCCGGAGGGTTCAGGGACTTCTCAGACAAAGCTCAACGTCTTGAGGAAGCCCTGCAACAGGCCATCCAGGCACACCCGCTGCCTCCTATGATTCCTGCAAGGAGAGCCAGCAGGGCTGAGCCCGCTGCTGTCGCCCAGATAGAGGCTCCCAGGCCGTTGGAGCTGCTTCCGGTGAGACCAGCTCCACAGCCTCACAGGAATCCGCCTCCACGGGCTCAGTTCCCGGCCCAGCAGCGGCAGCCTCAGAACCGGCCGGCCCCTCCGCGTAATGTACCGCCACAACCCAGGCGAGATAATCAGGGTCCACCTCCTCGACAGGCCCCTCCAGCCCCTCGTCAAGACCACGCTCCCAGGGGCCCGCGATACCTGACCTACTCATTTCACGAGGATCAGGTCCCCGGTTATTTCCGGAGCGCCCTGGAGCAGAGGATTGTGCGACTGCCTGAGTGTTGGAGGCCGGAGGAGGCACATCTCACGGATAACCCCCGCTACTGCCCCTACCATCGGGCCCTGGGGCACACCATCCAACGGTGCTATGTGTTTAAGGATTGGTTCCAAGACCAGATTAACAACAATGTAATCAGGTTGGGCCCAACTCCGGCACAAGTGGCGGGCGTGTTCGTGGGATCAGATGACGATAGCGGCAACGAGGACGAATGGCAGCTGGTCTCCGACCGCGGATCCCAAAAGTATAAAAACTGGATGGCCCGCAAGACGATCATTCGCGCCCATGGAATCATCCGTGCGCGCTTGAATCAGCCTGAGCCCCCAGAATCTGCGGGTGCTGCTTCGGCATCGTCGTCCCAGCCTGCCTCTTCCAAGAAGAGAAAACGGCGGCGGCGCAAGAAGGAAGAGCGCGCCCCGCCAGTTCCGCCACTATCCCGCACTCTCGGCGATTTCATGCCCCCGGAGATGGGGATCCCTCCTCGGATCCGCCCAGTGGTGAATGATTCGTCCGATGAAAGTACTGGGTACGCTTCGGTTAATACCGTCGAGCTGGTAAATCCCTTTTCGGTTCCCGACGTTGAAGAACACCAGGTGGACCTCCCTAGTGTCCCCGGTCGTCGCCACCTTCGGAGGAGCCGCAACAACAGGAGTCGCCGGGGCACAGCAGTTGGTACCTCCAGCCAGGCCGTGCATGCCACTGAGACCAGGCAGCAGGCTCAAAACCGAGCTCAGCGTGCGCAGCCCCCCCATCCGGGGATGACGGATTCGTCTCCGCCACTGTTTGTGGTATGGGATCAGGTAGAACCCCCTCAGCCGCGTCGCGATCAGCTCCGCCCTGCCACGAGTCCATCCCGGCCTCCTGAACCCAGTACGGTGACCATTTCCCGGGCTTCAACCAATGAACAGCGAGATGCGCCAAGCACCAGTCAGCCGCCGGCCCAACCGACAAGGCCCGTCATGCTTCCAACCGCAGAGCAACCTCCTGCAACCAGGGGTTCGCGCTTGGCCAAAAAGTATGATGTCCTGAAGCACTTGGCCGACATACCAGCGAGACTCTCCATCCTTGAGGCTCTGCGCATGTCATCTGAGATGCGCGAGGCACTCGCTGAAGCCCTGAAGAGCCCCCTCCAGTTTGAGACAGAGGTTGCGGCTGCAGAGGCCTTTCACGCCGAAATGATTGAGGACGCCGAATGTCAGGCAGTTATCTCTTTTTCTGGTAAGGATGAAGACCCTCCTATACAGGGGCACATTCGTCCGCTGTATGTTACCGGCCAGTTCAATGGCCTTGAAGTCCGGCGCTGTCTTGTCGACACGGGGTCCGGGATTAACCTGATTCCCACTCGGACGCTCCGGAGATTGGGGTTGTCTGAGGATGACTTGATTCCCTCCGACCTCAGGATCCAGGGGTACGACCGCACCGAGCAAACCCCGGTCGGCAAGATACGTTTGAAGACCCAGTTCGGTGATTTGGTTGCCAACACCGAATTCATGGTAGTCTCTCAAGACACTGCGTACAACGCATTGATGGGCAGTCCCTGGCTCCACCTTCATGCGGCGGTTCCCTCGTCATACCACCAATGCCTCAAATACTCCCTTAATGGTCGATTAGGCGTGCTTCAGGGAGATGCCTCTCCTTTTGCCTCATGTGAAGCCCGCTATCTGGACGCGGACTATTACAAGAGCAAGGATAAGCAGATCCTGGCAGGTGAGGTCGAGCCTGTCGCTGTTGCAAGTGATCCCTGGGCAAGTTTGGATGATGCTTATGTCCTCCCGATTCAACGGTTGGACGTAGCCATGGTCTCGACGGCTTGTGAGTCTCCTGATGAGATGACCGCGACTGCCCATGCCAGCACCAGCGGCCCAGCAGGATCTGGTAGCCCCAATGCAGTTGCCAACGCAGCCTCTCCCGTGGACGATCCCTCCCCGAGTGGAGAGGACGTGGAAGATGCACCCCCAGCCTTTGAGGAGGGCGTCTCCGCCACGGTCGATGAGTTAGTACAAGTGAACCTTGGAACCGAAGCAGATCCGAGACCCACATTGGTCAGTGCCGCCATGCCCTCTGAGGAGCGGCAGCAGTACGTGGACTTTCTCAGGCAGCACCGTGATGTGTTCGCTTGGGGCTATGACGAGATGCCGGGGCTAGATCCTCAGGTAGCCGTCCACCGCCTTGGTCTCCCAGCGAACCATCGCGGGTTCAAGCAGCCTCCCAGGAAGATGCACCCATTCCACGGTGCCATGGTTGAGGCCGAAGTTGACAAGCTTATCAAAGCCAACTTCGTGAGGGAAGTTCAGTACCCCAAATGGCTGGCCAACATTGTGCTGGTCAGGAAGAAGAACGGGCAGATCAGAGTCTGCATCGACTTCCGCGATCTCAACCGCCACTGTCCGAAGGATGATTTTCCCCTTCCAGTGACAGAGCTGTTGATTGACGCCACGGCAGGGTTCCAAGCCCTCTCCTTCATGGATGGATACTCCGGATATAACCAAATTCGGATGGCCCCTGAGGATGAGGAGTTCACTGCCTTCAGGGCCCCCCAAGGTACCTTTTGTTACCGGGTCATGCCTTTCGGCCTGAAGAATGCAGGTGCCACCTATCAACGGGCGATGCACCGCATATTCAAGCCAATCCTCGGCACACTGGTGGAATGCTACGTCGATGACTTGGTAGTCAAATCACGCCAGCGTCAGGACCATCTCAAAGATCTTGAGAAAGTGTTCGGCTTCCTCCGGTCTCGCTGCCTGAAGATGAACCCGTTGAAGTGTGCCTTCGGGGTCACCTCCGGAAAGTTCCTTGGATTTGTGGTAAGATACCGGGGTATTGAGATCGACCCAGAGAAGATCAGGGCGATTAGCCAGATGCCTCCCCCAGGTAACATCCGGGAACTGCAGGGGTTCCAAGGCCACTTAGCCTATATACGCCGATTCATCGCGAATCTGGCCGGCAAGTGTAAGCCCTTTTCTCAGCTCATGAAGAAAGGTGCCACCTATGTATGGGATAAAGAGTGTCAGACCGCTTTCGAGGAAATCAAGCAGTACCTGCTGCAACCTCCGGTTCTGATGCCTCCTGTATCCGGGAATCCGCTGGTCCTCTATGTGACCGCCCTGGAACGGTCCCTGGGTGCCCTTCTTGCCCAGAAGAACAACGAGGGAACAGAGAATAGCCTCTATTACCTCAGTCGCATGCTCCTCGATGCGGAAGTTAGGTATTCCCCCATCGAGAAGAGCTGCCTGGCGCTCGTATTTGCCGTACAGAAATTACGGCACTACTTGCAGCACCATGAGGTACAGTTGGTTTCTCGGGTAGACCCGTTGAAATATATCCTGAGCCGGCCCATGTTGACTGGCCGTCTAGCGCGGTGGGCTGTGATTCTCCAGCAGTTCGACATCAGGTATGTGTCTCAGAAGGCCATCAAAGGGCAAGCATTGGCAGACTTTCTGGCTTCTCACCCAACCTCCGCGGATCAGCCGCTGGATCTAGGCTTTCCTGATGAGGCCATTCTCTCGGTCGATCATGCCGGTCCATGCTGGCAGATGCACTTTGATGGTGCCTCCCGGATCCCCACCGGTAGAAGACTTGATAATCCTAAGCTCAACAGAGTGGGCTTGGGTATCGTCTTCATTACCCTGGAGCAAGCTGTACTGCCATACTCTTTCCTGTTGTCAGAGGGCTGTACCAACAATGAGGCGGAATACCATGCCCTCATCACCGGCCTCGAGTTAGCTCTCGAGATCGACGTGACCCATCTGTGTGTGAAAGGGGACTCCGAGTTGGTTGTTAAGCAGATCAATGGCGACTATGTTGTCAGGAAGCCGGAACTTGTGCCACTGCTGGAGTGCACCCTCCTTCTGATGGCCCGGTTCCCTTCTCGGCCAGAGATTGTCCATATTCCCCGGTCGCAGAACGGTCGAGCAGATGCTTTGGCCAGCCTTTTTGCGTCACTTGCGGAGCCTGAACAGGATAACCTGACCGTCCGCGTGACGCGCCGCAGGCTCATCGCTCCCGTTGTCCCGGAGGGAGATCACGACCCGTCGGTAAGTAATCTCACCACGGTTGCCCCTGTGCCCGGAGCCCCGAGTACCCCAGATATAGCAGTCGAACCAGCCCCTGATTGGAGGACGCCTTTGGTTGAGTACCTCCAACATGGCATTCTCCTGCCGGATCGGGCCGAACGCGAGCGAGTTCGACGCCGCGCATCGCAGTTTGTCCTCCAGAGCAGTCCCGGCCTAGAGCAGATCCTCTATAGACGCGGATTTGATGGTGTTCTCCTCCGTTGCCTTCAGGGAGTTGAGATCCCGCGAGTCATGCAAGAGGTTCATGCTAGTTCATGCGGCGCCCATCAGACTGGGCCGAAGCTGTCCCACCAGATTCGGAGGTTGGGATACTTCTGGCCCTCCATGATCCATGACTGCATCGAGTATGCCAGGAGGTGCCATGCGTGCCAGGTTCATGCGAACTTTGTGCATCGTCCGCCGGAGCCTCTCCATACCACCAGGTATTCTTGGCCCTTTGTAGTCTGGGGGATGGACGTTGTGGGACCTTACCCACCGGCGATGGCTCGCCAGTTCCGGTTCATTCTGACCGCCACGGACTTCTTCTCCAAATGGGCAGAGGCGATTCCGCTCAGAGAGGTCAAATCCTGTTCGATCGCTGACTTCGTGACCTCCAACATCATTCATCGATTTGGAGTGCCTCACGCTATCCTCACGGATAACGGAGCCAATTTCCGAGCAGCCGAGTTGAAGAAGTTGTACGCCAAATACAACATTCGCTCGAACCATACATCTCGCTATCATGCGCAGGCAAATGGGCAGATCGAGGCGTTTAACAAAACCCTCTCTAACATTCTGCAAAAGATGGTTGGTCAGAACAAGAAGAGTTGGCCGGACAAGCTCCCCAACGCCCTCTGGGCTTATCGGACGACGACTCGCAATTCCACCCAGATGACCCCTTATTCCCTGGTGTATGGAGCTGAGGCCGTCCTGCCCATCGAGATCCAGTTACCGTCCTTGCGCACTGCGTTCTACGACCAGCAAGCGCCGGACAGAGCTGCTGAAGCCCGTCTAGTCGAGTTGGAAGCACTGGATGAGAATAGACTTCGCGCCTTGCACAACTTGGAGAGGCATCAAAGTAGAATGGCTCGAGCTTTCAATAAGAAGGTTCGCCTCCGCTCCTTCCTGCAGGGTGACCTAGTGCTAGACCTAAGAGCGCCAATGATCCCCGGCAGGAAGCCACCCAAGTTGGAGCCCAAGTGGGAGGGACCTCTTGTCGTCCACAAAGTTTATCCCAACGACGCGTACTCCCTAGCGAATATGGATGGTGAGCGTGCCACTCCTCCCACCAACGCTAGGTTCCTCAAGCAGTACTTTGTATGAGTGTACCACGTCCTGCACGACGTTAAACTGCAAACGTCCAAGCTGCACGACGTTAAACTGCCTAGCATATCATCCGCGCTGCAAGACGTTAAATTGCCAAGTGTTTCGTCCAACATGACGTTAAACTGTACCTCGTCCAAGATACAAGATGTTAAACTGTTTAGCATTCGTCCAACACGACGTTAAACTGTACTACGTCCGAGCTACAAGACGTTAAACTGTTCAGCATTCGTCCTGCATGACGTTAAACTGCCTCTCAAGAACTACGTGCGGCTTGATTCCCATCCTTATGGGATACGTAGGACCGCCTGAACATTCATGTTTCAGGCCCAGCCCCATCCTTCGGGAATTTCCATCCCATCTCGGGCCCTTGGCCCAGTTGTCTCTGGGTATGCGGCGTATGGTGTGAACGCGGGGCTATGCCCTCATTCACGTCGGTTTTCTCACCACGCTGTACGCCCCCCACGTTTGGGGATGCCTTCTGCTCCCCCCTTTTTCTCTTTTTGTCCTGCATGACGTTAAACTGCACTTCAAGAACTACGTGCGGCTTGATTCCCATACTTATGGGATACGTAGGACCGCCTGGACGCTTGTGTTTCAGGTCCAGCCCCGTCTCTTGGTTGATCACGGGGACCTGCTGTCTTTTGGTTGCTCTCAGGGTGAGTCCTCCGACCCTTTCCGGTGATCCGTTAACATGTTTTGGGTACTTTGGTCTATGAATCGTAGTGTCGGATGCAATCCCGGCAAGTCCTGTGCTGCTTGTTGGGCCACGCGCTTCCTCTTGTTCGAGCCTTCACTCAAAGGGATCCTCGTTAGCGGTTTGGGTACGATGCCTCAGTGCTCTCCTACCGCTCCGGGTCGATTTACCGGCGGGTCCTGGGCCGCAAATCGATATGAATCCTGCGATTGAGCGGTTGATGCTCGTTTGCTTGCCCAGTTCTGGGCTGACACGATCGGATGTTGTGTTGCGAATATGGTCAGCGACATCCTTGATCGCCATGTCGGCTCTTTTAGGCTCCGAACATTGGTTGCACGGTCCTCATCACACTCCGCCTTTGTGCGTTGTAGTGGAATCTCGACACTCTCTTCATACTGACCTTCAGTACACCTTTACACGTTAGGCAGGCCAACCAGGATAATGGTGTCTGTCGAGGCTCCCACGATCTGAGCACCAATGGTATATGCTGATGTCCTCCCTAAGGGCCGTGTATAGCTGGACCCTCGTCCCCATAAGGAGGAAGGAGTTGCCTGAACAATCGCGTTTTGGGCCCAGTATATCTGGAGGCTAGCATCTCTGCCCCTCGGGTAATGGACATACGCAGGCCCCTATCCCAGGATCGTTCTCCTGGAATCGTGCGTGACCGCAGGGCTGGGTATGTTCCCACCTCCGCTGAGTCCGCCGTATCGCGATAAGCGGATTCCTCCATGGTCCGAACCACACGACCTTAAACTGTGTTGTCTGGTCCTACCACACGACCGTAAACTGTGATCGTCTTGGCCGCCCGACGAGAAACGGCACTGCATCGTGATGTTCTCCTCAGGGGACACTCACGTTGGGCACTGGTTAATAACCACGCCATTCATCAATGCCTTTCATGGCTTGATTATTGTGGCGACGCCAGGGATTCCTTAATCACAGGCATGTCGCTGCACGAAAAACCATCCATCTTTAAGGACAAACAAGAAATATCAAATACCGCTTCTTCTGTGTGCGAGGGTCAGACCCGCACCCTTCCCCGCGCTGGTGCCCGATTGTGTTGCGCCGCGCTTCAAGAACTACGTGTGGCTTGATTCCCATCCTCATGGGATACGTAGGAACGCCCGGATGTTTGAAACTTCGGGTCCAGCCCCCACCTCTTAAAGATTACCCCCTTCTCTGGGGAGTCCGCCGCCTTCAGGCCACCCTCAAGGCGTGTCCCTCGACCCCTTGCAGTGGTCCACTGGTGTCAAGAGTACTCTGGTGTATTGCCAGGAGGGTCAGGTTTAGCTTGGTCAGGTTCCTTCCATTTTCAGGCTTCGTGCTCCCTTTCATTCGGACCCATCGCCTACGCCCTGGGTGGAGCCCCCGTGAACGGTTTGGACACAATGCCTCAGTGCTCTCCCACTGACTCGGGCTGGTGCCCCCAATGGCCTCGGACAGCAAATCGATATGAATCCTGCGATTGAGCGGTCGATGCTCGTTTGCTGCCTCATTCCATCAACGGTTAGTGCGATATTGATGCTGCTCTTCTGCCACGGTTGGCAGTACTCCCATATCGTTACGCCGGTGCCCCCAGTCCTTGAGTGAATGGCCGCATGATTCACATCACATTTTCCACCTCCCATTCTGACCAGGCAAAATCTCGACACTCTTGACACTATTCCCTAGTGCATCTTCGCATATCCAGGGGATAGGACCACGATGCGGCGTACTTTGAGGTTCTTATGGTCCGAGATCTAAGACCTTAAACTAAGATCTCCCCTTATGGTCCGAGCTCTAAGACCTTAAACTAAGATATGCCCCTATGGTCCGAGCTCTACGACCCTAAACTAAGATCTCCCCAAACTGGGTTCTGCGTCCTGCATGACGTTAAACTGCACTCGCAGAACTACGTATGGATTGATCTCCAGCCTGATGGAGTACGTAGGAACGCCCGGGCATTTCGACTTGGGTCCAGCCTCAGGGATCGCCAAGTCCCGCCCCTCCTCGTCGCCGGCCGTCTGGCCTGACTTCGGGTAAAGTGGCGCAGTTGTGATATTCTCCCCGATTCAGCTCGGGATGCCCCATCACAATGATGGGAAGCGACGGTTTCCTCGTCAAAGAGGTTCTGTCTGAGAATTGGGGTGATTCACGGCCAGATTAGTGCATCCGCCTAATACGCTTTCCCCACGGTGGCGCAATTTTGAGAGCGTTGGATTCTATCCGAACAAATCGTCACTTCGCCCCACGCTTCGCATGCCCTGTTGATCTGGATTTCCACCCTTGTGCCTGAAGGAACCCCCAAAGCGGCATTGATGATGACATGTGATCCGCCTCCTGCAATATGGATGATGACCTTCGGTCCGTCTATCGCAGTAGTATGGTCGATTGATCCATTGTCCGCTTGCCGTCTTGGGCATTTCCTGGAAGGCCAACCGTTGTGGATTTCTGAATTCGGGACGCGCGATTCACCCTTTCTCATTTCCCTATGTTCGGATAAAATCTCAACGCCCCTAGCATTGTCCCGCTCGTGTGTCGGAACAAGTTGGGGGGATGATACATTGATTAGGCTTGAGGTCTCCTTTCCTAGGAATGACCTCCCTCTTTTCTCTAGAAATCCAGGCCCAATTGTGGATGCCTGAAGCTTGGTTAACGCTCCCACAAGACAATGAATTGTGGTTGAGCACGTTAAGCCAAAAAGTCCCGCGCCGCCCAGGACTTCGGCATTCCGACGTCTCCCTCGGAACCCGATCGTTGCGACCTCTCGCCGATCAGATTCCGAGGGGGGGCTTTTGTAGACGCCGGAAAAGTCCGTTGTTCCCAAACAAACCTCCGGATGCGGAAAGCGAGGTCATATTTGGATTCGGAAGCATGTTTCGGAGGGCCCGGAGGCCTTGCGCGGAATTTTGGAGACCCGCGCGCAAAGTTGATGAGCCGCGCACAAACCTCCCGGGATGCGCGCAATGCGCTGGACCGGCGCGCAATTTTGCGCGCCGGTGGCCCGCGCGACTCCCTTGCGCGCCGGGCCCAATTCCGCGCCCGCGAAGAGAATTTCGCGCCCGCGAACTGGATTCCTCGCCCGGGGTTGCCTATAAATATAAGGCGACCCCCGACGTTTTGAGGGGGCCAGAATTGGAAAGGTCTCTCGTGCGCGCAATCCAACCCCTTCCGCGCGCAATGCCGATCTTCAGGTAACCTCTTTTCTTTCGCGCAAGAAAGCCTCGGGGTTCGCCTTCGCGCGGAATCCCTTTGGCCCCTTTCCTTTTGAATAACCCTTTACTCAAAGGCATTTGCGCGCAAAAGAAGCCTCTTGCGCGCAATTGCCCCCAGGTGCGCGCAATCCAACCCGATTGCTCGCACCCCCCATTTTCAAAGTGGCCATTCATTAAAGAATGAGCCGTTGCCCCCGTGCGCTATCCGAAGCCCGGTGCGCGCAATCTCTATCATTCGCGCGCAAAGTGCTGGCCCAATTGCGCGCCAGCCCGTCCATTTGCGCGCCGACCCGCGGTATTGCGCGCAAAGCTCCTCTTTTGCGCGCAAACCGCCAGGGTCGCCCCCTTTGACCCCCTTTGGGTACCCGCCTGCGTGGTGCCCGATGACCCTCATCCCGGGTGCCCGCACTGTGCGTTGTCTTCCCGTGCGGCCCTCCAGGCTTGCGCGAAGTGACACGGACCTATCGGCGGCTTCAACGTCCTGCACGATGTTAAACTGCATACGTCCTGCACGACGTTAAACTGCATACGTCCTGCACAACGTTAAACTGCATACGTCACGCACGACGTTAAACTGCATACGTCCCGCACGACGTTAAACTGCACTTCGTCCCAGCTACAAGACGTTAAACTGTACGCTATTCGTCCTGCACGACGTTAAACTGTAATTCGTCCTGCATGACGCTAAACTGCACCACATCCTGCACGACGTTAAACTGCATACGTCCAAGCTGCATGACGTTAAACTGCCTAGCCCCCATCGTCCGCGCTGCAAGACGTTAAACTGCCAAGCATCTTCGTCCTCAACACACGACGTTAAACTGTACTTCGTCCGACAAGACGTTAAACCGTCCGCTTCGTCCTCAACACACGACGTTAAACTGTACTTCGTCCGGCAAGACGTTAAACCGTCCGCTTCACCCGATCCTGTGCCTCGCACGCAGGGTCCTCCCGGTTTGGATGTGGCCCCCACCCGCTCGTCTCTGCAGGGATGTCGGGATTGGAGTGGCCTTCGCCCAAGGGGGTAGAGTGTTGCAAATAGAACGAACTACGTGGACTTTGATCCCTGTCTTCTAAACAGGGTACGTAAGAAGCCTCTCCGAGGTTCAAGCCCACCACCTGGTCGTCCCGGTCGTATTTACGTCGGTTCGTCCATCAGTGGACCCCTCCCGAGTTCACACTTGCGTTGATTCACCTATGAATCCGCCTCTGTGGGGGACTGTACATGTGTATCTCCATTGTGCTTCCCCACTGCCTCGATCTCTTCGTGAGTCGGCTTGCCAACGTCTAGCATGACGTAAAACTGTGATCCACCCGGCCGTTCCATCCCCCTCTGTGCGAGGTGGTTCAGTTCAATCCTTCTCCAGGCAGCCTCGATCTCTTCATGAGTCAGCTTGCCAACGTCCAGCATGACGTAAAACTGTGATTCACCCGGCCGTTCCATCCCCCTCCGTGCGAGGTGGTTCGGTTCAATCCTCCGCCCGGCGGCCTCGATCTCTTTGTGAGTCGGCTTGCCGACGTCCAACATGACGTTAAACTGTATATCCGAACTACGCTGACTTTGATCCGCGCTAACGCATGGTACGTAGGAAGCCCCTACGGGGTCCAAGCTCTTCACTCCATCATCCATCCTGATACTTACCCGGGCCGCCACATCCCGGTGGGGTCATGCCATTTCATTCCACTCCACTTCACTCGGGAAGCCGCCCATGTGCTGGCCCCAGCGTCGGAGGTTCCCCGCAAGGGGTTCTGACATCTGATCCACTCCTCGTGTTGATCAGTCCGATGCCGTCCCCGCTGGACGTTAAACTCGCGGCATACCCCGTGTTAAACACGGGAAGCTGAGGAAAACCTCAGGTAACACAGTTCCCCGCACCCAGTGCGGGATGCCTCAGGCCATCACGCCTTCGAGAAGCCCTATTAGGGACGGAAGTCAGACATGCAGAGGCGCAGTGTTAAGACACGCCCCGACATCCAGGGCCACCCGGTCTCCTCACCGCAGGTTGCTGCCCCGACCAGACTCCTTGGAGCGTCCGGGCGGAAGCAGCGTAATTAACCGGTGTCCATGGAGACATGGCGCCGGGAACGAGATTCACGAACATTCTTAAATCTATGAGGGAGACCCAGATTAGGCGACGAGTTCCGAGGAGACGTCCACGGAAGGAGGAGCCGACATCCCATCATCCCGGTTTCGAACAAGGAGCAGACGCCCCTGAATAAGGGACGAATGCCGTCCGCCCTTGGAAAGCGGGACTGCGGGACCACAAGCCGCGCGCCCATCCCCTCGGGTTGACGGGTGCACGCGCGAACGCGTCCTGGCGGAACAGCGTAACCCGACGCACATCCGCACCGAAACAGTGTCATTACATCCTAATTAACGCAAGATCTCATATTGATTAGTAAACCAAATCTTGATGTGTTGAATAATACTACATGGTGTTTAATTCTGATTACACAGCATGTAGTCTGGTGTTGTATGACCATGATCCTTAGCACCTACATATGAGTTCCTTGATTTTTTAATCATAAAATTAATCATTTATATTACATATGCGAGAAATGATAGAGGAAGAACAGATCTCATAATTCAGATTAAAATGGAATGATTAAACTTGAATTGAAAAACTGAATTATTAAAGTGTAAATCATCAACCAATTATTTAAATAATTATAAAAAATAATATACCCCTCTCTAGTACCACTTTAAGGTTCTGGGTGTAGTGGAAGCATAGGAGGGATGGTGCCCAAATTTAATTTTTTCCATATTCAATGAACAATACATGATCAATAGGACGATGAATTCTAGTATCTATAGAATTGAATCAAGGATTTAGACAAAGGAATAGAAACCCAAAACCAATAAATATGATCAAAATATATTTTTTATAATTAATTTAATTAAATTAGTAATTACCTCCAATGTGATTCTTTATTTGTTTATGCATTCGAACACATATTTTCAGGTGTACCATCACTACGTTGTAGAGATCAAGAGTTTATCTCATATAGTAGTGATCCAAACATGTTCCACGTATCTCTAGACGCCATCGAAGGAGTCTCCAAGTGCTACCATGAAAGATCCTTGCGCTTGCAATATCTGCCTTCGTTCACTTTGAGAACTGCTTCTAAATCATTCTCCTTAATCTGGTGTAGGAGGATCACTCTCTTTCTTGAGAGCATTCTTGGAGAAGAAAGAACTATATAGGCTTGAGAGCTTTTCTCCAATTTTTTGTGCACACACCAATAATCGTCGCTAGGCTAGCGCTTGGTTAATAAGTGAATAACATAATCACGTATTTAATTCACTAGTGTAATAATAAATAATTTTCACAAGTGCCTTATTTTTTTATTAATCCTAGAGAAACCCCTATGTCAAATAATAACAACAACATTATTATTTCCTAACATGCACTAAACTTTCAAGTTATAATTGAATATTATTTAATAAAGTAATATTCAATATTATTATTTCTCACCAGAACCTTAACTCGGTCCACCAATCCTCCACCACATTTATTGAGCCTTGAATAATGACTATTTATTTATTAAATAAATATCACTACATTATTCACAAATAAATAAATAAATATTATATTTAGTAAATAGTAAATAAATATTTATTAATTATTCCAATCACATTATATTCTCTCAAATAACTAGTGTTGAAATAAATGAGATTAGGTATCTATGAATAATTATTAAACCACAACCGAGAATAATCTTAATTCAACTTTTTATGTAATATATAATATATTATTTAACTGTGATGTTGGATACACATATCATGTGACCCTCTAGGACTTTTTGTTAGTGGAATTAGGCAGAACAGCCTAAAGTCCAAAGTTATCACCTAGAAATGCACCAAGGCACCCATAGATAAAAAAGTTAATGCCAAAAAAATATGCGACATCATATGAATGCTTACCATGTAATACAATCCCTTTGTCTTGATATATCAAATCAAGTGGGTTGTATGAAAATATCGTCAACCCATGTGCTCGATTTATCATTATTTGACTTTCTAGAAATTGAACTTGCCTATAGAACACCATGACCATGGATTTATTTAGGCTTTATCATTTACATAAAATGGGCTGAGATATCAAATTTTGTTATGGAATAGGCATAAAAAATCCTTTCTTGCATTATTCATTAATGCAGTATTACTCGTGATGCACCCAACATATCCTACTTCACCGTGAACATGTGTCATCTCTATTTCTTCCAATAAATCTAAGTGCATGAGTCATGATTATTCAATGAAAGTGGCTAATATCAATTGTTAATATCTTTATATTCATTTTTCTAAAGTCCATAAACATTGTTTTTAGTGCATTACATAAATAGAACTTCATTTCTCATCTTAAATGCAATTCATGTTTAAAATGAAAATTTGGGCCCAATCATTAATTTGTTTGTGGAAAAAATTATATTCATTTTATGAATTTGAAATTTTGGGATATTATTTATTACTATGTTTGGAACATTTTATCTTTTAGGTCCGATGGATTAATCCCAAGGGAAGATGGAGAATTTTGCGCCCGAATGCAGAAATTTTCTGGAGAAAGCATAATGGGCCTAAGGCCCATAAAAAAATGTGGGGCCCACAAACCAACCCCAATGAATCTAAAATTTATACAGTATAAAGATAAAAACATGAGGATCATTTTATTAAACTGTTTCTAGAGCTAATTAAGAAGTTTTCATGATGATACAGTGATCTGGAGTTGAGATTTAAATGGTGGACCCGACATTAATGCACATAAAGACTTACCACCATTTAGACCATAACTTCCAAATGGATGAGCCAACTTTCCTGGAATATTTGAAGCTTATAGAGTACACATATAAGAAGATATTTTTCTTTTACGACCATTGATGATTCGGCCTCCTTCAATTCCAAATTCACACGTCAAAATGGTGGATGAACCTGGACGAAATTTCCGGGTCAACTTCGGAACGTCAAAATCCCTTAATTTTCTCACCTTCCTTTTGACTCTCTAAATTAACGGGGATGGAATTTATTGTGGTGGTGTGTCTCTAATGATCATAATATGCATATATAAGGATCTAGTGGTGAAGGAATTATCATCTAACATTTTTTTAATCCATGTTTTTCTTTCAATTGTAATTTTCCGCTTTCATTTTGTAATGGCATCGTAAATTTCTCTAATGTAAGTTTTTCATTCACGTTTAGTATTTTAATAAAATTTATTCTTATTAACTTTTTCTTTTCCTTTTCTTCATACATTGATACCATTGAATCATGGTGTGAATTTATTCACACCATCACTTGTGAATTCAATCACACAATGGTGGAGTGTTCGTTCTTTTAATAATTTCCTTCTTCTTCAATTCTGCCCCCATAAGTCTACATCCTGCTTCCATTGGTAGAATAGTATCAATGGAGGGATAACCACTTAAGGGTTTATCCAAGGGAGTAGCAAGGTCAGGTATTGGATGTTATTTCATGTAATTTAATTTTTAAATCTGTTTGTTATTTTAAGATTTCCATTTGATGAGTTATGTTCTTCTTCGTCTTTACCAAGTTTAATGATGACACATTTTGAGTGCTAGTACGATCTATTTCCTTTGATTGCTCAGTAAAGTGATCCTCAAATTGAATTAGTGATTGTCCTTGGAATTGTGTAGGGATTAAATTGGTGACTGATTTGTGAGAATTATCTTGTTGTTTGGATACATCTTCAATTAATGACATGAAATTTTTAAGAAAAGAAATTTATCCAATCCACCCCAAGAGAAACCCTAATATCAAACCATCATTAATACTTGTTTTGTTCACATCATTTTTTTGTCTGTTATTTAAATTATATCATTAGTTCTCCAATTAAAATCTACCTCAATGTTGACCAATTGATAGCCAATCCTTCAACAAATTTGATTGTCTCAAGGTTTCTTCTTCGATCCCTCTAGATTCGATCCCTTCTTTTACTTCAACGACCGCTTTTACCAGTAGGGTAAATTTGGGCACAACAAAATTTTAGCGCTGTTTCCAGGGACCAAAGTAAGTAATCTTAGACACTAGAATTCTTATCTCACCCCAATTTCTCTTTTCTCACCCTAATTTTTCTTCTATTTTCCCCTTTCTATTTTTATGTGTCAAAAAAAAATCCCAAAACCAATTTTAAATCAACTTCAATGGATTATCCTCCAAAATACCCCTTCATAATCCAATTATATAATGTAGTCATAAATAAATATTGGGAAACACCTCACATAGGGAATTTCATTGACCAAACCTTAATTGAATGCACCACACCAGATGAGATGTACAATCAATGGGATGCTGATTGTTTAAAGGATCAATTTCCATAACTCTCAAGGATGATTGAAGAGATAAAAATTAATGAAGTTCATGGTGTCCAAACATCAATAAATCTTAATTCTAAAAACATTCTTGAACATTTGTGTGAAAAAATGCTTAAAATGAATTCAGAAGTTTCATAACTGAGATTAGAAATACAAAACATTGAGACTTATGAAGAACCTATTCCCACTCAAGATGTCCTTTCAACATCACTTATAGAAGAATATTGTTACCCACATAACTCATGTGAATTTAGTAAAGAACCCACTTTAAAATCTTGGAATACAGAGTTGGATAATGAATAGATTTGGTCAGGTAATGTTGAAAGTCAAGATAAAGAATATGATGGAATTGTTAATGAGTATTTAAATCAGGATGAAATTGATTTCATGAATTCACAAGAGGGAAATTTTTATCCATGGATTGAATGTCCAGAATATTTCTCCAATAACGAATTTTTTAGAATCACCAATAATTGAACCATTGGGAGAGATAACAAATATTGAGTCTCTACCCACTCCCGACATTCAAAAGGAAAATTTTTGGGCGGAATCAAAATTTCAAAAGGAACCAATTATTTCTAAATTTCATGGAGAAGAAACTGTTTTTGATTCAAATTTCCATTATTATTTTGTAAATTTTTATCAACCTGAACTCAAAATTTTTCTCCTTTCTTACCCACTCTTAAATGTGGATAACTAATACGATGAAATTTCAATTTATTCTCCTCTTGAAACTAAAAAATTGGGAATGTTCATTGATGTCTTAGGAAATACTAGATATTCAATTCAATCAACCATTTCTGATATTACATGGATTTTACTGCTCATTTTAGAATAAAGGATTTCACATGAAACATATTTCAAACAAATAATCAATCTCAATCTTTTTTAAGTGGAGAAATATGGGTTAATTAAAATTTTGAAAGTTGGAATTGGATAAGTTGGGGGGTTCAAGTCGAGCTAACGATGTTAAAAAAAAGTACTGCATGGGAGGAAACTCATGGATTTCATGTTTCTTATCATTTTGAATCATTTTTTTTCATATAATAAATTATCATAGACTGTTGACCTATTCTTATTTTATGAGTAAGGATGGGTATGAAAGGGAAGTGCCATATTCATCTGTGTCACGTGGCGTGATCTCTGAGTAATACCTTACCCAGAAATCTAAAAAGAAGACAATGTATCATCATTTTTTTTTATTTTTATGTTTTTATAGGTTAAAAAAAATAAAAGGACATGTCGTAAGTCATAAGGAAAATCCATTCACCACCATCTAATCCACTGAGACTCAAATCAAAGATTTAAGGGAGACTGTGACATGCGCTATAATCATAAACCACCAGGTGAATTTATTCCATGTTTATCATTTTCAAATTCCTCTTTGAACTCCTCTCCAACCCCCATCTAACTTTTCTTTTCTTTAAACACTGGGGACAGTGTTATTCTAAGTTAGGGGGAGATAAAAAATGATTTTTTTTAATTTTTTTAATTTTTTTGAATAAAAACATACATGAAAAGAAAAATTCCATTAACCTTGAACATAATAACACACATTACAAACTCTTAAATTGGATATCAAATAATTATGCATGCCTTGATTTTGATTTTAATTCAAGTTTAAGTTCATGAGCATAGTTTTTGGAAAGTGCGGTTGTCCGATGTGACTTTTCAAAGTTAACATTTTCATCCTCTTAATAAAAATGCCACAATGCACGTCTACTGGATCACAGGTGTAAATTTGAGTTCTTGGGTCCCTTTTATTATAGAATAGGGTTCTGGGGTCACTTTTAGTTTAATTTGAGTATCAAAAAAAAACAAAAAAAAATTGAAAAACAATTAAGACCACATAGAGCAATGTTTTGTCCAAATGCGTGGCTTACGACACTTGGAGATCGTGACTCTATAGTTTTCTTTCCCAGAGTTAGGCTTTATATATCTATTGTAGAGCATGGAATTGAAAATATGTGTGGCGTCCGACACTTGGGGATCGTGACTCCATAGTTTTCTTGCCCAAAGTTAGTCTTTTCATATCTATTGTGGTTAAAAAAAATAAAATAAAAATAAAAAAAGGATACTCATCTTAAGGTTTAATGTGATTCCCACCCAACGCTTCCATTTTTTCCCCTTGAACAATAAAATGGGCCCCATATCTTTTATGATGCACAACACTTTATCATGCTTAATAGGAATTGGATGAAATGTGGCGATGAATTTGAACAAAGGAATGAGATTTTTCTTGGGATATGCTTATGGACCTAGCTTGTTTTAAATGATTTTTATGGGTTTCAGAATTTTTTTTGTATGTGGTCTTTGGGTGAGCAATGTGTATTAAAATGTTTTTGAAAAAGGGGATTTGAATTTCATATTTGTAATTTATTTTGCTTGGGACTAGCAAAACTCAAGTTGGGGGGTGTGATTAGTCACTAAAAGTGGATAATATTAATTATTAATATCTTTATATTCATTTTTCCAAAGTCCATAAACATTTTTTTAGTTCATTACATAAATAGAACTTTATTTCTCATCTTAAATGCAATTCAAGTTTAAAATGAAAATTTGGGCCCAATCATTCATTTGTTTGTGGACAACATTATATTCATTTTCTAAATTTGAAATTTTGGGATATGATTGATCACTTTGTTTGGAACATTTTATATTTTAGGTTTGATGGATGAATCCCAAGGAAAGATGGAGAATTTTGCGTCTGAATTCAGAAATTTGCTGGAGAAAGCATAATGGGCCTAAGGCCCATCAAAAAATGTGGAGCCCACAAACCAAGCCCAATGAATCTCAAATTTATACAGTAGAAAGATAAAAATATTAGGATCATTTTATTCAACTGTGTCCAGAGCTAATTCTGAAGTTTTCATGATGATAAAGGGATATGAATTTGAGATTTAAATGGTGGACCCGACATTAATGCACATAAAGCCGTCCCACCATTTCAACGATAACTTCCAAATGACTGATCCAACTTTCCTGAAATTTTACAGCTGATATAGGAAACATGGAAGAAGATATTTTTCTTCTATGACCGCTGATTATTCGGCCTCCTTCAATTCCAAATTCACATGTCAAAATGGCGGAAGAATCTGGACGAAATTTTCGGGTCAACTTCAAAACGTCAAAATCCCTTATTTTTCTCACCTTCATTTTGACTCTCTAAATTAATGGGGATGGAATTTATTATGGTGGGGTGTCTATAATGATCCTAATATTCCTATATAAGGAGCTAGTGGTGAAGGAATTATCATCTAACTTTTTTTTTGAATCCATGTTTTTCTTTCAATTGTAATTTCCCGCTTTCGTTTTGTAATGACATCGTTAATTTCTCTAATGTAAGTTTTTCATTCACATTTAGTATTTTAATAAAATTTATTCTTATTCAATTTTTATTTTCCTTTTATTCACACTTTGATACCATTGAATCATGGTGTGAATTTATTCACACCAGCACTTGTGAATTCAATCACACAATGGTGGAGTGTTTGTTCTTTTAATAATTTTCTTCTTTTTCAATTCTGCCCCCATAAGTCTACATCCCGCTTCCATTGGTAGAATAGCATCAATGGAGGGCTAACCACTTAAGGGTTGATCCAAGGGAGTATCAAGGTCAGGGATTGGATGTTATTTCACGTACTTTAATTTTTAAATCTGTTTGTTATTTTAAGATTTACATTCGATGAGTTATGTTCTTCTTTGTCTTTACCAAGTTTAATGACGACACATTTTGAGTGCTAGTACGATCTATTTCCTTTGAGTGCTCAGTAAAGTGATCCTCAAAGTTAATTAGTGATTGGCCTTGGAATTGTGTAGGGATTAAATTGGTGAATGATTTTGGAGAATTATCTTGTTGTTTGGATACATCTTCAATTAATGACATGAAATTTTTAAGAAAAGAAATTTATGCAATCCACCCCAAGAGAAACCCTAAGATCAACCCATCATCAATAATTATTTTGTTCACATCATTTTTCTTGTCTATTATTTAAATTATATCACTAGTTCTCCAATTAAAATCTACCTCAATGTTGGCCAATTCATAGCCAATCCTTTAACAAATTTGATTTTCTCAAGGTTTCTTCTTCGGTCCCTGTGGATTCGATCCCTACTTGTACTTCAAAGACCACTTTTACCTGTAGGGTAAAATTGGGCACAACCAAATTTTTCTGTCATTGCCGGGGACCCAAGTAAGTAATCTTAGATGCTAGAATTCTTATCTCACCTCAATTTCTATTTTCTCACCCCAATTTCTCTTCTCTTTTCCCCTTTCTGTTTTTGTGTGTCAAAAAAAATCCCAAAACCAATTTTAAATCAACTTCAATGGATTATCCTCCAAAATACCCCTTCATAAACCAATTCTATAATCCAGTTAGAAATAAATATTGGGAAATACCTCACAGAGGGAATTTCATTGACCAAACCTTAATTTAATACACCACACCAGATGAGGTGTACAATCAATGGGATGCTGATTGTTTAAAAGATCAATTTCTATACCTCTTGAGGATGATTGAAGAGATCAAACTTAATGAAGTTCATGATGTCCAAACATCAATCAACCTTAATTCTGAAAAAATTATTGAACATTTGTGTGAAACAATGGTTAAAATGAATTCATAAGTTTCATCACTGAGATTATAAATACAAAACATTGAGACTTATGAAGAACCCATTCCCACTCAGGATGTCCTTTCAACATCACTTATAGAAGAATCTTGTTACCCACATAACTCATGTAAATTTAGTAAAGAACCCACTTTAAAATCTTGGAATACAGAGTTGGATAATGAAGAGATTTGGTCAGGTAATGTTGAAAGTCAAGATAAAGAACATGAGGGAATTGTTAATGAGTATTTAAATCAGGATGAAATTGATTTCATGAATTCACAAGAGGGAAATTTTTCTTCATGGATTGAATTTCCAGAATATTGCTCCAATAATGATTTTTTAGAATCACTAATCATTGAACCATTGGGAGAGATAATAAATATTGAGTCTCTACCCATTCCCGACATTCAAAAGGAAAATTTTTGGGCGGAATCAAAATTTCAAAAGGAACCAATTATTTCTAAATTTCATGGATAAGAAACTGTTTTTGATTCAAATTTCCATTATTCGTTTGTAAAATTTTATCAACCTGAACTCAAAATTTTTCTCCTTTCTTACCCACTCTTAAATGTGGATAACCAATACCATGAAATTTCAATTTATTCTCCTCTTGAAACTAAAAAATTGGGAATGTTAATTGATGTCTTAGGCAATACTAGATATTCAATTCAATCAACCATTTCTGATATTACATGGATTTTACCGCTCATTGTAGAACAAATGATTTCACATGAAACATATTTCAAACAAATAATCAATCTCAATCTTGTTGAAGTGGAGAAAGATGGGTTAATTAAAAATTTTAAAGTTGGAATTGGATAAGTTTGGGGGTTCAAGTTGAGCTAATGACGTTAAAAAAAAGCGCTGCATTGGAGGAAACCCGTGGTTTTCATGTTTCTAATCATTTTGAATCATTTTCTTTTTCATATAATAAATTACCATAGACTGTTGACCTGTTCTTCTTTTATGAGTAAGTATGGGTATGAAAGGGGAGCGTCATATTCATCCGTGTCATGTGGCGTGATCTCTGAGTAATACCTTACCCAAAAATCTAAAAAGAAGACAATGTATCATCAGTTTTTTTATGTTTTTATAGGTTAAAAAAAATAAAAGGACATTTCATAAGTCATAAAGAAAATCCATTCACCACTATCCAAGCCGCTGAGACTCAAATCTAGGATTGAAGGGAGACTGTGGCATGCGCTATCATCATCAACCACCAGGTGAATTTGTTCCATGTTTATCATTTTAAAATTCCTCTTTGAACTCCTCTCCTACCCCCATCTAACTTTTCTTTTCTTTAAACAATGGGGACAATTTTATTCTAAGTTGGGGGGAGATAAAAAATTAATTTTTTTTTATTTTTTTGAATTAAAACATGCATGAAAAGAAAAATTCCATTAACCTTAAACATGATAACACACATTCCAAACTATGAAATTGTATATCAAATAATTATGCATGCCTTGATTTTGATTTTAATTCAAGTTTAAGTTCATGATCATAGATTTTGGAAAGTGCAGTTGTCCGATGTGATTTTTCAAAGTTTACATTTTCATCCTCTTAATAAAAATGCCACAATGCACTTCTACTGGATCGTGGGTGTAAATTTGAGTTCTTGGGTCCCTTTCATTATAGCATAGGGTTCTGGGGTCACTTTTAGTTTAATTTGAGTATAAAAAAAACAAAAAAAAAAAACAAAAAAAAAACAAAAAAAAAAAACAAAAAAAAAATTAAGACCACATAGAGCAATGTTTTGTCCAAATTCGTGGCTTCCGACACTTGGGGATCGTGAATCCATAGTTTTATTGCCCAGATTTAGGATTTATATCTCTATTGTAGAGTATGGAATTGCCAATATGTGTGGCGTCCGACACTTGGGGATCATGACTCCATAGTTGTCTTTCCCAGAGTTAGTCTTTTCATATCTATTGTGGTTACAAAAAACAAAAAAAAAATCAAAAAAAAAATTGGATACTCCTCTTAAGGTTTAATGTGATTCCCACCTAGCGCTTCCATTTTTTCCCCTTGAACAATAAAATGGGCCCCATATCTTTTATTATGCACAACACTTTATCATGCTTAATTGGAGTTGGATGAAATGTAGAGATGAATTTGAATAAAGGAATGGGCTTGGGCTTGGGATATTCTTATGGAACTAGCTTGTTTTAAATTATTTTGATGGGTTTCATAATTTTTTTTGTATGAGGTCGTTGGGCGAGCAATGTGTATTAAAATGTTTTTGGAGAAGGGGATTTGAATTTCATATTTGTAATTTATTTTGCTCGGGACTAGAAAAATTCAAGTTGGGGGGGTGTGATTAGTCACTAAAAGTGACTAATATTAATTTTTAATATCTTTATATTCATTTTTCCAAAGTCCATAAACATTTTTTTAGTGCATTACATAAATAGAACTTCATTTCTCATCTTAAATGCAATTCATGTTTAAAATGAAAATTTGGGCCCAATAATTCATTTGTTTGTGGACAACATTATATTCATTTTATGAATTTTAAATTTTGGGAAATGATTTATCACTTTGTTTGTAAAATTTTATCTTTTAGGTCCTATGGATGAATCCCAAGGGAAGATGGAGAAGTTTTCGCCCGAATGCAGAAATTTCCCGGAGAAAGCATAATGGGCCTAAGGCACATCAAAAAATGTGGGGCCCATAAACCAAGCCCAATTAATTTCAAATTTATACATTAGAAATATAAAAATATGAGTATCATTTTATTCAATTGTGGCCGGAGCTAATTCTGAAGTTTTCATGATGATAAAGGGATCTAAAGTTGAGATTTAAATGGTGGACCCGACATTAATGCACATAAAGCCATACCGCCATTTTGACCATAACATCCAAAAATCTAAGCCAACATTTCTGAAATTTTTACATCAGATAGAGGACACATGGAAGAAGATATTTTTCTTCTACTACCACTGATTATTAGGCCTCCTTAAATTCCAAATTTACACGTCAACATGGTGGACGAATCTGGACGAAATTTCTGGGTCAACTTCGAAACCTCAAAATCCCTTAATTTTCTCACCTTCCTTTTGACTCTCTAAATTAATGGGGATGGAATTTATTGTGGTGTGGTGTCTATAAGGCTAATAATATGCCTATATAAGGATCTATTGGTGAAGGAATTATTATCTAACATTTTTTTTGAATCCATGTTTTTCTTTCAATTGTAATTTCCCGCTTTCATTTTGTAATGACATCATCAATTTCTCTAATGTAAGTTTTTCCTCCACGTTTAGTATTTTAATAAAACTTATTCTTCTTCACTTATTCTTTTACTTTTCTTCACATGTTTATACCATTTAATCAAGGTGTGAATTTATTCACACCAACACTTGTGAATTCAATCACACAATGGTGGAGTGTTCGTTCTTTTAATAATTTTCTTCTTCTTCAATTCTGCCCCCATAAGTCTACATCCCGCTTCCATTGGTAGAATAGAATCAATGGATGGATAACCACTTAAGGGTTGATCCAAGGGAGTATCAAGATCAGGTATTGTATGTTATTTCATGTACTTTATTTTTAAATCTGTTTGTTATTTTAAGATTTCCATTCGATGAGTTATATTCTTCTTCGTCTTTACCAAGTTTAATGATGACACATTTTGAGTGATAGTACGATCTATTTCCTTTGAGTGGTCAGTAAAGTGATCCTCAAAGTGAATTAGTGATTGGACTTGGAATTGTGTAGGGATTAAATTGGTGAATGATTTGGGAGAAATATCTTGTTGTTTGGATACGTCTTCAATTAATGACATGAAATTTTTAAGAAAAGAAATTTATCCAATCCACCCCAAGCGAAACCCTAAGATCAACCCATAATCAATAATTTTTTTGTTCACATAATTTTTCTTGTCCATTATTTAAATTATATCATTAGTTATCCAATTAAAATATACCTCAATGTTGGCCACTTCATAGCCAATCCTTTAACAAATATGATTGTCTTAATGTTTCTTCTTCGGTCCCTATGGATTCGATCCCTACTTGTACTTCAACGACCGCTTTTACCAGTAGGGTAAATTTGGGCGCAACCAAGTCATAATACCCATTAATAATAATCTTAAAGTCTAAGTACCAATATACAATCCCGTAGATAGTACCATCCAATGACACTTATAAATGTGGATTTTCTACCGGCTGGTCTCTATCTCATAATATCCGCATAGACATTTCCAACGGTGTACACCATGCGAAGGTGCCTCAAAGTCCCATGAGTCTCCACCCTTGATATCATGTATCATTTTTATCCCTTAAAATGATATCATCTGGCTATAGAGAAAATGTTCAAGAATAGTTTCCTGGAACTTCTAGGTTCTCATCATAATAGAGATCTGCAATGACCTTTTAGTTTGACGGATACTCTTAGGAAATTATCACATACAACATCATATAGAAGAACTATCATGATGTGATAAGGAGTTTATTAATATCCACCCAATGAATATTTGTTTATCATAAATTAAAAAGATGTTGGTTCTAAGTAACCAACTCTAACAATATTAGGGAGGTCAATATTCCCATATATTTTATTAACCGAACCCTTCATTTTTCTATTGCAATTAATTTATTTGCGTCCTTATTTTCTACAAACAAAACATCTCATTTTTTCTATAAGACATTATTTAAGTGATTATTTATGCATTATTGACATAAGGGAAACCAAATATTCTTTCTTCCATGGTATCTATTACCCAAACTCTTAGTGAAATCTTTCCCTCTCTTCTTTGCTGAGTATGAGAGTTGGTTAAGGTACACATCACCAATTTTGTTCTATGAAAATGATTAGGCATGATAATAACATCCTTTACTCCAGTGATCATCCAATTCGATTGCTCATTAAAAAATTTTCCATCAAATTCAATGTTAATCTAGTTCATTTGGGTTCCTTCCATTGACTATAACTAGAAATAAATGAGTAAGAAATTATTATCATAGTGGGGAACCACATAATCATGAAAACAACTTATATGATGTCTAAATTATGAAACCTTACTTATTCTATGGAACCTTAGGTTTATTCTAGGTTATTAATATACAAATTCCATTTAAATCCTTTATGATGGTTAATAAAGAGTTTGTGAATTTCTAAAGTGTATTCCTTGGGAGTTTCAAACCATGTGTGTATCAAGGCCCATTGTCATGTACCGAGTTACGATCGATTCAGGCCCGATGAACCTTGTCAGAGTTGATACCCCTATGTAAATTTGTGCTAGATCCACATCCACTTGTAGTATCCAAATATGGATTTATTTCTAGGAAACCACTCACTCTATCCTTTACCAAAATTCCAAGACATTTTCCTATACTTTTCCTCACCCTTGAAATTATTCTTAGAGACATCCCTATACATATCCTTAGAAATATTCTTAGGGATTTCACTAAATTTTTCTCATCATCATTTCTAAAAGTTGACTAAACCTTTTCTATGATACCGACTATAACATACCAAGAGTTTTATATGTGGATATTACATCCTTTTTATGGAATAATTAATACATTACACAAACACACACCCAAATACTGTATTAGTTTAGTGCCTTGGGAAAATTAGAACAAAAACTTCTATTCTGGTGGAAGATCTTCAATGTTTCATAAAAATATCATTCCCTTTAGTACTCCTACATAAAACATTTCCTTATAACTTGGGGAAAGTAAACATAAAAAGGGTGATCTCATATGAAAAGTAAGGGTAAAAAAAGGGATACATAAACATAACATGAGAACAAGGGTATGAGAATATGATTAAACAATAGACGATCATACCCTACATATCAATGATCATAATCACAAGACATGTAATAAGGATATTGGAAGTTCATAAGACATGAATCATAAGGAAATAAAGATCATGATCCATGAAATCATAGCATAGGAATAAAACATGGAACTCTGGAAGACACATAAGTATATAATAATGACTTCCATAGTAGTCTAGACATCACTTTAAAGGAAATTTTGGTAGTATGGGTTCACTTCCCATACCATCTTGGTAGTCATGGTTCACTCCCATGAGCACCTTACTAGTACGAGTTCACTCCACATACCATCATGGTATTCATGGTTTTCTCCCATGACAATCTTACTAGTATGATTTTTCTCTACATACCATATTAGTAGTCATGGTTCACTCTCATGGATATCTTACTAGTATGAGTTCACTCCACATACCATCTTGGTAGTCATGGTTTACTCCCATGACCATATTACTAGTATGAGTTCACTCTGCATACCATCTTGGTAGTTATAATTTACTCCCATGGCTATCTTAGTAGTCAAGGATCATTCCCAAGACCATCTTAGTCTATATCATGAGATATAAATATTTACCCAATGAATTAGAGGGATTTATAGGTCCCACCCATATAATAATGAAATCATACATACATGTTCCACAAGATAATAAAAAATAATATAACTCATGAAATGAAATGGGTATCATAAACATGAAATCATATCATAACATGGGGAAAAGATATAGGTTTCATAATCATTTCATCAAAATCATAACCCGTGAAAAGAAGTGGGTTTCTTAAACATAATTCCATCAAAACATGAACCATTTAGAGAAATAATATGAATGGTATTCTTTAACTATAACAAATTATGTCATCCGAGATGGGTAAATATGTTGAAAGATACATTGGAACATGAATTTTACTTAAAAATCACTTTCTAAAACATAAAACATTTTCAAAACCCTTTTCTTTGAATCCACTTTGAAAACATATAAAGGAATCATAAAAAATAATTTAAATTAATTCTTGAGGAAAATATAAATTCTTTCTTTAAATGTTTTTCTTTTCTTCAAACATGACACAATTTTAAAAGAAAACATTTTATTTGAAAATAACCTTATAATATTTCAAGGGAATCTTGAAGGTATTAAGGAATTATGAAAGAGTAAAATCCCATTCATTCTATATAAGTTTATAAAACAATATTTTTGGTACTTTTGTTGGAAAAGTCAAAAAGTACCTCATTAAGAAAATGATAAAAGATTCATTTCAAATCATTTAATAAAAAGCGATGAATTGGTAAAAATGTATTTAAAATATTTTAGAAGAATAGTAAAAATAATTTTGAATTTTTTTTAAGAAACATAGACATCTAAGATAAATATTTCCCAACAGATACTTACGTATAAAAAATCTTGATAATAATGAGATTGTAGAAATAACCCTTACAACTGTATAATCAGTTGAATCATATGCTCCATGAAAGAAATAAATTTATATTAATATGAAAATACCATAATATTATGGTTAATACTCATAAAATGTATTAATGGGAAGTATATACACCATGTGAGTAGTGTATGAGGCATGTGTCTCACAGAAGTAAATTGAGACAGAAATCCCTTAACTTATGTTCGATTCCCTCCATATGTGTCTGAAACTTATGTATAGTAGTTTTAAACATATTATTAACTTATACCAGAATCATAATAATAATTATGATATCATATATGATACATTTATGACTTTATATAACCCATTTATTAATATTTCTAAGCTAAAGAAATGTTTTAGGTAATAACCGCTTTGTTTATCATACATGTTTTGACTTTTTATTATTGATTATATTACTTAGATAATGATTTTATTACCTGAAAAATGTAAAAAATTATTTATATATCATATATATTTAGTATATAAATATATATAAAAGATATATAAATGAAATGGAATACACTGTTCATGGAGACGGTAATCTTTATGTACATATGAACGATGTTTCTGTTTTCTTATCATACTGAATGGAAGAAGGTAAATGAAATATATATATATATTATTATATTATCATTATTATTTCATATATTTAATATTTATTCATTATATATATTATTATAATCATTCTTAAAATGGTTAGCATGGAAGATGAATCTCATCACGTCGTGGAGACTGTAGGCCATACGTACACACGAGCGATGATATCATTCTATTAATGGAAAATGGGTGATGAATTATATGGTATACTAATTAAAAATAATAAATATCATGTTATATTTATTATTTATATATATTATATCCATAATTATACCCATCCAAATAAAGTAGTGATGAAAAACAGATTATACCATGGCGTGGAGACGATAAGTCGTACAAACGCACGTGTGGTACTTTCGTTTATCATAGGATGAATATAAGATGGGATATGATTATTCCATAATTATAATAACATATAAAAATATTTTTTATAATGTATTTATTACATTATAATGGAATCAACATATGAATAAAAAGTATAATAAGAAACAATTTTGAAAGAGTTGGTAAGGAGATTACATCTTCTTCGATGATCTCCCTCTAGATCACCTCTTAGATACACAAGAGTTGGTATTTTGAGAATAAAAACACAAATATAATGTTACTAGGGAAGTTTATAAGTGAAATAGGTAGTGGATGACCTATATTTAAGTCTCAAGGTGGTGTGAGGAAGTGAGGTATGGGGTGTCTTTTTATAATAAAGGGGAGGGCCACTCTTTGAAACTCTAAAAATATTAAATTATTATAAATTTATTTTTGAATTCAAATTGCTCCAAAGTGAGTTATTTAAAATATAAGATTATAATGGGTATAAATAATCTTAACTAATTATTTTTATATATGTTTAGGTCATAATATTAACCAAATATGTTTTCTTTAACCCTTAGTTAAACCCTTTAACTTTTACCCTGACAACTTTACTTTTTAATATTTAGGGTAAATATAGTTACTATAAAATTCCAAAAGAACCCCAAGTTGATAATTTATGATATTTTTAACCTTATTATAGTTATTTGAACAAATTTTAGATTTTTTATGGATTTTATATCATTTAATAAAATATTATTTATTTTAAATTTTCATTTATGTCAATTTTGATGCTATTCATTATTTTTGTTTTAAAAAATATACTAAAAACTTTATAAATTTAAACCAAAACTTATAATATATCAATAACATATAAAAAAGATCTCTATAAAATTCATTTATTTCATTAATTATGTTAAATTATATTTATTTTAGTATTTTCAATATTGTTTATTTGATATTTAAATTAATTAATCAATTACTACATCATTATTATGTAAGCCTTTAATTAAATTATTTATTCTCTAAAAATTAAAAATAACATATAATGATGAAGATAAATTTATTATATTTCAAATGACTATTTATAGTCAAATTTATCTTTTTCATAAATCTCTATTAAAAATGATTTACTTATTAAAAATATGAGTATGGAATTTTTAACTTATCTTTTAATAAAAAATAATAAATGTCATATTTTTAACCAAATGGCTTAAAAAGGTTATAATTTTAGCCTAATGTTGATTTTGTTATAAATACACTTAACCAATGAAATTATTATAAGTGTTAGGGTAATTTTATAATTCTTATAATATTATTTTACCCTTAATTTCCTGATTTATCTTTAACCGTGGTAAAAAAATATACTAAAGTTACTATTCACCAAAAATTAAGTCGATCCCATTATACTATAAATATAATATTTATTACAACCATTTATTTCTGTTTTTTGAAATTAAATTCACAAAAGTGGAAAAATTAAGTTTAACTCTAATCCCGTAGACATGGCGAGAAAGTGGGTAAAAAGAACGTTCAAAAGTTCAATATTTTTTTTACTTTTACTTTTAATATAAAAATGATTGAAATGACCTAAATTGGATTAATATATATATATATATAATTTATATATTATTACTATAAAAACCAATTTAAACAATAATAATTATTTAAACAAAAAAGTCAGTTTTTAACTACAATGCAGTATTTTTCAATGTTCATAAAAAATGAAAATTCTTAGAAAAATAATAAAAATTAACCCTAAGTTAATTTTGAAATTTAAAATTACAAAATGATTTTTATTTCATAATATTAAATTTATAATAGTTTCTAAAATTAATTTTATTATTGTTCATAGAAGGACAATAAAAGAAGTTCCTTTAAGAAAATAGTATTTTTAAACATATAAAGACTTTACCAAAGATTATACATTTTATTATAAATATGTTTTATTTATATGAAATAATTTTAAATAAAATTTAAAAATTAGTTATTACTATTCATATCACTATGTTTAATGGCTATTTTATAACTATCTCATTTAAATAATTATAATAACAAAGTGTTGTTTTGTTGAGACTCAGTGTTGCGTGTAACACAAGCCAAGTAAGTGTTGCGTGTTATACAAGATTAACTTAGTGATTTTTATAACATAATCCAAACTTAGTGCTTTTATATAATAATAAAAATATATATTTAGTGTTATGTGAAGTTAAAAATTTAAAAATGAATAAATTAATTTGCAAAAAATAATTCACAAAATATCGGGGTGTTATAGAGGTGCACCTCATGTGCTCAATAAAAGTTCTTAGTGAAATGAAGAAAGAAATCAACAATTATAGATGAGTTCTAGAAGCCATTTTATGATCTCTATTATTTCCCTTGAAACCCACACACATGGTTAAGACTTCACATGAAGTCAGTAACTCACCATCCCAAGGCATCATCCCAAACCAACTTGTAGGGATGAGCCAATCATGAAGCCATAACTAGATACCTGATTTCCCTTATGGATGGAAATAATCATCACTTAAACATATATAAATATATTTCACTCCAAATTATAGCTTCATTTATCCATGATTTTAGATCTTATTCTCTAGTTCATACTCAGACAACATTGGAGGATTGCCACTCCAGTCGAATCGCAAACCAAATTTCAGGAAATAACATGCCTTCTCAGTCATAGACCAATATTGAATCCTAATACATTAATCATAATAAAATAATTCCAAGACAAACTCATCATGCACATCACTAAAATTACTCATTATATGGTGATGAGAAACACTCATTTCCACTAATTTTTGGAGTATTATATGACATATACTGGGAATTTTCTCAAAGACATATGAGATCGATCATGAGTAGAAGATGCTCTTAGTCATAACCCTTAGCCATGACACATGGAACCTATCTGAGTAAGGAGAAACTCGATTCCCAAAATTGAATTCAAATTTGAGGAATAATATATTCACAATTGATTGTAAAAATATTCCCCTTCTCCTAGTAGAAAATATTCATCACTTGTTGATTGTTTCATAGGTTTTATCTATAATTTGTTTCTACATTTTAATTAAAAGTGTAATATGTCTTGTTTACTAAGCTATTTCATTCTCCTATACCAAAATTTATTCATGTTTCTTACCCTTGTGATTTCCCAATGATCCCACACTCTATGATGATAGAGAGATGACCCCTAATGTGGGATCCTAGGGGAATTACAGTGGCGTACTTGAATTTATGTGTTTCAAATTCTCACTCTATTTTATTTGATTGTAATGTTATAGTGAAGATAGAGTGTTGAGGATATTATCACCTCCTATATTCTCCATTAACACAACTGAACTATTTTAATCATTTCACTTGCATCCCTCTAGTCAGATCACACTTCATACTGGTGGAGTTATGTGATTTGAAGGGAAGAGTGGTATGAAATTGATTCCTATTGAGTGAGAAATTCCATTCACTCGATTGAGGAGTGTGACTTCCCATTCACTAAGGAAAATAATGAGATTTTTGGTCTGATCAAGGATTCTTGAGTGTATTCATGATCTCATGCAAAAGGAAAATAGTGTAGGGTGTATGGAAGAATGATATTGTGTATGTGAATTGAGTTATTATATTTATAATAAATGTAATTGATGATCCAAACCATTGGAATTCATTATAGGACTACCTACATTCCTAACTAGCCAATGTTTTTACTTTTATTTACAATTCATAAACCAAAAACTAAAAATAACAATTTTTAATTATGACTGCTTTAAAATTTAAGAAAACAAAATAAATATTAATAAGTGATCAAGATAGTAAAGAACTGAACCACATATAATCCTTAGGAAATGACCCCAGTCATCCATATGATGCATCCTAAGTTAATAAATAAAAATTCTTTTGGACCACGTCCTACTAAAACCACATGATCATGCACTATGACCATCAAAAACACAACTATTATAGTGTGACTGTTGGGATTAATAAGAACAAGTGGATGTAAATGGGAGATACCATGGCCTAAATTAGGAGGAACATCCCTTATGAAGTGTATCTATCATATCCAAATGGGGAGGTGGAATGATAGGGGTTCAATATTGACCAAGCCTAAGATGAGATTCAAAAATTCATACATAAGCAGAATCATTTATGGGAGAAGTTCAACCTTATATTGATAACTACCCAATAAATTTTCATTGAACCACCCCATGAAATTATCACCATTACACACCTTACCCTTAAGGATTCTACTGGTGTGATAGGGGGTTTTGTATCTAGGACTTAAATGGTGTTAAATTTTAAATTATTTAATAAATTAAATAGTGCTTTCAATGATACCTTTACTTATTTTCATTATTTTTATTTATCACCCATATATAAAAAAATTAAAAGCACATGATTAGATAAAGAGCATGATAAAATATATTTTTCAAACAAAGAAATAATAATTGTATTTTTGGGAAAATATATATGTTTTATTTTCATTAAAATATATTTTTATATAAAAAGTTATTTCTATAAAATACTCTCATAAGAAATTAGTTATTAATATATATAAATGAAAATATAATCTTATGAAGTCCCAAGTAATTTTTATAAAGGTACAAATGTTGATTATGTCATAAAACTGGTATTTTTAGATTAATAAGGTTATTATTTAAATATTAAATTACTTATACCAAGATTTTTTTTGTTAAAATTGGTTTAGTTTTTAAAATAAGCATATATAAATTAACCAATAGTGAATTTTTCAAATTTTTTTGAGACATTCTAATGTTTATGTAAAAAGTAAAATATAGTATGAATATAAGGTAAGTATGTCATTATAATGACTTAAAAGTTCTGTAATTAATACTATAAATTCTTTATTGAGAAAAATGAAATTTATCATTAAAATAATTTATTTTAAAGTAATAAGATTAATTTTACAAAAACTATAATGAATCTTTCAAAACATAAAGTATATTTTAAAGTTTTAATAATAATTATTTATGAACAAGAATCTTGACCATGTCTAAAATAATATAAATTAAAGGGGTTTTGGCTTATAAAATATTAAAATACTTAAATTTACACCCCCATATAAAAAATGGGAAAAAACCAAAGTAAAACCAATGGGTTTGCATTTTTTATAAACTAGATGTCCAATGCCTAAGTTTAGAAATTAATAAACAATTCTCCATATTTTTCTATAAATACCTACCCACTCTCTCATTACTCTCCACTCCCTAGACATTGATCATGAATTTACCCTCATTTTCTCTCTAGATCCTTTATAACATGTTTCTAAAGTTCCAAGGAGCTATTATAAAGCTTTAGGATTCCACTTTACATGTAAGGGATTCACCTCCTCTCTCCTTTTATTAAAGAATTCCATTGTAATAAGCCTGTTTATTTTCAATTGATTATGTACTCATACATTCATAATCATTCCTTTACCTTTTAATTTATGACCTATTAATGAGAGACCACCTTTTTCTCTCACTAATTCCATTCCATGAACTGTTATGTATACTTGTTATGATTCCAAATTCATTCCTTGATTTTCTATGACATACTATTATATTGTTAATAACCAAATATACTTTTATTCAATGGTATTAATATAGATATATATAAAGTTCATTGATTGAGGACTTACATGTATCAAACCCAAATTCCTTACTCATGGGTTAAAATAATGAAAAATATTTTTTTGATATATAATATATTTGGCACATATAAATTTATACATATGAAGGGTGTGCCCTGATAATGATCTAATGAATTGGGTAAAAAATTAATCTATATAGTTGAAATGTTTGTGATACCTTGTAAATGTGACTTTATAATGTTTTATGATACCTTTCTAAATAACCTTGGTAATATGGTTTATGAAACCTTGGTTACGAAACTTGGCGATATGCTTATGAGTGTGTCATTTTTATATTTTAGCCACATTTCTATATTATGCCTCATGTATTTATGATCATACTTTGTTATTATGCTTCATGAATTATCCATGATATTTTAGTTAATATTTCCTTCATTTATCCCCTTACTGGGATCTATACTCCCCCTTTTATTTTGATATATTTCACCCAGAAAATATATGTAGTAAAGTGGACTATGTTCGAATTATAAAGGAGTATTTCAAGATGATTAAATAAATTTTACGTATTTCATGTATCATGTTCATAATTTAAAATAAACTAAACATCAAAATATCCTTTGTAAATTTTCAATGAAATATTAAATAATGTAATTATGTCCAAAAACAAGTATGAATAAGGTGGTTCACCATAGTTAGTATCAAATAAAGCTTTAGTTATTTATGGAAATTAGGACTCAAAAACATTAAAAACCCTATGGATAAATCTAAATATAGTAAAACATCATTAAATTTTGGTAAAGTATTGAGTGTGTGGTTTCTAAGAAATTACATCCCTATTTGGATATAAACAAGTGGATGTAGGCTCTAGAATAAATATACCTAGGGGTAATTACTATGAAAAGTATTGTTGGGTATTAACTCACTCTTCACCTGGTACACAACAAAGAGGCCTAACTATACACCAATATTTACACTCCTGCGGGATATTATTTGTCAATCATATAATTTTTAAATACTATTATGGATTATATATAGTTAAATTAATTATGTATTTTAAAATTAGAAAAAATTAAGGTATATGATCCTAGAATTTTTTCATTATAAAATTTTAGTATTAATCTCCACTTTAGATCTATTATCATAAGATTGAAAATAGTAGAAATTTTATCATTAAAGTTTTATTCTTATAGAAATATGGTGTGAAATAGAAGAGCCTGAGTAAATAATGGATGCGATGAAAAATGCAATGAAGACCTTCCCGATATGATGAAAGTCATAGTTGAAAAATTTATAATGATTCTGAATCAATTATATTAGGATAATAATAACAACCTAAACCATGTGGAGTATCCATATTCACCAAGGAAGGAACAACTTGTAGTTGAATCCTTATGCTAATGACCACTTACTATTAGTGGAACCTTTGATCCTTTGATCATAGAACAATGGATCAACACTATTGAAAATATATTTTTTTGTACTCTATTCTTCTAAGAAGGAGAAAATTTTCTTTCATGGTATATATCTTTGATGGAGAATAAGATAAATGGTGGAAATTTATTAAGAACACAAAGCCTAAGGATAGTGTTGAAGTTATGGATTGCAAATACTTTAAAAAATATTTTTCAATAATTATTTTAATTGTACCCTTAAAACAAAAATGGAGAGGTATTTTCTTAGACTGAAGAAAAATGAGAAAAAATTAGTGTGGAGTTATGAAATGAACTTTATAAGTGTTACATGATATGCTTAAATATTTTTCATTGATTCCGATGGGAAGAACGATTGATTATTTAGTGAACTAAGAACTCACCTATGAAAAAATCTAGAAATATAAGACTTTAGGAGATATGAATAGATAGTAAAATGTGGTATCAAAGTGAAAATGGAATTTAAAGACACATAATAGTCTCATGGAGTAAATTATAAAAGAGTAGTATAGAGATAAATTTTGGGAATAATTTCAACCATGAAAGACAAGGGAAGAAACAAAAATTACCCATGTTCAATAAGTGTGGGAAGAAGCATTTATGGAATTGTTTGTAAGGAAGTGAAAACTATTACAAGTGTAGAAAATCTGTCCATATAGCTCAAAAATATTGCGGAGATTTAAAGACTTAATATCCAAATGAAAATGATAGAGTGAAGTTAGTGTAAGATTAATAAATAGTATAACGATTCAATTATGGATATCAGGAACATTTTTCTAACCAATGTCTAAATTAGAAGATAATGAAGGGAAACTTCCATAAACCCCAACATAGGCCAAGAAATAAAGGTCATGATTTTATAATCACGATGGATGAAGTTGGGGATCTGAATGATGTAGTGGAATATACACTCATCATACATTGAAAACTATCAAGTACATTATTTGATTATAGTTATATGCATTCCTTTATTTCATTCAAGTAATATAAAATTAAACCTTGAATAACTAGTGGTAGATTGTAATTTAAAAACCATGGAGAAAATATTCATTCTTTAAATATATAAAGATATTACCATATTAACTTTGGTGTGGAAAATATATTCACAAACCTGGTGGTCATTCTAATGGTGATATTTTACATAATATCAGGGATAGATTGGTTGTCAACGTATAATTCCAAGATCAATTATAGAATTACAAAAAATTTAGTTGTCTTGAAGGAAAAAACTATAATTATTTTCAAAGTAAATATATCCCAGCCTAAGTTTTTTTAGGGACTACCTTCTACAACCTTATTTATGGAAATTATTAGTGAATAAATGGAATAATGTTAAAGTATAAAGATAGTAAATGTAGTCATTTTTAGGAATATGTTGAAGTATTTCTTAAAGAATTATTTGGACCTCCTCTAGAAATATATGTATATTTATTAATTGAAATCATACCTAGATCGAAGATAATATAGAATACCCCATATATAATAGAATATATCGAACTAGAGGAATTTAAGAATCAATTAAAATATCTTTTTGATAAAGTTTTTATTTAGCCAAGCATGTCTCATAGGGGAGAACATGTTCTCTTTTTGAAGAAGAAGGATGAATCAATGTTGATATGCATTGATTATATAATACTTAATGGAATCAAAATGAATAATAAATACCCTCTTCCAAAGATTTATTATATATTTAACTAGCTTTGTGGGATTCAATTCCTCTCCAAGATTAATCTTCAATCGGGGTATCATCTATTCAGGATGAAGAAGGATGATATTCTAAATACTGCATTCCAAACAAGATATAGGCATTATGAATTTGTTTTTATTCCCTTTATCTTAAATAATTATCTTGATATATTTATAGATTTTATGAATAGATTATTTAGGGACTACCTCAATAAATTTTTGGTGGTATTTATTGATGAAATTTTAATATATTCCAAACGGCATGAGGAGCATGAGGATTATCTAAGGGTATTATTATAAACATTGAGGAAAGATAATTTTTTTGGTAAATTTAGTAAATGTGAGTTATAGTTACAACAAGTAGTATTTTTGGGACACATTGTGACCAGTGAAGGAATATTAGTTGATCTAGAAAATACTAAGGTGGTGTAGGAGTGGCCTCAACCTCAATAGTGACTGATATTTTTAGTTTCCATGTTTTAGAGACATACTATAGAAGGTTTGTGATTTTTTCATGGATTTATAATCCACTAACCAAGTTAACTTGAAAGTGAGATATGTTTATCTAAAAAAGGAGTGTGAATAATATTTCCATGAACTTAATAAAAGGTTGGATAGTGAACTTGTGATAACTTTACCATAGGTAAGTATTTATCATTTATATTTATTCATTCTTGAAAGGACTTGGATGTGTAATCATGAAAAATGAAAAGGTGATTATGTATGCATCTCTACCTTTGAATCCTAATTAGAAAAATTATCCTACCCACGATTTAGAGTCAGCTATAGTTATTTTTTCATCGAATATATGGAGAAATTATCTTTATGGTTATAAGTGTGATATATACATAGACCAATAAAGTATGAAGTTAATTTTTACACAAAATGAATTCAACATGAGACAAAGGAGATGGTTGAAGCTTCTTAAATACCTTGATTGTTCTATTCATTATCACCCTAAAAATGACAATAAAGTTATTTATGCATTAAGTAAGAAAGACCCTAAATTTATTGCAATGATTAGGATTGAATGAGACACATTAATCCAAGAATTATTAAAGATGGAAAATGGAAGTTATAAGAGAAGGAACATCATCAATCCCATACTAAATTATTTATCATCCATAATTACTAGATAAAATAGAGAATGAACAAAGATATGATCCTATGATATAAAATAAGTTATAATATATGAAAAATGGAAAGTTTCTTGATATTTTTATTGAAAAATTAGGAGTAATAAGGTTTGGAACAAGGATATGTATACCATATATTATAGATTTTAAGAAAAATATGATAGACAATTCTCATAACTCTGCACTCTCTATACATCCTATTAGTACCAAGTTATAGAGAGATATATATGATCATTAATGGTGGGATGGTATAAAGAGACTGATTTATAATTATATGTAAAGATGTTTGGTATGTTACCATGTGAAGGTAGAGTGAAAACTTCTCAAAGGAGTGTTGTAATCACTAACCATACCCATGTAGAAGTGGGATAACATCACTAGGAACTTTTTCACTAGCCTTTCTAAAATTTACAAGGTAAACACTTCCATATAGGTAATCATCGATATGTTAATAAAGTCTACACATTTTATCACAATAAAATAAGATTTCACCCTTGAGTGCCTTAATTATCTATATATTCAATAAGTGACTAGACTTCATGGAGCACCACTATCAATTATTTCTGACCATGATCCATGATTTACTTCTATGTTCTGGAGTAGCCTTTAAATAGACTTGAATACAGAGGTAAACCTAAGTAAAAATTAGCATACGTAAACTAATGGGTAGTGTGAGAGGACTATTCAAACAATGGAAGACATGATAAGGGCTATCTCACTTAATTTTCAAGGGAATTGGGACCAAAATATTCCACATATCGAATTATCCTATAATAATAGTTTTCACTTGAGTATTCAAATGGATACTTATGAATAAATCTATAGGAAAATTTATAGAACTCTAATGTGTTGGGATTAAGTTGGTGAAGTAAAGCTATTGGGACCAAATATTGCGAAAGAAACTACAAAGAAGATACATGTGATTTTGAAACATATCAAGGCTACTCAGAGTTGGTAAAAGAGTTATGCTGAAAATCAAAGGAAGGAATTAGAATTTAATGCTGGTGATTATGTATTCCTAAAAGTATCACCATGAAAATGATTCATGAAATTTGGAAATAAGGGGAAATTTAGTCCAAGGTATATTGGACCATTTGATATTTTAAAACATGTTAGATTAGTTTCTTACCAATTAGTGCTACCTTCAAATCTTTACAATGGCCACAAAATCTTCCATATATCACTCTTAAGAAACTATATGTCATACTAAAAACATATAATTGACATATATGGTGTGGAATTAGAACCTTAACTTTCATATAAAGAATAATAAATCCAACTTCTTGATGAAAGGGAACAAGTGTTGAGGAATAAGACAACCCGACTAGTGAATGTCTTGTGAAGAAATAAAAAGTTGAAATAAGAAAAATAGGATCTTGAAGAAGTTATGAAGGAGAAATAACCCCATTTATTTTGAGTCTATACACAAATCTTGAGGGTGGAATTTCTTAAGGGATGAGAATGTAATAACCAAAAATTTCCTTTCATTATTAGTACATGAACTAATTATTCAAAATAGATATTTTATTATGTTTTAAAAAAGAATTAAATAGAAATAATATTTAATTTCATAACACATCATTAAATAATATTGACTATAACAACTAGGAATAATACATGGAGATAAACACCAAATAATAATGTACACACTAATGTAAACTCTAGAGGCTCTAACTTTCCCATGAAAATCACTATCGATATAAAAATAGTAAAAATAAATAGAATCATTAGGAATATAATTTAAACCATTAAGTTAAGTTTAGAACCTTTATAAGTGATTTAGTGAAAAATTATGTATGATGATAGTGGAGTATATATATAGTATGTAATCGGTAATGTGACTGATAGGATCTGACCATTAACTGACCATTGGTCAATATGATAGTTGGACATTATAACCATTGGAAATGCAATCATTATAAAGTGACTATTGAGATTATTGTATACTAAGATTAATAATGAGAACTAGTTGATGAATAAGGGAGATACTAGGTCCTCAATTAGTAGTAACATCCTTTATAAAGTGCAACTATTAAAGCTCGAGAGGGGGGGGGGGGTGGAATCATTGGGTTCACCCACGACCAAGCCCAAGATGAGATTCCACAACCAATACATGAGTGGAATTATTTATGAGATAATTTAAATCTTATATAGATCACCACCCAGTCAATGTTCACTGAACAACCACATTAAAGTATTATCATCTCAAACCTTCGCCTTAAGGATTATTCTGGTGTGATAAGGGGTTATTTATCTAGACCATAAGTGGTGTTAAAGTGTAAATTATTTTATAAATTAAATATTTGTTACTCTGATCCCTTGAATTCTTTTCCTTATTTTAATTTATCACTCTTATTTAAAAAATTGAAATGCACATGATTCAAGAAAGTAGATGATAAAAACTTTTTTTACATAGAGAAAGCATCATTATATATTTTGAAAAATATATGTCTTATTTTCATTAAAATAAAATTTTGTATACAAATTTATTTCTAGAAAATAGTCTCATAGGAAATTAATTATTTATATATAAATGATAATATCATTTTATGAAGTCCCAAGTATTTTTTCTAAAGGTTATGAAGTTGAATATGTCCTAAAAACTAGTATTTTTAGATAAAGATGGATTTTATTTAAAAAATTAAATTTCTCATATCTAGAAAATTATGTTGATAAAATGGATTTCATTTTTGAAATCATCATATCAAAATTACACAATGGTGAATTTTTTATACTTTTTCATTAAAATCTATGTTTTTGTTAAAAAGTACAATATGGTATGATAATATGATAAGTATTATGAAATTATAATGACTTAAAAGTGATGAAAAAAATACTATAAGTGATTTTTCTACCAAAAACGTGTTTTTTCATGAAAATAATGGATTTTAAAGTAGTACAATTAATTTTATAGAGCTATAATAAATCTTCCACAACCTAAAGTATATTTTAAAGTTTTAAAAATAAATCTTTATGAACAAAATTATTTTAAACATTATAAATAATATATATTAAAGAGAGTTTGGATAATAAACTATTAAAATACTAAAATAAACCCCCTTTACAAATACCATGGGAAGAACCCATTGTATGACCAATGGATTTTCATTTTTTATAAACTAGATGTTCAAGGACTAAGTTTAGAAATTAATAAACAATCCCCCTCTTTTTCTATAAATACCACCCATTATCCCATTCCTCTCTACTCCCAATCCATTTATAAAAATTTTCCACTCATTTTATCTCTCTAGTATCTTTACAAGGAGTTTATAAGGTTCCAAGGAGCTTTTATCAAGATTTAGGAAGTCACTTTGCAAGTAAGAGATTCTCTTCCCCTATCATTTTATTCAAATATTTTATTTGTAATAAGCCTTTTAATTTTCAATTCATTATGTATTCATTTATTCATAATAATTCCTTTAGTATTCAATTTATTCCCTATTAATGATATACCACCTTTCTATCTCATTAATAAAATTTCATAAACTTTTATGTATACCCGTTATGCTTATAAATCCATTAATTGATTTTCCATGACATACTATTCTGTTGTGAATACCCAAACATACTTTAATTCAAGGGTATTAATATAGATATAACTATAAATAATTTATTAGGGAATTATGTATATGAAACCCACATTCCCCACTCATTGGTTTTAAAATCAATCTTATAATATATGATCTATGTGGAAAACATAAAGTTAGACATATGAAGGGCGTGCCCTGATAGTGCTTTAATGAATTGGGTAAATAATTAATCTCTATAGATGACATGTTTATGATACCTTGCAATAATTACTTGGTAATGTTATTTGATACCTTATTTACAACCTTGGTAATTTGTTTTATGACACCTTGGTGATTAACCTTGGAGATATGATTATGAATGTCTCATTTTTATATTGTAGCCAAATTTCCATGTTACGACTCATGTATTTATGATAATTATATATTTTTATGGTTCATGAATTATCCATGATCAGTTAATTTATGATTAATTTTTTTTATCTACTCACTGGTCATTATTCTCACCCTTTCATTTTGATATATATCCCTAGGAAAATATATATAGTGAAGTAGACTAAGATGGAATTATAAAGGATTATTTCAAGAGAATTACATAAAGTATATATAATTCATGTATTATGTTCCTAGTTTCTGTAACACTATCATATTTTATGATATATTTATTTATAAATAAATTTTACTTTACATGGAACACTGAGTTTAAACGAATCGTGATGTACTATTAAAATATTATTTAATGTGATAGTTATCGCCCAACCATTGGATTAGTGGGTCTAAATATGACTAACTAAATAATGAAAAATTTATATTTTACTCATTTATAAAATTAATTCATTTATTATCAATTGATTATAAATGAAAATAATAATCATTTGAAAGTAAAAGAGATGTTTTTTTGAGAAACTGCTTTTATGTGCGTAATGTGTTTTTATATTTATAAATTAAATTTATCACTATTAGTGAATAATTTTAATGATTTATATATATATATATATTATATTAAATCAAATGTTTTAATATTAATATTATATTTTTTTATGCACGAGATAAGAATATCTACCCATTTTTATGCTTAAAATGCATTTTTCTAAAAAATGATTTTTGTCACATTTTGTGCACTTATTTTAAAATAAATTTATATCACTTGCAGAAATTAAAACTTAAAAAATGGATTATATATTTTTAATTAATAGGATATATTTTTTAAATATTCCCCTTTTATGTTTTTTCAATATGAATTTAACTATAGTAATTTGTTTCACCTTGGTAAGGGTAAAACAGGTAATATATGGTTAAAATTGTGATATAAGGATTTAAATTTTATATAATACTTTACTTTATCCCATTATATGAGTATATTTCTTCCATTTTCATAAAATTATCAAATATATTTCCACTTTGTGGCATATTTATTTGAATATGACCTTTATATAAATTGAAGAAAAGAATAAATATAAAATATCACTCTCTTGAATTTAATATATATAATTTTTTCTTATAAGGATAAAAAATGGTTTTGTCTAGTTTTAAATTTATATTTGAAATATGAATAATTTTATTATCATGGTAATTTATTTTTAATTTTTAGTAATTCAGAAACTATCTTAAATTCCTACACAACTCCAATATAATGTTTATTCAATTAACAGAAAAATATAACAACTGATTTAAAAAACATTAAAATTAATAAAATTTAGGTTAATTATTATGTTATAAGAATTTTTTATAAAAATATAACATATTAGTGATATGTTAAATTATTATATTTTAATTCCATCTTTGATTTTATGTATTTAAATTCAAATTAAATGAATAGTTTCAAAAATGACATTAATGATATTTTATGAACATAATATTTTATTAAATTATTTAAAAAATATAAAAATATTGAAATAGGACAAGTTGGATAAGATATGATTTAAGATATCATCCATTTTCCATTTATGTGTCAATTTTCAACTTATAGGTAAAATTATAACCTTTTAATATTGAAAAAGTCATTACCACGGTTATGTTTTTGGTTAACCAAGGTGTTAAACCAAAAGATAAGGTTTGAAATGACACAAAAACATATATAAATATAATTTTATGATTTTATTTAGTTATTAAACACTTTTTATTCTAATATCTATCCATTTTGAATCATTTTTCTTGAGAATGACTTAATTATATTTTAATCCTTTTTGTAATTCCAAGAATGACCTTCCCCTCACTTATAAAAGGGCATATCCTATCCTCTCTTCCTCACACATTTTGAACCTTATATATCAGAAAAAACATAATATAATATAATCAAATATTACTTAAACACATACTAGAGCTTATTGTCTTTCTAAAAGACCATCCTTTCAAGGCTTAAGGTGTATGACAAAGATGGTTTCTCAACAAAGAGGTATAACTCTTAACCGAGTGTTTTCAATTTCATTTCTTATTATACCTCCTATAAATCTATAGTATACCTTATAAAATAATTAATTAAGTATCTTAAATATAATTAATTTTTATTATGATTATTTTATAACCATTTTCCACATATTTTCCATCTTATGGAAAATGAAAACATCGCTCGTGTGTACGTACAAATTACCACCTCCACATAGCGGTGTAATCATTTTTCATCACCATATTTAATAGATGGTTATAATGATTGATTTAATATTTATATATTTTATTTATTACATAATTGTTATTCTATAATTATAATATATTTTCTACCTTATTACCTTTCTATCTGTTAGAAAATGATAACATCGCTCATGATTATGTGTGGACTACCACCTCCGTGAAGTGATGTGTTTTTTTCATTTTATTTTGATATGGATTGTAATAAAGATATATTTAATGAATATATATGAAATATATGCTATAATAATTATTATATAAATGTGAATTATTATTTAAATTTCTTTCATTCCATCCGTTAAAAAAGGAAACAATGTTCATGCGTACGTACGACATACAATATCCATGAACAGTGTAATCCATTTTTCTATATCTACCTTTTATGGATTAATATAAATATATATATAATGAATGCATATGATATTTATATAATTATTAAAAAAAATATATGATGTAACCCTGATCAAAGTATAAATACTGGGATTGCTAAACCAAAACATGCATGAAAAATGAAGCAGTTATCACTGGGAATAGTGATTTAAATAAAAAATTATATATAAATAGGTGATAAGATTTCATAATTAAATCATACATGGTATGATATATATGATTATGGTTTTGGAATAAATTTATAATAAATCTGTATTTATTATATAATATGTTGAAATGCATATGAAGAAATATAATACTTTATGTAAGAGATTAATGTTTCTATCCTATTTTATTCGGGATTATTTATGCTTAAATTTAAATTGAGGAAATTATATGATACTTAAGTGATAAATTAATTTAATTTTATTCTACTTTTGTTTTTTCTAGATAATATATATTTTTTAAATTTCATTTTCCTCACTTCAATTTCTAAAAATATCAATTTTTGTTAAGGAAAACAGACTTTGTTTTACTATTTGGTGTGAAATCCTTTTTTATTCCATATCCGTGTTTTCTCTAAAATATTTTCAAAAATATATTATTATTATTATATTATTATATAAATTAATTTTTAACCATGTTTTATTTTTTAATTTTTTTAAAAATGAATCTTTTTATCATTTTCTGAAGGAGGAACTTTTGACTTTTTATACAAAATGTGAAAGGAATCTTTATTTTAACGTACTTGGAATGAATAGAATTTACTACCATAATTAAACATAAATTATTTGAAGAATACTTTAAAATTTTTAAAGGCTATTTTAAAATAAAAAAATTCATTAATATTTATAATTTTTTTATCTTTTAAATAAGATATTTTAAAATTAAAAGGATATTAGCCTTAGGAAATATTCCAGTGATTCTTTTAAAGGAATTTTCATCTTTGATAACATCTATTGATGGTAATCATGATTTAAAAGGGATATGTTCCAATGTTACCATAATTATTCTTTCTCTATATGGTTTATGATTATTATTATGAGATGTTTATGAAACCCATTTATTTTACATGGACTATACTATATTGAATTTATGAAATGTTTATGAAACTTATTTTCCTCGCATGAGTTATGATATGATGATGCAATGAATTTTTTATGATCTTGTGGCACACATATTTATATTTTTAATAATGTTATGGGTGGGATCATAAATATATTTTACTCCAATGAATTTGTAAAAGTTTTATATCTCATGATATAAGTATGTGAAACAAGTATATGTGCTTGATACACTATGGGAAGCAAGTTTATGTGCTTGATCCACCATGGGAAGAAAGTCAATGTTCTTGATCCACTATAGGAAACAAGTGTTTGATTCTTGATCTATCATGATATGGGAAACATGTGTTGATTCCTGATCCTCTATAATTTGATGGTCTCATAGCTAACTTATTCATATGAAATAGTTTCAAAACACATAATGGTACCCTACTTTTATGAAATGAGCTTATGGTTCAAGATTTATTTATGATCATTATCACTTTTATGATAAATTTATTTTTCAATGATAAAGTTTTATTTCATTATTCATATTTATTATCCATGATAGATTGGGTATGAACATTGTAAGTTATGTTCATGATCTCGTACCCTTATGCTTATCTTATTCTTTCATATGACCATCGATTGTTATCTCCCATGTTTAACCTTACTAAGCATATGATCTCATCATTTCTTACATTTACTTTCCCCAGGTTATGAAGAAAGGTTTAAGTAGGATATGTCAATGAAGTGTTCTATGTTGGAAGATTATTATGGGAGATATTTAAGATCTTTCATGAAATAAGAAGATTGTTTATCTAGTATCTAAATACACTAAACCTTTATATTGTATAGGAATGTATTTATTAAATTTATTGAATATTCATCTAAAAATATGTAATATTTATACATTAAAAGTATTTTTCACTATATTTGGTTTTAAAGAGAAGGTTTAGACAAAATTTTGAGATTAGGAATTGAAACTTTTGGTGATTAGGAATTGAAAATTTTGGTGAAAACACTGAGGATAAGTATAAGTATAGAATTACATCCTAATGTTTTGGTAATAACCATGGACAACCTAGGTCAAACCTAAGGTACCATATATCAAGAATAAGGTGTCATATTTATATATCCTATGAATGACATTTCATGATTATTTTATATCTCACTATGATTACTATATTTTGATGCTTACACTTTTCTTTTTGGTTTTAGTCAATGGGTAGAACTAGATGAAATATTACTAACAACAAATTTGATGGGAAATGTAATGATTTTTCACTTGTGAAAGAAAATTATATGAGAGTTGGAATGTAGAATCTTGTTTCTATTCTCATGTAACTTTCTCAGTCCATAAACCATGTTGAGATTCCAAATGATCAAAAGAGGTAATAATGTACTATTGAATCTTTCAGGAGGAAAAATACAACTTCTTTTAGTGGATATTCTAATCCATTAGTTTTTGAGTGATGGATCAACAACATTCATAAAATATTTTCTATTCTCCAGTGCTCAAAACATGAAAAAATATTTCTAACCATTTATTATTTGGGAAATGAAGAAGATCAATGGTGGAACCTTATTAAGAATACAAGATAATAGGAATAAATTTACACCATATATTGGGATATGTTTAGGAGAATATTTCTTGTTAATTACTTCCATATTTTTATACATAAAAATATGGAGAAGGAATTCCTTGAGATTAAGAAAATGGATGATGAATCTATTGGTATTTATGAGAAAAATTTCACAAGACTTGCAAGGTATGCTTCTAGTTCAATCATTATCCTTGGAATAAAAATTGATTGATTCCTTGGTGGATCAAAACCAAGTATTTTAAAGTAATTAATTATGAGATACTTTAGTAGATATAAATAAATCATTCAATGTGCCTCAAGGTAGAAATGAAAATAGGATATTCCCACCATTCCATTGGTTTTGATAAAAAATGGAAGATCAAGTCTCATAAAAAATAAAATAAATTTAATGGAGAAAAGAAATTATAGAAATTATCATGCCAAAAATGTTGTAAGAAACATCAAGGTAATTACTTGAATGGAACTAGGAGGTGCTTTAAATGTGGAAATATAGGTCATAAAGCTCAATAATGTCAAAAGGTGATGAATAGACTAGTTAATGAAATGGAGAAAAAAGACACTGACTAATACAACCCCAATGCTCTAATTATTCAAATGTAAAGAGTATGATAATTATTCCAACTGATATATGAATATAAAGGTTTATGATGAAAATCTATATTAACAACCTCATAAGCTCAAAGACAAAGGGAAATATCATGCGATCATGAATGTAAAAGTGGTTTATGAGAATGATGTGGTGAAAGGTACACTTATCATCCACTCAATAATATATAATGTCTTATTTGATTATATATTTACCTAGTCTTTTATACATACGTATTTTCGAAGGGTATCTAATTACTAGTATAATGATTAAATATTGATTTAGTGGTGAAAATTCCTTATGCTACAACGGTAAAATCTCAAGACTATAGTTCATATTAGATTAAAGTTTATGGGAAATTTATTCCTATATATCTTATGATTCTAAATTTATTTTAGTTTTATGTGACTAAATGCATGGATTTTATTTATTTATATAAATAACATATAAATTACTTTGGAAGGGAAGTCACATTTCATATTCTAAATGAACCTATGATCATTCATCAGTGAAAGGATGAATACGAACTTCAAATAGATATTACTTCTATCTTGTTGGTCTTATTTCCTATCTATGATGGCCATTTATCTCAGATGGTTGGGGAGAAACTCAACATTGAAGATACACCTATTTTACAATATTTTTTTATGTTTTTCTAGAATATTTTTCTAGTCTTCCACCAAATCATGAAATTGAGTTTTCAATAGAACTCATAATCGATTATATACCTATTTCAAAGAGTCTTTATAGAATAGAATGAATTGAGTTTCAATAATTGAAGAAACAAATCTAGGAGAATCTTGATAAGGGATTCATACACCCTAGTGCATTACCATGGGGTGCACCTATTTGTTTATTAAGAAAAAGGAATTTATTATTAGGAACTTAACAAGATAACAATCAAGAACATGTATCCTCTATTCCATATCAATCATTTTTTTGGTCAATTATAAGGATTTCAAATTTTTTCCAAAATTAACCTTCATTATGGATATCATCAATTGAGGGTTAAGAATGATGATATACCCAAGATAGCCTTTTTTACAAGGTATGGGTATTATGAATTTATAGCGATTCCATTTGGACTTACTAATTTCCCTGCTATCTTCATGGATTTAATGAATAAAATCTTTAGTGATTACCTTGACCAATTTTTGGTAGTCCTTATAGATGATATACTTATATATTCAAAGATAAAGTAAGAGAATGAAAATAATTTGAGAATTGTTCTAAAGACCCTGAGGAAGGATAATTTTTATGAAAAATTTACCAAGTGCGAATTTTGGCTTTATAAAGCTTCATTATTGGGGTATATAATCTAAAGTTAGGTAATATCAGTAGAACCTTCAAAGATAGATGTTTTTTAGAAATGGCCTAGACCAACCATGGTAATCAAAATCCATAGTTTTCTTAGGTTGGAAAGATATTACTAATGATTTGTGTGATATTTATCATGAATATCTAATCCACTCACCATGTTGACTTGAAATAGGGTTAAGTTCTTGTGGATATATAAATGTGAAGAGAATTTCAAAGAACTAAAGAAAATGTTGGTCAGCACACCTATTCCCACACTGCCTTGTAGTGGAAAAGGGTTTGTGATCTATAGTGATGAATCAAAGAAGGGACTAGGATGTGTCCTCACAAAAAATGATATGGTGATATAATATGCCTCATGCCAATTGAAAATACATGAAAAAATTACCTAACTCATGATTTGGAGATATAAACGATAATTTTTTCATTTAAGATATGGAGGCACTATCTTTATGGTGAAAATTTTGAAATATATATGAATCATAAATGTTTTAAGTATATATTTACACATAAAGAGTTGAATATGTTCTATAAAAGATGGTTAGAATTGATTAAAGGTTATGATTACTCAATACATTTCCACTCTAGGAAGGTGAACAAGGAGGATGATGCTTTGTGTCAGATGGACCATGTTAGTTTATATATGATGAGGATGAAATGAGATATAATACTTATCGATTTTCAATATATAGAATTTGAAATCCTGAGGAAATGGGATTGATCCTATTTTTCTCAGAGGAAAGTTCAACTATATATCTATGTGAGGATTAAATAGGTGCATAGGGAAGATGTAGAACTATATAAGAAAGTGAGAAATGTTCTTGAGTTAAAACATGATAATGATAGAATGATAAGGTTTAGGAATAAAGTATGTGTCCCTTAAATACCAGAATCGAAGAAGGAACTGTTAGATGAAACTAATAGTTCATCATTATGAATACATATAGGTAGTAAAAATATGTATAGAGACCTAAAAGAATATTTTTTTGTAGAATAACATGAAAAGTTATATTTCAGAGTATATATCTTGATGCTTGGTATTCCAATAATTTAAGTCTAAGAGACATAATTCTAAGGGGATATTACAACCATTACCCATACCCAAATGTAAATGGGAAAACATTACCATGGATTTAATTATCAAACTACCCAAAAAATCTAAAGGGAACATTTCTATTTGGGTTGTAGTTGATCGCCTTATGAATTCAGAACACTTCATTGAAATCAAAGAGTATTTCTCTATTTATCAACTCTCCAGGTTATATATTAAGGAAGTAGTGATATTTCATGGAGTAACACATACTATTATATATGATCGGGATCCAAGGATGAACTCGAAGTTCTAGAAAAGTATTAAATAGGATATAGATAGAGATTTATGTTTCAATGCTACTTATCATCCTTATAAAAATAGTTAGTCTGATATAACCATTCAAACACTAGAAGATATATTGAGATCTGGTTCTCTAGATTTCAAAGGTTGTTTGGATCAACAACTTCCTCTAGTCAAGTTTTCTTACAAAAATAGCTTTCAGTTGAGCAATAAGACAACTCCCCCTGTGATAGGAAGTGAAAAAATATAACATTTTGGGATTAATTTGGAGAAATAAAGTTATTAGGTCCCGATCTAACCAAGGAAATGATAGATAAAGTCAGATCCATTCAACAACACATAAGAGTAGCTCAGAGTTAATAAAAAAGTTATGCTGACAATGGTCATTGAGATATGAAGTTTGAATTTGGTGAAAAGATATTCCTATGAAGATATATTTGGAAGAAGGTTATGATATTTGGAAACAAGGGAAATATGATCCCTAAATATATCAATCCCTTTAAAATTGTTGATCATATTGGGATAATAGATTATTGTTTGGTACTTTCACTGAATCTCTATAAAGTACAGTATTTGTTCCATATATCTATCCTGAGGAAGTACATAACCTATACTTCACATATACTGAACTCATATTTCATACCACTAGAGCAAGACCTCTCTTATGAGGAAAAACAGTTGGAGATTCTGGATCATAGATAAAAAGTTCTAAAAAAATACCACTCACATGGTCAATGTTTTGGACAAAACCATAAATTAGAGGAAGATATCTAGGAACCCAAGGATGTGATGAAATAAATATATCATCAATTGTTTATATAATTATGATATAATTTTTAGGTAAAATTTCATTTTAAGGGGGTATAATTTAACACCTCAATATTTTATGATATAGTACTCTATAAATAAATTTGATTTCTTTGATAGATTTCTTTACACGCAACACCGAGTTTAAACAAACCATGATATACTATTAAAATATTATTTAATATGATAATTATTTCTTAGATATTAGATTGATAATTATGAATAATACTAACTAAATTAATAAAAATTTATAGTTCACACATGTATGGAATGAATTAATTGGTTATAAATGAAAATAAAAATCATTTGAAAGTAAAAGAGATATATTTTTGAAAAACTATTTTTATGAACACAATGAGTTTTTATTTTTATAAATTAAATTGATAACTATTAGTGAGTTATTTTAATGAAATTTATATATCATATATTCAAAAAAAATATCATTAATATGATATTTTTCTAGGCATGTGATAATAATATATTTTTAGTTTTATAATTAAAAATGTATTTTTCTAAAAAGTTATTTTCATCATGTTTTGCGCACTTATTTCAAATGAATTTATACCAATTATAGAAATTTAATATTGAAAAATATATTCTATATTTTTAATTAAGAGGTTAAAATACGGTAAATAGCCCCCTTTTGTTTTTGGTTAATATGAATAGAAACCATAGTAAATGTTCATCACCTCGGTTAGGGAAAATCACGTAAAATATTGTTAACAATTAGGAAAAGAATTCAGTATATACCTAACACTTTCCTTTATCCTATTGTATGATTAGAGTTATAAAATTTCCATCAAATTCTTGAATATATGGCCACTTGGTTCTAGAATATATCCTTTATATTAATTTAAGAAAAGAATAAATACAAAATGTCACTCTCTTGAGTTTAATATCTCTAATTTTTCTATAAGGATAAAAAATTTTATGTTCATTTTAAATATTTATTTTAAATATGAATAATTTTTTTTACCATGGTAATTTATTTTTAATTTTTAGTGATTGAATAATTAGCTTAAAGTCATACGCAAAACCAACACAATATTTTTTCAATTCATAGAAAAATATAATAAATGATTTTAGAAATATTAAAAGTAATAAAATTTGGATGAATTATCATGTTCCACAAATGTTTTAGATAAATATAACATAATATTTATGTTTTAAAGTTTTATATTTTAATTAAATATTTGTATTGACGACTTTAAAGTCAAATTAAATGAATAGTGTTAAAAATGACATTAATGATATTTTATGAAGATAATATTTTATTAAATTATTTAAAAATCATAAAAATATTGAAATAGGAATAGGTGGGTAATATATTATGGAAACGTTTATCACTTTTCCATTTATGAGTCCATTTTCCCCTTATAAGTAAAATTATATGACTTTAATATTGAAAAAGTAGTTACCATAATTAAGGTAAAGATTGGTTAACCAAGGGGTTAAACCAAAAGATAAGTTTTAAAATGACATAAAAACCTTTATAAATTTCATTGTATGATGATATTTCGATTTTATATCCTTTTTATTCAAATGTATATCCACTTGGAATCATTTTTCCAGAGAATGAATTAATTATATTTTATTCTTTTTTAAAATTCCAAGAGTGCCTCTCCCATCACTTATAAAAGGGAAGCTTTTATCCTCTCTTACACTTTTTTAACCTTCTATCTCAAAAAATCCCTACTATATTATTATAATATCTTCATTAGACACATCCCAGAGCTTTTGGTCTTTCCAAAATACAATCCTTTCAAGGCTTAAGGTGTAAGCCAAAGAGGGTTTCTCAACAAAGAGGTATAACTCTTAATCGAGTGTTTTCAATTTCTTTTCTTATTATACATCCTATAAATCTATGGTATCCATTATAAAATAATGAATTAATTAACTTAAATTTATTTAATTGTTATTATTATTATTGTAAAACCTTTTTCAACCTCTTCTCCATCCTATTAAAAAAACTGTTGAGTCAATAATGTTTTCTTATAACTTTTCCATTACTCTATGTTTTGAAAATCACAAACACTTTATCTTATGGAAAATAATTTTTCCCTAAGGATTGTTTTCTTAAGGAAAGTTTCCTTTCCCTAAGGAAAAAATGTATCCTTACCTTTTTTTTCATTTTCCCATTTTATAATCTTTCTAAATCAAACTCATTTTATTACTAAGTCAAAAATTCAGATTCTTATGTAAAACCTTGAAATCTTATAGTTCCTTGGATATGAAGTGTTTTGTTTTCAGATTCCAAATTCTTTGAAATTCAGACTCCGAATTCTTTAAAATTTATATTCCGAATTATCTGAATTTTAGTCTCCGAATTCTCTAAAATTAAGATTCCAAATTCTCTAAAATTATGATTCCAAATTTTCTGAAATTTAAATTCTAAATTATCTAAAATTAAGATTCCGAATTCTCTAAAATTCAGATTCAAAATTCTCTGAATTCAGACTCCAAATTCCTCATAATTTAGACTCTGTATGACTCAGAATTCAGACTCCTAATTCCTCAGAATTCAAACTTCAAATTCCTCAGAATTTAGACTCCAAATTCCTCATAATTTAGACTCCGAATTTCCCAGAATTCAGACTTTGAATTCCTCATATTTCAGATGTCGAATTCCTTAGAATTCAGAATCTGAATTACTCAGAATTTAGACACCCAATTCAGTAGAATTTAGTCTCCAAAATCTATAGAATTCAGATTCTTAATTCTTTGTAAAAAAGAATTTGAATATCTATGACTTATAGTCTCTGAATGTTTATTTGGTTAGACTCTAAATTATATTTTTCATTAGACTCCGAAAAATATATTTGGTTAAGTAATTTATTTTTCCTTACACTTACTAAGAAATGATGTCATTCAATCTGTCTCTAACTAACCGTTGGTTGAGTGACAAATGTACAGGTCACTCTGAGATTCAAGGAAAAATATGGTTGTTGGAGGAGGGAGCCGACTATTGGATTTGTGCTTATAAAAAAGAGATCATTTGAATGAACTCATTACTGTTCCATCAATCTAGAGATTACATGATGTGAAGTGATTTCTAGAGAGAGAGACTCTCATGATTTATGTGGATCTAAACATCTTGTTCAGCTTCCTTCGTGTGACTCTAATTTTTGCTGAGTATACTCGAGGACTTCCAAGGATAGGAAGAAAGAGGTGCTGACTACCTTAAAGTTCAAGGACTTATGGGGATAGGAAGACAGAGGTGCCGACTACCTTAAAGATCGAGGGCTTGCGGGGATAACAAGACATATTCTAATATTCCTATTGAGGGCTTACCCTAGTGTGCGTAAGATAGAATTTCTTGAAAGTATAAATCAAGGGACCTTTATCCAAGGTAGTTGGATACCCTACTCTTTGGGTCAAAAGATTTCTTACTTGTTACTTGTTTTGTTTCAAGTTTTTATTTCCACATAATTTTTATAAATGAAGAAAGTGTAACTTTCTTATACTCTCTTGTACTTTTATTAACTCTGATAATAGAGTTTTTATACGCTTTAAGGTAAAATCTTCCCCTAAGTAAACTTTTATTAAGTTTCTTTTCTGGAACCATATTTTCGGAACCTAAGAAAATTTGGTTCATAGGTAAGAAATAAAATAGGGTTTATAAATTTACCTTGTTTAACTTTATTAAACATAGTTTTCTTTAAGGTTAAAAACCAATGTTTTTAAACTTACAATTCACCCCAATTGTAATTGGGAATCTACATATACTATTTCGATCCTACAATTGATATCAGAGGATGTATCTGAAATAATTATACTCACATATAAGTTTTATTGATCAAGTTTTCCTGGTTATAAATTTTCTTGATCAACTTTTATTTCTTAAGTTTTTCTTAAGGATTTTTATCTCTATTTATAAACTTTTACTACTTACAAGTTTTTTGTGGAAAATATATTTTATTATAGAATGGGTGGAATGAATGTTGGTTCCATTGATAATATAAATCCTACCAGACCACCTATTTTTGATGGTATTGATTATGAGTACTGGAGAGATAGAATGAATACTTTTTTCATTAAAAATAGAGTATAAAATTTTGTTATTCTTTCTAGTGATTATAAAATTCCTGACAAGGAAGTCAAAATCTTCACAAATCAAGAAAAATCAGAATATCAACTAAATTACAAGGTGTGAAATAATTTTCTTTGTTTCATGACCAGGAATATATATAATCAAATTTCTTATTTTGAAGCTGCCAATTGCATCTGGAAGAAACTTGAGGTTACTCATTTTGGGACTTCAAAAGTGATAGATACTAGAAGAGCTATTTTGAGAGCTGAATATCATGAATTTCTATTTCCCTATAGAGAACCTATTTGCAAGGTGCAACAAATATTTATGACCATTTTCAAAATTATAAAATCTATGGGAGAGAAAGGTCTTGATGATGAAGATCTTATGTACAAGATAATTGATATTATGTCAAATGAGTGGGAATAAAAAAGAACAACTATTGATGAGAACAAGAAAGTTTCCAATATTACTCTTGATGAATTTTTTGGAAATATTCTTCAATAAGAGAAAAGAATGAAAAGATATGATGATATAAATAAGAATAATAATGGAAATTGAAGTGTTTCCTTTACTACTACTAAATTGAAGACTCCAGAAAGGGCTACAAAATCTAAAACTAAGAAAGTCCCTATTCTATCTAAGTATAGTGAAAGTGACCATTCTGTGAATTAATTATCTAATATTTATTGAAGGATGAAAAAGATAGTGGGAAAGAAATATTTTTAGTATATATATAAGAAGAAAGAAATAAAGGACACGAAATATTCATAAGTCACTTGTTATGAATGTAAAAGAGACGAACACATCAGACCTGATTGTCCTATAATTAAGAGCAAAGATAGGAAGGAAAAGAATTTTGAAAGAAAGAAAAATAATTATTACAATTATAAGGCTAAGAAAGTCCTAAAGGATAATGATACATGGAGTTCCAGTGGTGGTAACTCTTAAGATGGACCTTTAGATTATGAATCTTCTGGTCATAAGAATATTGGTCTTATAACCAGAGTATCTATTGAAAATCATTGTCTTATGGCTAAGGTACACAATGATGAATCCTTAACCAATATGTCTTTAAATGAAATTTTTTCTAATGAAGAATATTATGAATCTTCATAGGATGAATCTTCCTCATCAGAAGATAATACCCTACCTTCATTTTAAGAAGTATCTAGGTTTGGAAAACTTATTGATAATGATAATTGTAAGATAAAAAAGAAGTTAGAGAAGAGAAATTATAGAATTTTTATTTTAACTAAATAATTATATGATCTTTCTAAGGAAATTTATTAGAAAACTTTTGACTTTGAAAGTGTTTCCAAAAACCTTAAGGAATCTAATTCTTAGAAGCATAAAATTTCTAAGGATCTTGAAAATGTAATTTCTAATAAAAATATTTTAGAGTCTAACTCTAGTTTTAAAACTAATAACCTTGAGGATAAGAACTTGGTTATTAAACTAAAGTCAGAAATATTTTTTTAAGGAAATGTCTTCTAAAATTTACCTCTAATAAGTAAAACTTTGACAAGATGTATTCTCAAATTCATCATTTAAATAATAGTTCTAGATTTGGTTATACTCATTCAAAACCTATTTTTAGTAATAATTATTTTATTCCCCAAAGTTCTCCATTTTGTACTAAATGTTTGTGTGGTGGACATCGGAAGAAAAAATTTTCTTTAAAAAACACAATCTTTAGGTTTTCATAAATTTTATTTTTCTAAGAAAATGTGGATTCCTGAAATTTTACTTTCTAAAATTTCTGAATCCAAGAAAGTTTAGATTATGAAATTATAACTCTTTTATTCTTAGGAAAATAAAGAATGTACCAAAAACAATACATGGTACATGGATAGTGGGTGTTCTTGGAAAATGACTAGTAAAAAGAAACTTTTTTAAAAGATTGTAAAGACAAAAGGAGGAAAAGTAACTTTCAGAGATAATTCCTAGGGAGAAATTGATGGTATATGTAACATTATTCTTCTAGGAAAAACCTTGATTTCAAATGTTTTATTTTTTAAGGGTATTAATCAAAAACTCATTAGCATAAGTCAATTATGTGATGAAGGTTACCTTGTGAATTTTAGGAATGATAAATGCTTAATACACAATTCTAAGGAAGAATTTATTCTTTCTACCCATAGGAAAAAGAATGTATATATACTAAACTTAGAAGACCTTAGGATCCAATATCTACCTTGTCTTAGTGCAATGTAATATCAATATTGGTTATTCCATAGAAGGTTAAGACATTGTAAAATTAAGAACCTATGAAAAATCTCCAAGAAAAAACATGTTAAGGATCTACCAGAGCTTAGATTTGATTCTTCAAAAGTTTGTAACCCTTGTCAATATGGAAAGAAACATAAATCAAGTTTTAAATCAATCGATTAAGTCTCAACTTCTGATGCATTATTGTTATTTCATATGGACCTTTTTGTTCCAACACAAACTAGAAGTATTGGAGGTAAATATTAGTTGATGATTACACTATATTTACATGGGTCTATTTTCTAACAAATAAATATGAATATTTTTCTTATTTCAAAACTTTGAGATCCCATGTTAAAAATGAGAAAAACCTTCCTTTGATAACTATTTATAGTGATCATGGAGGATAATTTAAAAATTTATATTTTGAAACTTTTTGTAGTAAGAAAGGAATTACTCATAACTTATCAGCTCCAAGAACTCCTAAACAGAATGGTTTTTTTGAAAGAAGAAATATAATTCTTCAAGTGATAACTAGAACCATGTTGAGTGAACATTCTATAGATAAACACTTTTGGGATGAAGTTGTTAGTAATACTTGTTATACTATAAATCGAGTTTTAATCAGAACCTTTCTTAACAAAACACCTTATGAACTATGGAATGGTAGAAAACCTAGACTTTATTACTTCAAAGTATTTGGTTGCAAAGTATTAATCTTGAATACTAAAGATAAATTACATAGATTTTCACCCAAATCTGATGAAGGAATATTCCTAGGCTACTCTACTACTTCTAAGGATTATAGGGTTTTTAATAAAAATACTTGTATTGTTGAAGAAACAGTGCATGCTAAATTTGATGAAACTAATACTTTTGTTTTTAAATAACCCCAACCTACATCCTCAGATGTGTTTTAAAAAATCAGTTATCAACCTTTAATAAAATATTCTTCTAATAATGAAAATTCTCAAGAAAATATTTTTGAAGCATTTACCCAAAAATATTTTCTACCATATGTTGATGAACATGTTTTAAGAAACCCAAATCAGTTGTTTCTTAAGAATCATCCCAGTGATAGTATTATTGGTGACATAAATAAACATGTAATGACTAGAGGTTCCTTAAGAAATGAAGTATAACATTTAGATTTTATTTCCTAATTAGAACCAAAAAGTGCTGATGAAGCTTTAGGTGATGATGATTGGATTAAATCCTTATAAGATGAGATAAATAAATTCAAAAGTAACAAAGTATGGACCTTGGTTGAAAGACCTAAGGAAACTTCCGTAATTAAAATAAAATGGGTCTTGAGAAATAAGTGTTATGAAAATGGAATCATAGTAAGAAATAAATATAGATTATTTTCTAAAGGATATAATCAACAAGAAGGAATAGAATATGAAGAAACCTATGATCCAGTATCTAGACTTGAGTCTATTCACATTTTACTTGTCTTTAAAAAATTATTTAATTTAAAACTTTTTCAAATGGATGTAAAGTGTGCTTTCCTTAACAGATATGTTCAAGAGGAAGTTTATGTTGAACAACATCCTGGTTTTGAAGACACAAAACATCTTGAACATATTTTTAAACTTACCAAAGATTTATATGGACTTAAATAATCCCCTTGATCTTGTTAAGATAAAGTTACAAATTTTTTTGTTACAAAACAATTATGTTAAGGGAACTATTGATCCAACTCTTTTTATAAATAAAGATAAGAATTTTTTTTGATTATTAAAATTTATTTTGATGAAATTATATTTTATTCAACTCAGTAATATTTAACTGTTTTGTTTGAGAATATATTGAAATATAATTTTGAAATGAGTATGATGGGTGAGTTAACATTTTTCCTAGGTTTTCAAATTTCCCAAAAACTAGAAGGAACTTATATATCACAACATAAGTATATTAAAGATCATATTAAAAAGTATGGATATGACAAAACTAAATTTATAAGTACTCCAATTGGTACCTCAAATTATTTTGATCTTGATGAAGCTAGGAAACTAGTAGATCAAACACCATTTAGAGGTATGATAAGAAGTTTAATATACTGGAAAACTAGTCATCTAGACATAATGTTTTCAGTATTCTTATGTACAAGATATCAATCTAATCCAAAGGAATCTCATTTAAAGGCAGTGAAAATATTTTTTCTCTATTTAAAGGGAACCATAGATTTAGGAAATTTCTAAACTTCTGGAAATGATTTTGTTTTAAAAAGTTTTTCAGATGATGACTTTGGTGGATGTAGAATGGATAGAAAAATCACATCTAGATCTTTTCATTTATTAAGAGATTAATTAGTTACTTGGTCATGCAAGAAGCAACACTTAGTAGCGCTTTCCATTGTTGAAGCTGAATATGTAGCAGCTGGAAGTTGCTGTTCCCAAGTGTTGTAGATGCAACACACACTCACATACTATGGCATGAATTTTACCAAAACACAGATATTGTGTGATAATACTAGTTCTAATTCCCTAAGAAAAAACCCTGCACATCACTTCTGTGTGAAACATATAGATATTAGGCATCATTTTCTTAGGGATCACACACTGAAAGGAGATATCATTCCTTAATTTATCAGAACACAAGATAAAAATTCTGATATTTTCACAAAATATTTACCCTCTAATAGATTTTAATACATTAAACAAAAGTTAGGAATGATAACTGTAAGTTAATATTCCATATTAACATTTTTTTGAAACCTATCTCCTTACATTAAGAAACTCTTTTTCATAAGGGGAGTACATTTTCTTTGTTAACCAAATTTTTTAATTAAATTTTTCGTAATGAAATTTTTTCATAATTAAAATTTTCATAAATTTTTTTTTATTTCTTTGCCAAAATTTTTATAATCAATTTTTTCGTAACCAATTGTTTCTTCTGGAACTCAAAATTCTGGAATCCCATTTTTCCTTCTTTAAGAAAATTTTCCAAAATCTAAAGCTCTTCAAGAATAATTTTCTTCATTACTAAAAATATTCTTAGCAATTCAAAATGTATATTTCCTTACATAAATTATCATAATTTATTTTTTTTACTTGTTGTTATTTTTTATCTTGTTTTAAGAAAAAAAAATCGAATTCACTTTCCTTAAATCCGAATTTTTACCTTAAAAACCTCAAAAGATCAAAACCTACCAAATCCTTCTTTAACTCTCATCTCATTCAGCAGATTGAATCATGCTTGTTTTAACTGTTGGATCAATTTGGGAATATGAACCTTTACTTCAACGCCTATATAAAGACCCCCTATTCTTTGTCCCACATCATTTTCAAGCATTTGTATGATGAAGCTCTGCCTCTATTCAAAAGATTTATTCCACATTTATGGTTTTTCTTAACTATGAATGTATTTGGATGCATCTCCTTAGAAGAAAATGTCTTCAGTTAAGAAAATTTTAGAATGTAAAATCTACAGATAAATGTTAGTAGATCTAAGTTCTTTGCGAAGCATAATTTCCTCATTACGAAAAATATCAAGTTGAATGGATGGGAGAGTCTTTGCATAGCCAAACTAAAACGTCAAGATCCTATTTATCTGGAGCTACTTGTTGATTTTTATGAGTCAGTGAGTTTTTTCAATGAAGGTGGCAGAGATAAGTTTTCTTTCAAAATTTATGGGAAAACATATTCTCTTTCCTTTAGTATAGATGCAAGAATCAATGGAATTCCGTATGAGGGTGAAGCTGTTTTCTGTACCCATAAGTTTCTTGATGAATCAGGAAGTTTTCAGAAGGAGAAGGCTATAGAGTTCCTTGGTTTTATAGGAGTTAAGACAACGAAAATCAACTATATCTATATGAATCTCAGGATCCTAGAATTATGGGTTCAATGATTTCTCATTCCGAGAAAAGGTGATAAGGACACCTTGAAGAAAAGTAATATATTTGTTATAGATTTTCTGGTAAACTTGAGGAAGTTAAATTTGGTACAAAATATCTTACTAATTATCACCAACATCAAGAATGGGACCCTCAAATCTCAAATTATCATGTATCCGGCAATCATATCCAAGATTATAGTACTTTGCCTAGATTCATTCAAAATTCCATGTAATTCTAAGCCAATAACTTTTAAGGTTTTGTTGCTGAGTGATGATACCCTAAGGAGGATAAAGTTTTGATTTAATAGAAAATCCATAGAATTTTATAAATTATCTGAATGTGAAATTGAAGCCTTATCCCAGAATATGGAAGTAGTAGAGACTTCCAAGAAGGGTCAGAAAAAGAGAAAGCTGAAGGAACCGACAGTCATTGAAAAACCTATAGCTCAAGAAACTCAGTCAACACCCCCAAAGTCAAAGAAGCAAAAAACCTACCCTAATGAAGTGGTTACCAAGTGGATGGAAGATAAGAAGAATATAAAGGAATGAGATCCTAGTTTTGGCCTATATCCTACTAAGGAAAAAACATTGAAGATTAAGACTGCTGAAGAGTATGAAAAATCAGAAAAGCATAAGAAGTAAAAGAAGAAGATGTCTAAGGTAGAAATTTTTCAAGATCTTCTCAAGGATACTGAGAAATATTTCAAAAAAATTCAGGTACCATAATCCTTTTTACAAGAATCATTTATAGTGACTCCAGGAAAAAAGATGGTATTTCCAGAACTTAAAGAAGAAGAAGAAGAAATTGTTCAAGAAGAAGAAGTGGAAGAAGAAGAAGAAGAAGGAGGAGGATATGAAACCGGTGATGTCATCAGGAAAGTTGAAGAATACCATGAGAAGGAAAGTCCTTCAAAAAATTTGTCGATCCAATCTTCCTAGGCTGAATCTACAAAAATTTCTTCCCCCAGAAAAGAGGATGAGGGTCAGGAGGAAGTTAATAAACCATTTGATGATGAAAGCATCAATCATGATCTCGTTTAACTAGATGATCTTGTGGAAGATTCTAAGAAGGAAAAGGTTGATGAAGATAGAATTGTTCAAGTATAAAATAGTGAAAATTAATCCCCAAAAGCTATGGAGACCATTTCTAGAGCTGATAAAGGAAAAAAAGTTATAGTTGATACACCTAAGAAAGATGTGGTAGCTAAGAAAGGTGTTGGTGGTTCATCAAAAAAGTTTGTTTAGATAGATAAATAATTCTCACCAATGAGGGAATAAGATTCAGAATCATACTCCGTGGTTCAGGACTTTTTGGTTCATTCCCTGAAGAAATTAGTTGATACCATTCCCTTGTTTCCAAGTATTGACTTGAGGTGTCAGCTACTTCAACATTATTTTAATCAGAAGACAGAATCCGTAAGTATGCTCATGAAAAAATTCATCAAGCTTGAGGCTAATTTAAAAACCTTATACATTGGTTATGATGATCACAGTAGGTCATGCAAGGAAATCAATAAGTGGTACAAGAAGAGGATTGAAGATCTAATAATTATTGATTATTTTTGAGACTCTGTGAAATATGATTTTGATAGAACAGATAAGGGGATGAAGGATCTTACAAATTTTTTTTCAAAAAATAAGAATCTAGAACAAGCATCTTGTAAGTAGGAAGTAAAATATCTTAATGGGAAGATCAATTTATTTGATTTTAATTTGAAGAGGGAAAGATATATTAGAATAGAGTTTGAGGAAAATTTGAGTAATCCAGAAGAGCTATTGAAGTCTTAGGAAGAAATCCTAAAGTCTCAGGATGAAAAGATAAAAGCTCTGGAGAAGAAAAATGAGGATCAGGAACAACTACTCAAGAGATTTAAAGAAGATCATAAATAGATTATGAAGTTAAAGACCATTGTGAATAAGTTCATGCCAAATGAAAAAGAAGGATGAATATTTTTTACTTTCAAATATAATATTTTTTTGTACCTTCATTGTATCAATATTTCAAATCTTAATGAATTTTTTTGTACTTCATTTTTCTTGTTGTATATAGTTCTAATCTTTCAGGTATTTTTTTTCATTCCCTATATTCCTTTTTGAAAATCACAAAGGGGGATAAATGAATGATAAAAAATAATACTATGTAAAGAATAGACTTCCTTATGTTAGGGGGAGTCTATCTAAGGGGAAGTTTTCTAAAATAAGATTTCCTTACGAAAGAAAAAGAAAAATCTCTTTAAGGAAGGAAAGAATAAGATTCTTAGGGATTTCAAAACCTAAGGGGGAGTTAGTCGTATTCACCATGATTCATAAGTAAAGTGAGATAAGTTTTTTATTTTAATTTTCATAAAGAAAATTCTTAGTTCTTATATTCTTTTTCATAAGGATGTTTGTGCTTTCCCAAAAGGGGGAGACTATTGAGTCAATAAGGTTTCCTTTTGACTTTTCCATTCCTCTATGTTTTGAAAATCACAAACACTTTATCTTAAGGAAAATTATTTTTACATAAGGATTATTATCTTAAGGAAAGTTTCCTTTATCAAGGGAAAATTTTTATCCTTACCTTTGTTTTCATTGTCCCATTTTTTAATCTTTCTAAATCAAACTTATTTCATTATTAAGTCAAAAATTTGGATTCTTATGTAAAACCTCAGAATATCATAGTTCCTTGGATATAGAGAGTTCTGTTTTTAGATTCTGAATTCTTTTAAATTTATACTCCTAATTCTATGAAATTTATATTTTAAATTCTCTGAAATTCAGATTCCAAAATTCTTTGAAATTCAGATTCTGAATTCTCTAATATTCAGATTCCAAATTCTCTAAAATTCAGATTCCAAATTCTCTAAAATTCAGATTCCGAATTCCTTAGAATTTAAACACCTAATTTCTCAGAATTTGGACTCTTAATTCTTCAAAATTCAAACTCTGAATTCCTTAGAATTCAGACTCTGAATTACTTATAATTCAGACTCCAAATTCGTTGGAATTTAGACTCCGAAATCTATAGAATTCAGATTTCAAATTCTTTGTAAAACAGAATCCGAATATCTATGTCTTATAGACTCATAATTTTTTTTGTTTAGACTCCAAATTATATTTTCCATAGACTCTGAAAAATAGATTTGGTTAAGTAATTTCTTTTTCCTTACACATACTATGAAACAATCTCATGAAATTTGTTTCTAACTAACCATTGGTTGAGTGACATGTATACAGGTCCCTCTGAGATTCAAGGGAAAATATGAACATTGGAGGAGGGATCCAACCATTGGAGTTGTGCCTATAAATAGGATCTCATTTGAATGAGATCTTTATTGTTCCATCAATCAAGAGATTACAAGCTGTGAAGTGATTTCTAGAGAGAGAGAATCTCATGCTTTGTTCGGATCTGAACATATTATTCATATTTCTTCGTGCTACTATGATCTTTGTTGAGTATAATCGAGGAATTCCTAGGATATAAAGATAGAGGTTCCGACTACCTTAACGTTTGAGGACTTCTGGGGATAGGAAGATAGAGGTGCTGACTACCTTAAAGATTAAGGGCTTGCAGGGATAGTAAGACAGATTCTGATATTCCTATTGGGGGATTACCCTAGTGTGGGTAAGGCAAATTTCTTGAAATTATAAATCATGAGATCTTTATCCAAGGTTTTTGGACACCCTACTCTTTGGGTCAAGTGATTTACTACTTGTTACTTATTTTGTTTCAAGTTTTTATTTCCACTGCATTTTGATAAAGGAAGAAAGTATAACTTTCTTATAATTTCTTATACTTTTATTAACTCTAATAATTGAGATTCTGTATGCTTTAAGGTTAAAAATGAAACTTTTTAAACTTAGAATTCAACCCCTCTTTTAATTTAGTATTTACATATATTATTTCGATCCTACAAAAACATCACTCATGAGTACACATGACTTACAATCTCTACATAGTAGTGTAATTCATTTTTCATCACTATATTTAATGAATGGCTATAGTGATGGATTTAATATTTAATATGATTTTTATGTAAAAAAATTTCTTCTATAATTATAATATATTATCTACATTCTTACCTTTCCATCTGTTGGAAAACAATAACATCACTCGTATGTATGTGTGGAGTACCACCTCCATGAAGCGATGTGATTCCTTTTCCATTTTATTTTGGCATGGATGGTAATAAGGATATATTTAATTAATATATATGATATATATGATATAATAATTATTTTTAAATGTGTGTTATTATTTTTCTTTCTTTCATTCTATTTTTCAAAAATAGAAACAATGTTCATGTGTATGTACGTCCTACCGTCTCCCTGAACAATGTATTTCATTTTTCCATATATACCTTTTATGAATAACTATAAATATATGTATAATAAATATATTTTATATTTATATTATTAATAAAATTATATATATTATGTAACCATGATCAAATTATAAGAACTAGGATCACTGATCGAAAAAAGTCATGAAAAATGAACCAGTTATCACCAGAAAGAATGATTTAAAAATTAAATTGTTAATAAATTGGTCATAATATGTCATAAGTAAATCATAAATGGTATTAAATACATGGTTATGGTTTTGGAATAAATTTATAATAAATATATATTTATTATATATAAGTTTCAAATGCATACGAAGAAACATTAGACTTTAGGTAAGGGATTTATGTTTCAATACTATTTTAATTGGGATTGTTTATGATTGAATTTTCATTGAGAAAATTATATGATATTTAACTAATTAATCCATATAATTTTATTCTCATCTATTTATTTATATATAATATATTTTTTCTTCCATTTTCCCCACTTTATATACTCAAGATATTGAAATAAAAATTTTAAGAAAAAAGGACTATGTTTTACTATCCGATCGAAAATCCATTTTCTTCCATGTATATGATTTATCTAAATATTTTAAAATATATTTTACTATTCTGATATGATTATTTAAATTCATTATTGAACATGTTTTAATTTTTATAATGTTTTTAAGAATATTCTTATCATTTTCTAAACAAGATACTTTTGACTTTTTTCTGAAAATGTGAAAGGAATGTTTTTTTTACCATACTCAGTATAAATTGAATTTACCACTTTCTTGATTGATAAATTCTTTGAAAATTAATTTAAAAGTTTATAAGGTTATTTTCAAAGAAAATTTGTTCTTTAATGTTTGTGAAATTGTTTTATTTTAAATAAGTGTTTTTAAAATGAAAAGAGTATTTTCCTCAAGAAATATTTTATTGACTATTTTAAAACAATTTTCATCTATGTTAACATCCTTTGATGTTAATTATGTTTTATCAGTGATATGATAAAATGATACCATCCTTATTCTATACCTAGATGGTTTATGATTATAATAATTAGATGTTTATAAAACTCATTTTTCCCTAGGTTATGCTATGACGAATTTATGAAATATTTATGAAACCTATTTTCATTGCATGGGTTATGATATAATGATATAATGAATGTTTTATGATCTTTTGGAATATATATGTATGGTTTTATTTATTTTATGGGTGTGATCAGAATTATATAACCCTATAATTCATTAGGTAAAGTCTTGTATTCCGTGAGATAATTATGGGAAACAAGTCGATGTGTTTGATCCACTATGGGAAACAAGTATACATGCTTGATCCACTATAAAAAACAAGTCTATGTGATTGATCCAATATTGTATACATGTATTGATGAATGATCAGTTATGATATAGGGAAAAAATTTTGATGCTCAATCCAGTATTATTTGATAGTCTCAGTAATTTACCTTGACATATGAAATGTTTTATATAAATATGATGGTGCCACACTTTTCTGACATGGACTTATAGTTCATGATTGATTTATGATGATTTATCACTCTTATGATACATATATTTTACAATGATAAAGTTTTATGAAATGACTAATGCTTATGATCCATGATATATTAGGTATGAAAATTTTAAGTTATGTTCAAGATCTCATAACTTTATTGTTATCTTATTCTTTCATATGATTATCAATTATTATCTATCATGTTTACCCTTATCGAGCATATGATTTAACCCATTCTTATCTTTACTTTCCCTAGGTTATGAATAACATTTTAAGTAGGGAATGTTTATTAATCATACTATATGGGAATATAATTATGAGAGATGTTTAATATCTTTCATAAAATAAGAATATTATTAATATATTCTAAAGACACTAAACCTTTATGGTCCTCAGGTGTGTATTTTAAAAATGTATTTAATATTCATCCAAAAAGATGTAATATTTATGTACGAAAAGTATAGGTCGCTATAGCTTTTAAAACACTAAACCTCAAAATATATTATGTAAATTTTAAATTAAATATTATTTAATGGAATTATGTTAAAAATCATGTATGAATAAGGTGTGTGACTATACTGTATGACCCTTAAATATCCCATATGATAACCCTTATGTATTCTCCTAGGGTGGTCCTTCTGGAGGTTTTGATGATTAGTTGGACTATGCTCTAGTTGAAACTATAGTAACCTTATGTATGAGACATTAATACCCTTATGTATTGTCCTTGAGTAACCTTATATATGATCCTATAGTTCCCCACTCTCATTTAGGAGCTAGGGGGTCATTCTATCTCCTGTTTTGGAACACCTGTTAAACAAACAATTGTGCCAATTATAGTTGACAGGCTTCCTTTTCTACCATCCTTGATGGGACCTCCCTTAATGAACTCTCTGTAAGAGTTTACCAAGAAGACCACCTCTCTTCCTTAGGACTGTGCGGAAGGAGTTCCCTATACTCTTCTTAACCCTATAAATTTTTTGAATCCTACTCATCCTACCCATGGTTACCATATAGTATTAGTTTCCAACTCATTTAATACTCTATTAATAGAGGATGTGGATACTATATCACCATCCCTTCCTAGAATTAAACATAAAAGAAAGGATAAAATGGATCCCCTTGATTCTGGTGTTTTGGTCACCATATTAAGGTATAAATCCAAAAATGAAGGTGTAACGTCATCTTTTAATTAGTTTCAAGGCCTCTAAGGCCCTAATTGCATTTTAATCTTGATATCCATATTCATATGGAACCTCTAACGACTAGTATCGTCAAATAAGTGATAATTTATATCAATTGAATCTAAATTATCCAATATTACTCTAATTTGTATTCTAAAACCAAAGCACAGTGTGAATTATAGCCAAGAGTTTTCTTACAAACTATATACCACACACTTTTAGCATTATATTCGGACTTGTAACACCACCATTTTAAGGCACATGTTAATATTTTATGTGTTTTTGAACTATGTTTTGGTTTGTATTAGTCTAAAAATTTTATAGGGTATTATGGTGAGTTTTTTAAGGAGTTTATAAGGTTCAAAATTGGCAGATGATTAGGGGAAATAGTGAGAATTCCCTAGGTTACCATACAACAAGATGAGGAAGTCCAGCAGGAGGCACATTATTGGATAAAAGTTATGGGAAATTGGTGGATTACCCATGAAACCATGTGACATATAACAAATGTGTTTATCAGGGTCGACACATGGTTTAGAAAAATGTGATACCAAACCATGTTGGCTAGGAGTTCTTAGGCAATGGTACCCGCACGGTTGGCGCAAAGTTTGGTAAACCATGCATGTTAAATATGTAATAGAATAATATATTAGAAATAATATCATATTTTATATATCACGTATGGATTAAATGTTAATAACATTTCTTGATGATATTTATTTTGGATCCATTGAAGTAAATTGAGAAGGAATCTAGATCTACCATGATTATAGCATGTTTCTTCATAAACAGAATCTGTTGGAAGTAGGGTGCTTCTATCTATCTATATCTCTCTCACTTTCTCTAGAACTTGAAGTATTGAATTTCAAAAATGATTTAATTTTTATTTTCAATGGAATATATTGTAAAATTCTTGTTGTAGAAAATCCATTGTTTAATGGATTTAAAAGAACGATTTTGGTTGATGCTCATTAAGTGTTTGGAATTTTTTTAAAATAAAAATGGTTTATAAAGGAATGTTTAAAAGAGAAATTTGAATACATGGGTTAGTGTGATTTCATGATTTCATTATGAGGGACCTTGTTAGATTCATACCTGGAGACCTATTCCAACTTAGGAACATAGGTGCATGACTAAGTTTCAAATTGGTATAAAAGACGAGTTACCATTCATGATCATTTGGACTATAATCTTGGATGAATACATGCATGTGTGAGTATATAGAATGGGTATACCAAGAGTAAATAATGAATAATCTACTTAAAAAATAATTATTTTATGTTTTTTTATAATGTAATGGTTTATAAATTTTTTTATGATATAAACTATTTTGATACGACTCTTTCCCTCTTTTTTTTATGAAATTATCTTATTAACCGCTTTCAAATTCCTATTTTTTTATATAAATTGTGCTAAATTTATTTGGTATTAGTGAAATTTGTGGGAAGTTTCTATAGTATTACCTACTGATTCGATATAATCACCCATATATAGGAACTTTGGTGTATATGCAGAACTTTTTTATCAGTCAAGGGGAAGGCTACATTTTTCTCTAGTGGAGAATCATGATGTTATGGTCTTGGTGATGGTGGGTGGAGCCTGGAGATGCTCAAGTTGGATTTTTAAATTTATTTTATGTTATAGTCAGTGCATTAAGATGGATTTTTTAGTTTTAGACATATCCTACCTTTCTTTCTACAACTAATCTGACTTATTTTGGTGTCTTAGATTTTGAGTTTTTGGATTTATTATCTTGAATCATATAGTATCATGGTTTTGTTTATATTAATATCTCTTAAAGGTTGTATATGTTTCAAGTAAAATAAACCCCAATGATCTTGTAATACGTTGGAATTTATTTCTAGAATTTTGTGTCTAGGGAATGTCACCAAAGGTCAGTAACACCTCTTCCTCAGTGACGTCCTGAACCCAGATGCCGCTGAATGGTTCCCTAACCCCGGTGGGACACATGGGCTCATGAACGTCTCCCCAAATGACCGATGCTTCAGACTAACAATGAGGTACTTGGGTGTGTCCATGGGAAGACTATTACCTCATTACCAAATTAGAACAATGGTACAATCAACATATAAATAGAATAATTAGTATAAAAGTGAATAAGAAGTGGAAATAAAGGTAAATAACTTATCAACTTATATCAATTTACATCCAGATAATATACAAAAGGATGATAATGAATGCAATGTATCTATAAAGCAGGAAAACATGGATAAAAACTACAGATAAAAACACTATACAAAAGGTACAAAAAGTCAAAAATCTATTCACCATCACACGCTCCAGCCCAATCATCTTCTACCAGATCCTTCTTAGGTCAATATAGGAGTCATGAATCTGTAATAGGATGCTTCCCCTTATCTTCAACTATAATAATGTAGTCTTATCAGGTGCCATAGGTGTCCTGGATAGGGTGTGAGATAAATCTCAATAGGCCACCACCAATTACATCTATAAATATCCAGTTTGTTTAAACAATATAATAGTGTGTAGGTATAAAAAAGTAAATAAATAATAAAAACTATAAATGGGTCAGATCTGGTTCCTGAAATGAAACCACACTAACACTACCTGCTTCGGCCTGTATCAGAATAACTCTAAAATAATATCAAGGGTCGTAATTCTTGGTATCACATTTATAAGGGACTCCATTCTTAGTATCACATTTATAAGGGACACCATGCCTGGTATCACAGTAGTACAGGGGATGCCATGCCTGACATCACATTTATTAGGGATTCCATGCCCAATATCACAATAAGGGATGCCACGACCATATAATATCACAATAGTATCCCAAGGGATTCCATGTCCATAAAGTATCACTAGGGATGCCATTCCCAATTAGTATTACAAGGTATTCCATGCCCATATAGAATCACATTAAGATGAGGGGTGCCATGCCCATATTAATATAACATGTAAAAGGGTCATCATGCCCATTAAAGTATAATTATTTAGGGTCATAGTTCCCATTTAATATAAAGTATGAGTGACACCATTCCCATTTGGTGTAATTATACATTAGGGAAATCATGCGCATTCATTGTAAATAACCACTGGCTTTAATATGAGCCAATGTATAACCCATTTATCTTTATCATTTAATAACAACAAGGGAATAACCATTTTTCAATTTGAAATAGGAAACGTGGGATTACCACTCACCACTATTCAATTTAACTTTTTATAAGAGTGTTATCCATGCTACAACACCACATCCTTTCATTTCATTTATAATATCACAATTTAGAAGCAAGACCAAAAAATCCAATGGGTGCTTTGGACATATTCTCATTAAATCTATTTAGGCATCTAAGAGGGAACACCCAAAGGGGTGGCCCTATCTAAGGTAATTGGTCTCAAGGGGTATAATAATATCATTAGGTTCTAAGGAAGAAAACCAATTTAAGATAGGTTAAATTTAAGAGAAAAGCATGGTGAAACCAGTGTGTGGTACAATGGTACATATTATAAAACATCAAAACTTGAGGAATAATTTATAGAACACCAACCTAATACTCATACAACTCTCCTCATCCAGTATTAGCCTCTAGTTTGGATTAGATTGGAAGAGATTTTAAGAATAGATCAATGTCCAAAAAATAGGGCATATGAGCCTGAACCTCGATAACTCCATTAAGATAAAGATAAAAAAATAATAGATAAAAATGAATTAAGATCTTATTGAGAGGAATATAACGTGATAAATAGTGATTCGATCAGATTTTAGATGGTTGAATGGGATAAAAAACTATAAAATATCTTCAAAGGAGATCAAAGAGGAAAATGAGATCCACTTATATCCACTTGAGAGGAAATGAGAGGAAGGGTTTAATTAAATACATAAATAAGGTAATTTTGGTAAAATTCACCAAGAAACAGGGGTTGCATGGTTTGACCGTTCGGTTGGAAGAACCATGTGCCAACCGTGCACCTTATGTTGTGCTAAGGGGAACCCGTCTGGTTAGACCACATGGTTTGAGAAATTTTGTTCCAACTATACAAAAAAACTTTTCTAAAAACTATAGACATTTCACACAAGTGTGTAACTCCTAGTGCGTGGTTAGGGAAAACTATGTTCCCTGCTTCACCCCACTATCCATCCCCACCGAGTTTCTACTAACCATTCATCCTTGTGTTTTTCTCAAATGGCTGGGGTTCTTGGCTCCGAAAAATCCTCAAAAGGCCCTAAAACCTTTATAGACTCATTATGAATCCATATTAGGTATATAATAATGAATTAGAATAAATTTAAAAGGATCCATACCTGAGATAAAAAACATGTTCTTACAGTATCCCCCCTTAAAGGAACTCTTCCTCAAGTTCAACTTCCAAGGGATACAACACTTCATCTAAGAATAACTCTGGCCACTGATCATGTATGTTGGCCTCCCACTCCCAAGTATCATCCTTCACTCGACCATGCTTCTATAGCACCCATACTAAAGGTACAGATTGGATTCAAAGACACTTAATGCTCTAGTCAATAATGCGTATAAGATACTCCTTAAAAGAAGCATCATCATCTATCTCGACATCTTCATGATCAAAAGTATGAGACAAGTTGGCATGATATTAGAGAAGCTATGAAATGTGGAAGATGTCATGCATAGAATAATACCTATGAGGTAATAGAAATTGATATGCTATTGGCCCAAATCTCTCTAGAATCTCAAATGGTCTAACAAAGCATGACGAAAACTTACATTAACTTCATATCTGTCTATGACCAAGTCTGGTTGATACCCAAAAGAATACACGATCCCCAACCTTGAACTCTATAGGTCATCCATAATGACTGGAATATTATTTTAATCTAAACAGAGTAGTAGACATACTCTTTCTGATTAGATTAACCTGCTCTGAAGTCTCTTTAATGAGATGAGAACCTAGTAGCGCTACCTCTCCCACCTCTAACTCGCATAGAGGTGAATGACACAACCTACCATATAACTTCTCATAGGTATCCATATTAATATTCACCTGATAACTATTATTATAGGTGAAATAAATGAGAGGGATATGATTCTTCCAAGAACCACTAAAATCAAGGATGTATACTTGGATCATGTCCTCTAGAACCTATATAGTCTGTTCTGATTGACTATCAGTTTGTGGGTGAAAGGATGTTCTCAAAAGAACATGTGTACCCATAGGATTCTGCAATCCCTTCCAGAATTGTGACATAAAATGAGCATCCCTATCTAAAACAATATTAAAAGTGACCCTGTGTAGTCATATAATCTCACAGACAAACATCTTCCTATGTCATCAACTGAGAAAGTACACTAGATAGGAAGGAAGTGGGTTACCTTCATCAGTCGATCCAAGAGTACCCAAACTACATCGCTACATTGAGGCGACCTCAGTAGGCTGATGAAAAAATCCATAGCAACATCCTTCCATTTACATTTTGAAACAAATAATAGATAAAAAAATCCTATAGGTCTCTGGTGCTCTGACTTCACCTGTTAATAGGTGGACCACCTAGTGATAAAATTTGCTATCTGACACTTCATCCATGGCCACCAATACTATCAGTGCATGTCACGATACATCTTTGAGATACTCAGGTGTACAACCCACTATGAAGTATGCAACTCACACATCATATCCTCTCTCATATCTATAGGAACCCAGATATGACCATGTATATGAAGGATGTCTTCATCATCGATAGTCTAATCCAGAGGCGGGTCCTCACCAGCAATGCCATCTTGTTAGAATAAGCCCTCTGGATCTGAAAACAATATCATCTTCACCTTCTTCAGAAGTGAAGAGGTTACTGATAGTGATGCAAGTATAAACTTTCCTTAATGTTCCTGAACCTCTATGTGTATATCATAAAATATATCTATAAGACACCATTCACTATTATCCTCCTGAACTACCTACATCTAAGTCCTCCTTCTTAGAGAATCGACAACATCATTGCCTTTTCCAGGCATATAGGAAAGCTCAAAGTCAAAGTACTGTAGATATTCTACCCATCTTCATTGCCTAAGATTTAAGTCTCGCTATGTAAATATATATACCTAAGTCTCTTGTGGTCCATAAACACAAAAAAATGCTATCCAAATAGGTAATTCCTCCAACAATGTAAGGCGTGAACAAAAATTGCAAACTCATGATCATGCTTTAGATAATTCCACTCATGAGGCATCAACTGATGAGATTCATATGCAATGTCACTATATCCTTGCAACAGAAACTACTCCTAGCCCAATACCGGATGTGTCAAAAATGAATGTATATCTCATGCCTAGCTCTGTAGGTATCAAAATAGGTTCTGAGGAAAACATTATATTCATATCCTGAAATGCTTTCTCACATGCTTCTGACCACAGGGACTTCGCACCCTTCTTTGTAAGGCCAATAAAAGGCGAAACAAGGCATGAGAATTCCTGTATAAAATGAAAATATTAAGTAGATATCCACAAGAAACTCCATATGTCAAATAAGTTCTTGGTCTAATCCCTAGTAACCAAAACTATCACCTTCTCTGGGTCAATTGAAACTCTTATCTCTAAGATAATATGACTCGAGAAGTGAACGTTTTCAACCAATAAATGATATTTACTAACATTAGCTTATAGATGGTGCTCTCATAGTGTATTCAAATTGATCTCAAGATGATTGGTATGGTTGGTTTGAGTATGAGAATATACCAAGATGTCATCTATCAATACCATGAAAATGGAATCCAGATAGGGATGTAAAACACTATTCATAAAATCCCTAAAGATGGTAGGTGCATTCGTAAGACCAAATGACATCACAATATAGATATGTAAGTTTACTGAATATGGAAATATGTACATGGATGATATGATGTTCTAACATTAATATGATGATATCTCAATCTTAGGTGGATATTTGAGTATACTCTCACTCCTATGAGATGTTCAAAATTATTATCTATGAAAGTTAAGGGATACCAATTTTTTCATATAAGCTAATTCAATTTCCGGTAATCCACACAAAGCCTAAGGGTTCCATATTCCTTCTTGGAGAAAAGGACCGGTGAACCCCGAGAAGAAGTACTGGGCTTTATAAAAACCATTTATTCTAAATACTCAAGCTACCTCTTGATCTCTTGCAACTCAGTAGTAGCCATACTTTAAAGAGGAATAGATACTAGTGTAGCTCCAAGAACTATCTTGATTGAAAATTATATCTCTCTCTTAGGAGGCAGTCCTAAAGAGTTGTCGGGGAAGACATCCCTGAATAGTGATCGACTATAGAAGGGAAATCAATTTGATGTAGTCCCTGATCATTCGAATGAGGGAAATAAATCTAGGTCGTCACTCCACCTATCCCATAACGTGATGGTCCATCTCTACTAGCCTAGACATCCCACTCTCCTTTGTGAATATACATACCACCCTATGGTGATAAAAATGACACCCTCCAATGATAACAATCCATATAGGCATGATAAGGAACCAACCTGTCCATTCCTAGGATGAGATAAAAGACTGTAATATAGAGGATGAAGTGGTTTCATAAGAAACTATGGATTCCTAACTCAAGAGGATAATCCTTTAATTGGTGTATTCTCTCTTATCACATATCCAATTGTGCATCTAGCATCATTATGCCATAAGAGTACTCAAAATGAAGTTCGAGACTCTCCACAATAGGCACATATATGAAGGAATGTGATGAAAATGTATCAAATAAGGCATAAATGATAGTAGAAGATACTAGAATAGTACCTTGGAATAGTACATGGAATAACATCCTGCTCTTCTAATATAGGATGCACTGAATATATATGGCTTGATCCACAACCCTATGCTACCACATGACTACCTGGAAAGGTCCTGCTATGTTGGAACTATGAATATGAAGTCTGGATAACACATCGATGACCTACTCCTCTTTCTGTATAGCCATTAGAACTCCAGATACCTTCCTAGCGAGGTGATATTGAACCTACTCCTAAAGATGGAGCAAGCATGAATCCTCTCTCACTCGAAATAGATGGGATGGTCTTAGAGAAACATTGTATATTCCCCATTTCGGTCCAGCCTCAGAACTCACAGCGGTCTCTAGGATACTAGGGATTTTTATTACCAGGCTTTCAACATTGATGAAATACCACATAACTATCTATGGGTTTTAACTGTCTTTCATTACTCATGCACGCACACTCAAAGCATCGCTTCTGACTGCTAATAGAATCACTACTCTATTTGGGTTATGAACCGCCTTGGATCACACCATCTACTTACCTCAGGTTCCACTTAGTGATAAGGTCCCAATTCCCTATATCTAATATAGCGGTAAATTAGAAAAAAATTACCTGAGAACGAATAGGATGCCTCAGACCAACCTCAAACCATCTCACTTTCACCGGCTCATCAACTGTATAAATAGGTGTGAAGTGCTGAATCTTTGTAAAACAAGATGAATAGTCCATGACTGTCATTAAACCTTGCTTCAAGTTAATTAAATCACTATAATGATTGGCCCTTAGGGTCTCTAGAAAAAAATATTCAAATAATCTCGGTTGGAAATCCCTCCACACCACTTCCTGATACTGACCAACGTGATTTAGAATATCCCACCGGTGTTTGGAAGACCCTATCAGCATATAAGTTGAATGTTTCACTATAAACTCAAGATTCATCTCCAGATGATTAAATATATACAAATAGTCTTGATCTATAACTCTTTATCTTATGGTCTACCATCCCCTGAAAGCATGGGTGGATGCTGCTACTGGAACTTCCAAGTCAACTCTCCCATAGAAGGGGCAGACCACAGAGTTCCTTGAATCATCCATACAATCCATAAGAAATATCCTAGAAACCAAGAATCATAACCTGAATATGGAATAAGAATAGGTTATACATGAAGCAATAATACTAGTATAACTATCGGCTCAGGGCCCACCACCTCCAGGGCATGTTTGTCACCACCCTCTTGTCGTACGACTATAAGACTTCGTGGTGGCATTACTCTACAATTTCCAAACACACAACTCGAATATGATTTTATAATGGAATAATCCACTAATATATAACTATAATTGGTACAAATACATTTTATGAAATAGTCATACACCTCTTCTAGCTCAACGATTCAGGTCTTGGTGATAGATACATTTGTATAGAACAATAGAGACACCACCAACTAGCCACTACTTTGTATGTGACTGGGTCAAGATCTATGTTTTTAATTTCAATTTCATTTAAAATTAATATTTATATTACATTTATATTTAAAGGGTTTAACAAAATGGTTCACCACTTCTGATCCATAGGGTCCCATACACCTTATGAACCGAAATATGGCATACAATTAATCTATACCATAACACATTCTAGTACATGCGACCAATGGTCTATGACTCAACATGACATAGTTGGATGCTTAGGGTGTCTTCTATATAATATGTAAGAAAACAATATTAGGTTATAATAGGAACTCTAATAATCAAATATGTTATATCAATCCCCTATAAGAATCGTTATTTGATAACAATTCCATTTGTAATAGTCAAGGCACTCATGGAAATCACAGGAGATGCTAACAAAAAAATGCTCCTATATATCATGACATATATATGGAATGTGAATCTTATACAGGGTGACTAATATTATTCCAACACAATGATTAATTTCCCTCATATCATAAGTCCAAGGAAAAAATATAACCTCAATCATATCAATAGTAATATCACAATTCAAGTGAATCATCCAACAATGGAATCAAATAAACTGTAATAAGAAAAATACAGAAAATAAAAATTTCTATTTGAGGAAATTTGGATTTTCTATATACATGGGTTAGCTATGACCAAGAATTGATTTTTAGAAAACTCCATAACCTTCTTAATATCCTTTTTATTGTCTTAAAATATCAAGGCAAGTAAAGACAAACCTCTGATTCCACTTTGTGACGTCCATGACCCGGATGCCACTGAATGGTGCCCTGAACCTGATGGGCCACATACAATCAAGTGAATCTCCTTGAATTCTAGAGGATTTTGACTAGTAGTGAGGGACTTGGGTGTTTCCTTAAGGATACTATTCCCTTATTACCAGAGTATCATAGTAGTATAAACAACATATAAATATCAAAAGCAGTATAACAATGAATAAGCAGTAGAAATAGAGGTAAATAACCATGAAACTGATATAAACTAATAAATGGATCATATATAAAAGGATTATAATGTATGTAATGTATCTACAAAGTAGGAAAATATGGATATAAAAAGAATGGAACAATACTATACAAAAGGTAAAAAAATTAAAAATCTATCCAGCATCCTGAGCTTTAGCCCGGTCATCTGTTACCAACTCCATCCCAAGTTAAGATAGGAGTCACACATCTATATATAAGAGGATACTTCCCATTATATAAACATACAAGAATGATATATTCCCAGGTTCCATAGGCAACCCAGATATGGTGTGAGATAAATCTTAGTAGACCACCACCAATGACATCTATAAATATTCAGTATGTGTATACAATATGATAGTGTGTATGTATAACAAAGTAAAGTTGTAATAACAACTGTAAATGGTTCAGATTTAGTTCTTGAAAGGGAACTACACTGACACTATCTACTTTGGTCCATGTCAGAATAACTCTGAAATAGTATCAAGGGTCGCAATTCTTAGTATCACATTTATAAGGGATTCCATGCTAGTATCCTAGTAGTATATGGGACGCCATGTCTAGTATCAAATTTATAAGGGAAGCCTGACTAGTATCATAGTAGGGGATTTCATGCCCATATTTTATCACAATAATATCACAAGGGACTCCATTCCCATAAAGTATCACTAGGGATGCCATGTCCAATTAGTATTACAAGGGATTCTATGCCCATATAGCTCATATTAAGATGAGGGTCTCCATGTATGTATTAATATAACATGTTCAAGGGTCATCATGCCCATTTAGTATAATTATTAAGGGCCATTATTCCCATTTAATATAAAGTAGGAAGGGATCCATTCCCATTTGGTGTAATTATGCATAAGGTACATCATACCCATTATTTGTAAATAACCATTGGATTTAATAAGAGCTAAGGTACAACCCATTTCTCTTTATCCTTTAATATCAACAAGGGTGTAACCATTGTTCAATTTAAAATAGGTGGCATGGGATTAACACTCACCAATATTTAATTCAATTCTTTATAAGAGTTTTAGCCATGTAACAACACCACATATTTATATTTCATTTATAATATAACAATTTACAAGAAAGACCAAACACTCCAATATGTGATTTTTCCATATTATCATTAAATCAATTTAGGAATATAATAGGGAACACTCAAAGGGGTGGCTCTATCTAAGGTAGTGGGTCTCAAGGGATATAATGAGATTATGAGGTTCCATGAAAGGAAACCAATTTAAGACAGGTTAAATTTAAGGGCAACATACTCTGAAATCGGCATGCGACACAATGACTCATATTATAAAATATTAAAACATGAGGAATAATTTATAGAAAACCTACTTCATAATCATATGACTATCTTCATCCAATATCATATTCTAGTTTATCCTGTATTAGAATGATTTGAAGAACAGATCAACGCCTTGAAAATAGTGCATATGAGCCTGCAACTATATAACTATGCTGAGAGAAATAAAATGAATAATGGATAAAAAGGAATTAATATCTTATTGATAGGAATCCAACAAGATGAATAGTGTTTTTATCAGACTCTAGATTGATGAACATGATAAAAAATTATAAAAGAGATTCAAATGAGCTCAAAGAGGATGAAGAGAGCCCTTACTATCTGTTGGAGAGGAAACGAGAGGAAGGTTTGAATTAAACATATCATTAATGGAATTTTGATAAATTTTCCCTATAAATAGGGGTCACATGGTTTGGATTCACATTTTCAAAACCATGAAACTTCTTCTGTGCTAAGGGGAACCTATACGGTTAGGCTACACAATTAAAGAAACCTTGCGCCAATTGTTCAAAAAAACATCTTCTAAAAACTGTTGACATTTTTCATGGGCATTATACCCCTGGTGAATGGTTAGGGAAAAATATACACCCAGGTTAACCCCACTATCCAACCCACACATTTAAAAGAGACTGTGTGGGAATGGAGTATGGTTTCTACTAACCATGAAACCTTGTGTTTTACTCCACCATTTGGGGTTTCAGGATCTGAACAAGTCCCAAACACCACCAAAATCTTTATAACCACATTAGGAATCCATATTAGGTCTATACTAAATAATTATACTGAATTTAAAAGGATCCATACCTAAGATAAAAACTGGTTTCTTAAAGCCTCTTCCTAAGACAATGGGTTAGGGGAGAGATGTCACATAATAAATGTCCAAATTTCCATCTTTTTAAAGGACAACATAATGGTGGATCTTATCAACTATTCTCCTCAAAATATGGATATCAAGTTATATCACCTCTCCCATACCCTTTTCATCTCATTTATTTTTAAAAAAATGTGATATGAGAGAAAGTGGGTATCTCTGAAAACTATTTCTTCCTTTAACCCCTGTCCATATGCTTGGTTCATTATGGGGGGGGGGGGATTTCAAAACTATCCTAGAAAAATATTAAAATAAAGGTGGGTATTGTTACTTCAAGAAAGAAATGAATGATTTTAAAGATTTTATGTCTACTAACAACCTTTTGGATTTAGGGTTCCAATGTGACCCATTCACTAGGTGTAAAAATAAGATGGTAAATATGAGGATTTCGAGCCATCTTGATCGATGTATATCTGATAAAAAATGGATCTATTATTTTCTAAATAAATTAGTGACACATCTGACTTAGTTATTGTCATATCATTCTACTATCCTTCTCATTCTCAAGGATTTTGGTGGTGTATCTCATTAGTTTTGATTCTATAATCTATCAATCCTATCTAATGATATTATGAATGTGGTTTAGACCGCCTAGGTTGCACATGTTCATTGACAATCCTTGGATATACTTCATAGAAAACTCAAACATATAAGATCTAATATTCATAAATGGGATAATTTTATGAATAATTCCCATTATAACATTAAATATTTGGAGAATGAAATCAAACAAAACAATGATTGGATTCTAGATTCCCAAGATGATGACATCTTTGATTCTCTCATGGTTAAACAATAGGAATTATCATACAGATTGTTGGAAAAGGAAAGAAAAACCAAGGGAAAGTCCATGGAGCGATGGATCAAGGAAGAACATGAGAATGGCATATAATTCCATGCTTGTGTTAAGGAAATTAATTTCATTGGTAACCTTAAACTCTAAGTATAATATAATGATTTCAATAGTGGCATCGATATTACAGATCCATTTACCATTGAATTTTTTTAAGCTCCTTTCCAAGACTCGGTGTGATATAGGGGATGGTGTTTCCTGAATCACTACGAGAAAAACCGTTATTTGCGATGGAAATAAATCCCATCGCCAATTGTCTGTCGAAGAGATTATTTGCGATGGGTTGACCATCCCGTCACAAATTATCAATTATTTGTGATGGGAATAGGCGCTCCGTCGCAAAAAGTTACGCACGAATTGGTGCGTTTTGCGCGCCAAACCGCGCGAAAGAGTATTTGTGACGGGTTGGTATCGCCCGTCGCAAATGGCAGGAGGCAGTAAGACCTAATTGCGACGGGGGGATCCCCTATCGCAACTAGTTTTCCCCCGAAGGGTATTTGCGACTAGATCCGTCGCAAATAACCGGTGGCGGTAAAAACTTATTTGTAACGAGATGTTGTCCCGTCGCAAAAAGTGTGTTCGCATGTCACTTTTTTACGATGAGGTCCGTCGCAAAAAGAATTTCAACCGCCGACGTTAATTAATGCGGCCAAAGGTATTTGTGACGAGAATACCATTGCAAAAAGTCCTGTCGCAACTAATCTAACCTATATATACCCCTCCGTTTTTCTTCTCTTTGCCTGAATTCCTTGTTCCTCTGCTTCTAAAAACTCTAATTTTCGAGTGAAAATTTTTGAGAGTTCGCTTTTTTCTTACGAAGAAGTTATGAAGCCACCTACAATTATAAGAGATCAAGTTTAAAGGTATTAATGTTTTATTTAATTTAGTATTTATTTTCTTTCTTTATATTAATTTTAATTATTGTTGATTAGTTGTAATTAAGTTAGATTTAAATTGTTTTGTCATCAGTATTTATTTGTAATAATAAAATTAAATTATTAGTATTAATTCTTAGTAATTTGTAATAATTAATCATTATTAACGATATTTAGTAATGTATATAAATAATTAGTGGTAATTAATAATTAGTAGTAGTATTTTGTAGTAATTAATAGTAAGTAACACTAATTAGTAATAATTAGAAAATAATAATAATAAATATTAACAATTAGTAATAAATAGTCTTAATTAGTAATAATTAGTAATTAATACTAATTAATAGTAACAAATAGTAATAAATAGTAACAAATACTAATAAATAGTAATAAATAGTAATATATACTAATAATTAGTAATAAATACTAATAATTAGTAATAAAAATACTAATAAATAGCAATAAATACTAATAAATAGTAATAATTAGTAATAAACTGCAATAATTTGTAATAATTACTAAAAAATATTAATAAATACCAATAAATAGAAACAAATATTAATAAATACTAATAAATAACAATAAATAGTAATAAATAGTAATAAATAAAAATAAATAGTAATAAATAGAAATAAATAGTAATAAATAGAATTAAATAGTAATAAATAGAAATAAATACTAATAAATAGAAATAAATAGTAAAAATTGTAATAAATACTAATAAATAGTAATAAATACAAATAAATAGTAATAAATACTAATAAATACTAATAAATAGAAATAAACACTAATAAATACTAATAAATAGTAAAAATACTAATAATTAGTAATAAATAGTAATAAATAAAAATAAATACCAATAAATAGAAATAAATACTAATAAATAGTAATAAATACTAATAAATACGAATAAATAGAAATAAATACTAATAAATAGTAATAAATACTAATAAATAGTAATAAATACTAATAAATAATAATAAATCATAATAAATAATAATAATAAGTAATAATTATTAATAATTAGTAATAATTAGTAATAAATACTAATAAATAATAATAAATACTAATAATTAGTAATAAATAGTAACAAATAGTAAGAAATAGTAATAAATAGTAGTAAATAGTAATAAATAGTAATAAATAGTAATAAATAGTAATAAATAGTAATAAATAGTAATAAATACTAATAAATTGTAATAATTTGTAATAATTAGTAATAATTAGTAATAATTAGTAATAATTAGTAATAATTAGTCATAATTAGTAATAATTAGTAATAATTAGTAATAAATACTAATAAACACTAATAAATACTAATAATTAGTAATAATTAGTCATACACAGTGATAAGTAGTAATAAATAGTAATAAATAGTAATAATTAGTAATAATTAGTAATAAATAGTAATAAATAGTAATAAATAGTAATAAATAGTAATAAATAGTAATAAATAGTAATAATTAGTAATAATTAGTAATAATTAGTAATATTTAGTAACAAATAGTAATAAATATTAACAAATAGTAATAAATAGTAATAAATTGTAATAAATTGAAAAAAATAGTAAAAAATAGTAATAATTAGTAATAAATACTAATAAATACTAATAAATACTAATAATTAGTAATAAATACTAATAAATACTAAGAAATAGTAATAAATAGAAATAAATACTTATAAATACTAATAAATACTAATAAATACATATAAATAGTAATAAATAGTAATAAATACTAATAAATAGCAATAAATAGCAATAAATAGCAATAAATAGTAATAAATAGTAATAAATAGTAATAAATAGTAATAAATAGTAATAAATACTAATAAATACTAATAAATAGTAATAAGTCGTAATAAATACTAATAAATACTAATAAATACTAATAAATAGTAATAAATAGTAAAAAATAGAAATAAATACCACTAAATAGTAATAAATACTAATAAATAGTAAGAAATACTAATAAATAGTAATAAATAGTAATAAATACTAATAAATAGTAACAAATAATAATATGTAGTAACAAATATTAATAAATAGTAATAAATAGTTATAAATACTAATAAATACAAATAAATACAAATAAATACAAATAATTAGTAATAATTAGTAATAAAGAGTAATAAATTGTAATAAATAGTAATAATAAGTAATAATGAGTAATAATGAGTAATAATTAGTAATAAATAGTAATAAATAGTAATAAATATTAATAAATAATAATAAATAGTAATAAATAGTAATAATTAGTTATAATTAGTAATAATTAGTAATAATTAGTAATAATTAGCAATAATTAGAAATAATTAGCAATCATTAGAAATAAATACTAATAAATACTAATAAATAGCAATAAATAGAAATTAATAGCAATAAATACTAATAATTAGCAATAAATAGAAATAAAGTGCAATAAATTGAAATAAATTGTAATAAATTGCTATAAATTGCAATAAATTGAAATAAATTGAAATAAATTGAAATAAATATCAATAATTATCAATAAATAGTAATAATTAGTAATAATTATTAATAATTAGCAATAATTAGCAATAATTAGCAATAAATAACAATAATTAGAAATAATTAGCAATAATTAGGAATAATTTGCAATAATTTGTAATAAAATCAATTGTAATAAATTGTAATAAATTGTAATAACTTGGCACAATTTTTAGTAGATTGATGAAACTCCTTTTTCTCGATGACTCTTCTCCTTTCAACTCTCACCGACTCAAAACATTATGAAAAGTATGCTTCTACGTATGAATTTTTAATCTCATATGCATATCTAATCTCTTATGCACAAGTTTGAATATGAATTTGTAGGAACACATTTTTCATAATGTTTTCATGCGGTGACAGTTGTAAGAAGAAGATTCATCGATGAAAAGGGGGTTCTTTTGTCTGACGACTCATTTACTTGCATCTTTGTCACACTAAAATCTCAAAGTAGAATGTACTGGGATGTACGCTCATGAATTCTCATATGCACGAGAATGGATAAGTGTACCTCTGAGAAGATTCTTCGTTGTGATTTCTGTGTGATAAAGTTGCAAGTAAATGAGCCTCCAAACAAAAGAGTAGCCATCAATCCACTAGAAATTGTGTCGCCCGTAATTAATGGTAATTTTTAAGAAGTAGTTGTAATTATTTATCTTCTATTTTTGGATAGTGTTTTTCTAATTTCAAATTATTAAGAAACAATAATGATTTTATATTTTGTAGAAAAATATGGAATAAGGAAGTCGACAACAGTCATTATTAGATGATTGCACATGGATAAATCAACGCAGAAATCCAAAAGGTTCTGGTTTTAATCCTATATATATTGAGGGTGTTGAAGATTTCTTATCATTTTCATCATCAAAACAAGAATTTGTTTAAGAAGGCACAATTAAGTGTCCTTGTAAAAAATGTTCTTTGAGAACGTTTGAAACATTTGACAAGGATGGGGGACATCTCTTGTGGTTTGGTTTTCAACCAGATTATGTTTTTTGGTATCAACACGGTTAATGAAGTTCTAGAGAAGATACTAATAAATTGATTCTGGATCCATCATGGTTTCAAAATTTAGTACATGATGGTGCAGGTCCATCTGTTCAACAAACTGAAACTCAGGATGCTATTGATTTAACTCCTGAGTTGGCACCATCAGACTTTTATGAGTTGTTGAGGTCTGCTGAAGATTCATTGTATCCTAGCTGTAAGATAAAAAAATTATAAGCGGTTGAAAAATTTTGGGATATTAAATCAGATAATGCAATTTCAAACAATTTTTTTGATCATATATATTTTTTGGTTAAAATAATATTACCTGAAGGAAATGGGTTGCTTGCAAATTACTATGATAGAAACATGATGATTCATAATCTGAGCCTTAGTTATTAGAATATTCATGCATGTGAAAATGATTTCATCTTATATTTTGGTGAAAATGAGTCACTGGATAGTTGTCCCACATGTGGACAATCGAGGTATAAAGAAGCTCAATCGGGGAAATCTGGATCGATTCCTGTGAAACAGTTGAGATATTTCCCCCTCACACCCAGGTTGTAGTGTTTGTTTACGTCTCAGAACACAATGTCTATGATGTCATGACACAAAACCAAGATTTCAATTGATAAAAGCTTGAATCATCCATCTTATGGTGATTCATGGAAACATTTTGACTGACTGCAACCATCTTTTTCTTTAGAATACCTAAATGTGTGATTGGGTCTTTCTACTGATGGTTTCTATCAGTTTGGTTCTTACAGTAGTCAGTATTCATGTTGGCCTATTTTTATAACTCCATACAATTTACCTCCATGGATGTTGATAAAGGAGCCATATATCTTTTTGACCTTATTAATTTCCGGACATCTGAAAAAGAATATTGTTGTTTATTTTAAACCATTGATTGATGATTTAAATTCATTATGGAGTAATGGTGTTAGTACATATGATATTATTGAAAAACAAAATTTCATATTAAAAGCTGCATTGATGTGGACGATTAGTGACTTCCCAGCATATGTCATGTTATCTGGATGGAGTATACATGGCCCTAAATCATGTCCTTACTGTATGAAATACAACAAAGCCTTTATGCTTGTTAATGAAAAAAACCTTGCTATTTTGACGGTCATCGTATATTTCTTCCAACCAATCATCCTTTTTAGAGGAACAAATCTCATTTCAGAAAAGGTACAATTGAAAGGGATGAACCTCCAAAAATGATCTCAGTTATAGAGTTAAAGTCAATTGTTTTTTCATTACCTCCCATCACATTTGGGCCAACATTAAACCAAAAAAAAATTCATGACTTTGGGAAAAAACATAATTGGATAAAACCGAGTATTTTTTGGGATCTTCCATATTGGTCTGATTTTTTGGTCTGCCACATGTTATATGTCATGAATATTGAGAAGAACTATTTTGAAAATTTATTTCATACAGTTTTGGATACACCATGTAAAACCAAAGATAATGTAAAGGTACGATTAGATCTTGCCTAAATTTGAAGGCAACAAGAACTTGAACTGTTTCAAAATGTCAGATCACAGAGGTTAATGATGCTAAAAGAAGCTTATACACTATCCAAAGAGAGTCTCTTATTATTTTGTTAGTGGATTTCAGATTTGAGACTTCCAGATGGCTATGCTTCCAATTTGGGTAGATGTGTTAAGAATGGTTATATTACCTATAACGACCCATACTTTACATACATTGTTATTACTTCAGAATTGAAGCACACTTATTAAAACATATAACAAAACCAGGAAAGGACCGTATAGGTATAGAGTCTTTAGAAATTGGGAAACATAAACAACTGGTTCATAAATCATCTACTTTACCTCCCATTTATTTCATCATATCTAGAGTCCCTTTTTGGAATATCCTACTTAATAACCTTCTTCCTGACCTGGGGAAATAAAACATACAAAAGGGTGAGCTCAAATTCTCCTTAAGGGTATACAAAAGAAATATCAATCACATCATATACATAAGAACATAACTTTTGGAAATCTTAACCTCCAAAGAGATCATAATTTCATAACATGGGATAAATCATAGTAGTGAAATGTAATCCAAATAATCATAACTTGAAACATAAAACATTGTGGAATACACACATAATCATAGAGAATCATTTCTTGTTAGTCAAGACTCATTGCCAAGACTATCTTAGTGGACAAATCCATTTTTGAACCAAGTTCACTCCTTGTTTCAGTACTGTTTCACTGAACCGGTTTAACCTGCCATTCTAGCCATGTCTATATCATGAGATATAAAATATTTACCCAATGCATTGGAGGTAGATATAGGTCCCACCCATCTCATAATTATACCATTCTTATGTGTTCCACAAAATCATAAATCATACATCATTGCATAACCCATGTAATAAAAATGGGATTCTTAAACATCATGACATCATAAAACAATTCATATAAGATAAAGGAATTCATAAAAATAATTCAATCACAACATAATCAAATCAATTTAATAATATGAATAGAAACAGAACCCTATAATATCTTATATGGAAAATAATTTTTATAAAACACTTGAACTCCATTCTTGAGGAAAATATCCTTTCTACTTTAAAAACATTTTTCCTTTCTTAACATGTCATACAATTTTAAACTAAAAGAAGTTGATTAAAAATAAACATGAAAACTTGTAAAGGAATGTTGTTGGAAATAATGTTTTAAAAATCCATTTATGCCGTATAAGTTAAAAAAAACATTCTTCTCGTACTTTTTTCGGAAAAGTTAAAAAGTACCTCGTACGAAAAATAAAAAAAGATTCCTTTCATATCTTTTACTAAAAAGTCTCCGAAGGGTAAAATTGGATTTAAAAAAAATTGTAGGAGGATATAAATAATATTACATATTGAGGAAATATGGATGTGGATGATAAATATTCCCTAGTAAATTCTGATGTATAAACAATCTCGGATAAAAATTGAGATTACGAGATTGTCCCTTACCTTAGGTCCGATTTGCTTCGTAAGTGTCCAAACTTCCTATATAATGATTTAAATAATGTTATTGACTTATTAAAGAATCATACGTATCTTTATGATATAATATATGGTCATATTCCTAGCTTCTTATTAGTAATATTTCATTACTACTTGTTATTCGGGTGTTTATTACTTTTTGTTCTTATGCGTGTTTTGTCGAATAAATTCTTATTTTTCTTTTTAGGTTATAGATACCTCATTTCCAGAATGGTATTAGTGTAATATATATCATATTCATTCATTCAATTCATTTATATAATCATTATGCAATGAAGATCATGTAGAACGAGTCGCATCACATCGTGGAGACGGTATTCCGTACGTACGCACGAGCGATGATATCGTTCCCATGATCGTGGAATTGTATTGGAGTGTATGTATACTATTTAAGAATCAATATCACTTTAAAATAATCATATATGGTCCTTATTTACACCATTATACCCATCCAAGTAAGGTGGTGGTGGAAAATAGATTACACCACGGCGTGGAGACGGTATTCCGTACGTACGCACACGCGGTGATTTCATCTTCCATAGGATGGATAGATGGTGAAATAGGGTTTTTAATACTTATAATAACATATAAGTATATGCGTGATACTGATGTTATTACTTAATAATGATACAACTAAAGAAGAAGAAGTGGAAGAAGAAATAAAGTTGAAAGAATCGGTAACAGACATTACCTCTTCTTTGAAGCGCTTCTTTGAGACCTCCTTTTAGGGCACTAAAATTGGTCTTTGAAGAAGACCAGGACCTCTAGGATTTCTCTAGGGAAGTGTAGAGGAGAAATTGGCAGGGTTTGGCCGAGCTTTAAGGCTCAAAGTGGTGTGAGGAAGAGGGGGAGGAGGTGCCCTTTTATAAGGGAGGAGAGGGGCTCCTTTGGAAAAACTAAAAATATTATTTTATTATAAAGCCAAATTCGGATTTTAATAGCTCCAAATTGATTTATTTAAAAGATAAGGTGGGTATGGGTCGAAATTATCTCATCCAATAGAATTTAGACAAGTTTAGGTTCCTAATTTAACCTTATCATTTATATTTAACTTTAAGTTAGATAATTTTACTTTTACCGTGTCTTTTTGTGTTCTTACACTATAAGGTTAATAAACTTACTATAACAAGACAAACAAACCCCAAGTTGTTTATTATTAATATATATAACCTTATCTAAGTCCTTTTTCCGAACCTTAGATTTTTAGGAATAAAATAACAATTAATAATATAATATTTGTTTTAAAAACTATTTTATGTCAATTTTGACACTATTTAGTAATTGATTTTTTTGAAAATCATAACAGAATGATTAGTTCGAAAAAAGATAATTAAATAAACACTAACATGTCATATTAACCTATAAAATTAGTTTAATTCATAAAAAGTCTCAAATTACATTTATTTGGGTATTTATAACATCAATTATGTCAATATTTCATTAATAAGATAATTACTGCATCATCTTTGTGTCATAAATAAATTAAATTATTTAATGTCTAAAAATTAAAAATAAAATACCATTATGTAGGAAATATTTTTATATTTCTAATTAATATTTATAGTCTAATTTATCTTATTTAGAAAACTATATTAAAAATTATTTAGTTATTAAACTTTGATTTTAACTATTTTAACCCTTCTTTAAATAAATTAATAATAAATGTCCTAATCTAATCCAAGTAGGCCTAAATGGTCATATTTTATTCCTAAGGTTGTTTTTGGTCGAATTACACTTATACAATAGAATTAGGACATGTGTTAGGGTAATAATAATATCATTTTTACCCTTAATTACCCTATTTACTTTTAACCGTGATAAATAAAAGTAAAAAGTTACTATTCACCAAAAATTATTTTCATCTCATTGAACCAAATTTTACTTACTGACATCAACTATGTCTCTCGGATTTTTGAAATTCCACTCACAGAAGCAGTAAAATTAAGTTTTATGTAAATTTGCAAATTCTCTTAGGAGGTGGGTAAAAGACGGTGAAACGTTCAGTAAAATTTTTATATATCTAAAATTATTATAAAATGACTCCAATGAATTGCATTGAACTTATATAGGTATTATGTATCAATTTTTACCTAAAATAAATTTAATTAAAATAAATAATTATTTAAATAAAAAGTCGGTTTTTAAATAGTAACCCAGTGTTTTCACTTTTCATAAAAAATTGAATGTTTTCAGAAAAATACCAAAATTTCACCCTAGGCTAATTTCGATATTACGAATCCAAAAATGAAGTCCATTTTGAAAAATAAAATTCATAAAATTTTAAAAAGTTGTTATTACTATTCATAACGACTAGTTTTAATAAGATTTTAATAGCATATCGTTGTTTAGTGAAACTCGGTATTGCGTATGACGTAAGCTATCGAGGAAGGCCGCGATTGCATGTAAAGAAAGCCAAGAAAGTGTTGTGTGTAGTGAAAGATTTATTTGATGATTTATATAACATAAAAACAAAATATTTCTCATAAAAGTCTCGGGTGTTACATTACCTGATTAAAAAGTCATGATTGTCATGTTATAATGGAAAGACTTATGCTGATTGGATTCAGAGGTTTGTTGAATTATATGATTTAAGATTCGATAACAGACATATCATATTTTTTCGAGACATTTGTGTGGTGACAATAGACTATGATGCACTAAGTAAACTTGAAGAATATGTTGTTTTCATTATATGTAAATTGGAAAAAATCTTTCCGCATGCTTTCATTAAATCAATGGAACATCTGATATTACATTTTTCACATGATGCTAAATGTGGAGGTCTAGTACAATTTTGATGGATGTACCCATTCGAGAGATGCATGTAGAAATTGAAGAAAAATGTATGTGACAAATCATCAATTGAAGGATCAATTGGTGAAGCTTATCTACAAGATGAAATTTCTTTTTTCTGCTCTCATTATTTCGAATCTGAATATCCCTAAAAACACAAAAGCATGGGATAGAACAAGGGGAATTATGATGATAAAATGAAAAATCAATTATCATTTTGTAATCAGCCAGAGCTTGGTTTCGATGGAGTTCATGAATGATATCTTTCAGATGATAAACATCACAGAGCACATACATATGTTCTGCTCAATTGTGAAGAAATGATATAATTTATACTATGAGTGATTCTATCAATTATTCTATAATTTATTTCATATTAAGTAAAATTATTTTATTTGTAGGTTATACGATAATAATAACAAGAAACAACTTCCAAAAATTACAGTAGCTGCTCTTCAAGAATGCTGACAAAAAAGTTTTTCTCAATGGTTTCAAAAACTGGTAAAATAAATTATTGATGGTTTAACATATCAATTTGGTTTATTATTTATTATATTGATAATTTTTTTAAAAAATTTCAGGTGTCTCAACATGTTGATAAAATTGATATGCGACTATGTATATTGAGTAACCCACCATCTAAAATGGTTAAATCTTACAATGCATATGTGGTGAATGGTTTTCGATTTCATAAACGTGCATATGGGGAATCAAAAAAACAATGAACAATGGAGTTTTCTTGAGAGGATCACATCATAGAGAAACTGAAGTTGACTTTTACGGCATGCTAGATGAAATTATTGAACTGTGTTATCTAGGGAAAAATTAAATAACAATGTTTAAATATTGATGGTTAGATTCTGAGAGAGGCTTGCGTGTTCATCAGATTCATGGAATTGTTGATATTAAATATAAAAGCCTGCTTGTAGTAAATGAACCATTTTTACTGGCTCAACAGACACACCAAATATATTACGCAGAGTATTGTGCTACTTCAAGAGACCTGAGTGATTGGTGGAGCATAATAAAAATGAAATCTCGGGAAAATCAGTTTAGTCAAACTGAATGTGGTTCTGATAAAGTACAAGGAATTGAAAATTTTCAAGAGACTACTCAAAATCCACCATTTTCACAAAGAGACATGAATATCAATGATGACACCCCACAATTAAGGGTCGATGGTGACAATGATGTTAATAATGTTATAAATGAATTTGAAATGGAAAGAGATGATGAAACCAAAAACTCATATGGATATTGATGACACCGATGATAAATATGAAGACAATGACATCGTCAAATATGAAGATGATGATGAAGGTGAACATTGACACAATTAAATGCTGGTTATAATCATAACTAATATATATCTATATGTAATAGTTATTTTCAACTATCTTCTAACAACATTCATTTTGTGTTTCAGATGGACCCTGATCTACTTCGTGAGTTGGTGGAGGCTGAGCTACCTTTAGATGCCGAGGATTTGGGATCATCTAACCCTCAGGCTATTGGCAGTTTGGGGGGTACACGGAGGGGGCATGGTCTTGCATGACTTAGGATTCCTGACCCTATCCTCGAGCGACATCAACATCTTGGTTTCTATCCATGCACGCAGAGGTATGATAACCTGTGTATTTTAGTTATCTTTAATTAATTTATTTATATACTAATTATTTGATTATTTGTTCTTTTTTCACATTTTTTCACATATAACTATTGTATAGAGGAGTGCTATCTTGCATAATTATTTTTCTCAGCCATGAATCACATGGGAATAGATTTCTGTTGATGTGCAGCTTGGAATGTTCAATCATTGGCTGGTATGTAAATAAATAATATTTATTTAGAAATTTATTTCATTAATAAATTGATATTATAAATTATTTATAGGATTTATGGTATCCCATTAATAATAGCATACGTGGCACTATCCACGAGGCATGGGAGCAGTCTATGCGTGAGCGTTTCGGTCAGTTTTTGCACAATTTGAGAATGATAACCATTAAGAAAGTAGGAGAGAAAGTATTTGATGAGTCATATAGATCCCACCAACCAGAGTACATTTCATCTCACATGTGGGATAGATTATGTTCACAATGGTTGAGTAGTGGATTTCAGATGAGATCTTCAATGGGCGGACAGAACCGAGGGAGATAGGAGGTGAAACATTGAGCTGGTAGCCGTACATTCAGTACACATAGAAAGCATCTGGTAAGTATATTTTTTAAATATTTTATATAACATTACATATAAACAATTTATTTTATATTCATATAGGAAATTGAGAATCCTGATATTATGGAGTATGATGTTTATCGGGGGATGTACATTGATCCATCCACTAGAGAGATTAGAGGTGACCGCTAATGTCAAATTGTTGTCGGTATTATTTCTTTTTCAATTTGAAAATTAACTACATATAATATTGATTAGCCACTAAATGAGGATAATATTCATTGTTAATTTATATAATATTCATGTTATTTATTAGTCATAAAAACCATTTTAGTACATTTTAGACTTTTAACTGCATTTCACATTATGATTGTAATTACTTCTTAAAATGCACTATTATGTGGTACATTTTTGAACATCATTTAAAGTACCCAATGATTCATCTGATTTTAAGGAATATAATTATCCATATTTTAATTTTATATTGTGGTAAATTGATATACACTTAAATATGAACATGTTTCATTCGAGGATCAATGGAGAATTCATGAAAGAAGATGGGGATATTTTGTGATGAAAGGAAACAATTCTAGAGAATTCAGATTGGACACCATGCCACAGATGAGACTGTGGGGCCCAACATACAGGACCAATGAATCCCAAATTTCGTGGGATTCTAGAATACATGTAGAGGAACAAATCACTCTTCATGATACAATGCTAATTCGGCCTCCATGGTATCCATTTAGGCGGCCTATATTAGAAATAAAATTCTTGGACAGATTCTGCGGCCAAGAAAAATAGCCCACTAATCTGATCATATCTCCGAATATAAAACTCCAAATGGGCCCAAATTTTACAGGAGGTTTGGAGATATCTGGGGCTCCATTTTATCCTGCTGTGTACCACTCTTAGTCGGCCATCTAGAAGGTCATCAAAGCGAGTCTGTTCGGTGGATGAAATCTGGCTGCCACCTCGAGTCAAATGTGGAAAAGTCTAAGTTCCACAAGCTTTCCACCACCCTAGGCCTACCATAATCAAGTGGGATGCTTTGTAATGTTGGAGTCTTGACCCAAGGCTTCCAAAATGCCTATTTAAGTCAGTGGTGGTGGATTAGTTTAGGATCTTTGATGGTTTGTTAAATTGTAATGTTATGCTGCGATTTTGTTGCCTCAAGTTTGTCTTTCACATGTAAGTTGTTCTATTCACTTTTGTTTCTTAATAAAATCTCTTCATTTACTCTTATTTTGTTGTTCTTAATATCACTTTTATACCTCTGGTTCAAGGTGTGAATTTATTCACACTAAAACTTGTGAAATTATTCACACAATGGTGGAGTGATCATTTTATTTTTATTGTTTTCTTTACTTCTCTATTTCCTCCCTCATGAGTCTACTTTACGCTTCCATTGAAACCATGAGATCAATGGAGGGATAAACCACTTATGGGTTGATCCAAGGGAGTATCAAGGGGCTGTATTGGATGTTATTTATCACCCCATTAATGTATAATCACTTCCTTAATTGAGATTTTTATTTGATGATTTTTAAACTCCATTGTCCTTGTTGAATTTAAGGCCACACACTTCATGTGCTAATACGAACCTTTACCTTGAAGTGCTCAAAACATTGATCCTTCAAGTGTATAGGTGATTATTATTAAAGGGTGTAGTTATTAAACCAGTAAGTGATGATGTTGTTTTATCTTCTTAAATGAATCCATCTCAAATATAAGAAATTGAAATCATTGAAAAGGAAATACGTCCAATCCACCCCGAGCGATAACCTAGGATCAACTCATTCTTTTAAATTGAATTAACTTAAATCTGTTAGTTATCCTTTAAACCAATATAAAATCAACCCATTTTGTCCACTTCATAGAAAAAAACAGTCCATAGAATGTACGTGTCTATAGGTTTCTTCTTAGGTCTCTAAGGATTCGATAACCCAAGCTAAACTGCAAGGATCGTTCTACCTTCATCTATTGGGTAAATTTGAGCGAGAATCAAATATTTTAAATATTTTAATTTCAAATTGTAATTGAAGGAGTCATATGAGGCTGTGACCTCTCAGAAACGGGCTGAGAGTCAGGACGATATGGATGATCAGACTAGTGGCCACCATTTCGATGAGGCATCATGGATGCAGGTGACCCATTATTCCTTCGAGAAGAGCCGAGTAGTTGGTATGGACTCTCATTTGACTCTTGGGACTTACTATGGTACTACTGAGATGTTGATTTCTATCTTGAGAGGAGCTCATGGAGAGACATCATCTTCTGCCTCACAGTATCAGGAGCAATTGCGAGCTAAAACTGAGCATATAAAGTGTTTTCAGAAGCAGCAGGAAGAGATACGTTAGTAGCAGCAACATCACAAGGAGGACATACGTCGATGACAGCAACAAAAACATGATCAGATGGAGTACATGCACCATCTAACTCGTAGTTTAGGGATGGAGTTTCCTCCACCATCTCCTCTATCTCCTCCAGCTCCTCCAGAAGACGATCCCCCTAGTAATTGTTTTGTTCTGTTAAAAATATTTGAATTGAACATTTGTTGTAATATGAACTATTTACAGTTTTTGTCTTTTATATAGGTGTGAATATTGCATAATTTTTTTAGTATTTTTAATATTTTAATATTTTAATATTTATTATTAGTATTATATTTTTTAGTATTTGTTTATTTTACTAATAATAATATTATTTTATGATTTCTTATATATTTTTTCTGAATATTGAGAATTTTAATATTTTTAATATATTTTTAATATTTCAATAATATTAATATTATTTTTTCATTAATCATAATTTTATTATTATTTTTATTTTATTAAGTATTTTAAAATTTTGAGAATTTTAATATTTTAATATTTTTTTATTATTTTAATAATATTAATATTAATATTTTTATTTTATTACATATTTGCGATGAGGCCTTTTAAGAAGGGGGCCCTGTCACAAATATATTATTTATATTTTTTAAAAGTTTTTTGTGATGAGTCTCTTTATCATCACAATAAAGTTTTTTGCAACGGGCCCATCACAATAGGTTGATAACATATAATATATTTGCGACGGGCTGGTATCCCATCGCAAATACTTTTTGCGATGAGCCCGTCACTAAAGGTTCTTGTATATATAATGTATTTAATCAGACATCTATTTGCGATGGGCTCATCGCAAAAAATATTAATTGTGACACCATTTTCTGCAACGGGTTATTTGCGACGGGCGCCCATCGCAATAGGGTTTTTGCGATGAGATCCAATTGCAAATAGCTCATCATAAATAGTTAAATTTCCGGTAGTGAATTTGTGTGAGGATGAAACCTTTTTTAGTGAAATTCCTTTCTCCATTGATAATCTTATCAGTTCTCATCTTAAAGTGATATCCAATGATGCTGATATTTGAGAGGCAACCAGAAATTTGAACTCGGATAGTGACCCTATTCTGGATGGGTTCCCAAGAAACTTCTATGTTTCAACCTAGTATCTCATCATGTTAGATCTCACCATGGTTAACTCATACTTATTTAATGGTGTATGTCTTCCTAGATCTACACTTGTGACAATCCATGTGCTCATTCCTAGATTAAAATACACTTTAACCAATTTTAGTTTATATGTAATGAAACTTCTACAAAATTATTTCTACGATCATAAATGATAGAACCTCTCCACTCCTTAGTTAGTTTCAAAAGAAAAACATGATTTTATCAAAAATAGAAGTCTCCAGGGTGATTTTGGACTAGCTCAAGAGATGATCCATGACATATATAAGAAAGTTTTAACTACTAGTATTATGGTGAAGATAAATATCGAAAAAATTATGATAGTTTAGATTGGAACATTATTATTAGGAATAAGTGTCACCTCAGCATATTTGAGTGGTCTTTTGACCTTTACTTTCATTGTTTATCCTCCCCATGTTTCATGACAAACTTGATGGGGAGGAAATATTTTTCTTTAAATCCATTATAAGTCCTTTTTATGGTGATCATATATATCCCACTTTATTTTCCCTCACCCAAGATTTGATTAAGAGGATCCTTTATAAAGATATATATTATTATATTGTTATCCCTTTTAAGGTAGTCCCAAATAGATCTAGGGTTTCAAAGTGTTACTAAATAATTATGGAAAATGGAGTGAGAATATGGAAAGCCTCAATAAAAGAAATGTTTATATCTCTAGTAGTTACTCAGACATGAGTGCTATTCAAATATAGGGGAAGCTTGGTTTCACTATAGGTGGGTTCCCCATGGAATACATCATATCACCTTTTTATATCGGCAGGATTCATATTCTTCATTTTGATGAACTGGTTAATAGGATCATGGGGAATATCACTAACTAGAATAGTCACCTTCTCTCATTTTGAGGCAGGATGACTCTTATTAATAGTATTATTTCCTCAATTCCCATGCATATCTTATAGATTATTAGTTCCATAAAAGGTGTCATATATAGTCCAAAAAACACTCTTAAAAATTTATTTTGGGACTCCTGAAATGATGAAAAATATCACTAGGACAACTATGTGTCATGGGTTGAGCATCTCAGCACAACAGTTTGCCTGTGGGGCACCCCAACTCCCTCCTCGGTGGGTGTGGTTCAACCATCCATCTCTCTAATGATACGAGGTTCACTAGTTTCATACTGCCATGGAATCATCAAGATAATGGACCCAACTCCCAACTAGGGTGGTGTCGGGACTGACACACACCATCCTCTACATTTTCTGGGTGAATTCTATCTTTTTAATAAGGAAAAACCACACGAACCACAACCTTGATGTTCATAATGGTGTGGGATGAGACCCCCATGATTAGGTTGTGATATTATCCCATCACCATTCCATGCATTCACTCATGCATACAGGATCATGGACTTGTGTGTGTCTGCAAAATGGTCTACTTCCAACTGAATGACCACCATGCATGGCCAAGGGGACACTCTTTCCTCAATATTGGCTATGTGGCCCACCCTCTTTTTGGGTCTCAGTCCACCGTGTTCGACCCCCTTTCTGGGTCACAAACCTCCTCCTTGAAACCCACCCTCCAAATAGGCATCTATACCTCTTAAATTAAATCAAGCATGAAAAATCTATGTCACCTCCTCCATGACATCTTGGGACTCTACTCCAACCATTAAGGCCCAACCGATTGCATTCTGTAAACATCACGAGACACTTTTTCTCTGATACCACTTGTCATGGGCTGAGAATCTCAGTACAATGGTTTATCCACATGACACCCCGAACCTGTCCTCGGTTGTTGGGGTTCAACCATTCAACTCTCAAATAATGTTATATTCACTATTTTTATCCTACCATGGATTCATTCGGAGAGTGGCCCCAACTCCCAACCAGGGTGGTGTTAGGACTAACACACACCATCCTCCACAATGTTAGGGTGACTCCCATCTCTTCGATAAGGATAAACCACATTAATTGTATACTTGATGTTCTTTATGGTGTGGTATGAGACCCCCATGATTGGGTTGTGACATATGGATAGTTGGTGAAGCCTGTAAAATAATTTGGGATCAGTTTCAAGAACTTGGATGAATGCATGAAATCCATGAGAATGAATCTAGATTTGGATTTTATTATAGAATATTATTTATGGTCAAGGTATATTGGTAATAAGTATAGAAAATATTCTAATTCTATTCACCACATGATCTCAATAACATCAACATTATGGCAGAGCCTTAAAAACACCCTTCTTTATCTTCTAGATCATTCTCAATAGATAATTACAAGAGGTGAGGTATCAATTTGGAAAGATAATTAGTTGGAAAATCCATGGTTTCTTACCAACCACTTGAACCTATAATTAAGTCTCAATGAGTTGAAAGAACATCCCTATAACACCTTGAGTTTTTATGATATTTTTTTTAATTTCTTTGACATCTTCTGTTGTACTCTATACCAAGATAAGCTTACAATACATGCGACTCCGACTTATCATGCGATATATGAAACACTATGTTTGGATTGTGTTAAACACAATTTTATGTTATTTTGATATAATTAATTTCACTAAAGACCAATTTTAAGTGAATAAATACATATTATTATGTTACCTTATAACCTAGTCATTATAATGGTGGATATGAACAATATTAACTTTCTTCAGAAAAAATATTTAAAAGAAAACAAGTGAGTTTAAAAAATAATAATGTCACTCTTGATGGATTTAATTAATGAAATATATATTTAATATATTCAATCTAATGTTTAAAATTTACCTTATATGTTTTATAGACATGATATAACAATAAATTCAATTTTTCAGATAAAAGAAGTATTTTTAAAAAAATGCAGTTTTACCACCTTTTGATGGAACACCCATTTAAAATCTATTTTTAACATCATTTTATATTATATTGGAAAAAATTAACTTATTCTTCAGAAGATGAATATAAAAATTTACTTTCAATGTTTTTTTATATTTTTCTTATAAGTCTTAAGTTTTGATGAATAGTAAAACTATACAGAATTTTAATTGAAAACATCTCTTTTAATGGAAATAATTTATATATTTAAGTTATATTAAATAATGGTTTTAAAATATAAATACATTATATTTTTATCATTTAATATAATTTATTTAATTGTAATTAATTTTACATTTAAATTTTAAGTGAAAATATTTCAATCTTTTGCAATGTTTTAACTTTTAAAACCCGTTTTCTCATTCAAACGATGAGGTTAATTTTAAATTAATTACTGAAATTTTTTTGTATGTAATTTTGAAAAATTAATTCCATAATTGGAATAATTGGTTCCAAATTATGTAAATAAGGTTCTTTTATATTTTTGTGTGTATGAATAGTAACTTTAGTAAACTTTTATTTTCTATAGTAAAAATGTAAATCAGGTAATTAAAGGTGAAAATAATATTATAAAATTACTCCAACACCTTTCCTAATATAATTGTATGTTTTTTTAAATAAATAATCCTTGGGTTGAAATGGTATCCTTTGGAATCCACTTGGATGAGATTAAGACATTTAATATATTTTATTTTAAGAAAAGTTAAATATGACTTACTCAAATTTCAATAAATATATCATTTTTAATATAAGTTTATAATGAAGATAAGTTATAATATAAATAATTATTTGAAATATAAATTTTTTTTATTTATCATGTTAATTTATTTGTAATTTTTAGTAAATTAATAATGGCCTTAAAGGCTTATATATTGATGATGTAGAAATTATTTAATTGATGAAAAATCAATAAAATAATTTTTATTAAAATGATAACAACCATTAAAAGACATAAAAACTTGACCAAATATTATTGGTAGAGTATATATTGACCATAAGAAAACAATGGTCTATTTATTGACCATTTGGATCCATATGGATGATATTATGACACCTATAATATTTTATTTAAAGTGACGTTAAAGTTGTCACATTCATGTTTTAATACATATAACATTTTTAATGTAGGATTTTCGAGAATAAATATTTTAATATAACTATTATTATGAAATATATATGATTTATATTAATTATAATATTTTATTTTTAATTTTCATTCAACAAATACGTATATTAAATAAATACACAAAACTGATGCAGTAATAATTTTTTAATGGAAATATCAAATTAATGTTATTAAAAATATTAAAAAAAAATATTATTTGGGATAATTAATATATCCAATTAATTTTATAGATTTCCTAACCCTTTATAGATATAATAAAATATTTTTTTAGGATAACACCTTATCTTAATATTTTTAAAAATCAATAAATTGAATAGTTTCAAAATTGACACTGTTGATTGTTTAACAAAATAATGTATTATTAAATTATTTAAAAATTATAAAACATTTTTAAAAATATATAATAATTATTATATGGTGTAAAATTACTTAAATTATTCATTTATGGTATAATTTACATCAAATAAGTAAATATTTTATCCTTTTATTATTGAAATATTTGTTACCTTAATTAAAGATTAAATAGAATAACTAAGTGTTAATTAAAAGGATAAAGTTTATATTGACAAAAATAATTGTATAAAATTTATTTTTTGATGATATTATAAACTTATCTCATCTTTTATTTGAAACTTGGACATTTTAGAGGGTTTTTATGGGTTTTAAGTTTTTTATAAATTAATATGTTTTGAGATTCCAAAAGTGCCCCTCACCTCAATTATAAAAAGAAACATCCTACCTCAATAATTAACTTCACTTTGAGACTTAAATATAGGATATAAACTCCCCATTTTCCTTATAAAATTCATTATTTACATTCTATAGGTGCTGGTATTCTCAAAAGACCAACTATGGTGCCTTTAAGATGAGATCTAGAGGGAGCTCCTCGAAGAAGAGGTAATATCCTCTACTGATTCTTTCAAACTTATTTCTTCTTCAACTTACTATTCATGAGTTGTTTACATTATAAAGTAATAAATCTAGTATCACTTATATAGTGAGATGTTTTTATGACTATTTAACAACCATATTACACCTTCTATCCATCCTACAAAAAATGAAATCACCATGCATGAGTACGTACGAATTACCGCCTCCACACCATAGTGTAATATATTTTCCACCAAAATCATATTGTATTGGTATAATGATATAAATAATAACTATATGTTATTATTATAACATGATATTGATTCTGGAACAATCTTATACCATCCACTTGCATACCATTTCACAATTACGGGAATGATATCGTCGCTCGTGCGTACGTACAACCTATTGTCTCCACGATGTGATGTAATTCATTCTATATGATATCCATTAAATCATGATTATATAAATGTATATAATGAATAAATATAATATATATTATTTTAATATCATTTATTAATGATATAACTATGATCTAATAAGGATAACCACAACTCATTCAACAAAACATGCATAAGAAAATGAAGCAATTAATACCCAAATAATGAGTAATAATGGAATTTTATTAACAAACAGATGATAATACTATCATTTCTGATATCATAAAAATGAATATGATTCTGGAATAATTCAATGACATTATTTAAATCATTATACAAGAGGTTTGGAAACATATAAAGGATATCAGACATAAGGTAAGATATAATTTGGCAATCCTTTTATTATCTGAGATTATTTATACGAAAGTATTTATTAGGCTTTATTTATCGTCCATGTCCATATTTTCTAAAAATGTTTTCATAAAATGTTTTAATGTTATCCTATGATTGTTTGAAGTCATTTTTACTTATTTTTGACTTTTTATTGCAAGTTTTGAAACTAATATTTCTTTCATTTTCCAAATGAGACACCTTTTGACTTATCCAGCAAAAGTGTGAGAAGAATGTTTTCTTTTAACTTATACAACATGAACATATTTTTACTATTTCATAATGCCTTATTTCCATGAATCTTACATTACAAGATTTCAAGGTTATTTTAAAATAAATTATTTTCTTTTAAAATTGCATTGAATTTTGAGAAAAGAAAATGTTTTTGAAGAAGAAAGGATATTTTACTCTAGAATTAATTGCAAGAATTTTATCAAAATTATTTTCCATATAAGATGGAATTTATTAATATGGCTATTTTTAGGTCTAAAATGGGCCTAGATACCCTGGGGGAGGGGAGGGTGTGAATCAGGGTATGGATATTATTTTCTAAATTCTTCCTACCCCACTAGATCTTGACCTATTTATTATAAGGGTCACATTATTTCCACTTTAGTGTTAATACTAATCTTATTATTTCCTTATTTATCTAATTATGATGATTTAAATCTAATGTAGGAAAGAAAGCAGAAGGATGCATCAATTTTTACTTTTTTCACCCTCATAGGCCTACATCCAGGGAGCATACAATATCGATGTGCCGATTATACCAAATTCACTATGGCTCACTGCCAATAATGATGGTTCATGCTAGATATCATCTATACATAGTCTCACTAACTCTATAAGGTTTAGGGTCTTCTCACTACATTCCCAAGGGTCACTCCCTATGTCTCTTTCTCTAGATCACTTCCATTGGAAAGGATCACTATCCTCCTATTCCATTACTCACTACTCTTTAAAGGGATCCACTCATAGTTTATAGACTTGTAGGTCCCTTCATACAATAATAAATACATCACCGGTTATAGATGCATACTCTGTTTAAGTTCCAATTTCACTTAATTGATGAATACCCCTTTACCACAATCCTATTGGGAAACTTTAATATTTCTCTCAACTTTTGGATATATTGCATGAAACATTTACACTTTGTCATGAAACACCTCTTGCACGTAACTCCCTTCTTACGTGTAACTACCTTCTTATGTGAAACTCCCTTTACACACAATTATTATGTGATTCAGAGGATAATATTTATCTAATAGCCGATCTTGTAAAATTATGGGGGTGGTCTCTTATTTATATGCATTCCTGACCCTGTGTGCAAGATTCTCACCCACTTCATGACTTGCACACAACATTTCCCCGAGCACAGAAAACACGATATGACATCGCTTTGGGAACGTAAGTCTGTTTCATGCAACCTCATCTTTTTCATAAATTCAAATCTTTCGCACGATTCTTTACTTTACTCTATTTTGATACAGTAATCCCAAAAAATTTCTTACACACAACATTCCAAACCACCTTCAATCATGCACTCAACTTATTTTTCCAAAAACACCTTTCTTTATTTTCCCAATTTTGAGGCCCAAAAATTTGGAAAAAACTGGGAAATAGTGCCACCTTGTATATGATCTTTTTTGTACCACCTCCAGAGCATCCATTCATTTGTATTGGATAATTATCAACATATCATGTCAAAAATATCTCTATAACTCCACAAATTATCATTGGAACCTGCATTTTCAATAAACACAATCAACTTAAAAATGCATCACTATTACCTTAATGTATTTTTCCCAATAATATCTCCCTTTGGGGTTATTGAAAACTCTTCATATATTGATACCTCATGAAATCTTCTTTCATATTCTACCACTATTTGATTCTTGTGATTATAATAATGATCAAATATTTACTCAATACATACTCTAAGACCACATGATCCATGCCCAGTGTGAGAAGCAAGGGTATCATGAAAAGTTCATCAATTAAACAATTCATTCTGAAACCATTCAACTTCTTTCATCATGAATTCCATCTGTCATGATATGTAACCTTTTATCAATCAGCTTTTTTATTGCCAAATTTCAAACTCCCTTTATGTCACTTCTTGGGTTCTCATGTTTTAGAATGCTTAAATATGTCTAAGATAATCTCTGACTATTTCCTCACAACACTGAATAATTATCATCATGTTACTCTCCCAATCAGCTTCTCCTATATCTCACTACTCTACCTATTAGCTTCTCCCTCTATCTCACTGTTCCACCTTTAATCTTCTCCCCTATATTTATTATGACACTTTCTCTCCTTAAATAGCTTGATTAAGACATTTACACCCCTTAAATATCTATACTTTCACCCCATTTTTCAACAAACCCAAAGGTCACTCCTTTGTGGTATACAATAGGGTAAAGAAAACAGATTAGTAAATTAGGGAAAAAACACCATACCTTGGGGTGTGGGGGTCCCACAACCACAATTTTTCAAGTACGGGGAGTCAAATGAACTCCCAGATCTAGTATATTCCTCTAAAACAATTATTTGGGTAAGGCCTTTGTCAGAATTTCTATAACTTATAGTTCTTTAGGCACATAATCTAATTTCACAAGACCTTGCTCTAGCTTATCCTTGATAAAATGATATTTAATTTGAATGTGAATTTTACTTGAGTGATGGAATTTATTTTTGATAAGATTTATAGAATTTTAATTATCACAATGGATTTTGATCGGAGACTTCACTTCAACTACCATGTTATCAAACTACTCCTTCATCAATCATAACTATGTGCACGCTTGAGTATCCTCAATATATTCAGCTTCTACGGTTCTCAATTAAATGAAATATTGTTTCTTTATTAGCCATGAAATACAAAATCCATCAATATATAATGCTCCACTTGATGTTTATTTTTTATCATCATTTGATCTGGCCCAATATGTATCTATATAGCCCAAAAAATCTTGTTGAGCCTTTTCATTGTACAAAAAACTGAAATCCACTGTGCCCTTGATATACTGAAGTATTATTTTAATTGTAATCAAGTGGATTTACTTGGGATTAATTTGATACCACGATTCTTTTCATGTGGGAAAAATATCAGTTTTTTTTCAGTCAAGTATAGTAGACTACCAACTATTTTTCCCATATTTTGTAACATTAATTGGATTACCTTCATCACCCCTTGATAGTTTCATCTAGGTAGCCACCAGTGTCATCATATCATTGTAATTATCCATTAAAAAACTTCTCAAAATATCATTAGAATATTTATATTGAGAAATTAATGTTCCATTATTTCTTTTAGTTATTTGTAAACCAAGGAAAAATGTCAGTTTACCAATCATTGACATTTTGAACTCGCATTTCATGAATTCGGGTAACTGTTTGCATTGTGCTTCATCTGATCCTATGAAGATTATTTCATCAACATATACTAGCACCATCATCCTATGATTATTTTTATTTTTGACATATAGATTGTAATCCAATCCACCACACTAAAAACCAAGCTTCCCCAGAAACTGATCTAGCCTTGAATACTATGCTCTTGGTTCTTACTTCAAACCATATAAAGACTTCCTCAACTGAAAAAATCTATTCTCATATTCATGAATGAGAAAACCATCTGGTTTCTCAATATAAACTTCTTCTTTCAGAACCCCATTCAAAAATTCTGACTTGACATCTATCTGGAAAACTTTCATCCTTCTTTGCACTGCTATGGCCAAGAATAATCTAATTGTCTCTAGCCTCGCAACTGGTGAAAATGTCTCATCAACATAGATAACCTCTATATGGGAGTAACCTTTGAACACTAGCTTTTATTTATTTCAAATAAATATACTATATTCATTCATTGTGTTGCAAAAGACCTACTTGGTCCCAATGACATTCTTATTTGCTGGTATCAAAACAATCTCCCATATTTGATTCTTCTCAATTTGGCCAAGATATTCATTCATAGACAAAATATTATTTTCATATCTATATTTTCTTGTAGATATAGATTTGAACCCATCCTATTAATCATTAGTATCTTCTTTTGGTAGTAAATTAACACCTGAACTGAGGCATAATACCAATGGTTATGTATTCAATGCAACTTAGTACCACTAGATCATCCAAGTATGGATTTAATAGATCTTCAGCTTCAAAGAAGACTCTTCATCATATCATCTCCTTTTTCACAGCCCATGAACTTCAAATTTATATTTGAAAAATAGATTTTATTGTAACACCACTTTTTGAATATGATATCATATGCGGATTTCAACTATTCATATTATTCTCTTCTAATATGTCTCCATTCAACTTATGCACTCGTGCCCTTTCAGCACACACACCCCATGGACTGTGTATCCCCCTTAGTCCTTCACAACTTAGGGTAGATATTAGAAAAAATTAATGCACGGGGAGAGGGGTACCTCCTAAATCCTAAAGATGAGAATTGTGGTTAATCTTGATGTATCAACCCTTTGATACTTTCTTGCAAATAACTTTAATATTTTTGTTTTTGTTCCAACTATCCAACCAACTTCTATTATTCTGGCCACATGAGTAAGCATTATTTACCCACATGTTAAATCTTCTTCTGATATTTAGCTTCTTTAGGCATAAAAGTTTTCAAAATTTGGGTTTTACACCCATTAATAGAATTTTTTTCTTTGATTCTCCACCAGTATGACATTTTTCATGACTCTTTATTTGAATAGGGATCTTTCTACTTGTAATATTCCATTTATCCTCCCTCCATTAAAGGGATGTTCCTATTTCCTTCACTTATTTCTAGGGGGAATGGCATGTGAATATTTCAACACATTCTTTATTTATTTTTATTTTACCAATTATTCGAGTCACCACACTATTTTTGTGCTGGTTGTGGGTACTCCACTGAATGTATATTCTTCTTACTCATAACTAGAGAATATCCTCAATTTTTCTTCTAGGTTCATTCACATTTATTCAAATAGAGATGTTGGGATTGTAACAAAGGAGGTTCATGATTCAACTCTTATTGATCCCCTCATGTTTCCTCTAAGAATTTAAACTTATTTTTCAGCTTATTAATCTATCTTCCAATGTAGGATTTTTTTGTTATACATCACTAGAGTCGGGGATCTCCTTTATAGTTCCTTTTCATTCCCTTATTTCTTCCTGTTGTAGTATCTTGCTAAATTCCCATGATTATAACATATAAAAACTCCTATTAAAAACATACCTCATGTCATAATTTTTTTGGTTGAGATGTTTATACAACTTCAGTTTTTATTCTAACATTAAGCTCTTGGGCTTCTTAGAACATACTTATGGTGTGTCCCATTCTTCCACAATAGTACCATTTCCTGGATACTTTCTTCTAAGATATTTTTATTTTATATTTCTCAAGATTATTCTTCTTATTATCATATTTAGAAATATTTATATATTCAAAGCATGAAATATATTCAAAATCCTCTAAAACAACTTTATACATGACCATAAATTCCACATAAATAGAACATTCCATCATTACTTCCTGTAAAACATTTTTAGGTATGTTTCTGGTATCTATAGGATTTTTGGTATTTCTAGAAAAATTCAAAACTATCATCTTTTCATTCATGAGAGAGGTTTCATCATATCCAATACTAATTCTTTCCAAAATGTATGACCTTTGAGATGAGAAAATGTGTTCTTGTTTCTCTTTGGAAAAAACATATTTTCTTTTCATTTTATCATCATCTATCAAAGGATAATCAAATAGTAAGTGAAAAGTGTCCCTCAATTTAGGCTTACCTTTGGAATTTTATTTCTCCACTTCTTTATTCAGTAATTCTAGCTATTCTCCCAGTTGTTGAATCTTAATATCCCTTGATTCAAGTTGATAATTATGTTCTCTCTTGAGATTCTTCCCACTACTCCTCTCATATTCTAATTATCAGGTGAGCTTATCCACAATGCCACTTTTATCCTTTATTTTAAATTTTTCTTGTGCAATAGAATTAGCACAACATGAATTCTCTTATTATAGCCTTTGTTTCTCCTAAACTAGTTCAAATAGTTGTGTAACAAGATCATTATTATTGGATTTGTGATTATGAATTTCTTCTATGTTTATAATCTTCCCCTTGTCGTCAGATTTGAGTTTTTCTATATTTATAGACATCTTTTGATGTTATTCATCTTGTGAATCATTCTTCTACCTCATATCAGTAGCCACTTCTTGAAGTATTTTATTTAAACCTTTCAACTTGTAAACCTAAATTGCCTTCACTTGTATTCAGTTATACTTGGATTTAATTTCATCATCCAATTTCTGATCCACTTCATTTGTTACATGGGATAATTCTACTTTTTGTATTCTTGAACTTTCTTCTTCATCAGTTTTTCTAGTATAACTTGGAATATTAGGTTCTCCACTAATTCCTACATCATCATTTAGTGAGTAAATACTTTCACTATCTGATTCATCAAAATAATTCTTCAGTACACAACTTGTTTCCTTTAACTAAATCACACTCTTTCCATAGACACTTCCACACTAAGTAATTACACTAGAAATATTATTCTTCTTTGAAGTTTTTCCCTTTTCCATGGAACACCAATATAAGTTCAGACTGAATCTTCAACTTCAACAATAGACTAAACCAAGTCATAGAAAACAAATATGATAACATAAACCTATGCTCTAATACCAATTGTTAGGTTAAAAAGGGGAATAGAAACCTTGAGGGGGGGGGGGGGGGTGGATTAGGGTATGTATATTATTTTCTAAATTCTTCCTTCCCCACTAGATCTTGACCTTTTTATTATAAGGGTCACTTTATTTTCACTTAAGTGATAATGCTTATCTAATTCATTCATTCTTTATCTGATGATGATTCTTTGAATATAATACAGGAAAGCAATCACAAAGATGCATTGATTTTTACTTGGTTCACCCTCATCAGGCTACATCCAAGGAAAATAAAATAAAGATAATCTAATTATACTAAATTCACTAAGGCTCACTGCCAATAATAATGGTTTGGGATAGATCTTATCTATACCTAGTCTCATTTCCTTTACAAGGTTTAAGGTCTGCTCACTGCATTCCCAAGGGTCTCTCCCTATAATTCTTTCTCGGGCTCACTACTGATGGAAATGATCACCGTCTTCCTCTTACTTTTCTCACTATTCCTGGAAGGGATTCACTTACAGTTTATAGGCTTGTTTGTCCCTTAATTATCACTAATTACTATGTCCTTAATTATAGATGGGTGCTCTATTGAAGTCCCACTTTCATCCAATTTATGAATACCCCTTTACCATAGTAATACTAGGAAACTTCAATCACTCTACAAATTTTAGGTGTGTTTTGTGAAACTTTAATGTATTTCATGAAACAATTAGTCTTTTTTCACAAAAAAACTCTTGCATGAAACTCCATTATTATGTTCAACTCCATTCTTACACATAACTCCATTTTCATGAAATTATTACATGATTTAGAGACCCAAATTTCTCTAAGGGATGATCTTGTGAAATGAGGGGGTAGCCTCTTATTTATAGGCATTACAAACCCTGAGTGCAATATTCTCACCCACCAACTTCCTTTAGCACAACATTTCCCCGAGTGCGGAAAACTTGATTTGACATCACATTGGGTGCGTAAGTCTCTTTCGCGCAACATTTCCCCGAGTGCGGAAAACTTGATTTGACATCACATTGGGTGCATAAGTCTCTTTCGCACAACCTCATCTTTCACGCAAATTCAAATATTTCATACAATTATTTACTTTTACATAGTTTTATGTGTTAATCCCAAAACATATATTACATACAACATTCCAAACCAACTTCAATATTGTGTGCAACTTCCTTTTACAAAAACACCTTTCTCCATTTTCATGATTTTGAGGCCCAAAAATTTGGAAAACACTGGGAAATGGTGAAACATTGTATACAATATTTTTGTACCACGTCTAGAGAGTCTATAACTTTGTCTTGGATATTTTTCAACATATAATGTCAATAATATATCTGGAACTCCCCAACTTATCATGGAAACACACTTTGTTAACAAACACAATCAAACAAAAAATGAATCACTGTCACCTTGAGGGATTTTTTCCCAATAGTTATGTTTCAAGTATACTATCGCTATTATTACTATAGTTTGATTATGTTTATGATGGAATTATATTTATGAAATCCCTTTGTTTTACCTGGATTATTCTATGATGAAATTATGTTTAAGAATCCCATTTTATTCATTAAATTATGCTATGAGTAATGAATTATGTTTTTGTGGTACATGTATGTATGATTTAATTATGTGATGGGTGATACCTATATCTACCTCTAATGTATTAGGTAAAGATGGATAACTCATGAGGTATATATGTTATGCATGAACCTGATTTCATGTTCACAATTCTATGCATGGACCTTGTTTTTATGTCATAATTTTATGCATGGACCTAGTTTTCATGTCCATATGTTTATGCAAGGGATTGATTTCATGTCCTTAATTTAATGAGTGAAACTATTACTATTTATAAATGTTCACAAAGTTACAAGTTTATGTGAATTCAAAATTTTTGAGTCTTATGTTGATTTTATGATCTCATGGATTATGTTCTTTGATTTATTTTGATTCATATCTTATAAACTATCAAAAACATTTCCATGATTTTTTATATGCAGGGTGTGATCTTTTATTTTCACGATCATGTTCTTATACACTTATTCTCATGATATGCCTACATATTACCTTTTTATACCTTTACTAAGAATATAATCTCACCCCTTTATATGTTTTATTTTCCTCAGGTTATAAATAAATATTTTAGGTAGGGGTCCTAAAGGGGATGATTTTTATGGGAGATATTGAAGATCTTTCCAAAATCAGAAGAATGTGTTCCATGTTTCTAAAGGCACTAAAATAATATGATATTTGGGTATGTGTTTGTGTAATGTTTTAATTATTCCAAAAAAGTAATGTAATGTCTATGTACATCAAGCTTGGGTTGTTATAGATGGTATTAGAGGTAGTGTTTAGTCAACATTTGGAAACTAGGATGTGAAAACATTAGTGAGATCCGTAGAGATATTTATAATGATATGTCTAGGGATGTACCTAAGAATAAGTCTATATATAGGTCACATTCCTAGAATTTATTATCATGTATTACCTTGGATTAAACCTAATATGTTATATATTGAAAGTACTTTACCTTTATTATGTGGTTTTCCTGTATGATTAGTGTTTCTCACACTATTATTTTTAGTTTTAGGCAATGGTTGGAACTCGGAGGAATTGTGTTAATAATGAATGCAATGGGAAATGAAAATATGGTATTTCTAAAAAACAAATTTTTTTTGGAGATGTAATGAAAACTCTTATCTCTATACCCACACAAGCTATCAATCATGATGGACTTACAAATGATCATAGGATGGAAGAACTTTCTATTGAGTCCTTTCTGAGGCAACTCCCACCTTATTTCAGTGGGACTTCCAATACACATATTTTTGAACAATGTATTGGTACCATTGAAAATATATTTTCCATCCTTTAGTGTTTTGAACATGAAAAAGTCATGTTGGATGTTTATCTTCTGGAAGGTGAAACTGATCAGTGGTGGACTCTTGTTAAGAACATGAGGGATAAAGAAGTAATTGAATCTATGGAATTGGAAGAATTTAAAGGGATATTTTTAGTAATTAAGTCCCTTATGTTATATGAACAAATATGGATAATGAATTCCTTGATCTTAGTAAAAAGGATGACGAATCTATTGGTACCTATGAATATAATTTTACAAGACTTGTAAGGTACACTTCTGGGTTAATCATCAGTCTTGAAAGAAAAATTTACTAATTATTTGGCACCCTAAAACCAAGTATCTAAAAGGCCTTATCCATAAGGGAGTTTTGAAATTATGAAGAAGTCATTTTTTGTGCACTAAAAGTGGAAATGAAAGTTGGAAACTCTCAAGGTTCTACAGATAAGAAAAAGAAGATGGATCTTAATGGAAACTCCAGTGGTTTTCTACAAAGAGAGAAGAAAAATTCTAAACCTTCTACATTCAAAAAATGTGGAAAAGAGAACTCAAGGGGATTATTTAATGGAAAAATAAGATGATTCAAGTGTGGGAAGCCTTAACGTTGAGCAAAAGAGTGTCAAAGTGATGTAAAAAGTCCATTCAATGAAGAGAAAGCTCAAGAAAATTCACCACCCACACTTCAATGATACAAGTGCAAGGAAATGGGTAATTATGCTAACTAATTCCCTAATCCTTGGGTTATCAATGATCATTGATACCAGAAAACTATTAAGGAAAAATAAAATGGAAAATCACATGGGATCACTATTGGAAATGTAGAGTATGCTAAAGAAGTGGTGGAAAGATTGAGTGTTTATTTAATTGGATTCCAGAATAATGTTATAGAATCACTTTTATTGTGTTATGGGATAATTGGTCAATTATGGGTTTTCCATATGTATTAGTATATGTTGAATGGTACTGGTAACCATGAAAAGTGATTCAGATATTTTTAGAAAACACATGATTAAGGGAAGAATAAACCTTAATATGTTCATAATGTTCAAATAAGAAAATAAATATATGCTTGATATTATTAATGACCTTGGGCCTGATTTGATGACATCGTGGATTGAGTTAGAATTTTTGGTATGTAGAAATGAGTTAATTTTTGAAAGTATGCATGTTCTAACTAAGGTAATTTGAGTTATTACCATGTTTCAAGAAAATACATGATGAAGGCATTCAAATGTTTAGAATGTGACTGAAAAGAAATACCTTATGAGATATGGGAGATAAATGTTAAGTTAATTTAGTGAAGATATTTTTAATGTTTTGGATTTTCAACATTCATAATGGTTGTAAGGTTATCAATTTATGGAATATATAGGTTAAAATTAGGATGAATTTTTTTAGATTAAAGTATTATCTTACTATAGGTGGACTTATGCATATTTGATAACTTGTTCTAACCTTTTTGTTGTGATAAAGAGAGATGGAATGGCCTATCATTATATTTTTAGATCTCATGATATGATAATACTTAAGGAATAAAAAATTAACCTTAATTTCTTAGAATAAGAGATGAAGTGGAAATTGATCATGGTACAATGAATGAATGGGATTATACTTAGTTAAGTAAGTATTTCTTCTCATTCTACAAATCTATAGAAAGGATCTTGAAACCAAAAATTCTATCCTAGAACCTTATTTATTGATGAATCATATAGTCCCTTAAATCCTCACAGATTTATGGTTTTTGATTGTTAACATTCTTCTAACAACGTTATTTATCACTCTCCATCAAACATTGATTGTTCTATTTCTATTCCATTTCTATGTTTTCAATTCCCACCTATGTTCTCCTATGTATAATCCTAGTGATGAGTTACTTTGGGTAACTATTATATTTTTAAATTTCCTTTAATTTTTTAGTATTCCTTTTTACGATATGGGTTTCTATGAAAGAAACTTTCATGTATTAATTATTTTGTAACCCAGATGAATTTAGAGTGTGAAATTAATTTTAAGTGGGTTAGAATGTAAAAACACGAGGTTTTTATGAGATAGATATATTTTTTATTTTCTTTGATGTCTTGTGTTGTATAGTACACCAAGATAATCTTGAAATACATGCAACACCGACTTAGCTTGCGGTATATATAACACTATGCTTGTCTTGTATTACACACAATTTTAATTTATTTTGATATAATTAATTTCAGAAATAATAAGTTTAATTTAAAAACTAAATATTATTATGTTACCTCATAACCTAGTCATTATAATGGAGAATATGAACAATATTAACTTTCTTCGGAAAAAATACTTAAATGAAAATATGTGAGTTTATAAAATATCAAATTCACTCTCTATGGAACTTATTAGTGAAATATATACTTAATATATTTAATATAATGTTTAAAATTCATCTTATATTTTTTCTAGACATGATATAAGAACAAATTCAATTTCTCGGATAAAAGATGTATTTATCAAAAAATACAGTGTTGCCGCCTTTTGATGGTGCACCAATTTTAAATATATTTTAAACACATTTTTATATTATATTTGATAAAATAAGTTTATTCTTCAGAATAGTGATATAAAAATTTACTTTGGATTAATTTTTGATATTTTTCTGATAAGTTTTAAGTTTTGATAAATCGTAAAAATATACTAAATTTTAATTGCAAATAGATTTTTTCATCAAAAAAATTTATATATTTAAGTTATATTATATAATGTTTTTAAAATATAAATATATTATATTTTTATTGTTTAATATAATTTAGGTCATTGACATTAATTTTATATTGAATTTTAATGTAAAAACATTTCAATATTTTTCCATATTTTAACTTTGAAAACCTATTTTCTCATTCAAACAAATAGGTTAATTTTAAATAAATTAATGAAAATTTTGTGATTTGATTTTGAAAAATAAATTCCATAATTGGTATAATTGGGTCCAAATTATTTAAATAAGGTTCTTTTATTTTTTTGGGCAAATAAATAGTGACTTCAACAAAGTTTTATTTACCACGACAAAAAGGTGAATCAGACAATTAAAGGTGAAAATAATATTATAAAATTACCCTAAAACTTTTCCTAATATCATTGGATGTGTGTTTTTACCTAAAACATCCTTGGATATAAATGATATCCTTTGTAAGTCACTTTAGATAAGATTAGAACATTTAATATATTTTATTTTAAGAAAACTTAAATATGTCTTACTCAAATTCTAATAACTATATAATTTTTAATATGAGGATATAAATAAGATAAGTTTGAATATAAATACTCATTTTAAAGATAAAATGTTTTTATTTATTATTTTAATTTATTTGTAATTTTTAGTAAATAAATAATGACCTTAAAGGCTTATACATTGATAATGTGAGAATTATTTTATTGATGAAGAATCAATCAAATAATTTTTATTAAAATGATATTAAAAATTAAAAGAAAAAAACTTGACCAAATCTTATTGGTCGAGCATATATATCCCCCATAATCATCCCAGGGCAGAGTTAGTGGCCATTTAAAGCCATATGGAGAAGATTATGACACTTATAATATTTTATTTAAAGTGATGTTAAAATTGTCACATTCATGTTTTAATAAATCTAAAATTTTTATCTTGGATTTTAGAGTATATATATTCTACTATAAGTATTATTATAAAATATAGAGAATTTATATTCATCATATAATTTTATTTTTAATTTTTATTCAACAGATAAGTATATTATATAATTACACAAAACCAATCTAGTAATTATTTTATTAATAGAAATATCAAATTAATGTTATTAAACATATTTAAATAAATATAATTTTCTATAATTAATATATAAAATTACGTTTATATATGTCCTTGACCCCTTAGGGATATAATAAAATATTTTGTTTGAGGATTACATCTTACCTTGACATTTTTTAAAATCAATAAATTAAACAGTGTCAAAATTGACAGTGTTGATTGTTTATCAAAATAATGTATTATTAAATTATTTAAAAATAATAAAACATTTTTAAAATTATATAATAATTATTATATTTTTTAAAATTATATAAATTATTCATTTATGGTATAATTTACATCAAATAACAAAATATTTCACTCTTTTAATATTGAAATATTTGTTACCTTCGTTAAAGATTAAATAGAATAACTAAGTATAAATTAAAAGAACTAGGTTTATATTGACTGAAAAACTTGTATAAAATTTCTTGGTTTATGATATTACAACCTTATATTATCAAATATTATAAACTAGGATATTTTTGGGGGTTTTGGATGAGTTTTAATTTTATTATAAATTAATACTTTTATAGATTCCAAAAGTGACTCTCACCTCAGTTATAAAAAGAAACAAATTACCTCATTTCTTGACTTAAAATTGAGCCTTAAATATAGTTTATAACTTAAAAATTTCCCTTATAAACTTCCTTATTTAAATTCCATAGGTGCTGGTATTATCAAAAGACCCACTGTAGTGCCTTTAAGAGGAGATCTTGAAGGAGATCGTCGGAGAAGAGGTAATATCCTCTACCAATTCTTGCAAACTTATTTCATCTTATACTTCATATTCATGATTTTTTCCATTATAATGTAATAAATACAGTATCAATTATAAACTGATATGTTATTAAGAATATGGAAAAACCATATTACACCTTCTATCCATCCAACATAAAATGAAATCACTACACGTGCGTACGTACGGCTTACCGTCTCTACACCGTGGTGTAATATATTTTTCACCACCAACTTACTTGGATGGCTATAAAGATAGAAATAATAACTATACGTGATTATTATAACATTATATGGATTCTAGAACAAAATTTATACCATCAAATTTCATACCATTTCACAATTATGGGAATGATATCGTCGCTCGTGCGTACATAGGCATACCATCTCCATGATACGATGTGATTCATTATAAATGATATCCATTAAATAATGATTATATAAATGTATATAATGAATAAATATGTTATTTATTATGTTAATATCATTTTTAATCAAATAAATAAGACCTAATAAGGGGAAACAAAACTTATTCAATAAAACATGCATAAGAAAATGAAGCGATTAATACCCAAATAATGAGTAATAATGAAATGTTATTAATAAAAGGATGATGATATGATCATTTATGATATCATAAAAATGACTATTATTCTGTAATAAGTTAATGAAATTATTTAAATCATTATACTAGAGGTTCAGATACATATAATGGATATCAGACCTAAGGTAAGGGATAATTTCACATCTTATTATTATTTGAGATTGCTTATATGTAAGTACTTATTGGGGTATACTTAATTTTTTTCATAAAATCTTTTACTATTCTCCTATGGATTTTTAAAGTCATTTATACCCATTTTTTTTTAATTTTTACTACATGGCTTGAAAATAATCTTTCTTTCGTTTTCTAAATGAGGTACTTTTGACTTATCCAACGAAAGTACCAAAAGAATATTTTATTTTAACTTATACAACATGAATGATTTTTTACTCTTTGATAATGACTTATTTCCATGAATAATCCATTAAAATATTTCAAGTTTATTTTCAAATAAATTATTTTCTTTTAAAATTTCATGGAATTTTGAATAAAGAAACATTTTTTAAGAAGAACAAATAATTTCCTCAATAATTAATTTCAATCATTCTATCAAAATTATTTTCCATATAAGATGGAATTATTTAACAGGGTTATATTTCTAGTATAAAATACCTATTATTATTATGGTTTTAGAGTTTTAATGATGTAATGGTATTTATGAAATCCATTTGTTTTAAATGGATTATGTTATGATGAAATTATGTTTAAGAATCCCATTTTATTCCTTGGGTTATTCTATTATGAATGAATTATGTTTTTTGGCACATGTATGTATGATTTAATTATGAGATGGGATGGACCTATATCTCCCATCAATTCATTGGGTAATTATGGATAAATAATGAGGTATATATGTTATTCATGAACCTGATTTCATGTTCACAATTCTATACGTGAACCTGGTTTTCATGTCCATAATTTTATACATGGAGCTGGTTTTCATGTCCATATGTTTAAGAAAGGGCCTGATTTCATGTAATTAATTTAATGAGTGAACTTGTTAGTATTTATACATGTTCACAAGGTTAAAATTTTATGTGTATTCTACAATTTCATGTCTTATGTTAATGTTATGATCTCATGGATTATGTTATTTGATGTCCTTATGATTCATGTATTATGAACTTTCAAAATTTATTCCATGGTTTTTGATATGTAGGTTATGATATTTTATTTTCATGATAATGTTCTCATACACTTATTCTCATGATATGACTATATATTTTCTTTTCATACTCTTACTGAACATCTGATATCACCCCTTTATATGTTTTATTTTCCTCAGGTTATAAAAAAGATTTTAGGTAGGGGTACTGAAGGGGAATATATTTATGAGATATGTTGAAGGTATTTCACCAAATTAGAAGAATTTGTTCAGGTTTCTAAAGTAACTAAACTAATATGGTCTTTGTGAATGTGTTTGTGTAATGTTTTAAGTATTCCTAAAAAGTAATGTAATGTCCATGTATGTCAATCTTGTGTCATTATAATCCCAACCTTATTAATTTTATTCTCAATAATGATCAAAAGAATCATTTCAATAAAACCCATCTAGTGGAAAAACCGAGTCACAAATTATTTATCCAGGTGATATTCAACCAATTTAACATGAAAGTATTCTAGAAATACAAATTCACGCAACAATGGAATGACATATGGGGTAATGATTTTTGGGATGTTTCTATACCCACCAAGAAAAACTTTTTTGGAATGGCTTGTTCATCCCCTTTCTCTCCCTATAGATAATGTAATGCAATGCAGGGGTATTTATTTGGAATCCAAATTACTTTTTCAATCCCATATATAATTAGAGTTGATGGAAAACCTCATTCTATGAGGATACTGGACTACCTTCATCTAGCGCCTCTTTGGGAATCCGGTAACAATTGGGTCTTATAAGCACCCCAGTTTTCCCATAGACACATGTTGCACCCTCCCTGAGGCACAAACACATGCTCAAATGGGTCATTAAACTAATTAATATCCCCACATTCCAACACATACTATTTATATCATGATTTTTACTTACTTTCACACACCCCATGAAACTACTTATGAAGCCACCCATCTTTATCACTACTCCATGAAAAAACTATTTAACCTTAGAGTTCTAATCAGTTAGGCTCCCAAAAATAAAGGTACTCCTATTTGACATAATTAAAAACGTTGAATATTTTATTCACCCCACTTTAGAGAACAAAAAACTCATAGTGGACCCTATATATTAACCTATGCAGTGTCACCGTACTTCTGGCTAGGTTCCTCCTCTGATACCAATGTAACAACTAGGCTCCTTAGGCACCCCAATTTCCACATATACATGTGTTTTCCCCTACCTGGGGTTAACCCATATGCACAAATAGGTCATCAGACTAATGAATGTCCCCACATGTCCCCACAAACCATTACATTATTTTTTTCTTTATGATTTTCCCTCACTTACACACACCCCAGAAAACTTCATAGAAGGTCAACCATCCTGATCACTACTCCAGGAAAAACATCTTTAGCTATGTAGATCTAATTAGGAAAGATCTTAAAAATAAAGGTACACATTTTTGACATGGGTAATAACATATAGAGCAATTTTGGCTTAAGGAATACTTGGCTTGATGTTTTATTGGGTTATTCTTTGTTTTTCCATGATGTATAGTATTTATTTTGGGAATTTTTCATGCCTAATTTCTTGATGTTTGTTGTTTACCTAATGTGGTGTAGGACATGTGTGAGTTTTAGTCTCTATTTCATACATGGGAATAACTTGGGGTGCATGGAGGGATGATTTTCTATATAAACGGGATATAAAGACCCTTACTCTCCAAATGCGACCCTTTGGTTAGAGCTCAATTTTTTCTTAGCAAGGCATGATTTAAATTATTGGCCTCTTTGTTTGAATGTCATGGATTGGGGATATGTTTTTTTCCTTTGGGATTTTTCTTAGAAAATTGATCTCCTTGTGGTTTTATAACTGATAACTTGTGTTTGTATTTGGACTGTGGAGTTTTGTGATTCCCTTTCAATATTTTGGGACTTGGTTATTCAGTGGTGTCACCTTGTTTTGTGGAAAGAGGTTTCTAATTATTAAAAAATTTTAGATTAATTATAAATGGTAGGGATACCTATGTTCAATATCCATTTCTTTATATTCTTTCTTTTATCTGTTGACGATCAGTTTTATTTGAGAAATTCACTTGATTGTTTGAGGATTCTTGTTTTCCTTAGGAGTTATTTTATAATTTCCCCTTTTATCTATACTCAGTTCTAAGAATTTTTGATTGAATAAAGTGGCATGATGGGATATTTGTGACACTCGTAATTCCACTGTAGTGTTTTTTCATGTGATTTTTAGGTATGAGGCTCTATTAAGTTTCCATGGTGTTTTGCCCAATTTTTTAAAATTTTGAAGTTTTACTACCGAGAATGGTTTTCATGAACAGTTTATAGAAACCATGTGGCTACCCCTTCTCAAATATTTTTCCTATTTTTTATATGCATGGTTATTCAGCACAAGTGGTGAAAAATTAAGTCTAAACCATGAATATCCTATTAGAAACCATAAGAGACCCCTTTGGTGAGTCTGGGTTATAGAGGACGACTTGTGCACTATTTGGTAAACCATACAACAAGGAATGAAAACCCCTATATAGTCTATAAATTGTATTTTTAATAGTTGGATCAGGGGTTTTGTCAACTATTCTATGCCTAGGAGAAACTGTCTGGGTTTGAGTTTGGCTATGTAGTCTCCTACACATGGTTGGCACACAATTTGGTAAATTGTGTGACCAATCCTTATAGTCCAAACAGATTCATTAAAAGTATAATTCACTCCTCCTTTATCTTAAAATTAAATCCTACAACCCTCCATTTCCCCTTACTCTCATTTTAATGGAATAGGTGCTTCCCCCTTGGGATCTCCCTTCCCATTCCTTCAATTTTGGGGGTCTTTATCCTTAGATTCAAGTGGATTCTTCCAAGGTAAGCCACTCTAAACCTCTAACCCTATTTTATTCCTTATTTCCCCTTGATTTCTCTTCTCAAATTAACTATATTATATTTTTTGGACAATTTTATGGTGGGAATTAGTTCAAATCATTGGGCTATACTCAGGTAGGGGTTATAGAGGGCAGAACTTAGCTTGTGAGAGTGTTCTCCATCATAGGTGAAAACTTTTAGCACGATCACCATTTAATCAATGTAGGTGTTTATTTATCATCACTCTCTATTACTTTAATTTAATTGGTTGATGTTTGTGAATGGTCTCCCTTTTTAAATTATGCCTACATATATGACCCATGAGGGTAATAGTTGATTTAAAAGGCGATTTTAAACCTTGTAAAGGGATTGGATTCCATTCCAACTGTTTGTGAAAACTAATAATTGTATTTTAAAGAAATATTTTTGTTTTAAAAGTGATATTGAACACCATAATAACATTTTAAAATGTAATCTTGTGTTAAATGGATTTCAAACCATGTTTTTGGGTGTTTTGAATGTGCTAAAAATGTTTGGATTGGGTTGTTTAGTTGTGAATGGGTGTGTTAACCCTTTTGTTCTATGTAAAACTAATTAAAAACATTTTCTAATTTTTTATATCAAATGTTTTAGGTGTTTAATGATTTCGATATTTCTAAATGTTTTGGTTGACTTCAAAAGAGTGTGTTATTCCATGTGAGTTATATTTTAAAACTTTTTAGTAGATTTTAATATTTTCAATGGTGATTTAAAAATGTAATAGTCAGTTTCCATTCTAGTTTCAAAAGTATTTTGATCAAATAGATATTAAGAGTACATTGAGACAATTTTTATAATTGATGAAATGGATTGGAATTATGAGCATATTTTATTTTAAATAAATGGACCATTTTTCATTTTACGTGAAATGAGTTTTCATAAATGATGTGAGAACCTTTGAGCCCTTGGGAACCTTGTATACTTGTGGTGGCTTGTGATCCCATGAGGGGTTGTTTACTTTGATGCATTTATATTTATTGTTCATGTTTGATGTATGCGTGTCTACTTCTTTTGAGGGTAGTAAGTGGTGTGTGGGTGATTTTCAATTGTTTTACATCTAATTTATGGAATGTTTGATTATTCCCACCTTTATTTGACCCATCATGAGAGTTATAGGTCGATAGTATGTTACCTTTGTGTGGGAAAACCCTAATGAGATAGTGGGTTTATTGGGGAGCATTGTCTAGATACTTCAAGATGGGTAGACTAAAAGAAGTAATAGGACCTTATGCTAGAAGTATATTTTTATATATGATCCCATGGGTGAAGGATTCCCATGTAAATGCACATTTTCAATCCTATGGGTGAAGGTGTTATAGGGAAGATACTCGCTTTAATCTAATGGATGAAGGAATTCTATGAAATTTATATTTGGTTAGTTCGAAGGGGATTCTAGGGATGTCGATAGGTTCAATAGTGCTGGACTAGTTTCCTTATCGCCAGTTTAGATCCTTTATTACTAAAACCATATGATGATACCCATGAAACTAAGATCCTTTTTAGGATATTTTTGTGGATTTATCTTTTTGTTTCGATTGTATCCACTGATGTTTATATTATTGTTTGGTACATATGTTCTTTTCATTTCCCCCTTTTTGCATTACTTGAAATAGTGGTGCCTGACTGTGCGATTTCTTCCTTCTTTGTGTGGTTTATGTTTCTAATGTTTGAAAAGGGATTATGAAATGTTTTTAAAGAAGGAAAAATAATAATGTAATTTTATAGTATTTTAAAATTGTTTTAGAAATATATTTGAAAAGTGTTCTCAAGTGAGTGAAAATGGTTTATTTTTGAAAAAATAAATGAGTTTGGGTTTTGAAAACTGAGTTTTAGGATATTATTCCCAGTTTTAAATAAATTGTGGGTTTTAAAACATATTTTAGAAAACTTTATGATAGTTGTAAACCATTTTGATCATGGAAATGTGTATTTTAAAAAGGAGTGTTTATAAAATGGGTTTAAAGTGGGAATTTCAAATGGTGTTTTGGACAATAGATATTGACCGATGTTTTAAAATCATTTTCAAGTGATTGTTTTCATTTAATGACAATTATTTAAAAAATAGTTTTAAACACACTTTTTATGTGCTGGTTTTTCTTTTTAAAACATTATAGAAAACATTTATTTTCTATTATATTTCAAACAGACATGTTTGGGATGTAATATAACACTGATAACTTAGATTCAAATGGTTCTAGTGACCTACTAGGATTTTAGATTATGTATATATTTTACAGGTTTAGGTTCATTCCATTTGTTTCACCTTCTTTGAACTTCTAGGGAAGATGTTCAGGTGGATTGTGATTGTGGGTCACTCGACTAATCATAGGAGTTGATCTTTGGATTTTATTTTAGTTGAACTGGTTAGGTCATTTGGACCATTGTTTTTGATGCTATGGATTATGTATATCTGTTTATACTATTTATTTCATTTATTTATTAGTTTTTTCCTTTATGTAGATTGATTTATGTTATATATATTTTTATGTTTAATGTTTATCTTTCCTTTTCAATATTTATTTTTATTGTGATATAAGGTTGAAATCATTCCCAAGGTTTGTTATGTGATTCTCTGGAAGTAGTTTCCAGCTCATCAGGATCGGGAACACCCTTCGTTCCATGTGGATGACCAGGACAGTAACTAGACTAGATGATACCATAGGTTAGTTCATTATAGATCTCATGGGATTCAAACTTAACCTTGGTTCCTTCAACCAGTTTTGGATGTATGGTTTCACAGTGATGTTTTTTCTTCAGGTAAAGGTACTATTCATAAGGTGGATTTTGTTTCAGGGTGCTAGAAAATATAGAAAATCCATAATCACTTGAGAAACCATGATCCTCATATCAGCTTCTAGTGCCTAAATATTAGGACAATATCCTTGATTCATGATATGGTATAACTCATTGATGGTTCTTTTTAGGGTAGTATATTGTTGAACATTGTAGTTTCTTAGCTTAATATTAGTAATAGAGGTCAGGGAAACTGGGTGTAGTGGATCCCTCCAGTTTGTAGTCTCCAAATATATACTAATTATTTTTTAGTCTAATAGTATTATGAGAGGTAGGGGTATTATTATGGATGGTTGTGGCTTAATGATTCTAGCCTTCAGTGCCTACTATAGTGAAGTCTGTTTGTTTGGAGTAGAAGGTCCATCCCTATTTACTGGTCTCTCTATTTTCAAGGATAATAATCTTTTAATATTTTTTATGGATGTGGAATTATATTTAATCACTATTTTATGATATCTCTATCTCATCCCAACGGTCTATTGTTTATCTCATTCGACAATGAAGGATACTAATCAACCAATAAGTGATAATGAAACATACTTGGTGTGAGGGGAATAAGGAAATGAACATCTTGGATTATAAAGGATTTTAATGTTCACCCTTAGTCATTAATTATTCTATAGGATCATTTCCCAAGGTAAAGAAATTTCTAGTGGGTATTCCCTAGGTGTCAGCCATTTCACAATCATGTAACTATTTTTCCTTGTTTTGATTTTACTTATGATAAATAGCTATATTTCAATTAAAAAAAGTGATGGAGATATTACCTCAATACTTTATAAATATTATGTCATTTTGTCTATATTTTATGGTAATATATTATAATGTTTTAGAGAATGACATGAATGAAATCCTAGGAATATCATATGATTTGGATTTAGGGACATCGTAAGGATTGATATGAGATATCATGCCTCTTTCTAGACTAATTGTAGTGTATGACATGGGTAATTAATATGTCATATAACCATATTGTACTATTTATATACTACCATATGATTGAGAATGGAAGTCATACATTAAGTATAAACGTTTAGGAATCTTCCACCAATGGTTTTTATCAATTATAACATTTCATAAGATGAAATTCTAGAGAGAATGAATTTGTTTGATGGGTTATAAGGATTATAACAATTTCTATTTATTTTTACATTAAAATAATGTATAATTAAATTATTGTGAGGATCTAGGAGTTTCCAAAAGGCCTATATAATAAGGCACATACCATTGAGATGGGAGTTCTTATATACTCATTTCCCAAGTTATCTTTGATAAACCTCTTAAATATATCTCTATTCTCTTACCTTATCTCTCAAGAGATAATATCATATCATGGTTTCTAGGGGGATATCACCCAAGCATTGGATGATTCATTCAATCTGTGGATACACCCTAGAGAAGAATACCTTCACAATATTCTTAGGGATCTTTATTAACCACTATGATTGAAGATATTGATCATAACCATATTCATCGAAAGGTTCATGTTATTAATTTATAAAAAACATGATTTTAGTTTTTCATCGCATTGTGAAATTGGGTTTTTGATTTTATTATCTTCCATTGCATTAAAAAAATTCCTATTTGATCCTTAGAAACCCAATAGTAGTAACATATCATTATCGTGCTTATTTATTGTTGAAATAGTGTTTAGAAATGAAGAAATTTTTATATTGTATAAATTTCATATTAGATACCATAAAAAACTATATAGAAATTTAAATATGGATTCACTTATGATTTTTGATATTGTAAGCCATGATATACCTACTCAATATGAAATTTTATGTTGTAGTGTATGAAATAATTGAATTCTTTTAGTTTATGTGTATCATTTCATACAACATGAAAATTAATAACATATAATACCATCGATATATACATAAAGAAAACAACATAGTATCACATTAGCAATATCAGTGACAATCATAAAATATGATCCAAGTCACCGAACTATGATATATAGGCCTATAATAAGTAATGGTATGAATTTTTAACTATACAAAAGTCACAATATAAGATATCATAAATTAGAATAGATTATGGTGGATTTTATATCATAGGCCAATAAGTATCTATCATAAACTGTGGTATCAGTTTTGAACTATACTACTGGTTATGATATAGTTTATATCATAAAATATGATATATATAGAAAAATTTAATTTTTCTATATTTTAATTATGTGTTGATTTATATGGTTTATAAAATGTTTATAAATTATAAATATGAGTATTTTAAAATAATTATTTTATTTATAAAGGTGTTTATATAAATTAATCAAGTACAAAGTGTTTATAATAAATTAATTAAGTGTTCATGAAAAATTTATCGAATAAATGTCCATAATATTAAATATTAATATTAAAATAATTTTGGTTTGTGTGGCATGACTTATAATTTGTATATAAAAATGTTTATATTAAAATTATATGGTGATTTATGAAATTCTTATAAATTAAAAAAATAAAAAAATTTATAAAGGGGTTTATATTACAATTATGAATTGATTATAATTATTATAAATTTGGATTATTTAAATTAAAATGGTATTATTTGAGAAAATTATCTAAACCTTATCAAAATGAGTCTTGTTAATTAATATAATTAAGGTTAAAATAATATTTAATATGTGATATTACAAATTTTTACATAGTATATGAATAGTTCATATTAAATATATCATATTTTTAAGTATAATACCATATAAAGGATATTATAATGAAGTTTATATTGGGAAATGAATATAATGTTTTTATAATTATTTAATTATGGAATTTCTAAAATTCATTTATAAATTATAAAGTCTTTATAAATTTTTTACGAATTTTATATAAATTGATTATCTAATTTTTAAATATATGAATGATTCATTTATTTAGTTTGTTACCTAATTTATTCATGAATATAATTTTTATATTATGAATGAAGGTATGATTTAGTTTGAAGAGGTAATATACTTCTATAAATTTTCATACATGCATTTAAGGAGTTACATACTAGTTATGATAAATGATTTAGTTTTCTTAGATATTGACATTGTCTTTCACTAGGTTATGAGCTTTAATTATGGAGTTAATTGTGATATATATATATTTTTTGTTATAATTATTATGGAATTAAACTATCTATTGATTAAAGATTCTTGGGTAGAGGGATTTTGGGAAATACCGCTCACTAGCTTGGAATCTTATGCCTTTTTATAGAAAAGTGGTGGTCGACTATCTGTTTATGCATGCTTACTATTTTAGGGATTATTAGTTTCATATGATTAAAATTATTTACATAAAAGTGTTTCATGTAACTTTTACATGGGATTCATTAGTATATGTATAAATATATTTAACCTTTAATATGGGTCAGTAACATAAGCTATGAGTTATGTAAAGATTTTCACAAAAATATGGTTTAAACATATTAATTTGGTGGAATGAATAGGATTAAAAACTAAATCATTAGAAGAATGAATACATGTAAACGGAATAACATGAGATAATATGGTGAGATTAAAATAACCTTAAAAAAAATACAAAGAGCTAGATTCCTTATAAAGTAACACTTTTCAGGACCTTGATCATCCAACTGGGTAGGCCATACCAAACCTGGTTACCCCCAAATTATCTTATGTAAGGTAAGCTAGTAATGAGGTGACTCTAACCATTAGGTGATTCATTTTTAGTCTATTATTTTGGTTAAATTTTCATAGGAAAGTCAAACTATTAGGATACTTTAAGAATAGAGTGGGTATAATCAATATGATGGATTGAATAAGGATTCTTCCACTCTCCTATCCAAGAGTCATATGTCATAAGATTGAATTTTGTTTCCTACCAGATATAGGAATGATTTATTTATGTACTTAACTGGTATAAATCATAATTAAATATGGATATTTTCCCACTAATGGACCCAATGCAAGTAAAAGGGTTCATCATTTTAGTGGTATCTCATTTAATAAAAGTCCTTATTAAATGAATGTAAAACATGATACTCATATAATAAAATATTTTATTGAAGATATAATGGAATCATCATCATTATATTTGAGATTAAATTTTATATCTATCTTTGATAAGGAATAAATTAATGGAAGTAATTTCTTAGACTACTATCCAAAATTAAGAATCACTCTTATGAAAGATAAAAATTCCATGTGTTAAAGCAATACCTTCCCAAGAAACCAAATATTGAAGTTATCTAATTGGTAAATCAAGATTCTTAGGAGAAGAATAAATGAATTAACTTAAGGTTTCTAAGGGATTATTTAATTTAAAATTCGACAAAAGGAACATTAGTATCCACTAAAACACTCAATATAATTGAGTGTGCCAATGAATTGGTGAGACTGAAGATATCCTTTAAGTCTTGGTATGAATATTGAATTTATTTTGTAATCATCATAGAAAATATTTTGAAAATGTTAATGAGTTAAATAAAATTTTACTTTATTTTATCAAAGTGTTGAGGATATATTATAATGAAATTAAATGTATATGATCTTGCGTTGTTTTGAAATTACAATAGGGTAAAGGCTTAATATATAAGAGAAGATTATATGGTCCAATTTTTTGCCTAGGTTGTTGAAACCTAAAATTAGTGTCAGGAAGGAAAGATATTCTTTCCATATAATGTAATTGTTTAGGATACCTAAAGGGTTTGAGAAACTCCATGGAAACTCCATGTTTGGTATTAATGTTATATAGATCAATACTTTTATTTTGAAAGGGAATATAATACACAAATATATACTCTATAAATACTGCAAGTATATAGAAGTTCAAAATCAAGGAAAGTATCGATGAATCTTTTAGTTTTCATTCAAATGTTAAAGTGAAGGGTTACTGAATCATTTATTTTAATGGAAAGGAATATATAAGCTCAAATGGGTCTATATAAATGATATGTATAGTTATATTATATTTCTTAAATTATAAGAGAAATTGTTTGTAAATAAAGATTTGTGATGATCAATATGAGATTATGGTTTTAATACACGTAATTTATGATTCATTATATTATATAACATGTTTGAAAATAAGATAAAGATAAAAAGTATTTTATTTATGATACATAATTTTTCCAAGATATTTTTTAAAATATAAGGGATATAATACCACTAACCATAAGTGTCATATTTTAAATAATAATGTATTCTTTTCAGAATAATTCTCCAAACAAATAGAACACCATATATGATATGGATAAAATAGTTTATTTATTAAATATTCCCATTTTATGTTCTCTTTGGTTTATTGGTTATTTATTTCAATAAGTGTTAATATTTATGTCTTAGAGAAATTGGTTGATAAAGTGAGAATCCACCCACCAAAGAAAAGGTGTTGCGTATACTTGTTGGGTAAAGGAAAGAAATTTCTGCTGCTTAAATACCTAGATGGGTAGATTTAAGTAGAATAAATTATATCATATTATTGTTGAGATTATTTTTATCGAGACATAAATTTTTTTGAATGGATTCTAAAGAGATCTATCTACAAAATATTTCAGTAGTGTTTGAAGAATATAGCTATTGACTTGTACTGGATAGCTTGTATATTTGTATTTAATAAGTGTAAAATAGTTTAAAATCATGAATGGGGATAACTAAATTTTTGGAGAAACCATTATAAGATCAGTTATAAATTTGGATACTGAAATTTGTGTTTAATGTCTATTAGATAATGGCTTTATATGGTTGAAGTGAAGGTTTAAATGATAAGGAAGTGGAGTTTATAGAAATAATCTACTTGAGTATTTAATATGTTACTGAAGCCCCTGAAACAAGCTAGACAAGTTTGGGCCTATTATGATAATCCATGGAATTACTTGAATCTATTTTTGAGGTGTCAAAAGAGTTTGAAAATGCTTGTGAATTCTTTAAATAATTCCTAATTTAATTTGAATAATTATAGAGTTTGGATTTTATGATGAAAAATGGGAGTTCCATATCATACAAAAATTTCATAAGGTATACAATTTTCATAATAGAGGATCCAATTAGTATGATAGGATCCATTTATATAAAATATGGTACTTCTCAAGATAATATATCCATTTCATATGATACAAGTAGTTTTTTATGATATGGGAACTTTATAAGGTACCCAACTGACACATATGAAAGAAAATGCATAAGAATTTTTCAGTGGGTATGGAAGAAAATGTGTAAGACTCAATTGGCATGTATGGAAAAAAAATATAAGATATAGCCAGTGGATAATATAGAAAACACATAAGATAGAATATCCATGTAAGAATCCAGTACATGTAAGATACGTGGTTAGTGTGTACATGACATTCTCATAAGAAAGGTTTTTCTAAGATACCTCTCATACGGGTGATCTATGAATGGGTCATCCATAGACTCCGTATGAGTCATTTACTCATATAAAGACAACATTAAATAATCTCAATAATTCTACTTGTTAAAAAGTGAGTTTCTAAAAGTTTAATTATAAATAATAAAATCATATGTGATGATGCTAGAACTGTTTACCATGAATTAAAACATCAAAACACTCAAAGGGTATGTGATTTGAGATAGTGATCAAGCATAAGGTATTCTTGATAAAGTGAAGAAATTTTAAATATGTTTTGAAGAATAATTTATTATTTATTGAGTCAATTATTGATTTGTTCCTTTTAATTTTAAAATATCATAAGAATTTGTGTTTCATACTAAATGAGAAGAAGAAGGCTGACCTGAGTTGCTAACTATTTCTTAAAGATTCAAGTTGGAATCTATATATGATTTCATATAACTTCTCACGTTGAGAATTATATGCACCACAACACAAGATATTTATACATATTTTATTTACATCATTTGAAGAGTTATTTTATATTCATTTCACACATATATTTTGTGAAGAAGAAAACTGAAGCCACTTGGAACAAAATAAGAGGTATTTGAATGAAAGGAAAATGAGAAAAATAAAAGAGGGGTATATTTGTGCTAATCATTGATAAAATAGTTTAAATAAAAAAAATGAAAATATGGGAACAAACCCATTTTCATTAGTTGAGAAAAGATAATAGAGATAGTGGGGGGGGGGGAGAAAAGGGTAGTGAATGTTATTTTTTTCTTACAAGATATACCTTCAATATTTCCTTTTATAGAAATATGAAAATGACCCCAAAAATTAAATTAGTTGGCTATCAATAAAAGTGAATTAGAGAGATAGAGATAGATAGAGATATTTAAATCTATATAAAAAAAATATTGAGTAGGTGAACTGTGTGCAAGTGAACTTAGAGAAGAAGAAGAAGTATAAGAAGGGGTTGCAGTGAGTATTGAGAGAAACCAAGTGTGAACTCAAGGATAAGGTTGAAAATCTTAGGTAAAAGAATAATTTGGAGAAAATACTGAACTGCAAAGGATAACCTGATGGTTATAGAAGTATAATAAAAGAAGAAGATTTCAAACCGAACTTACTAAATATATTCAGTTGATGAGAATAAGAGAAGAATATTTATAGGGATCTATATATAGTGAGTAAGAATAGAATCATGACCTTTCTTTTTTATACTCACATAGTAGAATTTTTGTGCTCTTGAATAAGAATAGATATGTAGGGCCAATAAGAAGTGTTCAAAGAGATGATTTTGTGGTTGTTGAGTTCTTTGAAGTTTTAGTGAGTGAATCTAATGATAAGTTTATGAAGAATAAAAAAACATTTGTACCAAGAAACAGAGACCTAATTTCATTTTGTGTTCTTAAAAATTTACCAGCATGAGAACACTTTGAGTTTGAGAAATAAAATATGTTTTTTGGATGAAATGACATCCATGAGCATATTTTTCATCTACATCAAGAAGGTATGAAGCTAAGAATAACTAGTGATATGCTAATACAAATAAAGGAAGTGGGATGATGTGTATGTTCACTTATTTAATATATTTAACAACTCATTTATATAATATGGTGAGATGATGTAAGATGATAACTAACATAAAACACTTTTAAATTAATAAAAATATTTATACTAGATAATATACGACTCAATGAAATCTGATTGCAATAAGGAGTAGGATTCCCACATTAGGTTCAAACCATGTAAAAATTACCCACGCCATACTCTGCTACTTTCCTATATTGTATGTGGTGTGTATGATTAGGTAGAGATAAATAGATCTATTTATATCATAATAGGCGGATGATGTTCAAATACCAAAGTATTTAAAATATTTAATGAATATTTGGAATTTGGTAAATGAATTTGAAACACTTGATTTACTCCCCTCTTAGGTGTATGCACTGGTCCACACGGGCTCAAAAGTGGCATCATAGCACAATTTTCCCTTTTATTGGATATATATTATTCTATTACAAATGATATTAGAAAAAATGATATATTTTATTGGGTTTAATTTTTTTTCCCAATGAATTTTATCTAAATATATGAAGTGGGGATTTAAAGTGTTTCCTGAATAGACTAAAATAGAAGAATATGTTTCTATCCCTTCTAATGGTGATTAAGAGGATTCAACCAAGACATTGAAAAACTAGAATAAGAGAGAGTCCATGAATTAGAGGAAAACTACATGAGTGTAAGAGTAACAACTATTAGATAAAGGTAGTTAGAGTTATAAGCATCTTGATAATATCTTGTTTATAATTCCTCTAATGAATCAAGTTCAAGCTATGATGGAGATTCATTCAATGAATTACATAGTGTTTTTATTCTGAATTTAATGATTACTCGAATAAAGTTATCATTGAAGTTCTATTTTACATATTTTTGCATTTTAAGATGATATAATATTAAAATTTATAGCTATAAAAGGAATATGATTCTATGTATTAAGTATTAGCTAAAAATGCAAGCAGTTGTAGCATTCTCAAAAAACAGGTTAAGGTTAAGGATAAACATATCATATGTTGTAATGAATGAATCTCTATGATTTATGAAGAATTTAAGAGATTTTTTTTAAGAAAGAGGTGTTTGATAATGTTTTTAATGATTTATCCATGAATTTTAAAAGCTTCATCAAGTCTCTATAAATGTAAAAGATACCCAATAGGAGGTAAAATCCAAGTGAAATTGAGATATATACATTTATACAAAAGTGACAAGTCAAAATCCGGAGGATAAGTTGAATAAGCTAAAATAATATTGTGAATCAAGGGTGAAATTACTTGAAGATTAAAAATATGTTCTCAATATGATGTGTCTAGAGTTAGACGTGGAATTGAAAAATATGGAAACCACCCAAGATGGAACTTCAATTTTTTTAAAGAAATAATGACACCACACAAATTTTATAGAAGATAATAACTTATAAGAAGACTAAAAATGGTGGAAAAAAGTTCTTGATATCCTTTAGTGATCCATCTATTTCAAGATCATCGAATAAGGTATCCCATAACCTAGATGAATATTTTTTTACTAAATCCATCTTAACTGGGCATGCATATTTCAAATTAAAAACCATTGAAATATTGGTGGAGAAAAATTCCAATAAATTAATCACATAATAAAGATATAATTTAGGAATTTCAAAGAAAATAAACCCCCCAAAAGAATCTCAAAATAATATGGTTTCCACCAAAAAAATAGAAAGGTTTAAAATCAGGCTAGACTGCATGTCCAAGAAAAAGAAATATGTTTTAAAGGAAATGTTATTGTGATTGGATTTTTGGAAACATGACCATGGAGTGATAGAAAAACATGTCAATGTGTGTAACTCAATAAATACCCTGAACTCTTAGGGAGAGAAAAACTAAAATTTATGGAAAGTCAACAGGAAAAAAGAAGACTTCACAGAAGAAGATAAATCTATCTTCTAAAAATATATTTGAAATCTTGGAGGGATTCTATGATTTTTTCAACATGTATAGTCATATTTATGATGAGTACTTTCATGTACCAACCATTCATAAATAATATACAAATTAGGTTAAGTTACTAGATAAATATGAAAGAAGGAAGGCCTTAGGATGTAAATTATTAAATAAGAAATATGAAAAAATATCTACCAAAATTCAATGATGAGGGATGTGAAGGATGTCACACAATATAGGAGATGATGATTATATTTTGTTAAGATATATGACACCATACACTATTGTAAACAATCCAAGGAAATCAAAAATGGATGGATAAAAATTGAATATAAAATGGAAACAATCCAATTGAAAAATAACTAGATTGGATTGGTGGTTTACACACCTGATAAATAATTCAAGGAGGTACCTAAAAAGTGTAACTTAAAAGATTATTAAAATGTGTGTGAAAGGTGTAAGTAAGCTGAACACACCACAACCAAGTTCATGAAATGGTTTCATGAATAATAAAAACTATTTAAATCCAAAGAAAAATTACCAGTTACTTCTAGAGTGAAAAGTGTTACTATTAGAGAAGAATCCACAATCAATAAGAAAGATAACTATATTAAAAATAAGTAATTGAAAATATAGAAAACCAAATTGAAAAAATCTAAAATGATGGAGTAAGACGAAATAAATAAAATTTCTCTAATTTATAAGGTTAATAGATCCATTGCATCTAAGAATAAATTTAAAAATAAAGAGAAATACATGCTATCCATGGAGGAATATATTTGTAAAATAAAGAAGGATGTAACTATGAAGATATACAAATAGTTTAATGTTATAAATAAAGGATTTTCTCTGTCGAGATACAAGTCTTATTCTATTTATCACATTAAGGATCTGATAAAATATCCACCTTTATTCCCATATTTTATTAGTTGTGCATATTGAAAGAGAGAATTGAAGGTGAATATTGAAAAATAGAGCTCACATGAATAAGATAATGTCCATAAAATATGAAGATAATCATTCATAATGACATCTTAATTGGTTTTAAAATTCCTAGAGCTTAATTATAAATATGAAACAAACCATGATGAAGACATATATAGAGAGAGAAAACCTTAAGGGGGTGCTATTTTAGAAGTTATTAAAAATAAAGGATTCCAAATCTTATCAGTTTGTGGTTAAATCTTGAACATAGAAAACCCTTATTTGGTTATTTGAAATTTTTTGAAGTGTCTTGTGAAGTTGAGTGTAAGTTCATACACATTCTTGAAATATTAATCATACAAATCCAAAGAAATGAAATTCAGTTTGTATCACATAGCGGTTGAATGTAGATATTTTTTTCATATAAATTGATCACTCTTGTTTTATATAGAGTGTTAACCCAATTAGACTTATAGTTGATCATTTTATGGAACATTAATAGGAAAAATGTGGTTCATCCCTTCTCTTATGTAATTAATTGAATATCTTAATAAGGGGGAGAATAAACAAAAAGTAGAACAAAAGGAGATAAAGAGTTTCTTTGATAAATAGAGAGAATAATTTTCTATTGGAATACCTTCCGTACACCCACAATATCAATGAAGTGGAGAATAAATTTCACTTTATGATTTATGAGAAACAAGGAGGATAAGGTATATTGACATATGTTAAGGTTTGAAGTAATTTATTGGAATTAATAACAAAACAAATGGGGAAGACTAAAATTCCCTTTTGTCAATTGGTTGTATTTTTTTCAATAAGTGTCAATATGTATATATTGGAGAACATGGGTGACAGAGTGAGAATCTATGCACCAAAGGAAAGGTGATTCCTGTACTTTTTTGGTAAAGGAAAGAATATCTCGTCACTTAAATACCCAGTTGAATAGATTTAAGTAGTAACCCTTACATTAGATGATTATTGAGATAATTTGTGTGGATTCATGCAAAGTGATGAATTGTGGTTAAGTATAACTATCTATAATATGTTTCAATCAAGTCTGAATAAGATAACTACTGACCTATACTATATAGCTTTTATAGATGTATTTAACAAGTGTAAAACATGTTCAAATTATAAATAGAGATATATGAAGTTGTGGAGAAAACAACCTAATAGTAGATATCAAGTTTGATACTAAAATAAGTGTTGAATATATCTTGGATTAAGGTTTTATATGGACTAAATGAGGGATTAAATGAGAAGGTAGTAGAGTTTATGGTAATACACTACTATAGTATTTAATATGCTACAGAATCCCTTGGAAACAAGTTATAAAAATTTGGGATTATTATTATAATCCTTATAACTTATTAAGCCTATTTTTTATGTGTTTTACGAGTTTGAGAAGGATTTCTGTTACTTTGAAGAGGCCTTAAATTAATTTTAATAATTCTAGAGTTTAGAGTTTAAGATGGTAAATGGAAAAGTGTTATATCTTATAAAAATTTCAAAATTTACTTGGTTTTTATTAGAGTGGATCTTATTTTTATGATAGGTTATAATTCCATAGTATGGGGGAATTCATAAGATATACTCTCCATTTCGTATGATACAAAAACGTTTTGTATGTCATGGTAACTTTATAAGATACCCATTTAGTACGTATGAAAGAAAACATGTAAGACTCATCAAACGTGTATGGAAGAGAAGACATAGTACTCTACTAGAGTGTACAAAAAAATATAAGATATAATAAAAACTTAAGAAAAAAACATTTAAGATACAAGAGCCACACAATAATCTAAGACTTGCATGATACCTGGTTAGAACATATGCGACATTTTCATAAGAATAGTTTTTATAAGATTCCTCTCATACGAGTGTTCTATATATAAGTCATCCAAAAACTCCATATGAGTCATCTAAAAGCTTCATATGAGTCATTTAATCATAATAATAAAATATTATATATTTTCAAGAATTCTTCTAGATGAAAAGTGAGTTTCTAGAAGTTAAATTCTAAAGAATAAAATCGTATGTAACAATTTTTTAATTTTTTCTCATGGATTAAAACATCACATACACTCAAAGTTTGTATGATTAAAGTTGGAGATAAAGAAGAAGTGATTCTTGATAATGTGAATAATGATTAAATATGTTTTCAAGAATAATTTAGACACTACTGAGTTGAGTCTTCGGTTTTTTCTCAGTGTTTTAGAATATCATAATATTTTTTGATTCATGATGAATGAGTAGAAGAAGGTTGAACTGAGTAACTAATTGTTTTTTATAGATTCAAGATGGAATATATATAAATTTTATAGAATCTCTCAATCCAAGAATGATATATTCCAAATTTTAATCTTCTATTATATATTTTTATACATCCTTTTAAGAATGATTTTTTATGTATTTTTAGTGGTATAGTTTGTAAAGAAGAAAACTTGAGTTCACTAAAACAAAATAGAATATATTTAACTAAAAGAAAAATGAGAAAAATAAAAATGTGTAACTTTTTAATACTCCTAGATATAGCGGTTCAAATAAGAAAGGAAAAACATGGGAACATAACCATGTACAACAGTTGAGAAAATATTATAGAGATAGTGGTGAGAAGGAAAAGGGTGGGGCATACAATTTGTTTGCATACGTAATATCCCTACAATATTTACATTTTTGGGAATATGATAATGAATCCAAACATTAAATGAGGTTATTATACATAAAAGTGCATCAAATATTGTTAGATATTGAGATTTATGAATATAATAATATAAGAAAGAGCAGGTGAACTATGTATAAATGAGGTCAAAGAAGAAGTAGAAGATGGGCCTGAAGTGAGTATTGAGAGAAACCATGGTGTGGTCTCAAGGAATAAGCAGATGATATAGAATAAGAGAAGAAGTGGGAGATCATACTATACTGTAAATAAAAACCTACTATGTATTAAAGAAAAATAGAAGAATAAGATACCAAACTGAACCTATTGAAAACATCCAACCGAAGATAAGAAGAAAACAGATTTATAGGGATTTGAATGCACTAAGTAAGAAAATACCTAAGGCCTTTATTTGTCTACTATCCTTGTATAATTTCTGGGATATGTTTCTTGAATAAGAATAGATGAGTAGGGATGGTGTGTAGAGTTCAGACAACATTTGTTTTATCCATTGATTTCCTTGAAGTTTGAGTGTGTGAACCCAATGATCAGTTTCTAAAGAATGACTAGAAAACTATACAGAGAAATAGAGAATAAGTTTCATGCTATAATCTTAAATATTTATAAGCATTCAAACAATTTGAGTTTGAGGATGGATATAATTATATTGGATACAGTGACATCACTAAGTATTATTTTTATCTACTTTAATAAGTTTAAAATTTGATAACAAGTTGTGGGATGATAGTATAAATAAGTGCAGTTAGATTTTTTATTGTCCAGTTGTATAATATAGTAAACAAGTAATATATGTAATACAATGAGAGGGTGTAGGATGATAAATAACCAAAATTACTTATAAATTGATGATAAGATTTATAGCAGATAACCTATGTCTTGGTGAAACCTGATCGCAAAAAAAGAGAAGTTTTCCCATATTAAGGCCAAACCTTGTAAAAAAACATGTGTTATACTTTACTACTTTCCTGCATTGCATGTGTTGTGTTATTATATAGAGATAAATAGATCCACTTACATCATAATAGGTGTCATAGGTTAAAATAACAATGGGGGTAAAATATTAAAGGGATATTTGGAATTTGGTAAAAGAATTGGAAATGCTTGATTCATCCCATATCAAGTGTCTATACTGATCCATTAAGACTCACACCAATAAAGTAAATAAGTGATATTTTCTAACAAAATGTTTTTTGTGTGTCTTAGCATGATATTATAAAATGAATATAGTGTCTAAGAGGCCAGTGGGAGTATATATGGACTTATATAAGTTAAAAGTTAACAAATAAAGGATTAAACTAGTTAAAATAGAAAGTGAATATCGATAGCGACCCTCACTTAAGATAAATTAACATTAAATAATTTTTGAAAAATAATCAATACATTACACAAATAGATAACCAACTACCATATTAGTTTAGTGAATTTGGAAACATGGAAACATAAACATTGGTACATAAGTGAGATACATTATCTCCCACTAGGTTCTCCATGACGAGCACCCTTCTTAGAAACATCATACATAATAAATATATTCATAACCTGGGGAAAGTAAACATAAGAAAGGGTGAGCACAAATTCTCAATAAGGGTAAAAAAGGGAGATACATAATCATAATCATGAACATAAGGGTATAAAAACATGAGAATAACATTATAAGATCATACCCTGCATATCAAAGATCATATACATGAGTCATGAAATAAATATCGATAATTAGTAATATATGAATCATGAGGGAATAAAAAGCATAAGCCATGAAATAATAACATAGGAATAAGAAATGGAATTTTTGTAGACACATAAATATATAATATCATTCCATGTAAGTCAAGGATCATTACCAAAAACTTATCAGGACACATCATGGGGACTACACCTACTGGGTATGACACACCACTATCCCCAGTCATAGTACTTTACTTATAAAGGATAAAGTTTCCCCTTATTCCCATAGTGGATCTAGCTTCCCCTTCATTCCATAGTAGAAGAGTTTTCCCCTTCTTCCCATAGTGGATCAAGCCCGTCAAATTGTTTCCCATCATTATCTTATGAGATATAAATCTTTACCCAATGCATTGAAGGGAGATATATGACCCAACCATCACATAATGAAATCATATATATATGTTCCACAATATCATAAACAATCATCATATCAGGACCCATAGAAAGAGTTGGGTTTCATAAACATGATATCATAACCCCTAAAATGAAATTGGTATCATAAAAACGCCATCATATCATAACCTACAGAAAATATATAGGCTTCATAATTATTTAATTAAATCATAACCCATGAAATTAATGTTGATTTAATAAGGTTTACTTATGATTTTTTCATTCCTTTATGTTTTGAAAATAAAAAACACTCTATCTTATGGAAAATTTCATTTTCCATAAGTTTCATCTTGAAAAGGAAAATTTTCCTTCCCCAAGGAAATTTATCCTTACCTTGTTTTCATTTTTCATATTTTCAGTCCCTCTAAATCTAACTATTTTTATTCCTAAGTGTAAAATTCAGTTTCACATCTAAAACCTCAAAATTCTATAAATACTTAGATATAGAGTATTTTTTTCTCAGGATCTGAATTTAGAATCCGAATTCTCTGAAATTCAGAATTTGAATTCTCTGAAATTCAGAATCCGAATTCTCTAAAATCCAGAATCTGAATTCTCTAAAATTCAGAATCCAAATTCTCTAAAATTCAGAATCTGAATTCTCTAAAAATCAGAATCTGAATTCTATGAAATTCAGAATACCGATTCATCAGAATTCAGGTTCTGAATTCCTTAGAATTCAGACTCTGAATTCCTCAAAATTCAGACTCCTAATTCCTCAGAATTCGGGTTCCGAATTCCTTATAATTAAGACTCCTAATTCCTCATAACTCTGGTTCCAAATTCCTTAAAATTCAGACTCTGAATTCCTCATAATTTAGGTTCCAAATTCCTTATAATTCAAACTCTGAATTCCTCATAATTCAGACTCAGAATACTTCAGAATTCAGGTTCCGAATTCCTCAGAATTCATACTCTGAATTCCTCAGAATTTAGACTCCAAATTCTCTAGAATTTTGATTATGAATTCCTTGAAAAATAGAATCTGTATATCCTTGTTACATAGACTCCGAAGGCTTACTCTCTTAGACTCTTAATTCTATTTTTCCTTAGACTCCGAAAAATTGAATTTGGTTGAGCAACCATTTTTTACTTACTCTTGTTTGAGTTATAAAACGATTTCGTGCATTCTGTTTCTAACCAACCATTGTTTGAGTGACACATGTACAGGTCCATTTAAAACTCAAGGAAAAATATGACCGTTAGAGGAGGGAGCCAACCATTGAAGATGTTCCTATAGATAGGAGCTCATTTAAACGAGCTCAATAACTGAGAAATGTTGATCAATCTAGAGATTACATGCTACTGAACTGATTTCTGGAGAGAGAGACTTTATTAATTTGTGCGTACTAAACATATTGTTCATAATTTCTTCATGTGAATCCAAATCTTGCTGAGGACATTCGATGGATTAGGGGGATAGGAAGACAGAGGTTCCGATTACCTTGAAGTTCAAGGGCTTGCGGGGATAGCAAGATAGACTTCGATATTCATATCGAGGTATTAACCCGGTGTGGGTAAGATAGAATTTCTTGAATGTATAAATCAAGGGACCTTTATCCAAGGTTGTTGGATACCCTACTCTTTGGGTTAAAATATTTACTACTTGTTACTTGTATTGTTTCAAGTTTGTTTTCCACTACATTTTGGTTGTTAAGGAAAGTATAACTATCTTATTCTTTCTTATACTTGTATACTCTGATTAGTGAGATTCTATAGGATTTGAGGTAGAATCTTTTTCCTTCTAAACTTTTCTTAAGTTTCATTTCTGGAACCATATTTCTGGAATCAAGCAAGTTTGTATAACTAAGAGGTCTTGTGAATTTACCTTGTTTAACTTTGTTAAACATTACTATCTTTAAAAGTTCCAAAGGAATTTTTTAAAGTATACAATTCACCCCCTCTTATATATTGAGCATCTAAATCATTATTTCAATCATACAATGAAGTGGTTTTAAAAAGAAAATAACCCATGTAAGATAAATGTGTTTCACAAACATATAACCCATGAAAGAGAAACGAGTTTCATAACCATCATGCATTCAAAACATAAACCATTCATCGAAATAATATGAATGGAACCCTTGGATCATATCCCTATAAAGGAATGATTAACACCAACATATGTCATCTTGGATGGTAAATAATTTTTAAATATCTTAAAAATATTTCTTGATGAAAATATCATTTCTTCTTTAAAAAATTCTTTTTGAATCATAATTTTTTTTGAAAACCATTTACTTTAAAAATAACCTTGAAAACTTATAAAGTAATCCTTATATTTTTTTAATAAAAATTTATTTGAAAATATATTTAAAAACTTATAAATTATTATTTAAAAACATTGAAATCATTTTATTTTAAAATAAGTTTAAAATATCACTTAAAAATATTTTTAAAAACATTTATAGAAAACATTCTTTTTTTTAATAAAATAGATTTTTGACCAAAGAGGGAAATAAGGTCAGGTTATCTTAAAGAAATTTTATTAATAATACTAAGTACCAAAGAGTCTAAAAATGGTACCATTACATGAATATATCATGAGTAACCAAATTAGAAGAGAATTTATGAGATTTGTTGATATATGGATCATAATATTTCATCAATGGAAGCATAATCACAAACAATCCCAATAAACAATGAGATTGTGGCAATACACTCTTTCCACTTTAGTAACATTAAATCATAATAAACAAGAGAGAATAAAATTATATTAAGATTAAAATATCATGAAAATAATAATAGTCATGATATAACATGTAAAAGGTATAATATATACACCACATAAAAGAATATAGGTTTATAAAAAACATGTGCCTTGGAGAAGGAAAATTGAGATAAAATTACCTTACCGATTTGGTAACTTTTGAAATGTAAACCCCCTTAAAGATATTTAATCCAATGGATATGTAAATAACCATAAATTTAAGTATATTAATCTTGTAATAAATTATGTGGTATTATATACACCATTAAAAATAAATGAGTGGTGAATATGACCTAAGTCTCTCAAAAATAAAAGTGAGACTACAAATCCCATTACCTTACGTCTTAACTCACTTCGTACTCATTAAAACATCCTATATAATAAATATAAGTTTATTATAAACATATTAAATTATAAAATTAAATCATATAATACCATATATGATTTAATTATGACCTTATTTTACCCATTTATTAATAATTTCATATTAAAGCTACGTTTCAGGTAATAAGTACTTTGTTTTTCACATGTGTTTGGATTTGTTATATTTTTGTCCCTTATACTTATATAATGATTTGATAATCTAAAAAATTATATAAATATAATATATATATATTCATTATATATGTATTTATAATAATATACAAAATATATAAATATAAAATGAAATACATTGTTCATGTCGATAGTAGGTTGTACGTACGCATGAATGTTGATTCCATTTTCTTATCGTATTGAAAGAAATAATGTAAATTAAATATATGTATATTTATAATATAATTATGTTATAATTATTACATTATATATATCATATAAATTCACTAAACACATATTTAATACATTCCATCTTCAATGTAAACGAATCACATCGCTTTGAGGAGGTAATAGTGCTCACATCCACAAATGAAGTTATTATATTTAAAAAAATGTAAAGCATGAAGGTATGTGTTATATAATAATTATAAATGAATAAATAAATCATAAATATAATATATATTATATAAAAACATAATTTACATAATTATTCCCAACCTTGAAAGGTGTAAATGGAAGAACGAACGACATCAGTTCGTGAGGCGGTTGTCCACTGTACACACGAATGATGATTGAACATACAATTTTATGGAAGTGTGTGTGAGTGCAGGTAAAACCCTTAATATAAAAAAATATTAATATATTTATGATAATAAGTTTTTTTTAATTTAAGAATAGAATAATAAGTTTTTTGGGGGTGGAGAAAGAAATAATAACAAAGTGCTTGTTGAAGGATGTTACCTCTTCTTTGGGTAACTCCTTATGGTTTCCACCAAAGGTATTCCTTGATTGGATTTTAACCAAATTGATGAATCTGGGATTAATGTAGGGAAATTGTTAGGATATTTATGTTGGTTTTGGCTGAGCCAAATGTCTTAAGAGGTGTGAAGATAGGGGGATGAGATGGGGTCTTTTATAAGTGGGGAAAATGACACATTGGGTATTCTTGAAAATATTTGAGTGCTACCCATGTTTTACTTATCCACCAATGATTAAAAATAGACCATTAAAAATTATTAGTGGTGTAATGATCGAAATAATTCCTTAAAATAATTTTTAGACAAGTGTATAGTTATTTTTACACTTTATATTCTAAGTTTATTCATTGATTAAGATCGTTTTTACCTTAATCACTATAATTAATTTTTTTTACTTTCAATAATATTTTTGGTCAAAAAAAAGTTGACATTATTAAAAATTATAAATTATTTGGATTCCAAATATGGAATCCATTTTTATAAATTATAATTACAGAATTTTCAGAAATTAATTTAAAATTAATCCCGTAGATGGGATCAGATGACAAGTTTTTAATGTGAAAAAGTCCAAAAGATTAAAATGTTTTTATATCCAATTTCAATGTGAAATTGGTTCCAATTACCTAAATTGGATTTAATTATATATAATGTATCTAATTATACTTTAAAACCTATTTAACATATAATTTAACTATATAAATATGTTATATGAAAAAGATGCTTTGAATTAAAATTCAGCATTTTTCACAACTTATCAAAAAAATGTTGTTTTTTAGAAAAATCCCTAAAATTAACCCTAAGATAAATTTTAAATTATGAATTTAAAAATTAATTTTATTTTATAAAATTTAATTTCTAAGTTTCTAATATTAATTTTATTTTTTTTCATAGAAGGATATAAAAGAAATTCTTTTAACATATAAATACTTTACAAAAAATTATGTGTTTTATTATCAATATGTTCTATTTATATAAAAAAAGTTAAATTATATTTAAAAATTATTTAATAATACTCATATTACTATTTTTAATTACTATTTTATAATTATACCATTTAAATAATTATAATAATAAAATCTTTTTCCGTAGAAACCTAGTGTTGTGTGTAACGAAAGCTAAGATGGTGCTGTGTGTAGCATGAGATTAACTTATTATATAGTATAATGAGAGTTTATATTGATGTATCATGAAAAATAATTAATCAAAGAAATTTTATTTATTAAAATAAAAAGTTTATAAAAACTCAGGGTGTAACATTCTACCCCCATTAAAATGATTTTCACCCTCGAAATTCTTCATCTTGATATAAATAAATGAAGATAACTCTACCTCATAATATCATAAAGTTCCCACATATCTTCCTCTAACTGGTGGTTTCTGTTCAAAACTTTTACCAGGTGAGTGGTCTTGTTTCATACAACCTTATCTGCTCGATCCAGAATTTCAACTGGTTGTTCCTCCTAAGAAAGATATTTCTCCAATAGTATAAACTATGAGTTTATTAAATGTGAAGGGTTAGTTATGTACTTTATTAGAATAAATACATGGAAAATATCAGGGAATTGAGAGGGGATTGGTGGAAGTTCCAAGAAATAGGCTATCATCCTGGTATGATCAAGAATCTCAAAGGGACCGGTATACCTAGGGATTCGTTTCCCTTTCTTCCTAAACCTTATAAACTTATTCCATGGAGAAATTAATAGAAAAAACTTCTCACCAAATCCAAATTCTACAACATTCTTTTGATTATCAACATTACATTTCTGCCAAACTTGAGTTGTCTTGATATGCTTATAAATATTTCTAACACTCTCTTCCATTTTGTTAGCGATCTTAGGTACGACTAGATTTCTTTATCCTACTTTAGTCCAGTACGTTGGAGCTCTACATTTCTTTCCATGGAGGGTTTCATAATGAGCCATTTGAATTATTTATTTAAGGATATTTTTAAATAAAACTCAACTAAAGTAATTTGTTGATCTCAACCTCCATTGAAATTCAATGAACAAGATATCAACATATAATATAGGGTTTGAATTTTTCTTTCAGACTGACCATCCATCTGAGGAAGATAAGCAGTGTTGGAACTCAATTACATATCAAGGGATTACTAAAGAATTAACCAAAACATTAAGGTAAACCTCATATCCTAATCAGATACAATGGAATATGGTACTCCATGAAACTTTACTACTTATTTAATGTATATCTTGGAAAAGTATCTAGAGATAAGTCTTATTTGATAGTGATGAAGTGTGATATCTTAGTAAGGTGATTGACTACCACCCATATAAAATTATTCCCTTTAGAGGTTTTTGGGAGTTTAACAAAACATCTATAGCGATGTTATCCTATTTCCATTCAGGCATGGATAATGGATGAAAAATTCTCTTTGAATTTTGTCTTTCATCCTTGACTTGTTAGCATACCAAGCATCGGGATACAAAATCTATGATATGACTCTTCATTCCATCCCACCAAAAGTATTCATTCAAATATTTATACAACTTTGTAATTATAGGATGAATAGAGAATAAAGAACTATGAGATTCCTCTAGAAAATCCTTATTCAAATATGGTATGGATAGAATAAATACATGGTTTCTAAACCGTATCATTCCATCTTGATCAAGGTTAAACTCAGGAACATTTCTAACCTTCTTTTTTAGTTCTATATCTTCCTTTAACACCACTTTAATCTTCAATTGGATAGAGGTTTGAACATTAAATTAAGAAAAATAATATTTCCCCCTTAAATTGGGATTTCTATACTATCCTTTTCAAATAAAAAAATATTAGATCTTTTTTGATCCTCATCATGGATAAGATAACATGAAATTTTTGGCTCAAAGCATCATCCACATTGTTCGCTTTCATAGGGTGGTAATGTATTGAGCAGTCATAATCCCTTATCAACTATAAAAATATTCTATGGTTCATGTTCAAATCCTTCTATGTGAATATATATTTCAATCTTTTATGATCAGTATATATATCACACTTTTCTCCATAAATATAATGCCTCCATATCTTTAATAAAAAAATTACCACTGCTAACTCCAAATCATGAGTTGGGAAATTTTTCTCATGGATCTTCAACTATCACAAGGGATAAGAAATAACCATTTATTCTTCATAATAACACATCACAATAACTTCTAGGATGAATCACTATAGATTACATACCCTTCTCTACTATAGGGTAATATAAGCATAGCTATGCTAACCATCCTTCTCTTTTGTTGCTTGAAATTTTCCTCACATCCATCTATCAAGAAGAAATTGGAACCCTTCTGAGTTAACTTGGTTAGAGGATTATATTTTCATGCTAATTTCTCTACAAACCATCAATAATATCTAGTTAGACCAAGAAACCTATAGATCTTAGTCACTGAGGTTGTTCTAGTCCGTCATTCAATAGCCTCAATCTTTGATGGATCGTCTACTATACCATCTTTTGAGACCATGGGACCAAAAATTGAAAATTTTTCCTACCAAAATTTACAATTTGTAAACTTTTTATACATTTTATCCTTCCTTAGGGTATTTGGTACAATTCTCAAGTGGTCTTCATGCTATTACTTTCTCTTTAAATTGATAGTAATATCATCTAAAAAGACTACCATAAACTGATTGAGGTAATCTCTAAAGACTCTATTCATAAAATCCATGAAGAAAACATGGTAATTAGTAAGACCAAAAGGAATAACTATATATTCATAGTGCCCATAACTTGTATGTAATTCCATATTGGGTATATCCTTCTTGTTGACCCTCAATTGATGATATCTAAAACAAAGGTCAATCTAGAAAAAGTATTGAGCTCCACATAGTTGATTAAACAAGTCATAAATATAGGGAAGAGGATAATTTCTCTTTATTGTGATCATGATCAATTCTAGATAATAAATATAGAGTCGCATTGATCCATCTTTATTTTTCAAAAAAAGAACATTTGCACCCTAAGGTGAAACACTTATCTGAATGAATAGCCTATCAAGGTTTTCTTTGAGTTGCTTATTCGATTCTTTCAACTCAATTAGGGCTATTATATAGGGAGTATTTGAAATTGGTTTGGAACCAGGTATGAGTTCTACTAAGAAATAAATTTCATTTTTTGGTGGAAGGTTAGGAAACTCTTCTAGAATGGAATCCAAAAACTATAAAAATAGGTATATAATCGATTCCAATTTTATTCCCAACCATTTGATACAAACACACCTTCTAAATGGGAATTAAGACCCATACGCTACATGTAATCTCTATAGGAAGTTCATAATTATCTTCACATTGATAGACAATCATAGGATGGTTTTCAATATCAAATGTAAATTCCTTTTCTCGATAATTGATGTGGGATTTAAGAAGTTAAATCAAATCCATGATTAATATGACATCTAATTCAACGATAGGAATAATGAAAAGATTTTTAGGAGGAACATTCCCACAAACTTCAACTAGAGACCAATAATAAACTTGAGATAAAATCAGCATAACATTAGGGGGTTTCACTGCTAATTCCACATCTAATAATTTGGGTAAAATCTTAATACAGTTATAAAATTATTTAAATATGAAAGAGTGGAAAGATCCAAAACCAAATAAGACATTAGGAGTTATAGAGTGGATGGTAAGTGTACCTTTCCCCACATCATTATCACACCAATCATTAGAAATAGTGATCACATGAGATTTCTTCATATACCTTGTCTTTAGAGGTTGCTTATGTTGATCATCATCACTAACCCTTGGGTTTGGTAACTGGTTAGTATAATTACCATTCTCCTTACACTTGATACACTGAAGTGTGGGTGGTACATTATATGAATCTTTCCCTATATTCATATCATTATCCAACTTCTTCCCATTATTTCACTAATCAATTACCCAATGTCCTTACCTTCCACACTTAAAACATTTATTAGACCCCATAAGACAATTTCCTCTATGTTTCTTTCCACACTTAGAGCATAAAGGAAGGTTCATATTATTATCTCCACGGTTTTTAGATGTTCCTTTGAGTTCCATCTATCTTTTCTTATTTAAACCATGAGATTGATACATAACTCCAACCACCATTTCAACCTTGACTACACAACACACAATCTCTTTATACCTACTAAAGTCTCTTATGGATAAAAACCTTCTAAACCTTGGATCTAATCCACTAAAGAATCGGTTAACCTTACTTTATGGTTGGATGTCAATACCAGAAGTGTAACTCAAATGTATTATAAAATTATCCTTATAGGTACTGAAAGATTCATCATCATTTTTCTTTTGACTCATGTAATGACTTTTTTACATCTTTGTATGAATAACGCGGGGGAATTAATTATTAAAGAACAAGTTTTTAAACTCATCCCAATTCAAGGATTAAATTTAATTTTGCTTCCTTGTATTGTTGATTAGAGTCCACCATTTCCTCTATTCACATTCTAAATGATAAGCATATAGAATGACTTTTCATGTTCCAAACACTGAAGGATAGAAAATATATTTTCAGTGGTATCGATCTATTGTTCAGCCACAAGTGGATTAGAAGACCTCATAAAATAAGGTGGATTTTGCCTCATGAAGGACTCAAAAAAATATTTTTACCTCTTTTTCTCATTTATAAATCTAGTATAATTTATATCTTGAGGAATTTGGGTGAGCATAGAAATGATATTTTTTCATTCAAGCTCCCATAGAATTTAGTTTCTTTGGAAGAAAATTGTTGCATTGTCCACCCAAATCACCATTAATGTGGTTCCTTTGGGTTCTAACTATTTACTAAAACAAAAATACATAGAGTAAGAAATAATTATCAAATTTATGTGTCAAATTATCATGAGAAAACACTTATAATATTTCTAAATTATGATACCTTCTTTAATATACGACACCTTATTTTTATCCTAGGATATTCATAGCCAAATCATATTTAAATCATTCATGATACTTTGTGAAGAGTTTGTGAATTCCCAAAGTATATCCCTTAGGAATGTCAAACTAGGCGTACTGTAAGGCCCATTGTTGTGCACAAATTCCTGATTGAGTCTAGCTAAATAAGGTGTTTTTAGGGTTATTACCCCTATGTACATCTATATGATATCCATATCCACTTGTAGTATATAGAAATGGATGTATTTCTAGGAAATCACTCACTCCATACTTTACCAAAATTCCAGGTCATTTTCCAATACTTTTCCTCATGATTAGACTTATCCTTATACATCTCTTTAGGGTTATCACTAAGGTTTTCTCATCATAGTTTCCAAAGGTTAAGTAAATTTTTTCTCTGATACCAATTATAGTAACCCTCACTTAAGTTAAATTAACATTACATCATTTTTATGAATTAATTAATACATTACAAAAATAGGTGTCCAAATACCGTATTAGTTTAGTGCCTTGGGAAACATGGAAACATAAACACTGGTACATAAGTGAGATGAATGATCTCTCACTAGGTTCTTCATGACAAGAACCATTCTTCAGAAAATTATTCATAATAAATATATTTATAACCTGGAGAAATTAAACATAATAAATGGTGAGGTCAAATGCTTAGTAAGGGTAAAAAAGGGAGATACGTAAGTATAATCATGAAAATAAGGGTTTGAGAACTTGGCGAAAACATTAGAATATCATACCCTACACATCAAATATCATATACATGAGTTATGGAATAAATATTGGCAATTCATAAGACATGAATCATGTGGGAATAAAGAGCATAAGACATGAAAGAAAAACATAGTAATAAGAAATGTAATTGTGGAAAACACATAAACATGTAATATCATTCCCTATAAGTCAATAATCATTTCCAAAAACTTATCAGGGTGCTTTATAGGGACTAAACCTACTAGGAGGGACACACCACACTCCCTAGTCATAGTAATTTCTTTATAAGGGATTGAGTTTCCCCTTCTACCCTTATTTTATTGGAATTCCCCTTCTTCCCATAACGCATCAAGTTTCCCCTTATTCCCATAGTGGTTCAAGCCCATCGGCTTGTTTCCCATTATTATCTCATGATATATAAATGTTTACCCAATACATTGAAGAGAGATATAGGTCCCACCCATAACATAATAGAATCATGCACACGTGTGACATAATATTATAAAAAAATCATCATATCATTACCCATAAAAATAGATGGGTTACATAAACATCATATCGTAACCCATGCAATGATATGGGTATCATAAAAATTCCATTATATTATAACCTATGGTAAATATAGAGGTTTCATAATCAGTTCATAATAGAATTACCCATGAAAAGAAGAGGGTTTCAAAATCATATAACCCAAGGAAGAGAAATAGGTTTCACAATAATATAACATGTGAAATAGAAATGGGTTTTATAACCACCATTCTATCAAAACATAAACCATTTGTAGAAATAATATGAATAGAACCCTTGGATCAGATACCTATAGAGGTATTAGTAACATAAATATATGTCATCTGGGATAGTAAATAATTTTGAAATATCTTAAAAAAATATTTTGAGGAAAATATCCTTTCTTCTTTGAAAAATTATTTTCGAAACATAAAACCTTTTGAAAACCATTTTCTTTAAAAATAACCTTGAAAACTTATAAAGGAATCTTGAAAACATTTTGAAATTATTTAATTTAAAAATATATTTGTAAATGTATAAAGGAATATTTTAAAATATTTAAATCATTTTATTTTAAAATAATTTTAAAATATTAGTTAAAAACATTTTTGAAAACAGTTTTGAAAACATTTTTAGAAAATATGTTTTTTAATAAAACAAATTTCCTACTGAAGAGAGAAATAAGGTCGAGTTTTATTAAAGACATTTTATTAATAAAATTAAGTAAAATAGAGTGAAAAAATGTAAAAATTACATTAGGGTATCATTAATAACTAGAGGATAAAAAAATTAATGAGATTTCTTGAGATATGGATCATAATATTTCATCAATGGAAGCATAATGATAAATAATCCCGATAAACGATGAGATTGCAACAATAAACTCTTACCACTTTGGTAACATTAAACTGTAATAACCATGAGATAATAACATTAAATTAATATTATAATAACATGAAAAGAATATTATTCATTATATAACTTGTTAAATGGATAGTATATACACCTCATAAAAGAATATAGCTGTATAGAAAAACACATGTCTCAAAGAAGGTAAATTGAGATAAAACTACCTTACTGATTTGGTAACTTTTGAAACATAAACCCCATAAAAGAGATATCATAAAATTGAAATGTAAATACCCATAAATTTAGGTATATATATCATATAATACATTCATGATTAGTATATACCCCACACAAAATAAATAAGTGGTGAATATAACACAAGCCTCATAGAAATAAAAGTGAGACTAGAAACCCCCTTACCTTATGTCTTGAATCTCTTCATACTCAATCAGACCTCTTATATAATAAATATATGTTTATTATATATCTATTAATCAACCATAATAAATAATAAAATACCATATATGATTTAATTATGACCTTCTATTACCTGTTTATTAACAATTTCATGTTAAACCAACGTTTCGGGTAATAACCGCTTTGTTTTTCACATGTGTTTTGATTTGTTATATTTTTGGTCCTTTCAATTATATAATGATTCCATAATATAAATAATGATAAAAATGATATAAATATCATATATATTCATTATATATGTATTTATAATAATATATAAAATAAAGAAATAGAACATGAAATACACTATTCATGGAGACGGTATGTCGTATGTACACATGAGTGTTGTTTTCGTTTTCTTATCATATTGAAAAAATAAAATAAATTAAATATATGTATATATATATATAATTCGAATATAATTATTATTTCATATATATCATATATGTTCACTAGAACCATCCTTAATACATTACTTGTAATATGTTAATGAATCACATCGCTTTGAGGAGGCGGTAGTCCACATGTCCACAAATGAAGTTATTATATTTATAGAAAATGGAAATCATAAAGTTATGTGTTATATAATAATTAAGTAAGAATAAATACAACAAAAATATCATTTAAAAAGGGAATTTACATCATTATTATCAACCTTGAAAGGTGGAAATGGAAGAACAAAAAATAATAGTTTGTGAGGCGGTTGTCTACTGTACACATGAACGATGATTTCATATCAAATTTGATGGAATTGTGTGTGAGTTTTAATAATAAAACCAATATAAAAAATCTCAATATATTTAGTATACTAATTTTATTGTGTAATCATGTAATGATAATTTTTTATGGGGTGTATAAATAAATAAAAACAAAGTACATGTTGATGAATGTTACCTCTTCTTTGGGTAAATCATTTTGGTTTGCACCAAAGGGTTTTCTTGGTTGGATTTATACCCAAATTGAGGATTATAAGATTAATGGAGGGATGTTGGGAGGATATTTGGGTAGTGTTTGGCTGAGAAAAATGGTTTTAGAGGTGTGAATAGAAGGAGAGGAGAGGAGGCCTTTTATAACTGGGGAAAATCACACTTTGGGTATTCTTGAAGATATTTGAGTTCTCCCCACGTTTTAATTGTCCACAAAGGGTAAAAAATTTACCATTTTAGACACTTAGATATGTAATGGTCCAAATTTGTCCAAAAAAATTTAGACATGTATAGTGTCATTTTTACACATTGTATTCCAAGTTTAGTCATTAATTAAGCTCATTTTTACCTCAATCACTGTAATTAATTTTAATTAATTTCAATAATATTTTCAATAAAAAATAAGTTTAAGTTATTATAAATTATGAATTATGATTATTAAAAATATTCAATCCATTTTTTCATATTATAATCATAGAAGTGGAAAAAATTAATTTAAAATTAATCCCGCAAGTATCAACCACTAGAGCAAAGCTAACCGGATTGGAAGAATGATGAGGCATGACAATTGCCATCAGTACCAAGCACAATAAAAATATTCATGGGGAAATGATAGATGATTAGAAATGTTATGTTGGGATCTAGGTGCCTTGAATGATGTATATGATGGGGAGGGGAAATTCTAGCATAGTTTGGTTGGGCCTTCAGGTAATGTTGTAGACATTATGCCTTTACGCATTTGGGTCATGCATTGGGCCTTACGCCACTAGTCCTAAAGGTCATATAAGGGTTCTCTATAAACCCAATTAAAAATATATTATCCAAAATAAATAAAAAATAAAGTCCTTCGGTCCATTCAGGGAGTATTTTTCACTATTAATCTAAAAATGAAGTTTTTTTAGAAAAATCCATAAAACTCACACTAAGCTAATTTCGACATTATGAATTAAAAAATTAAGTTTATTTTATCAAATTAAATTTCTAAAATTTTAAAAAATTAATTTTATTATTGTTCATAGAAGGAAATAAAAATGTTCTTTTAATAAAACTGTATTTTCAAACATATAAAGACTTTAGAAAAAATTATATGTTTTTTATCTATATGTTTTATTTATATAAAAACATTGTAAATAATATTTAAAACATATTTTCTACTATTCATATTACTATTTTTAATGGGTATGTTATAACTGTATCATTTAAATAATTGTAATAATAAAATGTTTATTTGTAGAAACTTCGTGTTGTGTGTAATGCAAGCTAAGCTGGTGTTGCATATAGCACACCCTTAACTTAGTTTAGAATATAAAAAAAGTTTATATGTATGTAGAATGAAACATAAGGAATCAAATAAATTTAATTTATTAGAAAAAAGTTTTATAAAAACTCTGGGTGTTACAATGTCACTCAATATTCTAAAGTTTAGGGTTTGTTAGTAAAAAGTTACATCTTGTTACCATATGTGACCTCAAGGGAATTTTTTTTATATAAAGGTTATAAAAATTATGATGATGAACTGATATGGGGTTATAAATAGGAAATATATGTTATTAACATTGCAAAATTTTATGCTGTGAAGTTATGGAGTTTGAATACCTATTCAAATATTTGAACATTAGGAATATGATTCCTAAGTCTAACCCTTATTCAAATTAGATTTTTTATAGATTATACTCAATAAAATAGTTTAATGGGAGGTTTTTTATTAGATTGGAACATAGAGATATGGTAGAAATTATATACATATGTAATGAGTTTAGAAAAACCCTAAAAGTACAGAACAAATAAGGCCTCTATGGTGGTCTATGACATGGGATGTGATTATATGGGTGATTATTTATAGTTTTTGTTGGTATTATTAAAATAGTTTAAAAATATAAAATGTATTATGTTATACAAAAGTAAGACCCCATTTTTTCATTCTCTCATGTTGGATTCATATTTTATGTGAAGTGTAATTATAATTAACCGCTAAAAGTGGGATTGTGAGTTATCCATAACCAATGTTCATCATGGAGTATTATATTCTATGATTAAATCATAAAGTTAGTATGAGTAAGATTTTTTATAGAGATATAGAATATTATAATGAGGAAGAAAATGAATATTTTTCACTATATGAATCATTAATTATACTACATAGAGTGTTATACACTATGTCTTTAGTTTTCTAGGTGTGTATGTTTCTTATTGAATCCCTACACCTAAGGTTGTAAAGATACTTAGCATAATAAGCTTAATAATTTGATACCTTTCTTATAAAAACCTCTAGGCTTAGCTAATAATGGGGTGGTTGGTTATGTTGTTGATAATTTTATCAGTTGAGGCTTATCCAAGATGGGATTTTTCCTCTCATATGATGTGAATGACATCTAGGCCCTCAATTTAGATAAACTAAGGGAAGTATGTGGACATACCTAGATAAGGTATATGTGAGGTTTTTATCTACTTGTATGAGGGGCATGTGATGTTCTCATCCTCTAAAATTAATGAATTGTGACACATTCATCGACCTGGTAAGTCTATAGTCAAAGAATAGAGAATGTATGATTTTTCTATATGGGATTGACATGCTCCATGTACCGTGGTTACTTTATGTCTCAGAAAAAGAGTATATATGATTATGCATACTTTTATATAATAAAACTAGTGGACAAATGTATTAAGATACTTGTGTTTCATTAAGATCATGATAGATATCTTTATAGATTAAGTTGTATTGGTGCCTTTCTAGTTGATAATATTTACCTATATTTATGTATTGTGGAATCCATAATTTTTTCAATTCCACAAAGGCCCATGGGGTCCAGATTTATATTTGGCTAAATGGGGATTGAGTTTAATGAAACTTAAATAGATGCTCTAAAAGTGTTTTAGAGTTTCATTAAAATGAGTTTTGGATGAATATTCACAAACTATCACTACTAGAGAATAGGCCAATATACAAGCTTAGGTGGATAGTGTCTATAGGTCTCACTATTACCATCGACATACCACCCATGGTAGTAGGCTATGTGTAAAATAATAATATTTTTAGAGGTATCCTTCCTCATGGTGGTATAGTGGCATGGGAACCATACAATGGATGTAGGAAACCCCTGACAAGGTTGAAGGAAACCCTACTACCATGGGTATTCATGATCGCAGGAAGATTGTTTTTCATGGATGAAATATTTCCATAATAACATGTCCCCTGGAAACAATGTTCGATGTAGACAACCTATTTCCACTTGCATCGTGCTCATGTCCACAGGGTCTTATATTAATCCCTTTCAATTTTAATGATAAAAATAATAATAAATAATTATTAAGTATTATATATATATATATAAATACATATATTTTTGAATAATGTGATGTATTATAGTGGAAAATCTTCTCAATATAAGAACATGGTCACAATACCGAATTTAGCGCTCATTTGTTTTTTAAATTTTACCCCTTACCTCAGCAAAATGACCATGGCTATATGTACGATTATATGGAAACCTCTATAGCCATGGGAATTGGACCATGGATATAGGGGTATATAGCCATGGGCAATACCCAGGACTACAAAGAAACGTGCCAAAGAAATAACTAATTACCTATAGTCATGATAATAGAAACCATAGACTAGATTCTTATGGCTAGATCCTATTACCATGGGAACAAGGCCTATGCCACAATTTAAGTATGCAAATATAGGATTATTTTAGATAAGAGAATTTCATATGATGTGATACAAGATGAATTTAATGATAACATTCAAAAAATGTTTTGGAATATATTAAAAAAAAATTGGATTTAATTTCAATAGTTATTGTATATGATAAAATATAAGGTGAAATGACACGAAGTGCATGAGGCTTTTGTGAACATTGGAGATTGGTTGAGATATTTCCTAAATACTTTATATATATGATGTCATTTTTCTATATCTTATGGTATGATATTAATATATCATAGAGTATGGTATACATGAAATCCTAGGAATATTATATTATATGGATTATGCGATATCATAAGGATTAATATAAGATATCACAAATTTTCCATGATTAGTCATAGTGTGCAACATGGGAAATTCATTGAGTAGAGAATCAGATTATATGATTTATATAACACCATATAATTGATAATGGTATTTGGATGTTGAGTGTAAACATTCAGGAATCTTTCACCTATGGTTATCATCAATTATAATATTTAATTAGGTCAAAATTAGGAAGAATTAATTTGGATGAGGTGTTTTAACCATTTTCATTTGTTCATACATTTGAAAAAGTATGAGTAAATTCTTGGATGGATTAAGGAGTGTCCCTATGGAAAATATAAGAAGGAAAACGTCAATTATATGGGAGTTTATGTGAATTCCTTACCAAAGTTATATTTTTTTAAATATCTCAAAGATTTATTTATTCACCTTCCTTATCTCCTAAGATATAAAAACATATCATGGTTGCGATGAGGTTCCCACCAAGGAATTTTTTGATTTAGTTGATCCATGGATACACCTTAGAGGAAGGAGTTATTTTTCTACTTCTTAGAGATACTCATCAAAAATTGTGATTGAATATAATAACATCAACTGGTTTAGTTAATAGTACATTTTTTTCATTTAAAATATACATTATTTTTGTTTTTCATAACTTGGTGATCTTATGTTCGTGATTTATTTTGTCTTACACTATATTAAATAAGTGTTATTCAATCCTTATAAACCCAATAATAAGTAATACTTATATCATATTGGAAACAAGAGTCGTATATATAGAATCAATCTACCATTTATTATATATAGCTATAGTTAACTTTGATTCAAAACAAACATAAATATTTTGACTACCATTATTTTTAAACCAAGTTTTTCATTTTAGATATTCTTTTTGGAAATGTCCAGGTTTCTAGAAAAATGATAGGTGTCTTTATTTTCATTTATTTGGTTCGTACTAGAGGATTCATTAAATTTCAATGGTCTTTTTTTTCCTTTCAACATTTCTTTACATCATATTTCCCTTTCCATGTTTATTTAAATCATATTTCTCAGCCACTTGATTATGCATTTAATGGATGGAACAGATTCCTTAACTCTTTTTTATGTCTCCTCTTAAACTAATTTATTGTAAAAATCATTTACATTGCATTTTTTTCTTTCATGATATTATTTTTAACATTGAATGACCCATTCCTTGATAGTAAAAAGTTCAGGAAATATTGTTTAAAGAAAATTTTATTCACTTACATTCCCAAATACTTTAGTCTTGTATAATATTTTTTCATTTCTATGACATGATCATTCATGGTATAAGGACCATCAATACTCATGGGGATTAGGATAATCATTAAAGTCCAAAAAAAAACTTTTCAGTAGTTTGATATTGGTATCCTATAAATTTCATAAATTATTTTTCACTTTTTATATTGGTAATAGTAGGCATGATATTATTCTCTATGATCATTTGCATTAACATCAAACTTAATCTATTCTATCTTTCCAACATCGTATAAAATAAATTTTTATAATCACTGTAGAATTACTAATATTAATAGTTTTTTTAATTAGAGTTCCAAATAAATTTCATACATAGTAAAAACATGATTAATATTAATGATTTGTGTTATAAATATATATTTCAAAAATAAATTATTTGTTATATTTGGCATATAAATAAAACTAATAACACCTATATATTACTAATAATTATATTCGTAAATTTTAAAAATATGAAAATTGTATTTGGAAAATTAATGAGTATCTTATAATAATGAATTTCAATTTACTCATAAATATTATAGTAGTACCAAATTTAGGATCAATTGATAAATTATTATCATTTAATATGGAACAAAATTAATATTATGATTTGATCAATTTGGTGATTAAAAAATCCCAAAAATTAATGTTCCATGTATAAACATCAGATCCCATCATAATATTTAATTCATATAAATGTGAATAATCATTAAAATAAATAAACCAAAATTTCGATCACCCTAACTTAATTTAATAAAATAAAATAAAATAAATATAAAATTCATGCTATGTATCATGTGATTCACTATATACCCAAATTTACAATCATTTTTTATTTAATTTTAGAAACAAATAATATGATAAATTTTTAAAAATGTATTTAAATAAATAAAACATAATATTATATATCATCCTCACGCCAGAATTTTCTCCTTTCATTATTATTATCGAATTTTATAATGTTTTTTAATGAATAACATATAAATAAATTTTTTGATGAACCAAATTGGGATATCTAGACCCAACACTCGAGCCAGTATGCAATAAGGCCTGAAGATCATTCCTAATCCTCATGGGATAACAACTAGTGTCTAGGCATTAAGAAGAAACTCTTTGTAATGATTTCACCTGGTAAAATTGAAGGGTTTTGTTAGAGTATAATAACATTTATTAGATGAATAAAAAGTGATTAAAAACAATTTTTGACGATATTCCATGATATATAATATGAAAAATTTGGTAAATATTATAAATTAAGAACACTGTAAATATGGCGCACCTTACAGTGGAGAATCCGTTACAACATCTTCATCTCCATATGTGTTTGATGAAGATCACAGAGTGACCATCATAAGAATCTCACCTCCATCGATATCTATAGACCAATCTGATTCATCCATCATATGTATAGGATTATATTTTTTCCTATAATGTGCTATCATATTGACATATAAAGTAAGAATAATAAAGAGAGATTTGGGATCTAGGATTCATTGGATGAATATCTACACATACACACCATCATATGGGTGTAGGAATTAAAAATCCCCTGATGAAACTCCTCGATATTGAAATGTTTAATTCACATTTTTATAATTCATGTATTAATGGATCAGTTAATTTATACATCATATTCATTTGACTCCAATCCATTTAATATTATGAAATAGTTTCTTAAATGATAGCTTACATGAGTGAGACACAAAATGATAACAACTTATCATTTTAATGCAGTCAAATATTGTATAAAATAATATACCCTTATGTCCATGGAAATAATAATTTTCAAGAAATATTTATATCATATATATATAATTATTTAGGGAATATTCCTATAAATCTCCCACTTGCACTAAATCCTAAAATACTTTACGCCTTTTCACCTTATATTGTATCAAATAAATTAACTTTTGAAACCATATAAAAACTATTTTTTGATATATTCCAAAACTACTGTTGTAAATCTATAATTAACATCACCTTATATCAAAAAATATAAAATAGCATGAAAATACCCATCCAAAAAACTTTGGATTAACTCTAATCACTTTTAAATTTCCTCTCTGAGTCAAACTTAATACCCATTCATTCAACCACAAAGTGTATCCCTATGATCCTTTACAACATTGAAAACAAATACGATTATCTAGATCTATATATGTAGAAAAATAGTATCCTCTAGTAAAGAATAAATGCTACACAATCTATAAAGGGATCTGGCATGATCTATATCAAACATATATATATCTATACTCGTTTCCACAAGTCTGAATCATATTCATATGTGAATTCTCATATTTGTCATTTTTTCAAGACATAGAGTGACTATGGGATGTGGAACATGTCAATACTATATAGGAAACTAATATGTTCTCAACTCTCAAAGTATACACTGAACTAATCGATGAATACATCACATCCCATTCATCCTTCTTAATAACCACATCACATGTCCCTTATCCAAAAAGATATAAAATATCTAGGTGTAGCTGCACACTCCCATAATCTATCATAATTGAGGGCCCTAATTTCATACTTGTTATATGAGAGGATAAATCCCATCTTTTTTAAGTTATAATTGACGACATGATCAACAACATACCCAACCACCCCTGATTATCTACATTCATATGTTGACTTGTGTAAGTAGGCTATCAGAGTATAAAGGTTATCATACCATGTATCTAACCAACCTTAGGTAATGGGGAAAAATATGATTCATTCACCCCTAGTATACCATATATATCTATATGGAACTCCATGTGGTATAATTACTGGGCCATCCAGTGCACCCAAAGAATATCTTATTCTTCATCATGTGACCTGTGAGTATATTTTGTATCTATATACAATAATACTACTCACACTAACCATAAAATTTCTTCATAACCTATAATACTCCCTGAAAAAAATTAATTATGGATAAACTCAAAGTTATACTTTTATAGGTTAATTATTATTTCATTTTTCAAAATGTATATCTATATATAAATTTAATTAACCAATGTAAAATAATGATAAAATGTAGTTTTCCTTCAATATGACACATTTTAATATTCTTAAATATAATATATTTTAATATTCTTATACTCTTTAAGAATATTTAAGAAACATAATATAAACACCAGTTTAACATATCAAATATGATAAACTGCCAGATCCTCCTTTTATTTGATACACTTTCTAAGTTTTGTTAACAAATTACACCATATGTAATATCTGTCACATCACTATGTGACCATCTGATAAAACACCCCCACTAACTATTTAGTGAGAAACATTTATAAATGAATAAAGTTTTAATAATGGAGATATTTAGGAAACATATTCCTAAATATCTAAGTTTTGAACATATTCAAACTTCTTAACTTTAAAATATAAAATGTAACAATGTAATCTTCTATTGTCTATTTATAACTCTTTCTAAGTTCATCATCATCATCCTTGGAACCCTATTCCGTTAAATGTTTCCTTTAAATAATGTAATTACTTACATTTCTATTAAATGGTCCACCTAAAATATTTTAGGATAATGTAATATTACTTTGTTATGGTAACTAATATAACAATTTACATTTATATTTAAAAAAATTAGTTAAAATTTTTTAGGATATAAAGAATAATTCATTTTTAAATTTTATTGGTATAATCCTTTAAGAAATAGTGCCTCTAATTTTTCATGATAACTAAATTTTCACATATCCCAAACACTTTTAGGATATTATGTGGAAAAATATTCTAATTTTGAGCTTGATGTTGTTGGTGGTGGTCTGTATGTTGTTGGTTCCAATGACTGCTTGAAAGATGTCATGGAATCAACCATAGAAGATATGAAATAAGTATTGTGTAGATTTGACAAAACTGTTGAAGTAGTTTATGTTCAGAAATCCACTCTAGGAATTTCATTTAGTGGAATAGGAATTGTACCTATGCATAAAAAGGATATGATAAAGGTCAGTATAATGGTTGAAAACTATTAATTCCCCTTGCTAGCATATTTTTGTGGCTGGTCAATGATTATTTCCCCTTTATGGAGGATGTTTTTTGATAGGTTAATGTCAATACTTGGAAATGTTTCTTAAAACTCCATATTTTGGTTTTTTTTCATTAAACACTCATATAAATCCCTAAACCCCATGATAGTGTAAGATATTTACACCTTGTTCTTTCTTTGTAAATTTTATTTCTTTTAATAAATTCCTTTGGGGAGTTAATTGGGTGACCAATTCATGCCATCACATTTATAAAAAAAATACACCCACTAGCCTCTTAGACACTATTTTTTAGAATATATTACTAAGTTACACAAGCCATTTTTTATTATTAAATAACATTTATTTCATTTTAGTATGATTTTTTAATAGGTAAACTATTTTTTTCAATATCACATATGATATTATATGTGTTTGGAACATTTTTATTTTAAAATAATACATTATTAAAATATAGCATTGATGGGTGATGGGAACAAATTCCATTATATTTTAATAAACATTGGGATACAAATTTTATATTGGAATTTTTTTATCTAAATATTCTTCTCAAAACATGCTATAGAAATTTTAGAATTGTAAACCATGTGTATACAATTAACCATCTCATACATGTTCAAAAAAATATTTTTAATCAAAAAAATTCTGTTATCACATAAGAGAAATGAGATGAAGATACACATCTTTTACTTAGATTCATTTGGGCTTGATAAAATCCTTTATATTCAAATCTTTGAAATAACAAATTTTTGCTCTATGAATGAAAACTACAAACTCAAACAATTCTTACTTTGATTTTGAACTCCTGTATATTTATAAAACTTTTAAAATATACATTCAGTATTACATACCATTCAAAATTGAAGAATTAATTTCTATAACAACCATACCAGACATGGACATTACATATAGTTTCACAAACTCCTTTTAGTATTATGGATAATCCCATAATTTGGAATTATTATTCTTCCTTCTTAATAAACCTATGTTTCAATGACCAAGATTGGATTCTTAAAGAAACATTATTGAACTTATCAACTAAATTTTATTATTTAGTTTTGAACTTTTACCCACTTTTAATATCCATACAACCCAAGAATCCAGAAATCATATAAATAGTTCATCCATTTGCAACACTTTGATAATATTAGGTAAAATGTAATTAAATTCAATGATATTGTCAGAACATTTCCATAAATTATAATAGGATAAATTTCCTAACTATAAAAATCCATTTTTCATCTAATGCTTTTGAAATATTGAATGAATAACCCTATAATCCTTTAAGAATCTAGATTCACTTGATTCACAATTTCAACAATTGGTTACAAATGAAGGAATTATCTCGACACATATAATTTACCTTAAGAAAACATCTAAGATCACCAATATTAATTAAGAACTTTTCTTAAGTTAATAGTATTAATAGTTTCTTATATTATGCTTATCATTTCAAGAATTATTATTAGATTTTAGTTTGATGATGATGATGTTATTCATCTATAATAGATTTTTTTATCAGATGAGAATCATGTTTCATAACCATTAAATAAGGACTTATATTTAATGGGATCCCACTAAAATGAAAAACCCTTTTGAAAATTTATCATATACATTATTGGGCCAAGATCCATATTACACTAAGAAATGATTATAGTTTAGTATTTATCTCACCACTTAATTATTTAGGTAGAACATCATCCCAATCATATTATATATGAATCTTGGATATCTAAGAAGACTAACCTTTATCTAATCCATAATATAGATAAACTCAACTATATTTGTATATAATCCTAACCATTAGGGCTTACTATATAAGTGTTACCCAAAGAAAACACCATAAAAAAACTAATTAAGGACAATCCAGGGGCACCTGAATTTGGAATGAAACTACCCAGTTGGATGATCGATGTATTGAAAAGTTTTACTTTGGAAGGAATATCACACTTAGTATTTAAACAGGGTTTTAATCTCACCATATTATATCATGTTATTACCTTTTAATTATGAATGTTTTTATTAATTTAGTTTGTAATACTATTCCATATACCTAATATGTTGAAAAAATATTGATGTGTAACTTTTTATACAGTCTACAATTTTGTGTTACTTAAAAACTAGTAAAATGTATTCATAATTATTCAGTTTCATCATATTTATAAGGTTCATGAACCATTCATGTAATGATATAGAGTTATATGAGATTTGAAATCTCCGCACAAGTATAATCAGAGCGATAGATAGCCAACCCCTTTCACTATCCTAGACAAGACATAAGCCTTTAATTTGATAGTTAGTTTGACCCCAAGTCCCTCTAACTGGGGATACTTTACTCAATAGAGAATCAAATTCATCATAACTCTAACACTTAATATGCACAAACCATATTCAATAAATAAATTCAAGTTCATAATTCAATTACAAACTGAGGTCAAGTTTGATGAAAAACTAAATTCATTATAGAGTCATTCCGAGAATGAAAATAGAAGGCTCCATCATAGAATAAATTTATCATATAAATTTTGGATTACTTACATTCATAATATAAATAATTTAAAATTATGAATAAAATAAGGAATAAAATTTAATAAATGAAAAATTAAAATATTTAAACATGAGATTACTATTTATGAACAATTTATAAATAAAAGTTAATAAAAAAACCTTTTATTATTTTCATCTATAACATTCCAGAAATTCCATAATTTTAAATATAAAAAATTTATATTTATTTTAATATAATTTTTTTTATTTATCATTATAGGAAATATCCATTTTTAATATATGATATTGTCTGAATTATAAAAATTTTACAATTCAATTTCTATTATGTAAACATTTTATATAATATAAATATCTCATACTTAATTAATATTTAAACCTTGAGCATATCAATCATCAAAACACCTTTTTATGTGGCTTAAATAATTTAAAAATAAGTCCACCATTTATTTATGAACAATTCAAAATATTTAACTATAAATAAATCATAATTTAAATATATTTTTTATATTTTCCCCTAATTTCATAATTTATAACCCTTTATAAATGATTTCTTATGATTTCTAAATAAACAATTTTATTTCTATACCATAGTAATTTCCATATAACTTGTTAAAATTTATTTCAAATATTGACATTCAATATTTGGGAACATAAATGTTTTATAAATATTTATTTAATTTAATTATAAATCATCTATAATTAATTAATTTTTAAAATTTTTATAAATTAAAATATCCTAAAATAAATTTTATAATGATTTATAAACTTTTTATAAACCATTAAAATCATTTTAAATGTTATTTTTTAACAATTTTAAATCAATTCTGATTACCCTTATATAGGAACCCATTCATGTGAATGGTTAACCCCCTTCTAATCTTATAAAGACACTCTCCATAAGGTTAAAACAATTATAGAACTCTTTTATAAGGGTATACACTCTTCACCCTTACACATACACTTTGCGTAATTGTATATCCCTTATGCAATGCCAATTGTGTAAGGGTAAAGAAGAAACAACCCTTACGAAACAACTAGAATATATGTAAATAATTGGTTACCTTTATGAATATTTTATAAAAACTCTATTACTCTTACGTTACAGATTAAATCCTTATCTTCTTAAATGTATCTCGCAAAAACCTTTACATAAGATATAGAATTACCATTATGCAGCCTTCAAAAAACTATGATTATCCATATGTGATGTAATGACTTGTATTTTTCATCAATTTATTTTAATTAATTAATTAAGAAAATACTGAGATCAAGTGCTGGGAAAGCATGAGATTCTGGGGCCTGGTTTGACCAGAATAAATATTTGAATAAAGTTATGTTTTTAATTAGAAGAGATCAGTTGGATTACTTTGAACCTTAATATATTATAAATGGGTGCTTGGATCAAAAATCCGAGGGCAGCATTGTGTCCAGAACAACGAATTTACTTTAGGTAGGGGATAACATCGTCCGGCGCGGGCCAGGCGAAAAAGATAGATTTTGAACGTAACTGTCATTAGAATATTTTAAATAAAAATATTTTTGACTCAATGGAGATATTCCTTTTTTAAAAAATATTTTTCAAAGATCCAGGGTTATCACCAAAACCCTGGAGTTTCCTTAAGATAAAGAGGAGAGTCTCCCTCGATGACAAACGTCGACAAATCAGGATCAGAGATGTGGACCGAGACCGTTCTTCAATGGATCGTCAACAAAAATGAATCCATGACAATGAATGATCCAATCCTATGAATGGTGTGTGATTTTATTTGGTTTTATTCCCCGTTCTTTATTCATTTCCCTATGATGAATGTGAATCAATAGATGAACTGTTGGATTCATGGATCGTGCGTAGTGCATGGTTGGGATTTATGTTATGGGTTTTGAATTAGGGTTTAACCATGATTAAAATTAATCCATGTTTTGAATTGTTGTTTTTCCCCATTTTCAATTATAATAGGATGAATCACGGTCAAAATGAACAAGGCCCAGATCCATCCACATTTGCGCGTTCTTGTGTTACGACCCCTCTTTCCTAAAGTCCCTTCTCATTTTTCTTGGGCGCAATGATCCAAGTGGGATTTGGGACCATGATGGTGCATGGTGGTGGTAGATTGAGGCGGAGGCCGGAGGTGGCGGCTCCGACCTTTCCCGATGGATCATGGCGAGACGAGGCCGTTGGATCGATGGAGTGTGGGATCCGTGGCTAGGCGGGCCATGACGAAGGGATGTGGCTCACCAGAGCCGTGTCAGAGGGGGGATCCCACGACATCATTGGCCGTGGGTGGTAGTGACAAATTGTGGTGGTGGAGGTACATGGCTCCCCGAGCCCCATCGGACGGAGGACCTGCAGCTAGGCTGTGGGTGCGAGCTGGTCAAGTGGACCGACCACATTGAACTAGGGTGTGGCCGACTGAGTCTCATCAGGTGCCATTGAACCTTCCAGCATGAGGTGGTCTAGGATGGAGTTGGAGGACCAGACCAGAAGTGGGTCGGGCTAGGCCCAACCAGGGTGGGTTAGACCTGGCGAGTCGGGTCAGTCCTACCGGGTCAGACCTTACCTGGACACAACCGACCCCTTTTCACTAAAAGACCCATAACCTTCAAAATGTAAGTCCGTTTGATGATACATTTGTTGAATTGGGACCCTTTAAACAAGGTTTTCTTTTTTCATATCTTTATGGGGTTTTATTGGGGACCAAAGTAGGTTAAAATCCCCCCCTTGGTTCTTTTCTTGAGGGTTCAGTATAGAATTGCGTCCACATCACTGGGAAGCAATCCCCTCAAGAGGATAGAGTCATAGATAGAGTTTTGGAATCCTCTTTGAGATTGGAGTGATTCTATATTACCCCTGATGGAATTTCATGGGAATTGACATGACTTCTAAAAACAGGGTGTTAATCCTCCATCTAGTGGGCCATATCGGTAGGGTTTGCAACATTCTCTAAAGATAATCCCCTATGTTACGAGCCACATTGGTAGGGTTCGTTGTATTATATGAGAATAATTCATTAAATTTCAGGGTAATATAGATTGTGTTCATGGTATTCTCAGAGGAGAATCCCTAATTTTTATATCAAGAACTTTGACTAGCATTTTCTTGTTGGGTGTGGCCCAAAGCAGTAACACCTCTTGTGAGAATCCCTGATGAAATCAATGCTCGAGGAGTGAGTTCTCCCAGAATGAACATGCCTTGAGTGGAATCCTATAGAAGATGATTTTATATGTTTTATACTCTCTTTCTTTGTGGCTGGTTATGATTATATTTGGATATTCGTAGTATATGTATGGGTGTATACCTGTAAAGAGCTGACTCTACAATCTTTTATGGTTTTTACTTTTTGGTTTTGAGGTGTCCTACTGAGTATTGTTTTACTCTGTAATGCCCCGACCCCAGTTACCCAGAGTCGGTGTATTATTGTGTAACATTGGCATGATCACAAAAGATCAAGTCTCGAAAGGCCGATTAGTTTAGTAGAATTTGAAACACTAGATACATTCATAAATGTTACATTACATAATAAATTGAAAACTAAAATAACATAGTCTCCATTTTCCACACTCATATCCCCTTCAGACTATCCCTGCAGGTCAATCCTAAAATACTTCTTCACATCCTGGAAAAAATTAAAACATTGAAAGGGGTGAGCTCAGATGGTTAGTAAGGATAACAATATAGCGGAAGCTTTCATAAATAAACATAAACATTTAAGGTAATGTATGACTAAAACAAAAGACTTTTAAACTTGAACTTCAACATAATATGGAAAACGTAAAATGAGATAATGCCATTTACTTATTCACATGGATATTCTACTGGTCGAATAATCACATACAATATCAATAACCACTTTCATAATGATGAAATGCATAATGCCAGACTATCATAACCACGTAGCCAAGGCCTCGTCCCAAGACTAAAAATATGTTTTTGTCAAGGCCTCGTGCCAAGACACTAGTTTGTCTCATGAGACCTACCGATGAATCGAGGAGCTATAGCGGGATCCACCCATCACTTGTTAAGTCCAATGCATTCCTTGTAAGAATAGGTTTAAACATATCATAAACCATAACATAATCGTATCACATAACACATGCATAAAGGAAACATAAAATTTCCACATTTCAATAACAAGATATCAACACAACACATTGATATAATAAAAACATTTTCAAAAACCATTTTCAATACCAAAATAAAATAAAATAAAAACTTTGTAATTATTTTTCATTTAAAAAAAGTTATGGCTTGAAGAGGAATCCGAAACTTAAATAATGATCACGACGGTGGAGAAGTCGTTTTCTCCGCATACGTACGACAAGAAAAACATTCCTTTTTTTCATTTATTAAAACGCTTCATATAAAAATATTCCTTTTGAATAAACGTTAAAGTCAAAGGGGTTTATACACCGTATAAAAGAAATTTGTGTATAAAACAAAATATGCCTCAATGAATGGAGATTGAGACGAAGTCCCTTACAAAGATCATTTTTAAATAAAATAGATCTATTATTTTTATTCACTATATGTACACATAATGAAAGTATAAATACAATATAGGACATAATAATATCATGACATAATTTGAAAATAAGAGATTAACCCAACGAATAGAAATTGGGTTAAGAAGTTCCCTTACCTCGTGTCTGAATTCACTCGACCGTTCTTTGATATCCTGAATAATAAACTAGAGTTAATAACTACTTGATTAAGAACCTTTTTCAAGTTCATTATCCCTTTTATATCACTTATTATAATGTTACGAAAATTATGTAGTCATTTAAGTTAATAACGGTCATTTTGTCGATCTTTGGTACTTGAGTCAACAATAAAATTCTTATAATTACAAGTTGTTTATGTGGTAGAATATCCATTATCTCCAGAATTATATCCATGATGTAGATATCATATAAATCATATATATCCAATATATAGATTCATTCATAATATTACGTAACATTTAGAGGTAAGAAATGAAATGCACCGTTCATGGAGACGGTAAGCCGTACGTACGCATGAACACTACTTTCATTTCTATTTCATATTTAATGGAATGAAGTTATAATTATATAAAGGTATAATATAATTACAGTATAATATAATGTATAATACCATTTACTCCATCCTTTATATATCCCACATATGGCATTAACGATTCAAATCACTTTGAGGGGGTGGTAGTCCGCACTTCCTAAAATGAAATTATCGTGTTTACTCATAATGGAAATCATAAAGGTATGCCATAAATTAAAAATACAGAATCATAAGAAAAAAAAACATAATATATATCATATATAAAAATAGTTTCATCATAATGGCCACCATGAGAGGTGTTAAAAGAAGTTTGAACAATCATCGTTTCGTGAGGCAGAAATTTTCCAACCACAGAAACAGTATGTTCTTTAACCATTAGATGAAGGTGTGTGTAAGTTTAAATAAAATAATTCTCATAAAAACATCCTAGTATATTTAAGATACTGATTTTTTTACAAAATAAATTAATAAAAATAGTTTAAGGCGTTGGAGAAGCAAAATAAAACAAAATAACATAAGAGAATACATTACCTTAAAATCGGGTAACTATTTTTTGATTTGAGCCAAAGGCTTCCTTGGGAATAATTATGCCAAAGGTGAGGCTTCTAATAGTAATATAGGGAAGTTGAGAGAGTATTTGGGCAGAGGTTGGCCGAGCCAAAATGCTTTGAAGGTGTGAATAAGGTGGTAGTGGTGGGGGCATTTTATAAGCGGAGGGGAGGGGCACTCTTGGAAATTCATGAAATATTACTTTATTATATAATGATTTTCGGATTTTAAAGGTCCCAAACTTATATATTTCTAGGATAAGGTGATAAGGGTTCGAAATATACTCATCCAATAGGTTTTTTACAAGTATAATTCTTAGATTTTACATTATCTTTTTATTTTATTTAAATCGTTAATTAATGAGGTAATCGCTGCATCATCATGGTGTCATAAAATATTTATTTTTTTAATGTATAAAAATTATAAAAAACTATCATGAATTAGGATATCTTTTTGTCTTTCCAATGAATATTTATAGTCGAAACTTTACCTTATATAACCCCATGTAATAATTGTTTTAGTAAAACAACTCATATTTGTGACAATTTTATTTTTACTTTAAATAAAAAGTTATGATTGTCATTTTCTTACCCAAGTGGCTCCATGGGATCCCCAAGTTTACCCATGGATTTTCATGGTCGGACATGACACATCAAATAATGGTAGTACAAGTGTAAAGGTATTTTCATATTTTTATAATATCATTTTTACCTTAAATTTCACTAATTACCTTTAATCGCGATTAACTAAACTTAAAAGTTACTATTCACCAAAAAATTATTTTAATCCCATTGAACCAAATTTTACTTCCTAATGACAACAATGGATGTTGGATTTTTGAAAATCAAATCATGGAAGAGGTAATGTTTAATTTAAACGAAAAATCAGTTTTTTAACGACCACTTAGTGGTTTCACTATTCATAAAAAAATTGAAGTTTTTCAGAACAACGCCAAAATTTCACCCTAAGCTATAATTGATATTCCGAATTCAAAAATGATGTCTATTTTAAAAAATTCCAAAAATATAAGTTTCATTAATTAATTTTATAACTAATTCTCGCTGTCACAACAAATAGCGTGTTTTTAAGAAATAATATATATCAAAAGATTGACAATTGTTTATGTCCAATTTCAAAGTGAAATTAATTCTAATGAACACCATTGGATAAAATGGTAAAAATATATTATAATTATACTTTAAAACCAATCAATAGTATAATTTATCACTATAAATTATTTTGATTAAAAAAGTTGTTTTTAAGTATTTTTCACTATTCATAAAAAATTGGAAGTTCTCAGAAAATTACAAAAAAATCAACTTAGGATAATTTCGATATTCCGAATACAAAAACGAAGTCCATTTGGAAAGATAAATTTTATAAAATTTCAAAAATTAGGTATTACTATTCACAACGGCTACTTTGATTGGTTGTGGTGTGTGTTAGAACTCGAAGTTTGCATACAACACATGCTAGTGTATTATTCAAAGAGAAGTGTACCGTGGAAGCTTGGGGTGTTACATTCTCCCCTCCTTAAAATAATTTCGTCCTCGAAATTTCATATAATATCACTGTATAAAAATTCTCGGGTGATTCTTCATCATAAGTTCCTCGGGTTCCCACGTTGCCTCCTCCATCTTATGGTTTCTCCATAGAACTTTTACCAGACGAGTCGTCCGGTTTCTCAGCACTTGTTATGTTGTATCAAGAATCCTGATGGGCTTTTCACAATAAGACAGATCGGGTTCCAGTTCTAATTCCTCATAGGTGAGTACATGCATTGGGTCATGCATGTATTTTCTCAACAGTGATACGTGGAATACATCGTGAACTTTGGAGAGACTTGGCAGATTTTCCAAACGGTAAGCTACAGCCCCAATTTGTTCTATAATTTCAAAGGGTCCGATGTACCTGGGACTCAATTTACCCTTCTTACCGAAATGTATAACTCCCTTCCATGGAGATACCTTCAAGAAAACATGATCTCCTACCTGAAATTCCAAATCCTTCCTTCAGTTGTCGGCATAGCTCTTCTGCCTACTTTGAGGTGCTTTGATGTGGTTTTGGATTACTTTCACCTTTTCCATCGTTTCCTCCACCAATTCTAGTCCTACAAGTTTTCATTCACCAACGTCATCCCAACAGGTTGGTGTGCGACATCTCTTTCCATATAACGCTTCATATAGTGTCATCTGAATACTTGAATGGAAGCTATTGTTATAGGAAAATTATACCAGAGGTAAATATTCATCCCACATACCCTGAAAGTCAAGTGAGCATGATCTCAACATGTATTCTAAGGTTTGTATAGTTCGTTCTGATTGTCCATCTGTTTGAGGGTGGTAAAAAGTGCTCAAACGAAGTTCAGTATCCAAGGCCTTCTGAATACTTTTCCAGAATCTTGATGTAAAACAAGGATCACAATCCGAGACAATCGACAGGGGTACTCCATGAAGTCTCAAAACTTCATTAATATATAGTCTTGCTAGACGTTCAAGTGGTAGATCTTCTCTTATAGCAAGAAAATGTGCTGACTTCGTGAGACGATAAAAAATGACCCATATTGTGTCATTCCTTCTAGGAGTCTTTGGAAGTCCCATAACAAAGTCCATCGTAATATTATCCCATTTCCACTCAGGTATGGGAAGAGGTTGCAATACTCCACCAGGCAGTTTCCTTTTAGCTTTAACTTGTTGACTAACCATACATCTTGACAAAAAATCAGAAATCTCCCTCTTCATGTTGTCCCACCAAAAATGTCCCTTTAAATCTCTATACATTTTGGTGCTCCCAGGGTTTATAGAGAAATTGGAACTATGAGAATCATCCAACAATTCCCTCTTTAAATCAGGTATATCGTGAACACAAAGTCTCCTCCCAAATTTCAAAATTCCATCTTCATACACAATGTCACTCAATCGCCCATCATTCACAGCTTTAATCTTCTTTTTCAACTCTTCATCATTGGCCTGAGAACACTTTATCCTTTCTAGTAAAGATGGTTTGGCAACTATTTGAAAAGGTTTTGATGATTCACCCTCCATGGAGATTCCCATATACATTTTTACTAGATCCATGAAAATAGGATCCCTTTCCACTCTCATCATGTTCAAAAATCCATGATCTTTTCTACTCAAAGAATCTGTAACCTTATTTTCCTTCCCCGGGTGGTATTGTATCATGCAATAATAATCCTTGAGTAGTTCAAGCCATCTCCTTTGCCTCATGTTGAGTTCTTTTTGTGAGAAAATATATTTCAAACTCTTGTGATCGGTATATATCTCACATTTTTCACCATAGAGATAATGTCTCCATATCTTCAAGGAAAATATTACAACAGCTAACTCGAGATAATGAGTAGGATAGTTCTGTTCATGAATTTTTAGCTGTCATGATGCATAGGCAATAACCCTATCATTCTGCATAAGGACACAACCAAGTCCTTTCATTGATGCATCACTATAAATAACGAACCCATCATTCCCTGATGGTAGATTAAATATAGGAGCATTGACTAATCTTCTCTTCAGTTCTTCAAAAAATTCTTCACACACTTTTGTACAGACAAATTTAACCCCTTTACGTGTGAGCTTTGTTAATGGGTTAGCCAATCAGGAAAAATTCTAGACAAAATGTCGATAATAACCTGCCAAACCAATAAAGCTGCGTACCTCAGTTATACTCGTCGGTGCTGTCCATTCTTGGATTTCCTTGGTCTTAGAAGGATCAACAGAAATTCCATCCTTAGAGACAATATGGAAACGAAAAGAAATCTCCTGAAGCCAGAATTCACACTTGCTAAACTTCCCAAATAATTCATTCCTTCTAAGAGTCTTCAAGATGATGCGCAAGTGATTTTCATGATCTTTGTATCTTTTGGAGTATACCAAGATATCATCAATAAATACCACCACAAAATCATCAAGATATTCCTTAAAAACTCTATTCATTAGATCCATGAATACAGAGGGTGCATTAGTCAATCCAAAAGGCATTACTGTAAACTCGTAATGCCCATACATTGTTCGAAATGCTGTCTTCGGAATGTATTCCTTATTCACACACAAATGATGGTATCCAGATCGAAGTTCAATCTTTGAAAAGTATTGAGCTCCATGCAGTTGGTCAAATAAATCATCAATGTGAGGTAGGGGATACTTGTTCTTTATTGTTATAGCATTGATCTCCCTGTAGTCAACACACAACCTCATAGATCCATCTTTCTTCTTAACAAAAAGGACCGGGGCTCCCCATGGAGAAACACTAGGGCAAATAAATCCCTTATTACTCAATTCCTATAGTTGTTTCTTTAGTTCAACTAATTCCACGGTGGCCATTCTATAAGGGGTCTTCGATATAGGCCTTGATCCAGGAATTAAATCAATGGAAAACTCAACTTCTCATTCTGGAGGATGTCCTGGTAAATCTTCCAGAAACACGTCTATATATTCTTTCAAAATAGGTACATACTCTATTTGAACATTCATTTCCTTTCCCTTAGTCATTTCATTCTCTTACTCCCCAATAATTGAATTTAGTTGAGCTATTGGGGGTGGATCTAAATAAGAATTAGGTGGGGATGATTCTGCTCTAAAAATAAGGTGTTCCTTATCATCATCATCAAAAATCGTAACCTCATTATTATTACAATAAATATTTGCATCATAGTCCGAAAGCCAATCCATACCAAGGATTATATCAAACTCAATCATAGGTATGACAATGAGATCAGCAGATAAAGAACATTTATGTGCTCTAATGGGGACTGATTCACAAAACTTTGTTGCAATGATACTTCCCTTAAGAGTTTTGACTGACAATTCTCTTGTTAAATAAAATTGGAAATATATAATTTTCATAGAAAACTGGGAAGATATGAAACAATACGATGATCCAGAATCAAATAATGCATTTTCTAAACTTGAGGAAACCATTAAATTAACTGCCACCTTGCCTTTCGGAGCTTTAACCTCAGCAGTAGTGATAGCATAAGCTTGGCCTTGATCCCTTGGCCTCTTATGAGGTAAGTTCCCATGACGCATAGGACATTCATTTGCATAATGTCCCATATCTCTACAATTATAGCATTCCACATTGATAGCAAATTTCTTTCCCTTGAAATCACGTGCTTAGTGGCCTTTTTCACCACACTTATAACAGACTCCCATTCCCTTCAAGCAAGTACCGGGGTGTTTCTTCCCACATTTACTGTAGGACTGATATTCAAAATTTTCCCTTCTTCCCCTTATTTCCATTTCCAGATTGATCATAAAATCTATTATTCTCTTGATTTGATTTAAAGTCATAAGACTTAGAGAATTCATTTTCTGTATTGATAGCACATGAGACAATATCTTTGTACGACGAGAAGGTCTTTGAGACTAATGATCGATGGATAAATGGTTTTAACCCATCAAAGAAATGATCAATCTTACTTCTTGGGTTACATATATAATCTGCATCATGCCTCGCTAACCTTGTAAAGATAGCCTCATACTTTGTGACATTCTCATCCTCCTTCTGGCTCAGACTCAGAAATTGCCTTTCCATATCTGCTCGATGGTCATGTGGAAAGTATTTTTCTAAGAAAATTTCCTTAAACTCACTCCATTCCATATTTGATATTTCTTCATCTTCATTTGTGTTTTGAATTAGCGACCACCATTGATCGGCATCTCCAGTGAGGTGGTAGACTGCCATGACAACCTTCTCCCTTTCGATACTCCCCAAGGTGTGGAATATTTTCTCTAAGGATTTTATCCATTGCTCAGCTACTAATGGATTTGTACCCCCATTAAATTTTGGCGGTTGTTGCCTCATGAAGAGGTTTAACATTTAAACTCCACGTTGCGGATCAGGGTGCTCCAAACGAGTAAGGTTATTATTCATAACCTGAGTGAGTTGTCCCAGTATGGTAATAAGTTGATCAGCACCATTTGTATCTCCAGCTCCACAATAATTATCTTGAGCAGGAGGGAAATACCTACACGGAGTGTGTGCATTGATATAGTTTACATTCCTCCCACTAGGCGCCATTTCTAAACAATGGCATAAACTATATTATTTTATGAATCAAAATACATAATTCCATACTTGTAAAACACTTAACATAAATTGAAAAATTTATGGATATAATCCATAATCATAAATTTTTTTTCCTTTGAGGAAGTATATACTCATAAACCCTTCATAATGATTTGTAAAGAAAATGAGAATTATCCTAAGAATATCCCTTGGGAGTGTCGTAACCAAGAGGGCATCAAGGCCCATTGTCGTGCACCAGTTCCTGTTCGAGTCTAGCTCAAAGCGGTGTTTTCTGGTTTTACCCCTAGGTACATCTGTGCCAGAGCCGCCTCTACCTGCTCGTTTCCAGAAATGGATGTATTTCTCAGAAAACTCACAAAATATCTACAAAAACAAAATTCTAGGTAGTTATTCTATACTAATCCTCAAAGTCTATCTTTGGGCTATGTGCTCTAATCAGATTTTATCTAAATCTAGCTTCCAAGGTTAGCACTAAACAACCTCTGATACCAACTGTAATGCCCCGAACCCAGTTACACAGAGTCGGTGCATTATTGTGTAACATTGGCATGATCACAAAAGATCAAGTCTTGAAAGACCGATTATTTTAGTAGCCTTAGAAACACTAGATACATTCATAAATGTTACATTAAATCATAAAGTGAAAAACTACAATAACATAGTCTCCATTTTCCACACTCATATCCCCTTCAGACTATCCCTGCAGGTCAATCCTAAAATACTTCTTTACATCCTGGAAAAAATTAAACCATTGAAATGGGTGAGCTCAGATGCTCAGTAAGGATAACAATATAGTGGAAGCTTTCATAAATAAACATAAACATTTAAGGCAATGTATGACTAAAACAAAAGCCTTTTAAACTTGAACTTCAAAATAATATGGGAAAATTAAAATGAGGTAATGCCATTTACTTATTCACATGGATATTCTACTGGTCGAATAATCACATGCAATATCAATAACCACTTTCATAATGATGGAATTCATAATGCCAGACTATCATAACCACGTAGCCAAGGCCTCGTGCCAAGACTATAAATAAGTTTTTGTCAAGGCCTCATGCCAAGACACTAATTTGTCTCATGAGACCTACCGATGCATCGAGGAGCTATAGCGAGCTCCACCCATCACTTACTAAGTCCAATGCATTCCTCATATGAACAGGTTTAAACATATCATAAACCATAACATAATCCTATCACATAACACATGCATAAAGGAAACATAACATTTCCATATTTCAATAACAAGATATCAACACAACACATTGATATAATAAAAACATTTTCAAAACCATTTTTAATACCAAAATAAAATAAAATTAAAACTTTGTAATTATTTTTCATTTAAAAAAAGTTATGGCTTGAAGAGGAAGCCGAAACTCAAATAATGATCACGGCGGTGGAGAAGTCGTTGTCGCCGCATACGTACGACAAGAAAAACATTCCTTTTTTCGTTTAGTAAAACGCTTCATATAAAAATATTCCTTTTGAATAAACGTAAAAGTCAAAGGGGTTTATACACCGTATAAAATAAATTTGTGTATAAAACAAAATATGCCTCAATGAATGGAGATTGAGACGAAGTCCCTTACAAATATAATTTTTAAATAAAATAGATCTATTATGTGTATTCACTATATGTAAACATAAATAAAGTATAAATAAATGATAGTACATAATAATATCATGACATAATTTGAAAATAAGAGATTAACCCAAAGAATAGAAATTTGGTTAAGAAGTTCCCTTACCTCGTGTCCGAATTCACTCGACCGTTCTTTGATCTCCTAAATAATAAAATAGATTTAATATCTAATTTCTTAAGAACCTTTTTAAAATTCATTATCCCTTTTATATCACTTATTACAATGTTATGAAAATTATGTAGTCATTTAAGTTAATAACGGTCGTTTTGCCGATCTCTGGTACTTGAGTCAACAATAAACTTCTTATAATTACAAGTTGTTTATGTGGTAGAATATCCATTATCTCTAGAATTATATCCATGATGTAGATATCATATATATCATATATATCCAATATATACATTCATTCATAATATTATGTAACATTTAGAGGTAAGAAATGAAATGCACCGTTCATAGAGACGGTAAGCCGTACGTACGCATGAATGCTACTTTCATTTATATTTAATATTTTATGGAATGAAGTTATAATTATATAAAGTTATAATATAATTCCAGTATAATATAATGTATAATACCATTTACTCCATCCTTTATACATCCTACATATGTCATTAATGATTCAAATCACTTTGAGGGGGCGGTAGTCCGCACTTCCTAAAATGAAATTATCGCGTTTACGCATAATGGAAATCGTAGAAGTATACCATAAATGAAAAATAAAGAATAATAAGGAAAAAAATATAATATATATCATATATAAAAATAGTGTCATCATAATGGCCACCATGAGAGGTGTTAAAGGAAGATTTAACAATCATCGTTTCGTGAGGCAGAAATTTGCCAACCACAGAAACAGTATGTTCTTTAGCCATTAAATGAAGGTGTGTGTAAGTGTAAATCAAATAATTATCATAAAAAAATCCTATTATATTTAATATACTGGTTTTTTTACAAAATAAAGGAATAAAAAGAGTTTAAGTGGTTGGAGAAGCAAAATAAAACAAAATAACATAAGAGAAGACATTACCTTAAAATCGGGTAACTCTTTTTTGATTTGAGCCAAAGGCTTCCTTGGGAAGAATTATGCCCAAATTGAGGATTATAAGAGTAATAGAGGGATGTTGAGAGAGTATTTGGGCATAGGTTGGCCAACCCAAAAGGCTTTGAAGGTGTGAATAAGGTGGTAGTGGTGGGGGCCTTTTATAAGAGGAGAGGAGGGGCACTCTTGGAAAGTCATGAAATGTTACTTTATTATACAATGATTTTCGGATTTTAATGGTCCCCCACTTATATATTTAGAGGATAAGGTGATAAGGGTTAGAAATGTACTCATCCAATAGGTTTTTGACAAGTTTAAGTCTTAGATTTTATATTATCTTTTCATTTTATTTAAATCGTTAATTAATGAGGTAATCGCTGCATCATCATGGTGTCATAAAATATTAAATTTACTTAATGTCTAAAAATTATTAAAAATATCATGATGTAGGAAATCTTTTTTGATTTCCAATGAATATTTATAGTCGAAACTTTACCTTATATAACCCCATGTAATAATTGTTTTAGTAAAACAACTTATGTTTGTGACAATTTTTTTTTACTTTAAATAAAAAGTTATTATTTTCATTTTCTTACCCAAGTGGATCCATGGGGTCTCCAAGTTGACCCATGGATTTTATTGGTCGTCCATGACTCATCAAATATTGGTAGGACAAGTGTAAAGGTATTTTCATTTTTTTATAATATCATTTTTACCTTAAATTTCACTAATTACCTTTAATCGCGATTAACTAAGCTTAAAAGTTACTATTCACCAAAAAATTATTTTAATCCCATTGAACCAAATTTTACTTCCTAATGATAATCATGTATGTCAGATTTTTGAAAATCAAATCACAGAAGTGGTAATGTTTCATTTAAATGAAAAATCAGTTTTTTAACTACCACTTAGTGGTTTCACTATTCATCAAAAATTGAAATTTTTCAGAACAATGCCAAAATTTCACCCTAAGGTATAATTGATATTCCGAATTCAAAAATGATTTCTATTTTACAAAATTACAAACATATAAGTTGCATTAATTAATTTTATAACTAATTCCCGCTGTCACAACAAATAGCGTGTTTTTAAGAAATAAAATATATCAAAAGATTGACAATTGTTTATGTCCAATTTCAAAGTGAAATTAATTCTAATGAACAAAATTGGATAAAATTGTAAAAATATATTCTAATTATACTTTAAAGCCACTCAATAGTATAATTTATCACTATAAATTATTTTTATTAAAAAATTTGTTTTTAAGTATTTTTCACTATTCATAAAAAATTGGAAGTTCTCAAAAAATTACAGAAAATTCAACTTAGGATAATTTCGATATTCTGAATAAAAAAACGAAGTCCATTTGGAAAGATAAAATTTATAAAATTTCAAAAAGTAGGTATTACTATTCACAACAGCTACTTTGATTGGTTGTGGTGTGTGTTAGAACTCGAAGTTTGCGTACAACACACGCTACTGTATTATTCAAAGAGAAGTGTACCGTGGAATCTTGGGGTGTTACATACTCACCCCTATATGGTATTTTAGCACACGTGTCGTGTCTTGTGCATACAAAAAATTCTTCGACTGAGTCCTTGGCGGAGCGGGACCAGGATAAGGACCAGACAATGCCTTGTGAGATCAGATGGGCCGAGGTGTTTCATGTAGCTTTCTATAGAAGATTCAGTACCCCTGTGTGCAGTTTGGACTTTGCAGTTGTCTTTATTTTAGTGGGATTGTATTCTAGCCCAATTTACCTTCCTGTAATTTACTTTCCTGTTATACTCTATGGTTGGTTACTAGTGTATGCATGCATGGTGGTTGTTGTTTTCTCTTTTTTTAGCTTTGTGGGATTAGAGATGTGTGTGCTCATACATGTACTTCGAAAAATGAATCCCATTTGCGAAATATGAAAACTCAGTACTATTCTCCAACCCCTAGCCTATTGGTGGAGGGCTTGGGGTATTTTTAGTATGGGCCCCACTGGGATAGGTCATGATAGAGTGGTATCAGAGGAGGTCGGTTCCACATTTGGACTGGGAGTTTGTGAGATTGGTTTGGGGAAATAGTGTTCAGTGTTTTGAATTTAGATTTCTGTCTAGGGAACCCAATGTTGGTGTGGAGTCCAACATATCCATATACCAGGACTATGTACACCTTCTTTTTGACTTGGTATATGAAAAATACTGGTTGAAGGGAAATGAATGGTACATGCATCACATAGGAATGAGTTTTGTTTTACATTTTCTTCTTGAATATTCTCTCTAGATATATTCTGTTAACCATGGTTCATCTTGATCTTTTTAGGATTCCTCCATGTAGAAAACCAAGTAGGATTATGATGCATGATCAAGAGGATGATCCACCTAGTGATGACACATCAGTATAGGGGCCTATGCCAGATATGGAACCTCCGAGTGGTTTTCCTACTGTAGTTCCACCCGTTAAGAAGCAGTTCTTTCTAGCACTATTGGTAGAGTATGCACATAGGTTGAGTTCATTTCATGAGCTCCAGAGGCACTGAAATCCCTAGTTCTTGGGTGAGATAGACCCACAGGTAGCTGAGGATTGGTTCGAGGCGTAGTCCTAGCTGTGAGTCTTTTTTAGGGCTCAGTGGAGCGATGGTGGAGGTTAGTGATTTAGACACATGATGAGAAGACTCTCTATTGGGTTGACTATGAGAGCCACTTCATGGAGGAGTTTTTTCCATAGACTTTGTTCTTATTATGTATACAAGAGATTCTATATCTGTAATAGGTAATCCAAATAGTAGTGGAGTACTCGACAAGGCTTAACGAGATTTCTTGATACTCCAAAAATATGGTGTGAGACCCATTCTTCAGGGATCAGGATTTTGACCAGGAATTATGTCAGGAGATCATGGAATCCATGGTATCTCTCAAGATCCCTACTCAGGCAGGGGTACTAGAGTGAGATCTGCTCATGGAGAGATTTCTGGCGGAGCAGATGCCGATAGTGGGAGGTACCAGTAGGCACCAGATAGTTTAGTCTTCGGTGGTAAGTAGCCAACAATAGATGAAGGGGCCCAATCAAGCCAGGTCCTTCATGAGATATCCCAAGGATACAGGATCAGTGGTGTGAGACTCCCAGGGTAGAGTGGGAAAACTGAAGGATAGACTCTTTTACACATATGGTGGTTGGGGACACATATCTTGTGATTTCCCGGGATTCCGTACAGATGATCAATGGATGGTCAAGGGACCACCAAGGAATAGGAAATGGTTTGTGTAGGGTGGTCTGCATGGAAGCAGACATGGAAGGGAAGTAGGTAGAGCAGCAGGTGGTGGCCAGAGGTTCGATGTACTACCACCACCACCCCCCAGGTGGTCCACCATGGGCTCCGAGAGCTGGTGAACAAGAGCAGGGCTAGCTTCAAGTGATGGAGGCTTATTAAACCAGTGATTCAGAGATTATTAGAGGCATGATATGTGTCTTTTCAACCCAAACTACAGTTATTATAGACACAATTTCCATTCACTTATTCCTTTATATGAACCATCTTTGGATCTCAGAGATTCCGGTGGAGCCATTGGACCGATCCTTATGTTTAGACACTCATACGGGAGGGAATTCAATGATCACACACTGATTCCAATAGTGCGAGTTTACTCTTGGAGGTGAGATATTCAACTGGGATCTCCTAGTAGAGGTGTCGAGGCCTTACGACGTTAGTCTGGGTATAGATTGGTTATCCATAGTTCATTCTCATATTGACTATTTTAGGTGTAGAGGTTGGTGTGTCCATATAGATGGAACAAAGTTTTCCTTTACTAGTGGAAAGGAAACACATGCAACACATGATGGAATTTCTCTGAGGAGGGTGTAGCCGATCACTCACTAGTTGGCTAGACTCACTCTTAGAATGGTAATGGAGAGGAGTCCCCAGTTTCATGCACTTTTGGATGAGTATGAGGAAGTCTTCCCTGAGGACATTGTAGGATAACCTCCTCGTAGGTAGGTTGAATTCTTCTTTGGTCAATATCTTGAGATGGAACTGATATTAAAAACTATATATCGGATGGATCCCACAGAGTTTCGTAATTTGAGGGTATAATTGGAGGACTTATAGAGGAAGGGATCCATGAGACCAAGAATTTCACCCTAGGTAGCCCTAGTATTGTTCTTCAAGAAGGTAGACAGGATCTTGAGGATGTGTGTGGACTTCTGAAACCTGAATCAGGTAAGTGTAAAGAATAAGTATCCACTATTGAGGATTGATGACCTCTTTAATTAGCTGAAGGGAGCGAGATGGTTCTCAAAGATATACCTCATAATAGGTTATCACCAACTTCAGGTGAGGGATTAGGACATTCAAAGATGTATTTTCAATGACTCTATGGATACTATGAGTACTTGATCATGCTGTTCGGCCTAACCAACAACCTATCAGTGTTCATGGGACTCATGAACATGATCTTACAACCCTACATTTACCGGTTCATCGTGGTCTTAATTGATGGAATCCTGGTATACTTTGCATCTAAAGAGGAGCATGAGATACACTTGAAGATGGTCCTGGACTTACTCTGAGAGAACTAGATCTACAAGAAGCTCTTGAAGTATCAATTCTGGATATGAGAGGTCTAGTTTTTGTGACACATCATTTTGGAGGCTGGAGTTACAGTAGATCCAGCGATGATAGAGGTGGTGCTTACTTGGGAGCCACCTAAGAATGTTACCAAGGGGATGAATTTCCTTGGGTTGGTTGGGTACTATCAAAGGTTCATGCCTGACTATTCAAGAGTAAAAACATCCTTGATATCCTTGACATGAAAGGGGATACCATTTTTGTGGATAGAGAAGTGCTAGGAGAGATTTCAGTAGCTGAGGAAGAGTTTGAATATATCTCACATCCTGAGATTTCTAGAGGAGGGTGTTGAGTATGTAGTGTTCTACAAAGCATCAAGTACCGATCATGGTTATGTCCTAATGTAGGGGAAAGAGGTGATTGACTATGGTTCATGGAATTTGAGACAACACGAGCAAAAATACATGACCCATGATTTGGATTTGGCAGTAATAGTCTTTGCATTGAAGATGTGGTGATACAACCTTATGGGAGAGTAGTTTATCATCTACTCAGAACACAAAAGTCTCAATTATATCTTCTCTTAGAAGGATCTGAACTTGAGACAAAGTCATTGGATAGAGTTCCTCTAGGACTATGACTTCAAGATTTTCTAAAATTTTGGGAAGGGGAACATGGTGGAAAATTGTATTATCTTGAGATCGAGTTCACAACTATTGAATGAGGCCTTAGAGAAATTGGCCTAGATTAAGATATCCTTCATGGATGGAGATGGAGAAACTTATCTCCAGTCGATGGTAATTTCCCCTCTACTCCCCCAACAAGTTAGGGAGTCATATCTCAGAGATACTAGCTAGGAGACTACACATTCTTAGATGTACACAAATCATTCACCTAATGGATATTCAAAATGGGGGGGGGGTATATCATCCTTTTTAGAGGTCGAATAGTTGTACCAGTGGTGTTATGGGAGGAGGTGTTAAGGGAGTTCTATAAATACCCTTTGGTGGTATATATACGTGTGAAAAATATGTACTAGAACCTCTGACTTCAGTTTTGGTGGCCACAGATAAAGAAGTAATTTGATAATTTCATCTCTAGATGCCTCACTTGTTAGCATGTGAAGGTTGAGCACAAAGTTCCAGCAGGTTTGACTGAACCCCTTGAGGTTCCAAAATGGAAGTGGGATGGAATATCGATGGACTTCGTGATGGTTTTTCCATGTACGTCTAGGGGGAATGATACCATATGGGTAATCATTGAATGACTCACCAAGTCATCCCACTTCCTAGAGATTCGGGAATAGGGTTTATTATAGAGCTTGGGAAACCTCTATATAGAAGAGATAGTTTGAATCCATGGAGTCCTAACTATGATAGTCTTAGATCATGACACACACTTTACTTCCCAATCATGGAAGGGATTGTAGTAGGCATTTTAGACTCAAATGCCCATGAGCCTAGTTTTCCACCTATATACATATGACCAGACAGAGCGGACCATTCAGGTCCTAAATGACATGCTACATGCTTTCATCCTCGATTTTGGCTATAGTTGGTAGGATCAACTACCCATGGTGGAGTTTGTGTACAAAAAAACCACCACTCCACCATTGGCATGTCACTATTAAAGGCCTTGTATGGATGACCTTGTAGTTCACCATTATACTAGACTAACATAGGGGAGTCATCAATTATGGGCCGAAAGTTGGTATGGGATACCATCAAGAAGGTTCAGATCACCGAGGAGCGGATAAGGACTAAACAAAATAGGAAGAAATCATATGTTGATAGGAGACAAATACCCTTGGAGTTTGATTAGGGAGACCATTTTTTCCTTCTGGTCTCTCCTCGATGGGGATTGTAGAGATTTGGATGGGGCGACAAGTTATCTAAGAGGTTCATCAGCTTCTTTCAGATTATGAATATAGTTGGTGAGGTGGAATACCACATAGATCTACCCCCATAGTTACATCGGGTGCATGGTTTCTTCCATGTGTCACAAATGGGGAGGTACGTGCATAACCCATCACATGTTATCGAATGGGGCGAGCTGAACATTGATGATGGGGCGACATTTGTGGAGTACCCGGTGGAGATCAAGGATCGATATGAGCGGTCCCTTCATGGGTGGTCTATCCCTCTAGTGTGCATTTGATGGAATCATTGGAACCTCTAGGAGAGCACATGGGAGCGAGAGGCTTAGATGTGTGCTTATCACCCTCATCTTTTTGTTAAGTAGACTTTGTTTTAGATTTCAGGGATGTAAATACCTTAGTTGGGGAGAATGTAATGACTTGAATTTTTCTCCTATTTATTTTAAAAAACTTATTGGGAAAAAACTCAGACCAAGCGTTGAGATGGAATGATATTCCAGGGCCTGGTGTGCTCTAAATAAATCATTGAAAAATTTATGTTTTTAATTAAAACCACTTGGGAAGATAACTTTGAAGCTTAAAATCTTTTAAATGGGTTCCCGTATCGAAATTATGAGGGCACCATTGCATTCATAATAGAGAATTTACCTTAGGTGAAGCCTAAAATCATCTGGCATAGGCCATAAAAAAAGTTATATTTTGGATGTAATAGTCATTAAAATATTTTAAATAAAAATATTTTTGAGGAAAAAAAGATCTTCCATTTAAAAAAAATCTTTTTCAGTGATCTAGGGTTATCACCATAACCTTGGAGTTTCCCTATGACAAAGAGAAGAGGCTACCGCAATGAAAAACATTAGAAAATAAGGATTAGAGACACAAATCTAGATCGTTCTTCAATGGATCATCAATGACAATGAATCCATGACAACGAATGATCCAATCCCAAGTAGGTTGTGGGATTTTATTTGGTTCCATTCCCAATTCTTTATTGTTTTCGCTATGATGAACCTTAATTAATAAATGAACGTATTGATTCAAGGATCGTGTGTAGTGAAGGGTTGGGATTTATGTTGTGAGGTTTGAATCAGGGTTTAACCATGATTATAATTGATCCATGTTTATAATTGTTGATATTTTACTTGTTTTCAATTCTAACATGGATAGATCAAGGCCGACATGAACAAGGCTGAGATCCTACTATATTTGTGCATTACTATGTTATGCCCCCTCTTTCCCAATACCCCTTTTTGTTCTTTATGTGTGAAATTATCCAGAGAAAGATCTAGGACCGTAGAGACATGTGGTGGAAGCAGAAATAGGTGTTGGTCAGAGGTGACACCTCTGGCATTTCCTAATAGAGTGCAGCGAGAGGATGCCACTAGATCAATGACCAGAGCTGTAGTGGAGGTAGAGGGACGCAACTCACTAGAGTTTCATCAGACGGGGGAGGCCGCAGTGGTATTGGCTGCAAGAAGTGACAACAACCGCAATGGCGGAGGGACATGACTCCCTGAGCCACGTCAGATGGAGGACCCACAACTAATCCACAGGTGCAAGATAGTAATGTGAACCGACCATGTGGAATGAGGACTGAACACATTGACCCAGGGTTAAACCAGCTAGGTGGTGTCTAATGATGGTGAACTGGCCAATATGTGGTGGGTCGGGCTGGGGATAGAGGATCGGGCCAATAGTGGGCCGGGTCGGGCCAACCTGACATGTCGAGCCAGGCCCGACGGGTTGGGTCAGACTTGGCAGGTTAGGTTGGACCCATTGGGTCAGGTCAGTGGACCCCATGTCAGGTCTGGTCGGTCTGACCGGGTCAGACCAGACCCAGATCCCACATACCTCTTTTTACTAAAATACACATAACATTCAATCCATAAGTCAATTTGAAAATACATTTTTGGCATTAGGAATCTCACAACGAGGAGGTCTGTCTAATATAGCTTTGTGGGATTTTAGTGAGGACTAGAATAGATGAAAATATTCCCCTTGTTTATTTCCTAGAGGGTTCGGTATGACATTGCATCTTTATCACTGGGTAACAATCACCTCAAGTGGATAGAGTCCCAAATAGAATTGTGGAATCCTCCTTGGGAAAAGAGTGATAATATGTCACCCTTAATGGAGTTTCCTAGGTATTGACGTGAATTCTGAGCATAGGGCATTAATCCTCCATCTAGTGGGCCGTATTGGTAGGTTTTTCAGTACTATCTGAGGAGAATCCCCTACATTATGAGCTGCATCGGTAGGGTTTATGGTATTCTCTGAGAATAATTCCCTATGCTAAGGCGTAATAAAAATTGGGTTCCCGATATTCTCCGAGGATGATCAATTATCTATATATCATGATCTTTGATTAAAATTTTCTCTTTGGGTGGGACCCAAAGTAGCAGCACCTCTTGTGAGAATCCCTAATAACATCAAGGATCAAGGAGTGAGTTATCCCAGAACGAACATGCCTCGAGTGGAATTCTATGGTTGAAGATTGGCTATGTTTACCCCCTCTTTCTTTGTGGCTATCTATGAGTATATCTAGATGTTATTGTTATATTTATGGTTGTATGCCTTTGTAGAGCTGACTCTGCATTATTTTTTCATGTTTCCTTTGTGATTTTGGGGTGTATTTCTGAATATTATTTTACTCACCCCTGCATAGGCTTTGGCTGGATGTGTCGTGTCTTGTGAATATGATCGAAACTTCTATAAATTACTAGCTGGAGCCGGACCAGGACAAGATAATGCCTTGTGAGATCAGATGGTCCAAGGTGCTTCCAGCTGCTTTCTATAGCAGCATCAGTACCCTTGTTTGTAGGTTAGACATTGCAGTTGTCTTTCTTTTAGTGGGCTTGTATTTTGGACCAGTTTACCTTCCTGTACTTTAATTTTCTGTTGTACTATGTGGTTGTTTATTTGTGTATGCATGCATGGTGGTTGGTGTTTTCTATCTTTTTTTATCTTTTCAGGCTTAGAGATGTGTGAATGCATATATGTACTTATGAAAATGCCTCCCATTTGTGAAATATTCCTACTCGGAACCAGTCCCCATCCCCTAGCCTATTGGAGGTAGCATTGGGGTAGTCGTGACACATGCCATACTAGGATAGGTCGTGAAATGTGAACCCCTTCACATAAAGATAAGTTACCTTGGTTTCCCTTACATAAACGATCTATGTGAGGTTTATTACTTAGTTACCTTTACATATCTGGTTCATGTAAGGGTATAACCTTTATGAAACCCTTTACACATATGGGTAAAAGCAGGTTACCCTTACATAGACTTATATATGTAAGGGTAAGGCATACTGACCTTTACGTAGACCACTCTATATAAGGGTAAATACTTGGTTACCCTTATGAATTTAAGATGCATTAGGTTAAGGTCTTGGGTTACATTTATGTAGCCCAATACATAATCGTTAACCCTTTTTCGAAAATTGAATTTCTAGAATAGAAGAAAAACTACTCTATGTTTTGTTTCTTATTCATTTATATCCATGATTTCATAAAAATAATGCATGTACCATATTTGATACCAATGAAGGGTTTTATTAGAGTCTAATAACATTTATCATATTAAGAGGAAGAAATTAAAAAATCTTGTTCAAGGATATTCTATGCTGGGTAATATGAAAAAAGTGATAAATACTATAAATAAAGAACACTGTAAATATAGAGTACTTACATCAGAGAAGCTTCTATAAAATATTATTCTCCATATTAATTTGTTGAAGATCACTGAGTGAAAAAATAATCATCTCACCTCTATTGGTATCCACGAGATGATCTAAATCATCCATTATATGGAAAAGATTCTCATTTCTCCTATGATGTGCCAACATCTTAGCATGAAAAGGAATAAGAAGAAATAGAGCTTCAATATCCTGGATTCATTGGACAAATACACACACACACACACACACTATCTTATGAATGTAGGCTTTATAAAGTCTCTAAGGATACTTCTTGATAGTGAAATCAATAATTCATGCATTTATAACTCATGCATTAATGACATCACTAATTCATGCATCATATGAATTTAACTCATATCTATTTCATCTTATGACATATTTTCCCAAACAAAATCTTACATGGGTGAGACAAAAAATTATAACACCTTATCAATTTTAGGAAATATATTATTAAGTAAAATAATATACCCTTATGTGCACAAAAATCATAATTTTTTTAAACTATATATATCATATATATAAATAAGGCTTTAGGGAATACTCCCATAAAAAATTGGTAAAAAGTTGGATTTCATCCTAAAATTCATAATAACCATTCCATAATTTAGATATACCATCCAATTGAAATAAAATATTTTTGAAATAAACTCAACAAAATTATCCACAAAAACATGAACAAAGAGAAAAAAATCAATAAACAACTCAAATAATTATAACCAAACATCTTAGAGATATACATAACTATGATTTAACATAAAGTTTGACATACAAAAAATGTTAACAAAAAGGAGGCAGGTCAAGGGGGCATGATTTCCAAGATTAACCGAAAAAATGAAAATAAAACATCAGCATCCATTTCCTTAGGAAAAGTTAAGGGACATAACTTTTAACTACTATAACACCTGAACTAGAATCTCTTGATCACCAAATAAATCTTAGCAGTACCTATACTGAAGAAAAAATGAATAATAATAATAAAACATTTCATGTAATAACTATAATTCATGAATTGTTATTTAATAGTTAATTAATTAATTTTAGTGTTTAAATAATCATTCTTTCCTTATTAAAAGTGAATTTAATATTTTTTTGTAAGGAATAATTTAAAAAAAAATTGGTGAAAAATAGAGAAAAGAAGAAATTTTAGCTTGAGGCTTAAAACATGGAAAAGGAAAAATTTGTATTAAGGTGTTAAAAAATGGGGCTAACACCCTACCCATCCAACAAAAGAAAGGATATAACTAGGTAATAATTAGCTTAATGGGAGTCCAATATGGGGGTGGTAATGATCGAGCATACCCAACACGTGGAGATACTTGGTGAGACACAGAGCCAGTGTAGGGTGACACTGATAGTTCAGTCGTAGTAGTGTAGGAAGAAACTATGGAGGGTAAAAAGTGCTTACAATGTTATCAATATTATTAAGACTAGTATAAAAAATATAATTCCAACGTGGGATGTAGAGAAAAGAAGTCACTATTCACTTAAATGAAATGTGCATGTGTGGGTGATACGAAATCCCTTCAGATTTATACTTAGTATAACTAGGGTTTATACAGTATCATGACCACACCAATAAATATTAACATTATGATTATTAAAAACCATGAACTCTACAAGGGATCTCAATCCACTTCTAATGAGAAGAATTCATGTCACACCATACCTATTGATTTTCACGGTCATGATGTTTTTAAATGTCGAACCAACCTAAAGAAGTTGATATTAAAGAATATTGTCAGGGATTATCTTGCTTGTTCACATTGTGGGAATTCTATTAGGGTCATTAGAGGGGGAAATCTATACTGCAAGGTTCTTCATATCTAGGGAGAAACATTTCATAAGGTCTATTTACTTTATGATATTTAGAATAATGTTCTCACTACTACATAGGTTCTACATAGAAATTACACATAACATTTATTCATGCCTCGTAGACCTTTTTAAGCTGCCTAAGTAGATTCACATAGGAATCTCACATATTCTATGGTGAAACAAAAATTTAACAGTAGGGTTGTACTATTGGAGAAGGTTGTAATTCTATAAGTGGTTCATATCATAGCCATGTATTAAACTATCATATTTTGTGACATATTATAAGTGTTATGATGGAAAAAATGAGATGACATGTTCCCATCATCAGGGTTTCAATTGCATCACGACCATGAAAATAGTGGAGATATATATTTTTGGTCAAGCCTTCATGATGTTTTCATGGAACCTCCTTACTGCTTCTATACAAAACCATGAAAAGGTTGAGATGGGAACTATGCACCACATCCTCAATAGTTATATTTTATAATAGACAAAGAGCTAAAAATGAAGGGAGTAACTGTTACCTCGTGGGGATTAGTTTTTCGATGATCATGTGAATAGGGGAGGTGAAAATATTTCAATAATAATAAATAATATGTAACACCATGTTTTACCTGGTTCATAGCATGTTCATGTAGACCCCTTGTAAAGAAATGAAGGAAGTGTTGGTTCACACTATGAGGGTCCTTATTCAACTCACACCTTATATATCTTCACCCGATATATAGACTAAGTATTTATCTACTTTCAACAGTGTTGGAGATATATCCTTGGAGAGATACAAGGTATGTTCCATGTGGTTTTTATCATATATATTGAAGGAGTTTGAGATGGATTAAATGGAGGTTAGATACATGAACATAGAGGAAGATATTATGAGCTAAAAGTGTGGATTATCTCTATATAATTAAAGTGGCTGATTTTTTACTTTGGATTTAACTTTTGGTAAAGAATATAAAGTGTATTCATGGAGTCCTTCCATTCAACAAGGTCCACTAATACTACTATGATTATTTTTTATATTTAAACTCTCTCATGACAATCATAAGGGGTTTATTTTTTCTTAGTGTCAAGCATGTATTGAAGGATGATCATATCTAGTGAAGTTTATTTTTTATGATTAATTCAGGTCGGGTAGTTTTCATCAATTATTTTATTTTATATCTCTCTTTCACTTCTTCATACATGATCATTGTGTATTTATTGAGGGAGTGATATTTCAAGAATTAACCTATTACCTTATTTAATATATGATTACTGTGTGGGATTGGGTAAATTCATTTAAATATTGTTTTGGGTAACCTATTTTCTTAATAAATTGAAGTATCTGCCTATAAAAAAGGGGATATTTAAAGATAGATAGTGATTACCAAGACCAAAGGATTCTCTTAGAACCAATTCTTATTAAATCTTGTTAAGTTAATTATCCTTTTTGGTTGATTAGTGCATGAAATTGGATTTAATATCACCAGTACTGCTTCTCTCTAATTGAAGTTAAACCTTACTTTCCTTTTGTTTTTGATCTATCCTTATTCTCCTAAGTTATTTATAAATCCATCTCTATGAGTTCAAACTTGGAATAACTATATACTACACATACAAGTTAATAGTTAAGAAGAGTATTATTATAAATTATAAACTTGATTATCCCATTGGGAATTAATGACACCCTATGGGTGTCAATGTTTTTGTGGTGTTTTCAGGGATGATTCATTAGAAAAAATAGGACATATATGATTTTTTATTTCTTTTTTTAGTTTTTGTTTTCATTATTATTCTTATTTTTCAAATATTATAATTTTTAGGATATATTTTTAATGTATGATTACTCAACTCAAGGAAAGATAAAATAAGATCTCTTCAAATCTCGAGTTGAAAATGAGTCTAAATACGTAAAGGAAAGAATAAAAAATGGTTGGAGTTGAGTGAAGATACCAAGGGGATGAACAAGAGGTGTAAGGGAGAGAGAAAAGGTAGAGAAAATTAATGGAATATGGTAAAACTTCAATAGGGGGGGGGGGTCCAAATGAGTGTTATAGTGCATCTGGTTACTATGAGTTGTTTCAAGATATATTTAATGATCATTCAAACGATATCAAACTCAATTAAATTCATTAGTATACCATATAAATAATTTGATACTAACTTGGGACGTTTATTTGAACTCTATGATACATTCTAATTTGATAAAATTTCTGGTGATGTAGTGAGGTTGAGGTTATTTCATTTCTCACTAAAAGAGAAAGTGAGAGAGTAGATCCAAAACACGATACCACAATCCAATATAATATAATATGATTTGGAAATGAAATTATTAGCATGATTCTTCCTTCCTCCTAAATACTATAATATTCACATTGATATTTTTAATTTCATTCAATTCAGTGATGAATCACTATACACGGTGTGGGAAATGTTTAAGGATCCGTTAGAGAAGTTCCCTCATCATGGAGTTGAAATGTGGTTGCTAATCCAAACTTTCTATAAGGTTCTATCATTGGGTAATAGGTCAATAGTGGATTCCACTACTAGAGGATAACTGATTAAGAATATATAGGAAGAAATATATGATTTACTAGATAACATGTTAAGAAATAGCTTCTAATAAAAAACAAAAGGAGTAGAAAAATGAGGAGTCGACTTGGTTGACAGAAATGGATGAATATGTATATAAATGAAATACCTTATAAATAATATGAATATAATGATAATTATGAACCAAACCTATGGTATATATAATAAAGATATATAATTATTTTGATTATAATCATATAAATAATTTTTAGGGGAAGAGAAAAAAAGAATAAAGTAAAGGATATAAAAAATGATCATCAGAGTTATAAAAACAATAAATACCTTCTATTTAAAGAAAAATATCTTAATTTAAGGTGACCTTATAGAAATTAATTATAACCACTAGTATTTCCATCAAAGAAATGAAAAATGATTCAAAAGATCAAAATTATAACATGAGGAATCTTGAATACCAAGTTTGAAAACCTTTATACAAACTTAAGGAGGGTCGTACATGGGTGATACTGGGTAACACAAAGGTTAAAATATGTGAAGAATTGAAGGATATCACCTTGAGAAGTGGTAAGACCATGGAATCTATTTCTAAAGAAAAGAGAAAAAATGGACAATTAATCAAGAAATAGAAGTTGAAGGAGAATAAGAATGTTGAAAAGGATAAAGAAACTGAAAAATAAGTAAGAGAAGAAGCACCGACACCTTACAATCCATCAATTATTTTTATAGAGAGTTTGGAATAAGGTAAGATTTAGGAGAGAAGAGTTAAGTTTCTATAAATATTTTTAAAAACATATATTGAAATATATTTTTTCTATATCTTAAGAAACTATTCCCACATATGATAATTTTATGAAAGAGATAATTTCAAATAAGATGAAAATTAAGAATATGGGGTATAATACCACTTATAGGAGAATTATATACCATGGTTTCAAGGATTATACTGATTAAGTAATGTGATTCGAGTAGTTTTAAAATTCTTGTTAATATTAGATATTATGAGTTTGGGAAAAATTTATGCGATCTAGGAGAGAGTGTGAAAATCATGACTTAATCAATATAAAATATATTACTATTAAAATAGATAAATTCCATAAGAGTTTCCATTCAGTTGGTAGTAACAATGGTGATATATTAATAAGGTTTATTTGAATAAATGTTTTGTTAAATTAGATAAGTTTTACTTTTTAGTAGACTCACTCATGCTTGGGATAGATGAATAAAAGACCCCCCTTATCCTTGGAAGGCTATTTTTAGAAATAAGAACAGACTTGGTTGATGTTTAAAGTGTATATTTTTCTATAATGGTTAGTGGAGAGCATGCAGAGTTTCATATTGATCAAGAAATGAAGAATTTTTTTGAAAAATGTGTATTTAAATGAAGATAATAATATTTAATTAGAGTGTTGTTACAATTGATGATATAAAGGAAGTAGCCATGTGGTGAAGAAATAAGAAGGTGAATTTGAGGAAAAGAAAGAGAGAAGAAGGCTATAAGAGAATACTGAAGATACTAAAACATATACCACACCAATTTAGTTTAATGAGGGATATTATGTTTTGTTAGTATACAATTTGACATTTGATTTCTTAGGGCTGACTAAACCCTAAGGGATTTTCCCTATGTAAGTGGAAAATATACAACTTCAAGGAAGGGTGAATCTGACTTTATAGAAAGAAAGAATACCCATATATGTGCAGGAATATCAACTTTTAACCATAATGAATTTGGATCATGTAACTTCTTTACAACCTTATATCAATTGACTACACACGAGGTAAGGTCTAGTTTAAAGAACCTAAACAAAGAAATTTATGGGATAAAACTAGAGTTCTTTATGTTTTCTTAGGAATTAATATTTAAGAATCTATTTTAGGACTAAAATTCAATAAACCTTTTATTTTTTATATTAATTGATCATGGACCTTATACTTTCACTTGGATATTTGGATTTTATAGGTCCATGATGATTAAAGTAAAGTACAATAAGATTAAAGGAAAATGGGAGAGAGTTCCAATGGATATAGGAGTACTATTTTTAATTTTTTTTCCTCCCTAATTTTTTATCACAATATTTTTGGGTTTAAGGGAATTTTCTATCCATACTTTGATTTTTTGTTTTATTTTTGATCTATAATGATATAGTAACCTAGGAGTCCCATCATTCCATGTTTCAGGTAACATTGTTAGTAATATCAAATGTGTAAGATAGAGGATTAATGAGTATAGTAATGCATGCAAGTATTAATTTGATGATTCATGATTTGGGGGGATTGATTTATTTATATAGAATGAATTCAACAAAATTTTTCTTTATTTTATTTTTCCAATTTTATGTAGATTAGTTTTTTATTATTATTCATTCCATGATATATTTTATATTATATTTTAGGTTTCCCAATCCCAAAATTATTCTAATACAATTTTTCATTACCTTTATTATGCCCTATTTCTTGAGATATACATGGAACATGTGGGAGTTCTAGAGATTTCATTAATATCTTATCAAAGATATGAAAGAAAAAACTCACATTAAGATGATTGAGGCATTTTTTTGATCCTATTATACCTTTTATAATTTCCTTGAAATTTAAGCTCCCTTTTAAGCCTATAGTTCCCATTAATGACCATGTTTAGGGAATCCACCTAACAAGCCTATTTTATCCTTCCCACGCACTCTTGGTATTTTTACATTATTTACAATGGAATAAGTATAGGGAAAGAGTTTGTACATAGCGTAGAGGATGTTTTGTATTGAAAAGTTAATATGTGAGGTATCATGATTGAGTGTGGGGGAAAGGTTCATAAGATACTTTTCAATCCACTTTCTTGTCTACCCTATAGAAAAAATCATCCTTGAAAAAAGAATGGAAAAAAACCATTGTTGAAAAAAATGAATAAAGAATGACTTGAAAAAGAATTATCAATGAAAAAAGGGTATATACTTCATTTTACTTTTTGTTATGATTTTTGAGACTATGAGTTGAGGGTTATGGGTGACATCAATCATGGAGGAGGATATATTTTTGATATTTCTATTGTTTATCATGTATAGTACTTTAGAGTTTAACCCCCTTTTGAGACTTATTAATTATTCACATCAATTACCTACTAGCCCTTAGTCTTAGATTCATTTGATCCTTTAATGAAAGTATTCATGATTAATGTTTATATTTTTTTATACAGGGATGAACTTTGAGATAATTTATATGCCTATGGTTAGGATGCATTTAATTAAGGTATGCGAATAACTCTATTCAAATGTGAATTGATTGATGAGAGAAAATTTTCAAGTGAGGTAGGTTAAAAAGTTTCATGCAAAATAATAAGGAGATGAAATATTTGAATGGAATTTAATAAGAGTTTCATCATTTTAAGGGAAAGAGTAAAATACATGGTTAATTAGTTTTCTTTAAAAATAAGGATTTTGAATGATATATCTTGTGTGAAGCCAGAAAATTTAATCTTTTTTGATAATATTTTATTTTGTTGAAAATAAAGTTTAAACCTTGGTATGATGGGGCTTCTTAATGATTATTTGGAGATTTGATGCTTGAGGACAATAAAGAGTTTAAGTGCATGGGGATTTGATAGCAATAAATTGTTTATTTTTTTTAAAATTTAATTAATTAATATTAGTGTTTAAATAATAATTATTTCATGTTTGAAAAATATTAATATATTTTTGGGTGGAAGAATTTATAAATGAATTCAGAGAAAAATAGAGTAAAGATGATTTTTTATCTCGGGATTACAAATATAGAAAATAAAAAATTAGTATTAAGGATTTAAAAAATGGGTCCAACCTCCTATCCAAACAAAAAAAGAAAGGATAAGGATAGGTGAAAACAAGCTCATTATGAGTCTATCATGTGGTTTGTAGTGATCGAGTATACCTAGAGTGGGGCAGTGTTCAGAAAGAGATCGAATCGATGTAGGACAACACTGGTAGGTCAATGGAAATACTTTGGGGTGGTGCATGGGATGAAATGAGCAATTTTAGCACACTTAGTATTATTAAGAAGAGATAATTAATGGATTTTCAATGTGGTATGTGGAGTGAAGTGGTTAATATTTATTTGAATAAAAAATATGAATGTTGGTGATGTAAAATCTCTTGGGATTTGTTCTTCCTTGATATAGGGTTTCTACACTATCATGCCTATGACTTTGAATGATCATATCATGACTATAAAACCTTATTCACACTATAGGGGATCTCAAGATATTTCTTATAAGAGGAAGATTTGTCACAAAGTTCCCACTGATGTTCATGGATGTGATGGATTTGAAGGTTGAAGAAACATGAAGAAGATGATATAGAAGAAGATGGCCTTGAATATTCTAGTTAGTTCGTGCTGTAGGAATTATATAGGGGTCATTAAATGTGGTTTCTAATTTTATATTGGGTTTTTAGGATAATTTTGGTGCATTTCATAAGAATCATTTCCTCTGAGAGATTTGAGAAGAATGTTCATGCTGTAACGATGGCACTACTTTGAGTTTATACATTATGTCTATTTGTAATTCATAGAAAAATTATAGCTTCCTAAGGAGGTTCACTCCACATGGTATGAATCTTATGATTGTGATGGTGAAACAAATCTTAAATAGTAGGTTTGTGTTGTTAGATAAAGATGTTGCATCTTAGGTGGTTCTTGTCACAACTATGTCTTCAAAATTCATATTTTATGACAGAGGAAAACTATTGTGATAGATAATACGAGATGAAGTGTTTGTTCTATAATGGTTTTTGGTTACAACATGATCATGAAAACAATATAGATTCATATTTTTAGATAAGACTTTATAGTGTGTTCATAGATCCTTCATGCCACATCTATAAAGAGACGTAAAAAATAATTTATAAGAACTGTATATTGTGACCTTAATAGTTGTATTTTATAATATATAAGAATATGACAAAGAAGAGACATATAACAAAATATCCCAAGTTGACCCAACAAGTCACTCGACCTAGGGCAGCATACGTCCTGAAGGGTGTTTCCAATCAACATGGGATATTTTTTTGGAGAAGAGTGAGCTTAAAGGCTCTTAAATAAGAGTAAAGAAAGGTTATAAGATTCTGAAGGAGAATATTTTTCATTTTTCCCATTTAAATATGGGAAAAATGTCACTAGAGAGAGAGTTAGAGTAACATCACAACTCTTAGACCACTCATTTATTTTCAAGACCATCAATAAGGTGATTTTATTCAAAAAAGATGTGCATGATTATGTAATTCATGGAAGAAATCCTATATAGACAACTGGACCATCCCGATGTCAGCTTTCATGAGAGGTGAATCATTCCCATCTTGAAAACTTGAACAATAGTATAAGAGTCACACTCAAACATATATTGTTCCAATTTATTTTCCATGAAAAGTAGAAAACTATGATAACACCAATAATTTCCACTTCCAGGGAAATGACATGGCCACAAGGACCATAGAGAATTTCCACCACATCACCATTGTGATCTCTAAAAATGACCCCATGTCCTGAAGGCCCAAAAATTACACTCTAGGCCCCATCAATGTTACATTTAAGAAGGATTATAAAAGACCTCAAGAGTTCCACAAGGTTTAGTAAAGTTACCTATGATGTTCACTCACCTCATAACAGTGAGGTCCCTCATCGTGTTGCTGCAGTGTTCAACATGTAGTGAGTTGACATTCTGCACTGCTACTATAATGTCAGTAATGGTGGTTTGAGCATTGAAGCTCTTCTGACCGTGAATGACCTTTTTTATAATTCTCTATATAATATGAATCATCTCCACATAGGCTACCCTAAATAAAACTGAATGTTTCCAGGATAAATGAATGTTGAGAATAATAAACAAGAAATTCAGGAAAGAGTCAACATACATGGCATGAATCTCGAATAAATCTCCATGGGATGGTGAGAAGCTCCAATATATAAAAATATATAATAATAGAAATTATTTTAACCTTAGATAATAATAATAAATAAAGATAAAATACATAGTATTCAGCATGGTATGTTCATACTTTGGACTTCCATTCATATCGATTAAACAATTCAAAATAAATGAACTAACCAAATAGGGCATAAGAATTTAAATAACCAAAAGAGGCATAATCAATAAATGTGACTATTTTCAATTGATACTTAAAAAATGTAAATAAATAAAAATAACTTTAAAAACATACAATGGAAGTAGATACACCACATAACTAAAATTGGAAATATTGCATGCAAAGTCACAATTGGTCAACATGGATGCCACAAGTTCACCTTAAAAGTAAAACCAAAAACCTGAGATACTATGAGATATCTTTATGTGACACACCATCACTTTAAATATCTCTAAAGTCCATTAGTGGACTATATGAGGGATATCTAAACTGATATCACAACCTGGGAACCTATATAAAATATTAAGGCTACATACTTGCACATATGCATGTTTACAGGGTGTGAGTTAAATTGGCATGGTAGGATTTCACCAAATAGTCTATAAAATTAATTTTATAAAAAGTATCATAAATTATAGTTTTAAAATTATTTAGAAAATTATTTTTCCAAATGAAAAGTATAAATAAACCAATATAATTCATTTATCCTTTTTTTAAAACTAAAATTACAATTTGTTTGTAAAATAAATCACTATCTTTTTTGAGAACTGAGATTTTAAATCAAAGAAAATTAAAACAAAATTTCATTTAAAATATTTTTCAAAACCCATTTTTATCCCAAGGGGATGAAATCCAGCATTTAAAATGGGGGAACACTTTAAATCATTTTAAATAGGAGGGATTCCAAGTTTAATAAAACATACAAAATCATTTTTCAACCTTTAAATAATTTTAATAACTACACACTTTTCAAAACAAGTTTGGAAAATATATCAAATCATAAAGAAATAAGGTATATCAAAATGAGAACCATAATATCAAAAATAATAATGTAAATAAATAGTAAAAATAAAAGGTTCCATGAAATAAATATGAGAATAAAGGGATTTGAAAAAATTATGCGACAAAATCCCATAGATGATGTGATAATAAAATGAATAACTATCCTGGGGAACTCCTTAGATCATCTCTTGATATGATCTAAATATATTCATGGTATATTAACTACCAGATTTATGTTGTCTTCTTAACAGCAAGGACACCCAAATCAATCTCAATAGGGGCCTTCCCTTGTCTAGTGCATAATCTAAAATCATACACTAGTATGAGCACAATCTATGTTTGTACGACATTCCTGAAAGATATACACCCGAATCACTCTCATGAGGGGCCTTACATTGGATAGAGAATAATCTAAATAAGGGTACTAGTCCACTCAAAATCTACAGTAGTATGATACAAAATGGATCTTTGACTTAGCTACCCCAAGTTTCCATTACATAAAAAAATATGGAAGTGAGCAATCAAACAAGAAATGTTTATTTTATAAATTAGTAATAAAATATAAAAAATAAACCTCATCAAATCTCTAACATCCTCTTAATAAATAAACCTATAATGGATCCAATTTTTAAAATCATACTCTTCAAATATTTTAAATAATATATATAGATCTATTAATGGATTTGGTGTAGTGTTTCAGGTGTCATAAATATTAGATGTTGGTATATTAAAAATATTAAATATTTTAACACACACACACACACATAATCTTATAGGAAATGGATTATATTCTAACTGAAGTCTTATATGGTGAAACAAATACTATAATTGAATAAAAAATATGGCATTTAACCCAATAATGACATAAGTATTGTTTATATCAGACCTCTGGTCGATGCACTATGACAGACATATAATAGATTTAATAAATAAATAAATAAATATATTTTAGATTAAATTTATCTAAATCTATACAACCTTTATTTAATTCCTCATTATAAGAAACCCTTGGTTTAGTTACATAACCTAAAGGGAGTCTTGAGAGGTGATCCACAATAGGGAATTTTGGCGGAAACCATGGAATCAATGATTGATCACAAACACATCATAATTTAACCACATATTTAATATCAATGATGAGAGCTTCATTCTTCATCAGTGATCAATCCATTAATTTGTTAAGTATTTTATTTTTTGGATTTCCCCCCAATTTTGATATCGATGTGATTATAAATTGGTTCTTAACAATCTAATATGGAATTTATGATCTTAAAGCCTGTAATTTTATAATTTTTATTTGGATTTATGGAATTGATGATTATTATTCTTGGAATGATTATTTGATTCCATTACTTAATTGTTTAATATCATGTGATTGAGGACCTAAGAAAATATGACCATCAAGTATTTATCACTTTTTTGGTTTTTGTATTTATCCCTCTATTCTATGCATGTTTATTATTAGTGTTCATTTTGACCAGTAGTTCGACCATTATAGCAGACCCATCTCATTGTGTTATCAAATAATGGTTACATGGATCGTTGATGTGAATTTTGTGTGGGTGTTTTCATTATAGAAGAGGATCAATGATGATGATGGGAATCATAGTAAAAATAAAGGATAGAGGTTTTGTGAGCCAATTCACGTGGATGTCACAAGAGGTGAAAAAACGTTGTTTTTATGATGAACATTGACTGAATATAATTTCTAGATAATATTTGATGATGGTTAATGTGGTTTCCACATTTTATGGTGATTTCTTAGAGGAATTTAAGGAAAGGATAATTTATGAAATAAAAAATGATCTTCTAGAAATTTGTCGATAATATGTTGTGTGGTTTAGCAAAACACACACAGTGCAATCCCTTTAATACAAAGGTAGAGTTTTTTTCTGAAATTAAGGAACACATGACTGTGTGAATGATCCAAACATCATGTGATGCTTACCTGGCTAATCTGGCATGTATCAAAGGTATACTTTAAAGGACCCGTGTGTCCCTACATAGAATGTGTGATTAACCACACCCATTGTACCCTCAAGGGTACACAAATCAGGTAAAAACATTATACAGTTAGAACCTCCATTGAAATGTCAGGCCATGTGATCCTCTATATGCCATATCATTAGGTGGATACATTCCATGTGGGTGATAGAACATGATCAGGTGGCCAACATGAGATAATACCATGTGTACCCATTTTAAAGACCATGTACTTACCATTGTCCAGGAATGGTTTGATTATGCATGAATTTCACCTCCATTATAATTATGGGGAGTAGGTATTCCACCCTTTGGGATTGGGATCCTCTTAGGTAGTTGGTATTTCACCCATGTAAGTATGGGTCTAGGATCCTCTACCTACAGAATCATATAGAGTCATTATTTCTCCCACGGTATGTGTAACAACCTAGGTAATGATAGAATAAATCATTTTAATATTTATTAGTATTCTAGAATTATATATTTATATTAATTATAAATATTTTAAGTTAAACTTAAAATAAAAATTAACTGGTTCTATTAAACACATTTCTTATAAGATTTCATTTAAAAGTTTAATTTTAAATTTATGGAATTTTAATTTGAAAAAATTAATTTCATTGTTAAATTCATCATGTCAAAATTATCTTAGGATTAAATTTTTAGAATTTTTTGAAAATATCGATTTTTTAGGGAATAGTGAAAAATAATGATTTTTATTAAAATTCTATTTCATTTTAATGTATTTATAAAGAAAAATTAGGTTTTGGATTAGTTTTTAATTAGTTTATTTTTTTAAAGTATTCCAATAATTGTTTTTAAATGTATTTTATACTTGAATTTAGTATAAAAACATTTTATATATAAAAGGAATTTTTCTAAAAAAATGTTTTTAATTGCATTTTGCCGATTTAATATTTAATCAGATTATTAAAATTATGTAATTTGTATTATGAAAAATTGATTTCATATTTGGAATCATGGGTCCAAATTTATTGAATAGGTAACTTTTTTTTGGGCAATATGAATAGTAACCTTTGTAATTTTTATTACCACAGTAACGGGTAAATATGGTAATTTAGGTTAAAAATAAAATTATAAGAACTATTAAATGACCCAAAAAATGTAATGTCCCCGATTTTTCCATGTATTATTTTAATATTATATGGGAATTATTTCGAGCCCAGGATCTGAGACGGCATGCAGTTCCGAGGCCCAATGAGCCCGAAACAAGTGTTTGAATTTAATTTAATAATTAAATTACGCGCGAGTGCATTTTTACTGAAAAAGTGGATAACTCTAGAACGGGTGCTCAGATCAGAAATTCAAGGGAACCATTGCATTTAGAACAACGATTTTACCTTAGTCGAGGCCTAACTTTGGCCGGCATAGGTCGGTGGTGAAATCTAGTTTTTGGATGCAACGGTAATAAAATATTTAATAAAAATATTTTATTTCTATAGCGAGATCTTTTAAATATTTTTTTTCTTTTATCCTCTTTAAATAGAGGCTTGCGCGAGGCTCCAGGGTCACAAACCATATAACTCTGAAAACCCTTGGCGGCTCTGGAGGAAACCCCCAACGCAGCGGCGACAGCATTCTTAACGGATTTCGACGGCGATGACGATGCGACGAGCGGATCTTCGCCGACAAACACAGCGAATCTAGGTAGAATGTTGTTGTGATTTTAATTCTTCCCCATTTTTGATTTCCACGACGAACGTGGACTAATCCACGAACAGATTAGCCCGCGGATCGATCATTCTTGCAGGATGGGATTTTGCGGGGATTTGTGGGGAATTGATTCTTGAATTTTGTTTGGTTTTGTTCAACCTCCTAACGGTGATGAACCAATATCGACACAAACATTGATCGAGGTTTGTCCCTCTCAATTTTTTGTGTGTTCTTCCCCAAATTCTTGCATTCTTCATGAGCGTTCTTCGCGTTCCTCACGGGGCGATGAACAACGGATTGTTGCGCATCCGTTCTGCGATGAAAAAATCCCAAATTGAAGGATCAACACCGTGACGGTCTTGAGGAGGTGTGATGATTGTTTCAATGGACAGATTGAAGTGGATCGGAAGAAATCATTCTTCGGACGATTTCCGCTCGAATGGACAGAATCAGATTTTGGAGTCGATTGAAGACCCGAAACCCACAGATTCCACTTCATGGAGACGAGGCGACCCAGTATCTGGAGTTTTGGGGCGAACAAACAATAGAATCGAGATCTGGAAGATCGACCGAGGCACACGGAGGAAGACGCGGTTCTGGAAATTTTCCCGACTACATGCTGTGTAGTATGGGCTACACGGTGTGTGTTCGTCGGTAGGGTTACCTGGTATGTACTACGGGAGTACACAGACACGGTCAGGATACACGGCCGCAGACACGCCGTGTATACCCTTCCCCAGCCAGACCCAACCAGATACATGGGGTACCACGTGTACTGGTACACGGGCAAGCAACATGGACACGGGTAGAGACCGTGTACGGGCACATGTCCAGCGTACACGGAGCGAGCCCAGGCGCTCAGACACGGCGTGTGTTTTCTTCTACACGCCGTGTAGTTTCTTTCGACAAGCCGAGTGACACGGTCCAGTTACACGGGCAGCACCTGGGATCAAGGAACACGATGTGTAACTTTTCTAAAGGCCGTGTAGTTTGGTTTTGCACGGCTTGAACGGAGGACATAGGCTGTTCACACGGGCAGTACCCGGGGTCAAGGAACACGGTGTGTAACCATACTACACGCCGTGCAACTTTTTCTTCTTGGATTGAGCCACTTTCCTTCTGTGACTTGCACTAGTTTTTAGGGTTCGTACCCTTGGTAATCCCCCAAATGTTCTGGCATCAACTCCTTTATACAGGGGTATGATCCCTTCAGCAGACCTCCCTGAATAGATTTGTTGGAATCCCCTCTGTGAGACTTAGAGTCATATCCTCTATTCATTTCTGGAACCCTAGGTAGAGTTATTGGTATCGACGTGACCAACTTTACTAGGGCGCCGATCCTCTGCTTAGGGGATTAGCTCAGACTGAGTTGTCAGAATCACCCCATGACTTGGCTGTGATCCTCATCTGAGCATCTTGTTCCCAAGGTACTTGTGGAGTGTGTTCTCTCAGAATGAGTACTTTTACCTCTCTCTTCAGACCTAGGAGTATGTCCTCACGATGGTGTGCTTAGTGGAATCTTCGAGCTGGATCCTAGTGGCGGTTTTCGCAATGGTCGTTTGTGTATGAGTATATCTGGATATTCTTTTTATATGTTCCGTAGACATATACTGTGTAGAGATGACTGTACCTTTATTTGTGGTATTTTCCTTTGTTGTATTTCCTTTATGGTTTTCGGGGTGTCCTACTGGGTATTGTTATACTCACCCCTATACGGGCTTTGCCCGCACGTGTCGTGTCTTGTGCAGATGAGTGATCCTTTGAAAGGATTCAAGGTGGACCAGGACCGGACGATGTTCAGTGAGATCAGACAGGCTGAGGTGTGTTCCTTTGGCGATGGGTTGCAGTCTCAGTACCTTTTTCTACAGGTTGGAATTTGTTGCAGACTTCCTTTTTGGTGGGCTTGTACTTTTGGCCCAGGGTTTTACTTTACTGTACTTTACTTCCCTATCATACTCTGTGGTTGGGTTTTAGTGTATGCATGCATCTTTTCTTTTTGCAGTTTTTACTTTTTAGCTTTGTGGGCTTGGAGATGTGTGTGCGTGTGTACAGGTTTATAGGAAATGCCTCCCATGTAAGTAGAATTCCTACTCGGTGCTAGTCACCAGCCCCTGGCCTATTAGAGGCGGGCTTGGGGAGTTGCGGCTCAGGCCCCCACTGTGATGGGTCATGACAGAGTGGTATCAATGGAGTTCGGTTCTACCTTAGGACCAAGAGTTTGTGAGTTGGTTTGGGGAAACATTGTTAAGTGTTTCGAGTTCGTCTCTCAGGCCAAGGACCCCAGTGTTTTTGTGGCGGCCAATGTATCCATACACCAGGACTCTGATAACTTTCTTTTCGACTCAGAACATGAAAACACTAGTTGCATGGGGGAAAATAATGGTACATGCATCATATAGGAACGGGTTGTGTTTTCCATGTCCTTCTTGAGTCAGCTCTCCAGATATACTCACTGACTGTGATACATCTTGTTTCTTGAACAAGATTCCTCCACGATGCACACCCGCTAGGATCCAGCAGCTCGATCACGAGGATGACCCCCTTAGTGATGAAGCTTTGATACATGGACCAGATCCCCCAGTTCTACCACCAGGTGGTGTGCCAGTTATCCCACCTGCTGTGGAGTAGTGTTTAGCACCTGCTGTACTAGTGGAGGAGGAGCGCAGGATGAACGCACTCCACGAGTTTCAGATACAAAGACCCCTCAAGTTTCGTGGCGAGCCTAACCCTCAGGTAGTAGAGGACTGTCTTGAGGCAGTGACCATATTCTTCCGATTGGTCAGGACACCAGCAGACCAGACGGTGATCCTGGAAGCGAGCCTTTTGAAGGGCTCAATAGGGCTATGGCGGAGTTTGGAAATCCAGACTCACGACGAGGTGACTCTTGCATGGTCGGAGTTCGAGCATCTCTTTAGAGAAGAGTTTTCACCGGTTACCCTGAGAGGAGTACGTATGCAGGAGCTTCTTCAGCTCCAGTAGGGAACCATGACGGTGGATGACTATTCATCGAGATTTACCGACCTCTCACGGTACTCGATGGATATGGTCAGAGATTAGTACTTCAGAGCTCGGACTTTTGAGTGGGGATTACACAGATATATCCGAACTAGAATAACCCCTATGAGAATTCCTACTTATGTTGGGGTGCTCGAGCAGGCTTTGGTAGTCGAGAACTTCCTGGCGGAGCAGGGACAGCCGATAGTTGTCAGTGGTGGGCGAGCTAGAGTAGAGAACTCTGTGGCAGGGATCCTATGTCAGGGACCCAGGCATGGGGGATGTTTCCAGAGGAGATCCCAAGATAGGGGATCATCCATGCATAGTTCACAGGGCGCTTCCAGCCAGCCTCGAGAGAGGCAATGTTACTCATGTGACAACAGGGGACATCTCGCTCGAGATTGTCTGGCCCGCCGTACTACTGACCCGGGAATAGTGGATGGACCACCGAGGCAGAGGCAACGTGTGGAGAAAACAGATCCGTGAGGTGGTAGACGTGGCAGAGGAGTTGGGAGAGTAGTTGGAGGTGGTCAGCGTTTTGACCCTTTACCACCACCACCCCCAGGAGGTCCACCCCAGGCTCAGGGAGCTGGTGGACAGAGGTAGGGAAAACTGCAGGCGGCAGAGGCTTATGACCCTGGTACTCCTGGAATGATTAGAGGTACTATCTGTGTCTTTTCTACTTTGGATGCCGTATTGATAGACACAGGTGCTAGTCATTCCTTTCTGGATGCTTATCTTGTTTGAGACCTTTAGATTCCAGTTGAGCCGTTGACTCGGCCCTTATTCTTAGAAACACCGACTGGAGAAGATTCAGAGATCACACACCTTTGCAGGTAGTGTGACCTGACCCTTGGAGGTGAGAGTTTCGGTTGTAACCTCTTGGTGGTAGCGTCGAGGCCTTACGATGTCATTCTTGGTATGGATTGGTTATCCACATTTCATGCTCAGATTGATTATTTTAGGAGAAGGGTGTGGTGTGTCCGTAGTGATGGAACGAGGTTCTCTTTTTTTGGTGAAAGAGAGACCCAAGAAGCGTAGGATAGACTCATGTATAGGAGGGAACAACCGATTTCACACTAGTTGGCTAGCCTAGCCTTTGTCACGATAGATGTTACGAGTTTCTAGTTTCCAGCAGTGGTGGATGAATATGAGGACGTCTTTTCAGAGGATGTCCCTGGGCTACCTCCCCATCAGGAGATAGATTTCTGCATTGACTTGCAACCCGGGACGACTCTGATATCAACATCAGCTTATCGGATGGCTCCTGCAGAGCTTCGTGAGCTGAGGGTGTAGCTGGAAGACCTACAGAAGAAGGGCTTTGTGAGACCCATTGTTTCACCATGGGCGGCCCCAATGCTGTATGCCAAGAAGGCAGACGGGAGATTGAGGCTATGTGTAGATTACCAGCACTTAAATCTGGTGACTGTGAAGAACCGGTATCCACTACCGAGGATCGATGACCTCTTCGACCAGTTTAGAGGGGAAAAATGGTTCTAGAAGGTTGTTCTACGATCATGTTATCATCATTTGTGAATACGGGAAGAGGATATACCGAAGATGGCTTTCAGATGTCGCTACGGTCACTATGAATACTTGGTGATTCCCTTCGGCATGGTGAACACCCCGGAAGTGTTCATGGGACTCATGAACCGGATCTTTCAGCCTTATCTGGACCAATTTGTGGTGGTCTTCATCGATGATATCCTTATGTACTCGGTGTTTGAGGAGGAGCACGCGAGACACCTAAGGATGGTTCTGGACACACTCCAAGAGCACCAGTTGTACGGGAGACTCTCGAAGTGTCAGTACTGGTTACAGGAGGTCCACTTTCTGGGACACGTTATCTCAGCGGATGGTGTAGTAGTAGACCCAGCAAAGGTGGAGGCAGTGATAGCATGGAAGCCACCCCAGAATGTGACGGAGGTGCAGAGTTTCCTTGGGTTGGCGGGCTACTATTGGAGATTCATCCATGATTTCTCCAGGATTGCAACACGCATGACAGCTTTGACCCGAAAGGGGCAACCTTTCGTATGGACTGAGAAATTCCAGCAGGCTTTCCAGCAATGGAGACAGAGTCTGACAAGTGGCCCAATCTTGAGATTACCAGAGGAGGGTGTCGAGTACATAGTGTTCTGCGACACATCAGGAACCGGGCTTGGTTGTGTCCTGATGTAGATGGAAGGAGTGATTTCCTATATCTCACGTCAGTTGAGGCCACATGAGCAGAACTACATGACCCATGATCTTGAGTTGGCAGCGGTAGTCTTCGCATTGAAGATGTGGCGACACTACCTGATGGGCGAGTGGTTTACCATCTACTCTAATCACAAGAGTCTCAGATATATCTTTTCTCAGAAGGATCTGAGTTTGAGACAGAGGTGATGGATTGATTTCCTCCAGGATTACGACTTTGAGATGATTTATACTCCTGGGAAGGGGAACGTGGTGGCAGATGCTCTCAGTAGGAAATCTAGTTCGCAGTTGCTGGAAGAGGAGACAAGGCAGTTGTCCTTCATGGATGGAGATGAGGGAGCTTACCTTCAGTCAATGGTTGTTACCTCTCCACTCTTATAGCGAGTCAGGGATGTACAATGTGAGGATACTAGCTGTGAGACTCTACGTGCTCAGATATCCGCAGGTGATGCTACTGATGGATATTCAGGAGGGGAGCTCGTTGTCCTTTTCAGAGGGCGCACAGTAGTACCAGTGACGTTGCGGGAGAAGGTTCTGAGGGAGTTCTATACATCCCCTTTGGCAGTGCATCCAGTCATGGAAAAGATGTACCAGGACCTCCAACGTCAGTTCTTGTGGCCAGGGATGAAGAAGAATGTGGCAGAGTGTTTTTCTCGGTGCCTTACTTGTCAGCAAGTAAAGGCTGAGCACCAGGTGCCAGCAGGTTTGACTCATCCCATTGATGTGCTATAGTGGAAGTGGGATGGGATATCCATGGCCTTAATGATAGGTTTACCACACATGTCCAAGGGACATGATGCCATCTAGGTGATCATTGATCGACTCACCAAGTCGGCCCACTTCCTAGCCATACGGGAGCAGAGTTCGGTAGAGAGCTTGGGACGCCTCTACGTGCAGGAGATAGTTCAGATTCATGGAGTACCATCCACGATCTTCTCAGATTGTGATTTTTGTTTCACATCCCGGTTGTGGAAGGGATTGCAGGAAGCTATTGGGACTCAGTTACGCTTGAGCACAGCGTTTCATCCCCAGAATGATGGTCAAACAGAGCGGACCATCCAGGTCTTGGAGGATATGCTACAAGCTTGCATACTTGACTTCTGTCGTAGCTGGGAGGATCAAATACCACTAGTGGAATTTTCTTATAACAACAGTTATCATTCCACTATTGGTATGGCACCATTCAAGGATCTATACGGGAAACCTTGTAGGTTACCACTTTGCTGGACTGACCCGGGAGAGTCAGCACTCATGGGCCCTGAGATGGTGAGAGCTACTACAGAGAAGGTTCAGGTCATCCAGGAGTGGATGAAAACTGCACAGAGTCGGTAAAAGTTTTATGCCGACAGGAGACGGAGGCCCTTGTATTTCGAGGAAGGAGACCATGTGTTCCTTCAGGTCTCACCTCGACGGGGATTGCAGAGATTTGGCCGCGGCGGCAAGCTATCTATGAGGTTCATTGACCCTTTTCATATTTTGAGTAGAGTTGGCGAGGTGGTGTATCGCTTGTCTCTACCTCCTCAGATGGACCAGGTACATAACGTCTTCCATGTGTCGCAGCTACGGAGGTACGTGCATGATCCATCGCACGTTATCGACTGGGTCGAGGTGGACATCGATGATGGAGAGACCTTTTCTGAGTACCCAGTGGAGATCGAGGATCGGTAGGAAAATATCCTTCGTGGATGAGCTATTCCCTTGGTGCGTGTTCGGTGGCAGGATGGGAATCTCCAGGAGTGCACATGGGAGCGGGAGGCTCAGATTCACGTGAGTACCCACATCTTTTAGAGTATCCCTTGTTTTGGCTTTTCGGGGATGCAAAAGCCCTAAGGTGGGTGTGATGTAATGTCCTGGATTTTTCCATGTATTATTCTAATATTATATGGGAATTATTTTGAGACCAGGCTCTAAGACAGTGTACAGTTCCGAGGCCCAGTGAGCCCGGAACAAATGTTTGAATTTAATTTAATAATTAAATTACGCGCCTGTGCGTTTTTCCTGAAAAAGTGGATAACTCCCGAATGGGTGCTCAGATCTGCAATCCAAGGGCACCATTGCGTTAAGAACAACGATTTTACCTTAGACAAGGCCTAACTTCGGCCGACGCGGGTCGGTGGTGAAATCTAGTTTTTGGACGCAACGGTAATAAAATATATAATAAAAATATTTTATTTCTGTAGAGAGATCTTTTAAATCTTTTTTTTCTTTCATACTCTTTAAATAGAGTCTTGCACTAGGGTCCAGGGTTACAAACCCCATAACTCTGAAAACCCTTGGAGGCTCTGGAGGAAACCCCCAACACGGCGGCGGTGACATTCTTAATGGATTTTGATGGCGATGACGACGCGGTGAGCTGATCTTCACCGGAAAACGCAGCGAATCCAGGTAGGATGTTGTTGTGATTTTAATTCTTCCCCGTTTTTGATTTCCACGACGAACGCAGACTAATCCACGAACAGATTAGCCCACGGATCGATCGTTCTTGCAGGATGGGATTTTGCGGGGATTTTTGGGAAATTGATTCTTGAATTTTGTTTGGTTTCGTTCAACCTCCTAACGGTGAGGAACCAAGATCGACATGAACATCGATCGAGGTTCGTCCCTCTCAATTTGTTGTGTGTTCTTCCCCAAATTCTCGCGTTCTTCGTGAGTGTTATTCGCGTTCTTTGCGGGGCATTGAACAACGGATCGTTGCACATCCGTTCTGCGATGCAACGATCCCAAATTGAAGGATCAACACTGCGGAGGTCTTGAGGAGGTGCGACGACGATTTCAGTGGATGGATTGAAGAGGATCGGAATAAATCGTTCTTCGGACTATTTCCACTCGAATGGCCGGAATAAGATTTTGGAGTCGGTTGAAGACCCGAAACCCACGGATTTGGCTTCATGAAGATGAGGCAACCCGGTATCTGGAGTTTCGCGGTGAACAGACGACAGAATCGAGATCCGAAAGATCGGCCGAGGCGCACATAGGAGGATGCTATTCTAGAAATTTTCCTGACTACACACCGTGTAGTATGGGATACATGGCGTGTGTTCATCAGTAGGGTTACCCGGTGTGTACTCCAGGAGTAAACGGACACGGGCAGGATACACGGCCACAGACACGCCATGTATACCCCTCCCCGGCCAGACTCGGCCAGATACACGGGGTACCCCGTGTACTGGTAAACGGGCAAGCAACACGGACACAGGCAGAGACCGTGTACGGGCACATAGCCAGTGTACACGAAGGGAGCCCAGGCGCTCAGACACGTTGTGTGTTTTCTTCTACACACCGTGTAGTTGCTTTCGACAAGCCGAGTGACACGGGCTGGTTACACGGGCAGCACCCGGGGTCAAGGAACCCGGCGTGTACCTTTTATACACGCCATGTAGTTTGGTTTTGCATGGCTTGAACGAAGGACACGGGCCATTCACACGAGTAGTACCCGGGGTCAAGGAACACGACGTGTAACCATACTACACGCCATGTAACTTTTTCTTCATGGATTGAGCCACTTTCCTTCTATGACTTGGACTAGTTCTTAGGGTTCGTACCCTTGGTAATCCCCTGAAGGTTCTGGCATCAACTGTTTTATACAGGGGTATGATCCCTTCACCAGACCTCCCTAAATAGAGTTGTTGGAATCCCCTCTGTGAGACTTAGAGCCGGATCCTCTCTTCATTCCTGGAACCCTAGGTAGAGTTCTTGGTATCGACGTGACCAACATTACCCGGGCGCTGATCCTATTCTTAGCGGATTAGCTCAGACTGAGTTGTCGGAATCACCCCATGACTTGGCTGTGATCCTCATCTGAGCATCTTGTTCCCAAGGTACTTGTGGAGTGTGTTCTCTCGGAACGAGTACTTAGTGCCTCTCTCTTAAGAAATAGGAGTATGTCCTCCCGATGGTGTTCTTAGTGGAATCTTCGAGCTAGATCCTAGTGGCGATTTTTGTGATGGTTGTTTTTGTATGTGTATATCTAGATATTCTTGTTATTTGTTCCGTAGACGTATACTACGTAGAGCTTACTGTACCTTTCTTTGTGGTATTTTCCTTTGTTGTGTTTCCTTTGTGGTTTTTGGGGTGTCCTACTGGGTATTGTTATACTCACCCCTGCACGGGCTTTGCCCGCACGTGTCGTGTCTTGTGCAGACGAGCGAGCCTTTGACAAGATTCTAGGCGGACCAGGACCGGACGATGTTCAGTGATATCAGACAGGCGGAGGTGTTTTCCTTCAGTAATGGGTTGCAGTCTCAGTACCTTTTTCTATAGGTTGGAATTTGTTGCAGACTTCCTTTTTGGTGGGCTTGTACTTTTGGCCCAGGGTTTTACTTTACTGTACTTTACTTCCCTGTCATACTCTGTGGTTGGGTTTTAGTGTATGCATGAATCTTTTCCTTTTGTAGTTTTTACATTTCAGCTTTGTGGGCTTGGAGATTTGTGTGCATGTGTAGAGGTTTATAGGCAATGCCTCCCATGTTAGTAGCATGCCTACTCGGTGCTAGTCATCAGCCCCAAGCCTATTGGAGGCGGGCTTGGGGAGTTTCGGCTCGGGCCCCCACTAGGACGGGTCGTGACAAACACTTACCTAAATATTATTTTATGAGTATATAGAAACTATAATCATCCAAATTTTTAATTTATGACCTTTTTAGGTCACTTGGATGAGATTATGTCTTGTTATTTTATTTTATTTAATTAAAAGTCAAACATGTCACACTCTTTTTATTAATAAGTGTTATATTTTTAATATAGTGTTATAAAAATAATATGTTTTAATATAAGTATTATTTTGAAATATAATATATTTATCTTTATCATGATATTTTTTTTAAATTTTAGTGAAGAAATATTTACCTTAAACCCTTTCACAACACTAATGGAGTAATTATTTAATTAATGAAAAAAATATATAAATGTTATCAAAAATATTAAAATAAATATAATTTTAGATAATTAATGTAATAAAAAAATTTCATAGATTACCACGACTTATTAGGGATATGATATTTTTTAATAATAAGTTTTATAATGATATTAATAAATACATTGTAATGAATAGTTCTTAAAATTGACATTATGGATATTTTACAATATATTTTTTTATTAAATAATATAAAATTAATAAAATTATAAATTTGGAAAATTTATTGAGATAAGGTTTAAAATATAAATTATTGTCCATTTATGGGTCTACTATCATTTTATAGTAACTATATTGACCCTCAAAGAGTTAAAATACATGTTGTCACCGTTAGAGTTAAAGGTGTGAAATTGAGGTTAAACCAAACGATAAGGGTATAAATATAGTCAAAACTTATATAATTTTTATTGTATGAGTTTATTTAGAACTATAATAATCTTATATTTTAAATAAATCAGTTATGATATTTTTTTAAATTAAAAATTAATTTACATTAATTTAATATTTTGAGGAATTCTAAGAATGCCCCTCCCCTCTCTTATAAAAGGGAACATTTATTCTCATTTATTCAAACATGAAAACACATTTTTTTTCAGAAAATAAGTTACCAAATACCTTTATATAGTTTAACCCCTCATTATAGAGGTAGTTTTTTAGGAATAACAATAACCTTAGTGGTCTTAATGTGTTAGGAAAAGAATATTGTTTGAACAAGAGGTATCATTTTTAATCGAGCATTTCTATTTTGTTTTTTCAACCAAATCCATAAAATTTTATTCAACCATGATTATATATAAAAAATAGTATATTATATATAATAATGTGTTTTTTTAATGGAAAAACCTATATCAATCTCTTCTTCCATAAAATGGGAAATGAAATCATCATTTGTGTGTACGACAGACTACCGGCTTGCGAACATATATAATTCATTTTCCATAATTGTCTGTCAAGACTTGTTATAATGGTTTAATTAATGTTTATATATTATATTAATTATATATATATATCATTATTAAATTTTAATATATAATTTATTTTCTTAACTTTCCATGTAGAAAAAATGATAATGTTGTTCGTGTGTACACGGGGATTACCACCTCCACGAAGTGATGTGATTCATTTTTTATCACCACATCACATGGATGATATATGTACATATATATAAATAATTAATATTATATTTATGATATTATGATAATTTTTTAAATATAAAATAGTAATTTCATTCTTTTTAGTATGATCATTGAAAAATGGAGCTGTTACTCATGCGTACATAAGCCATACCATCTCCATGATTGTAACGTAGCTCAATTTTCATAACAATATTTAATGGTTGGACTTAAAATTATAATTGGTATATAAAAATTATAATTATTTTATTATTATTATTCTGGATATGGTGGAATAATGACATATATGAACATAGTCAAATTACCAAAGACTACTTGGAATTAAGTACCGAATATTTTCAAAACACCTGACATGAATTTAAATAATTAATTAATTATATATAAATGAGTAATAATTGATAAAAAAGGAAAAGTTAATATTAAAAAGGTTATTAATAAATTATAGAATATAAAAAATATTAGTTGAGAAGATAAAGGACATACGTGATGAATCAGACTCGAGGTAAGGGGATTTCTTTTAAAAATCTTCTTTTATAGTTCTATTTTAACTCTTTTTGAAAAGGTCAAAAGGAATGTATTTTTTTCATATATGGAATGAATAAAATTTACCACCATCATGATGAATTAATTATTTTATTCTTCCTTTACATGTTTACTTGTCTATTTGTAAATAAATTTTTTTCCTTTTTTATTTGCATGATATTTTTAAACACAAGTGATTTCAATGTAAAATTGTTATTTTCCTTAAGAATATTTTTATGATGAAATATTTCATAATTTATGTTTATGCTATGGTTATTGGGAATTTTTAATGATGATGGGTTGTTATGTTATTAACCAATTATTTTTGGTTACGTTATAACCTCCAATGCATTAGGTACTTTGGAGATGGAATTTTACAATATTGGTTATTCCACTTATAAGTGTGATATGGGAAATGATGTCCAATGTTACCTACTTAAAATTTATATTATTGAAAATGAGTTTTCAAGGAAATGGTTTGATTTTTAAAAGTTAATACAATCTTCTTTTTTAAAATATGATTCATTTTTTTGGGATAATAATATATGGTTTTAAGAAAATGTTTTTATGGGTTTTCAATGAACAAATGGTTTTATTTATTTTATGTCCCTTACTAAGTTTTTGGTGCCCATAATAAGTTTTAAAATGTTTTTCATAGGGTTTAAGGGAGATTGGGGGAAATGATTAGGTTTAGAAGAATATTTTTAAGATTTATCATGAAAATAAATCATGTTTTATTTTAAATACTACTATTTATTAAAAAAATGGACACTATGTAAAAGTGTACACTTGTAATGTGTGAGTTTACTATGTAATATTTTATCCAAATTCTCTAAAAGTATAAACCAAAAATATCATTGAAATTATAATAATGTGAATTATAGTTCAAAACCATAAGAATATGAAATGATAAAGGCTAGGTCTTTACAGTTGGTATCATGGTAGAGATTAGATAACTTTATAGATTAAGATATTTTTAGGTGTGGTAATATAAAGAATTATAAATACTATAATAGAGTTACATGTTTATAATTTATCTTAGGTTAATAGTCTTAGACACCCATTTTAATGTTTTAAGTGGTGGATGAATAAGATTATTAAGAGTATTTTTAGTGGTATTTATGGTAATAGAACCCTTAGGTTTGGTATAGGTTTTATTGAAAATGTTATTTGAGGAAGAATTAATTTAATTTTTATTAACATATATTTTAAAGTTTTGGCAGCCTTTGAGGTTTATTAGATCTATGATTTTGATGTACTTATGAGTTATTACATTTTTAAGGATGGTACTCATATTTTTTTGAATTTTACTTGAATTATATTAATATAGTTTTGGTAAAAGGACAACCCATTGGTCGGGTGACAACCCGTCACATCTAGCGAGGCCATGAGGTTTGAACCCACAACCGAAGGGAAGCAAGGCTGCATCACCTACCAATAGACTATGTGATGTCCTGTTTAGTTTGAAATTGTTTTTATTTAGTTAAAATATCTAATGAATAAAGGTTAAGTTCATTATTTGGAACATATTATTTATCATATAGATATCCATGGGATTGGAAATTTATTTAGTGTTGAGTAATTAAAATTATTTTGGAAGAAGTTTACTATTTTGGAAACCCTATATGATTAAGGTCAATGGAATTTTATGGAATTTTATTTGATGAATAATGTTTGAATTGTATTTTGTAAGTATATATGATTTTATTGTAAATTTGTGGTGATTTAGGTTATCTATGGAAATGGATAGTGTATTTTGAAAATTATATGTTTAGTGTGTGCAAATTTTGGGAGATAAATTCTAAATTTATCTTTTAATAATACGTGATAAAATTCATCTGATTTTTGGGTTACATTATTAATTTGAAATATTTTTTGTAGAATTTTATGTATAGTTATTTATTGAATGATCTAAGTTTAATTTTGGGTATTTCTGTTGAATTTTGGAGATTAAAATTAGTTTTTCTTAATTTTAAGGTTTATTCATTTTAGAAATTATCTTATATTTTATTAACCATTTAATTTTGGTTAATTCCTAAATATATGAGGATCTTATAGTTATTTTTTTTGGATATTATGATGTGTAGAATTAGATGCTAATGTTTTAGTCATGAAAAAAATTCATCTTTTATAATCATCATTTGGAGAAAAATATGAGATTCTGGTGGAAATTAATTAAAAGATGAAAATATAATTTTCATGTAAGTATATTTCCTTTTGTAATAAGTCTAGGTAGTAAAACAATTCCTCAATTTTAGGATAATTATTTGGAAAAAATGAAATTAATTTAATTTTCTTAATGAGAAATCAATGGCATTTTAACCCATCATAGAATTATTGTTTTTTGCTGGTTAACTTTCTCATGACTATATTCTCTATCACTCTATATTACTCCTTGTGAGTAAGATTTTATCTTTCATATATTGTTTTTATAAATGGATATATAGTTTTTTTATTCCATATGACCTTCGTATCACTATTTCTCTCATTTTAAGTTGATGTTTTATTGATCTGTTTTATAATGCAGGATTTCAACAGAGGTATTTTGAAATGTCAGACATTGGTTACCGAGTTCGAGTTCAAAATTATGTGGATGTTATTTCCAAGGGGGGGATGTAATAACCCATGTAATGACATAATAATTAATTTTAATATTTATTATTATTCCTTAATTATGTATTTATATTCATTATAAATATATTAAGTAATACTTGAACTAAAAAAAGAAATAGTTTCATCAAACTCATTTCACATAATATTTTATTTAAAAATTTAATTTAAAAATTATATAATTTTAATTTTAAAAAATAATTTTATTTCTAAATTTTGAAGTTAAAAATTATCTTATAATTATTTTTTTGTGAATTTTCTAAAAAAAATAATTTTCAAGTAATAGTGAAAAATTCTGATTTTTATTAAAAGATGTATTTTATTTTAAAGTATATTCAAGGTAAAACTATGTTTTGGATTAGTTTTAAATTTTAATTAGTACATTTTGATTTTAAATAATCCAATTATTATTTTTTTAAAAGTATTTTATTCTTTAATTTAGTATAAACACTTTTATATTTAAAAATATAATTTTTTTTGTAAAACTATTTTGATTTCATTTTGTCGGTTTAATTTTAAATTAAATTCTCCAACTTATGTGATTTTAATTTTGAAAACTTATTTGATATTTGGAATTACTGAGTCCAAATTTAGTTAATATGTTCCTTGTATCTTTATAAAATATGAATAGTAACCTTAGTAATTGATATAATAACAGTAAAGAGTAAATCAAGTAATTTAGGTTAAAAATAAAATGATAAGAATTATTAAATGACCAACAAATTACATAAATATTATTGTATGATTATATCTAGGCCATAATCATCTAATTGTCTAATTTATATCCTTTTAGGGCCACTTGATTGAGATTATGACTTTTATAATATTTTATTTAAAGAAAAGTCAAACATGTCACACTCTTGTTTTTAATAAGTGTAATATTTTTAATATGGTATTATCCAGAGGATATGACTGACTATAAATATTTTTTTAAATATAATAGATCTATATTCATCATGGTATTTTTTAAATTTTTATTTATGAAAGAATTACCTTAAATGACTGCACAATGCTGAAAGATTAATTATTTAATTAATGGAAAAATTCAAATAAATGATATTAAAAATATTAAAATAAATATAATTTGAGATAATAAATTTAATAAATGAATTTTATAAACTAACTGACATTTTATTGATATTTTAAAATATTGAGTTTGAATTATAAGTGATTTATTGATATTATTAAAGTCAGTTTAATGAATAGTTATTAAAATTGACATTATCAATATTTTATTGTAAACAATATTTTATTAAATGATATAAAATCCCTCAGGGTGAATCTCAGTGGTATATTCCCCTATGGCTCTCAGTGAGGTATTGAGTTCAAGTCTCACTGAGTACTTTCCTATGTTGTGTGTTGCGTGATTTTCTTTGCAATGTAGCCTCTTTCCCCCCATCAATGTAAATAATTAAATGATATAAAATCACTAAAAATATAAAATTTTAAAAGTGATTGGGATAAGGGTATCAATATTGTTAAAAATTGTATAATTTAAAATTTATGATTTTATTTAGATTTATAATCATATTATATTTTAAATAAACCAATTTTGATCTATTTTTAATTAAAAATTAATTTATATTAATTAAATATTTTTTGAAATTCCAAGAGTACCCCTCCCCTATCTTATTAAAGGGAATATCTTATTCCCATTTATTCCCACATAAAAAACCATTGGTTCTGAAAATACCTACCCAAATATGATCTTATAATCATTCCCCTAATTCTAGATGTATGTTTTCTGTCATAATACTAACCTTTGTGGTGTTAAGGGGTTAAGAAAAAGAGATTATCTAAAGAAGAGGTATCATTTTTAATCAAGTGTTTCTATTTTGTTTATTCTTCCACATCCATAAAATCTCCTTAAACCATGATTATATAACAAAAAATTTATCTTAAATATAATAATGTGTTTTTATTTCAATTTTACAACCCATATCCATCTCCTCTTCCATAAAATGGGAATCAAAATCATCATTCATGAGTACAGAGGATTATCGCCCCACGAATCGATGTAATTCTTTTTCCATAACCATCTTTAAATATTTCTTATAATGATGGAATTCATGCTTATATATTATATTAATGACATATATATAATTATTAAATTATAATATATCATTTATGATATTATATTTCCATGCATAGAAAAATGATAACATCGTTCGTGCGTACATGTGGATTACCACCTCTACAAAGCGATGTGAGTCATTTTTCATCACCACATCACATGGATAATATATATAAGTATATATGAATAATTAATATGATATTTATTATATTTATGATCATTATTTAAATATAAAATAATACATTACTATTTTTCATAACGATCGTTGAAAAATAGAAACGTTACTCATGTGTACATACGACCCACCATGCATAGAAAAATGATAACATCGTTCGTGCGTACATGTGGATTACCACCTCCACAAAGCGATGTGAGTCATTTTAAATCACCACTTCACAGGGATAATATATATAAGTATATATGAATAATTAATATGATATTTATTATATTTATGATCATTATTTAAATATAAAATAATACTTTACTATTTTTCATAACGATCGTTGAAAAAATAGAAACGTTACTCATGTGTACATACGACCCACCATCTCTATGATTTAAACAAAGTTAATTTTTCATAACTACATTTAATGGGTTTATTTAAAATCATAGTTGATATATAAAAATTATAAGTATTTCATGATTATTATTCAAGATATGGAGGAATAATGAACTCTATGACCATAGTCAAATTACCAAAGGCATTTTGGACTTAACTACTGAATAGTGTGAAAATGCCAGATGTGAATTTAAATGATTAATTAATTGTATATACCATGGTAATGGGTGATATAAAAGTAAAAATGATCTTTAATAAGGTTATAAAAAAATAAAAAAATTAATTAAATTTTATTATTTAAAAAGATAAAGGACAAACATGATGGGTCAGACTTGAGGCAAGGGACTTCCATTTAAAAATCCTCTTTTAAACTTCATTTTCAACTATTTTTACAAAGATAAAAAGGAATATATTTTTTTCACATACTACATGAATGTAATTTAATTACTGCATGAAAATTTAATTATTTTAATATTCATTTATAATTTTTATGTATATTTTAAAATAATTTTTTCCTATGTATATGCATAGTATTTATATAAATAATTGATTTCAAAATAAAAAGGTTATTTTCCCTAAAAATGTTTTTATGATACAATATTTTATGAATTATGTTTATCATATGGTTCTTGAGAATTTTTTATAAGGATTTTTGGTCATGTTATTAACCAATTATTGGTAGTTTTGTGATAAACCAAGGATAGGTAGTTACATTATAACCTCCAATGCATTGGGTACTCTAAAGATGGAAGTTGACCATTTTAGTTATTCCATTTTTAAGTGTGCTATGAAAAACGACATCCTAGGTAACCTACTTAACATTTATATTATTTCCAATAAATTTTCATGGAAATAATTTGATTTTAAAAAGGTTATATAATGATATTGTTAGAAAAAGGATTCCCTTTTCAGGGTAAAAGGTATGTTTTTAAGAATTTTTTTATGGATTTTTACTAGACTAATAATTTTATTTATTTTATGTCTCTTACTGGGATTTTTTATTCTCATCCAAAGATTAAAAAAAAATTCATAGGTTTTAAGGGAGATCATGGAAAAGAATGTGGTTAAGAAGAAAATTGTTAATACTTATCATTACAAGAAATCATGTTTTATTTTAAAGAATTTTGTTTTATAGAAAAACCAGACACTGTATATAAGATTATACATTCAATGTATGGGTTTACTATATAGGAGTCCCTAATAATTTTCTAAAACTCTTAACCAAAATGACCCTCGAGATTGTAATAATGTGAGTTCATGTTCAAAATAACTAGAATATGAAATTCTTAATGTAATGACCCAGAATTTTATCAATAGAATTTCCCTTGCTATAATTATGTTAGGTATTATAAAGCAAAATATCACATATAGAAACAAAAAAACGCATTTTACATGATAATTTATTTTAATTATGTTATAAGTAATTTTTATAATGGCTAAAATATTTATATTTCTATGAAATTGATAAATTTTAATAAATAATGATATTTATTTTAAAGTTTAAATTCCCATATTTATGGAATTATTTTTATGAAATAAAATTCATTTTTTTACCCATCATATAAAAATTATCTTAGGGTTATTTTTTGGTATTTTTCTAAAAAAGTTTATTTTTGGGTTGAAAAGTTGAAAATACTATATTTACATAACCCTTATGTACTAATTATTATATGATCACGATTTAACGTTTATTAAACCTTAATATTAATAAATATTTATTTAGGGTATTGCATAATAGATAAGGTTTCAAATTTATATACACATTCTTAGCAATTTTGAAAACCATGATTTTAACCTTAACAAAAAAACTATTTTTATGAGTTATATGCGTAACATATTTAGAATTTATTTTTATCAATTTTATAAATTTAATTAATTAAAGTATATTACATATTTAGAATCAAGAGGTTAAAATTATTTTATATTTTAATTTTCATTTTCAAGTATAAAAAAATCACTGTGGTAAAAAAAGTTACTGCATTATAAGATAAATAGTGTAATGGTTTAAAGATAAAAGGTAAAAGATTAAAATTCCTAAAAAATACAAAATTAAATGGTTGTTTGATGTTTTTATTGACCTTATCCATCCTTTAAAACAATAATTATCAAATAATTTATTTATAATTAATTCCACCAAAATTTGGTTGGCTTTAAATATAATGTAATATTCTTTTAATCACTTAAAGCTATCCCTCCCCATGTATAAATTTCACCCCTCACCGCTCCCTTTCTCCTCACAAGCCTTGAATATTTTCATATCTCTGCCAAATAATCTCCTCCACACTCTCCCCAAATCCAATTATTTCTAGTCTCACCCAAAGACCAATTCCAAGTTTCTTAAGGAGTCCTTCAAGGAGGTGATATTTAGGAGGACATTAAGGGAAAGTGATGGACACATTTAGAAATAAGTGAAGGGATATTTCTGAATATCCAAATTTACATTAGGTTACACATTATCTATATTTTCATCAATTTATCACTTCATTATTCTTATATAATTATCCTATATTATTTTTATATGTACCACAGATACATATATATCTCAATTCATCCTTCTTTGATGGGGAATTGCAAGTTTTAAAGGTCCCCTTCTCAATTCATCATGATAAGAAAATATGATTAAGGAGAACTTATCTATTTGTTACCCATTTTCAATTACACTCCATAAAATATTATAATCCATCAAAAAAATTTTAAATCCACTAAATATATCATGAAGAACTATTTTAGTTCATTATTTGTTTTAAGGAAATAATTATACCTCTATCTTCTTCAAATAATATTTATTCTTTTCCCTAAAACTATTCTTAAGATGAACATTTCTAAATTCCCTTAGCCTCTCTATTTATTATTTTGAATTCATATAGACATCATTATTCATTATCTATTGTTATTAATACTTTATTAATGACCAAGAATGATTTAAATCCCTTCTTTCATGGATAACATTTTTATACTCCCTTTGGTTATGCCTTATGTCATGATTACTATACCCATTTCTTTCCACGGGTAAGCCTTATGTTTATTCCTTATATTTGATTCTTTATATGGAATTTATATTCATGAACATGTTATTATGGATACAACCAAATATAATTATAATACATTGGGTAATGTTTTAATCTCATGAGACGTTATGTATGGGATTAAGGAGTAAACCTAATCCATTATGAGGCTCTATCCACCATGTGATATAGTCTTGGAAGTTATCCATAACTCATGTTTTTGTAATTTTATATGTTTCTTCCACATTAATATGTTTCTATGATGATATCATTCCCTGTTTTATATGTTATTCTTCCACATGTTTATTCACGATCCATGTTTTTTATGTTTTAATGTTATGCCTTCTAACTCATGTGCTATGATTCAATCCCATGTTTATTAACTTTCCAGTATTTCTTGCTCATCCATTTTGTCTATGATTTCCCCAAGTTATCCTATGTAGTTATAGGATCTCAAATGGAGTTTGGAGATCATTTTGGATATTAATAAAAATATGTTTTATTCTAGTTTTTGTTTTTCTAATAATGTACCTATTCTTTAAAAGACACTATATTTTTCTATACTTGGATTGTATTTACTGAATAAATATACTTAAAACCATGTAAATATATGTGTATAAATCTAGGGTTTTAGTTATTGGTATTAGATCATGGTCTATTTATTTTTTGGATATGGTGACTAGATAATTTTTGTAAGAACCCTTGGGATAATTCTATCATAATGGATAACCTAGATTGAAACCATGGAAATAATAAGTTTGGATATACTTTTCTTTTATAAGTTTATTTTTATATGTTTATAATTTCCTTTTTATATTCTTATTAGCTATGTATTCAAGCCACATAATTTTATCTTTCCTTTTTAAAGTTAATAGTATGAAATAGGAGATCCCCTTCCAAAAATCAAGGTGGTAGTAAATGTGATGATTTACCTACTAAGATGCCAAACCTGATGAGAATGGGATATCATAATGTAATGATAGTATTGGCTCAACTGGATCAAGTTATGAAAAATAACTTGAAACAAGTGGAACACCATACTTCTCTTAATAAATAGAACATTGTGGTAGAATCATTTATACAATAATGAAATCCTCTATTTAGTGGATCTTTTGATCCCATAATTATATAAAAATGCATTAACACCATTGAGAAAATATTTTCTATCCTTCAATTATTAGTGTAAGAGAAAATTATAATGAAAATCTGTCGTTTTGATGGGGAATATGATCAGTGGTGGAAACTGATCAAAAACATGAATTCTACGGAGTAAATTGATTCCACGTTGTGAGAATCATTAAAGAAAATATTTTACAATAAATATTTTTACTTAACTATCCATCTTAAGATAGAGAGTGAGTTCCCCAATCTAAATAAAAAGGATGATGAGTTTATCAGAGCATATGAGGAAAGAATTACAAGTCATGGACAACATGCTTCTGAATTTGTCATCAACACTGAAAGTAAAGTGGAAAAATTATTTAGTAGTTTAAAAATGATTCTATGAAAATCTTTAGTAATTCATAACTTTAATTATTGTAAAGTGATTTTTTGCTATTCCCTTGAAGTTGAAATGAAGTTCAGTAATTCCTAGTGGTTTTATGAGACTAAAGAAAATAATTATAAGGTGGAATTCTCTTCAAGAAGGCCATTAGAAAAATATCATATAAGAAAGAAAAACCAGTATCCCACTTGTCAATAGTGTGGGAAGAAGAATCATGAAAAATGACTAATGGGAAAGAGAAGGTACTTTAAGTGTGGAAAAGAGGGGTACCAAAATAATAAATGTCAAAGTGAAAAGAAGAAATCCACTAATGATGAAGTATAAAAGAAGGTTTAACATTATGCCTACTATTCAGTGCTTTAACTAAAAGGATAATTGGCACTATGAAATCCAATGACCTAAGACAAGGGTTGTTAAGGATAATCTATGACATAAACCTCTATGTAATGAAGGAAGCGCATATTCCGTAACTACTACTGAGGTGGATCCCTATAATGATTTGCTGATATGTACACTAGTTATTCATTGAATAATAACAAAGTTACAATTTGTTTTGGTTCCACACATTCTTTCATATCATCCGAGTTTAGTATCACTATTAAAATACCCCCTTAAAATAAAAAAGTTTAGTTATCCATGAGAATATAAAATGGGGAAATTATTGCATCTAAAGTATATAAATCCACCTCAGTAAATTCTTGTAGACTAAAACTACCATTAAATATCATATTACTTTATTTTCTGGAGATTGATGTTATATTGGGCATGGATTGAATACTTTTATATAAACAAAACATCAACTTTTGGTAGAGGGATTTCACTCTTATCATCTCGAGGAATCCTCTAATTCTATACAAGTGTAAGTAGGTGGATGAATATTCTTTAGAATCATCAAATCAAGTGTGGATATTCTTTCCTTATAAGAAAGTATATCTTGCTCAAATGACTGAGACAAAGGAGGGGATAATCCTTGAAGGCATGCCTATTGTGAGGGACTACAATAATGTGTTCCCTGAATAATTTTCTATTCTTCCTCCGGACTGATAGGTTTAGATATCAATAAAACATATACTTGTATCATTATCATCATCATGTAACTATTTATTCAATGAGAGAGGTAAAAAACAAGGGAAGGGGAAGGGGAATATAAATGGAAAGGGAATATAGAGATTAGGGGTGTCTAAAGTAGTGGAGGATGAGAGCATCCCCTATAATGATATTGACCCCTACTTGCTTCAAACTGTCCAGATTATGCAGGAAAAGGCTTTCAGAACTGGGGGTGTCCAATGAGGCAAGGTAGTTGGCAATGTTTTTTTACCTCTTCCCAGGTATGCATCACTCTGGTGCTGCTATAAAGTATGATGTGACATTTTTGGATCATGTACTCAATCGACCATGGGATGAAACCAAGACTGTAAAAAGAATTGTGAAGGACCATCGAGTCCGTTTATATATATGAGATGTCTAACATTCTCTAGCTGTATACTCTGAGACCTGTTAACATGGCCATTGCCTCATCATGGAGGGATGAACCCAAGCCCTGTTGGACAGAGAATCCTAGAATGATCAACCCATTACCATAACAGAAAACACCCCCACCACGCATAATCCCTGATCCAAAAGAGCCATCTAAGTTAAGCTTCAATCCACTAGAAGGAGGGTTCCAGCATCCCCATTTTACCATAATGGAGCTGCTACTAGGGTGAGAGACTGGGGTCCTAGGAATGAAGTTGTACAATGATGGAATGACTAGTCGAGGGCCGCCCCTCGTGAACACATTTATTCCTCTTCTTCCACAAACACCAGTATCCTGCATGAAATAGATTACTGTGAGCCATCCTTTCCACACCCCTCACCCAAACTATTGAAAATCGCTCAAAGAAGGGTTTGTTGTCAATAACTGGATTGGAGAAAGAAAATAAATCACCAAAGTAAGACCATACCTCATGTTCCAATTCACTCTCAAATAAGAGATGCAATGAAGTTTCCTCTTTGTGTATCTTGCAGCAGATGCACATAGAGACCATGATGATTCGGCATCATCCAATATTCTCACCTTTGGTGACTACTTTATTTCTTAATCTCTAGGTTAGAAAATTTTATATCTATGGGATACTCTTTCTCAAAGGAGTGTCATCCACGAGTCCATCAGATCATGCATGGTGTGGGTTGGACCGAAGGAATTCATCATGAATAAGCCAGATAGGGAGGGGGTAAAGAAAAACTATCCGATGTTGAGCTTAGCTTGATAATATAAACTAGATTTTTCTGGTCTTTATTTACGCCAGAGTTGATAAAATATGGATACTGGCTAGATTCCCTATAAGAAATGGTAGGAGAAGGACATCTTGTGTAGCTTATGGTCTCCCTCACCTAGTTCTTATGCAAGAAGGAGACATTCGATTTACCGAAGATCCACTAAGAAAAAGTATTAAGATCATCTACAAGGGGACCAATCTCATACCAGAGGGGAGAATTATTTCCAGTTGCAGAGGCTTGGTTACCCCGAAAGAGTGCATGCATGGTAGTCCCCCATAGGATGCATTGTTCCAAGACCTCCAATTCTAATTTGGAATGTATGCATAAAAGAGTATCTTCCGGGCTCCTCACATTAATCCATATATCGTTAGATGACCTATATATCCTATGCAAAGATACCTAGTCTCACTTTCCCTTAGACATGGGTTCCCATATGAAGTCTGCTTGAACTTTTTCAATATTCATGATCACCCCTTGAGGGACCTTTTTGATGAGATGGCATGGACTGGTGTGGCCAATATCACACTATTTACCAGCACAATTATCCCTCTGAAAGGGAGGTTTTTATTTTTCCAGTTAAGTATTAGGTCTATGATCCTACCAAGGAGGGTGTCAAATTCACATATTCGGAGTCTTTCATGGGTGACAAGAACAACAAGATAGTCCACGGGGAACACCCTTCTTTTCATGTCAAAAATGCCGCTCAGAGTAGAAACTCGGTTTGGGATCCAGTTATGGGAAATATAGGAGTTCCTCTTGCTTTTTATAATAGTATGGAAACTGCAATGAAAATACTCCTCCACTACCTAGTTAAGACCTTATAGAGATATGCTCGAGGTGTTAATAAATATGATCATTTCATCCACAAATAGAAGATGGGACACCGAAGTGGATCTCAATATTATTCAATATAGGAGAATGACACCATTCCTCAGGCTCTTATGAATCAGGTGGCTGAGAACATCTTTAGTGATAATGAAAATGATCAAAGAGATGGGGTCCCCCTGTTAGAGGCCACCTGTAGCCTTGAAGAAGTCGTAGGTGTTGCCCATAAAAGTGACCACCAACCAAAAACAACTAAAGCAGCAGAAGATAATATCGATATTCTAAAGGGATAGGTCCATACCTACCAATACTTTGTTGATGTAACTCCATTCCACGTAGTCATAAGCCTTTACCATATCATGTTTTATGGATATGTTTGAACCTCGGTTATTGAAGTTAATATCCCTTATCATCTCCTGGTCCAAATAAATCTCCCCATGGATTGAGAACTCTTTCACAAAGCTGTGTTTCACCATAAAGATCCACTAAGGAAGATTTCAGGATAGCCTTGAGTTGATGATGCTAAAATGGGTTTTTAGGTGAAGTTACACATGCTCATTGGGTGAAAATGGAGGATAAAGGTTGGATTATTACACATTCCTATGCATTAATTATCATGAGTTAAAAAAATCATGATAAATAATAAGTATTCCCTTCCAAGGATAGATGAATCATTTGATCAATTGCGTGAGGCAATGTATTTATCTCAGGTGGTCCTTCGGTCAAGATAACAATAATTAATGACAAAGAAGGAAGATATTCCCAATACCGCCTTTCAAATGTGGTATGGAAACTATGAGTTCATAATGACTTCCTTCAGACTCAATAATGATCCAACAATATTCATGGAAATAAAGAATAGAGTATTTAGAGATTAAGTCAATTTTTTGGTAGTCTTTATAGATGATATTATGATATAATCCAAGAGAAAAGAGGAGAATGAGGTGTATTTGAATACTATTATAAAGACCTTAATAAGGGAGAAAATATATGAAAAGTACAATAAATTTGAGTTCTATATGGAGTATGTATCATTATTGGGAAATTTTATCACTAAAAGGGATATTTTTGGACCCTTTAAGACAAAGGCAATTGAGGAGTGGACCAAACCAACATCTATAACATAGATCCATAGTTTCCTTGGTCTAGATGGTTATTACTGAGGATTTGTGAGGAACATATCATGATTTTCAAACCCACTAACTAATTTTTCTCGAAAGGGACTAATGTTTATCAAGACCAAGGAATGTGGAGACTGATTTAAAGAGTTGATGAAGAGGCCTATCACTATGCCAATACTTACACTACCCACAAGTAGGGAACTCTTTGTGGTATACAACAATGAATACAAAAGGGATTAGGCTATATACTAATGAAAAATGATAAAGTAATATCTTAAACCTCCAGGTAGCTGAAATTTCAGGAGAAAAACTATCCCATGCATCATCTAGATTTTTCTACTATGATATTTTCATTGAAAATATGATGGAATTATCTATATGGGGAGATTTGTGAGATATATAATGATCACAAGATCCTAAAATATATAGTCACAAAGAAGGATATTAATATTTTCTATAAAATATGGTTAAATATCATCAAGGATTATGACTACTAAATCCACGAAAATCCTGGTAAAGTAAATAAAGTGGACGATTATCTAAGTATAAAGGATCCTAAATTTTTTTCAAAGATGAGAATTGAGAAGGATACAATCTTTTTAGACATAAAAAAGAATGGACATGAGAATCATAAGTTAAGTAACATTATCATTAATTTATAAAATTATTTCCTAACCTTAACTTTTAGAGAAGATACATGATACACAAAAATAAAATGTAAAGATTAAAAAGAAGGTTAATGTTAAAAAAATGGGGAATCCTCAGAGTTCAAAATTAACGAGGAAGGATTCGTAAGATTTGTTTCATGACTATATGTACCATAAAATACTAAGATAAATAGAGATATTTTGAATAGTTCATAGAGATATACCCTCTACATATATACAGGGAACACAAAGATATATCAAGATCATTGAGATCACTATTTGTGGGACCATATTGAGAAAGAGATCACAGAATATACATCATAGTTCTTGGTATGTTAGAAAGTGAAGGATGAAAGGGGAAAGTCTAATGGGATGATGAAACCATTACGCACACCTACATGGAAATGAGAAAACATCACCATGGAATTTTTCATTAGAATTCTAATGAAATCTAGAGAAAATAATTCTATATGGGCTGTTATAGATCTTCTTACAAATACTTCACAATCTATTGTGATTAGAGAGGAATTCTCACTCTTGCAACTTGCATGGATATACATCAAGGAAGTGATGAGGATTCACAGAGTACCATTATTGATTATATTCGATCGAGATATGATATTTACCACTAAGTTATGGAAAAGTCTCCAAAATGTCCTAATAATTGATTTGAACTTCAGTATAGCTTATCACCCCCAAACTATAGGTCTGTCTGAGTAGACTATTCATACATTGTATGTTATGTTGAGATCATACTCAATGGAATTCAAAGGTGGATGTGACCAAAATCTCCATATGTTCTATTTATTTTAAAATAATATTTTATAATCAAGAATATAAATGGATCTATATGAATTCCTTTATTTTAAAAAATTTAAAACACCTGGATACTAGGATGAAGTTAGTTAATACAAGTTGTTGGGACCTAGAATGGATGAGGAAATTGTAGAAAAGGTGAAGACTATTAAAAAACACATCTGGGATACCCAAATTTGATAGAAAATATATATAAATAATTATCAATGGGTACTAGACTTTGAGATTGGAGATAAGGTATTTCTCTACATATATCTACGGAATAGATTCATGTGATTTTTGAATAAGGAAAAGCTAATTCCTAAGTACATCAAACCCTTTGATATTATTGATCATATCAAAGCCATGTAATATGGACTAAAACTTCCACAAACCATGCCTCTAGTACATGATGTATTATACATATTGTTCTAGAGGAAGTACATACCAGATCACTCCCATATACTAAATTCTAAGGTGGTATAGCTGGAAAATGATCTCTCTAATGAGGAGAAGCCAATGAAGATAATGGATTGTAGATATAAACTTATATAAAGAAATTAAAATCACCTAGTTAAATTAATATGGAGGAAAAAAAATATGAATATTTAATATTGTAAATATAGTAAGTGATGAAGGAGAATCACCACACATGTTTTCACCTTTGTAAGTAAAACAAAATTTCCAGGGAAAAATTTCTGAAGGGGGAAGAATGTATCAACCAAAAATTTTATCAATGGAATTTAGATTCTTATAATTATTTCATGTAGTATAAATAAAATATATCATATAGATAAACTAAAAAAACAATTTTTACACAATAATATTTTTTAATTATGTTCCAAGTAATTTTTATAATGGTGAGAATTCTTATTTTTTTTATGCAATTTCAAAATTTCAATAATTAAGGATATTTATTTAAATTCTTAAATTATCATATATATAGAATTTTTTTTATGAAATGGAATTATTTTTTTGACCTAGAACTTCAAAATTATATTTGGGTAATTTTTTGAGAATTTTCTAAAAACAATTCCTTTTTGGTTAAAAAGTGAAAATACTATTTTTACATAAATCTTATGGAATAATTATTATATAATCACGATTTCAAATTTATTAAAACTTATTATTTATTGAAATGTATTTAAGGATTTAAATAATATATAATGGGTTATATTTATAAACACATGTTTAGCAATTTTGAAAACCATGATTTTAACCTAAATAAAAAACAATTTTTATTATTCATAGAAATAACATTATTAGAATTTATTTTTATCAATTTAATAAATTGAATCAAGTAAAATGGTTCCAATACTTGCAATCATGAGTTCCAAATTAGTTTATAAGTTTGTTTTTGTTTTTAGTCATAAAAACATTACTACGGTATAAGTTAAATAGTATAACGAGTTAAAGTTAAAAGATAAAATATTAAAATACCTAAAAAATAAAACATTAAATGGGTGTTTGATGTGTTTATTGACCTAAAATATCCTTTAAATAATAAATCATCAACCAATTTTTTTTGAATTAATTCCACCCAAATGTGGCAGTCTTTAAATATAAAATAATCACGATTTATTCACTTAAAACCAACACTCCTCAAGTATAAATACCACCCCTCAACACCCCATTTCTCTTAACAAGCCTTTAATATTTTAAAATACCTGAAAAATACTCTCCTACCAACTCTACCCATGTCCATGTGCTTCTTGTCTCACCCAAAGACCAATTCCAAGTTCCTTAAGGGGTCCTTCAATGATTTGATATTTAAGAGGTAACTTTCTCAAACAACCTCTCTTAATTTATTTTCTTCTTATAACTTATACTCAAATCTTTAATACATAAAATAATAATAACTCAAGAATCATTTATATACTTTAATTTTATATTTATAATATAATATATTCTATCCACCCCTTTTCTTATTTCCTCTTATTCAAAGAAATGAAACCATTCTCCAAATTATGTTGGTTAACTGTATCCATGGATAATGGTTTTTCATTTTCCATTACCTACACCATGACAGGCCATAAAACTATTATTTTTGTTAAATAATATTTTAATAGGTATATTATAACTTATTTCATGTTCTGTAACTAATATATATACATAATATTAAATAAAATGTAACTAGTTTGTGAAGGATGGAAATATCACCAAAATAAAATAAATATTTATCATTAATGTTTTATTAAATTAATCATAATCATGTCATAAAAAATGATATATGGAACCATTTAAAATTTTGTATGTTTAGTAATACCATTTCATTTCACTTCTGTAGTTTTATTTCCTTTTGAAAAATACATCCATAATAATACCCAAATGAACCGACCATGAAACTATGAAATGAATACTCCCAGATCGACGACATTGATCATTATAACTCATTAAAATATAAATAAATTAATATAATAAACTTATAATAAATCAAATATATATGAAAAATTTTCATAATTAAGTAATCAATGAATCTAGTTTTATTATCCAGGACATTAATTGCATGTACATAACACATTCTGACATAAGGTAAGGTATCTTTCCAAACCTCCAAATTTACTTTGGGTTATGTTTTCTCTATCTTTGACTCTATTTATCACTTCATTATTATTATATAATTATCATATATTCTGTGTATATATACAAAAAATATTTATTTATCTCAATTCATCCTTCTTTGATGGGCAATTACATGTTTTTATAAGGTCCCCTTCTCATTTCCTCAGGATAAGAAAACCCAATTAAAGAGGAATTTTCTATTTGTTACCCATTTTAAAGTACACTCCATAAAATATTAAATGGATCAAATATATTTATAAAACTAGTTAATATATCTTGAAAAAATATTTTAGTTCATTTCTAGTTTTATAGATATAATTATACCTTTATCCTCTTTAAATACTCTTTATTCTTTTACCTAAAACTATGCTTAAGTGGAACATTTCTAAAGTTACATATACATGGTCTTTCTTATTTTCAATTAATTTGGACATAATTATTAATGATATATTCTTATTATTCCTTTATGAATTACAAAGAATGATTTAAATCCCTTCTTTCATGGATACCATTGTTATACACCCTTTGATTATTCCTTATGTCATGATTACAAAACCATTTCTTTTCCTTGGTAACCCTTATAATTATTCCTTATGTTTGATTCTTTATGTGGAAAACATATGCATTAACATGTTATTATGGTTTCACCCAGATAGTGTTTCAATACACTGGGTAATTATTTAGTCTCATAAGATGTTATGTATGGGATTAGGGATTAAACCTAATCCATTATGGGGCACTTTCCACCATGTGATATAGTCTTGTCACTTAGCCTTGACTCATGTTTATGTCATGTTATATGTTTCTCCTACATTCCTACATTTCCTTGATCATATGATTCTATGTTCAATATGTTATTCTTTCATATGTTTTTTCACAATCCATGTTTTTTATGTTATCATGTTATGCCTTCTAACTCATGTCCTATGCTTCAATCCCTTATTTATTCCCTTACTCGTATTTTCAGCTCATCCCTTTTGTATATGTTTTCCCTATGTTATCCTATTCAGTCATAGAATCTCAAAAGGAGTTAGGATCACATTTTGGAGATTACTAAAAATATGCTTTATTCTAGTTTCGTGTTTTATAATAATGTACCTAGTCTTCCAAAGGCACTAGAATTTTTGATCCATGGTTTGTATTTCATGGATAAATATGCTTAAAACCATGTAATAATATGTGTAAAAAGATAGGGTCACTATTATTAATACCGGTTCCTTAAAATAGTACTAAATAACCCTCTATCTATGGGGTAAATATTTTTCTCATCAATAGATCTTCAATGGGGTAGGGATCCTCTGATAGAGTTGGTATTTCACCCACAGTTCTGTTGTAGGGATCCAATAGTATCATATAAGGGAATGAATGTGTAGGTTTCTTAAGACTTCAAGATTGGAAGCTAGGAATGAAAAGGTTTTTTTTGGTTTTTTGAGAGTTCGAGATTGTACTCTAGGACTTGAGTACCTTATATTAGTATATCTAGGTTCTAATTTCCTTTTTACATCTTGGGTATAGTATGATTTGAATATTTATTTCGATTATTTACTTAATGGTGATTTCGGGGTGTCCTACTTGGTATGTATATACTAATCTATGTATGGTCTTTCCCACATGTTTCATGTATTTTTCAAATGATAGTCTATTTGATGGAGTCCTATAGATACCTGGTGTGGGTAGTTATTAGTGATTTTTAGTGGTTGTGGTTGTCGAACTATTGATAGACTGGTGGTTACTTGATGAGACAATTTTCACACTTATTATTAGGTTGGACCAAATTATTGGTTATTGGGACTATATTTTCCCCTCTTAACTTAACTATATATTTTTTACTTATTTTTGGGATATTATATGTTGTGAAATCATTTATTATTCAAGTTTATTATTTTCACATTACTCTAGTATGTATGGAGGTATGTGTGCTTGTGTGCAGGTGTATTAGGCTAAAGTCTCCCATATGTATGATATAACCACTCAGTTCTCATCACCTACCCTTTCCCTATTGGAGGTGGGTTTAGGGTTTCACACTTGAATTACCATAGTCTAGGAAGGTCCTGATGGGTCTGTTTGTGTTAGAGTCTTATCGAGGGCTATGTTGTCCTATGATAGATTTTAGAGATAAAGTTGTTGTGAGCACTAGTTTAGGATTTTGGGAAATAATATTAAAGTGTCTCAAGTTTGGATCTCAGGCCAGGTACCCTAGTGATGGTGCAAAGTTATATGTATCCATTCACTAGGATATTGATAACCCAATTATTGACTTGATATACTAAGACACTGGTTACAAAGAAAAATAATGGTATATGCATCATATTGGAATGAGTTGGGGTTTCTGTGTCCTTATTGACCCATCTCACCAGATATTCTCTCTTGACCATGGTACATATTGACTATTTAAGGATTCCAATATATAGATATTCATCCAGGATTCCATTGAAAGATTGTAATGGTGATCAAATTAATGATGATGCCTCATTTTGGGGCTCATTATGAAGGTATTTACTCTAGGTGGGAAAATAAAAGTAATTCCACCTATCAAGTAGTGAGTAGAACTACCTCTAACATCATAAGACAAACTTTTACCTATTTATAGGTAGTAGATCATTACAATTATACAGGATGATGGTGGTCATAGGTTGAGCATTTTTTATGAGTTTTGAATGTATAGATTGATCATGTTTTACACTACACCAAAATCGTTATTTAGTGGCGGTTTTTTAGCAACGGTTAACTAAACCAGTGCTAAATTTTTTTTTCCAGAATTTTATGGAGGTATTTTAAAAACTACTGTTATATATTCAGATTTTAATAAAAAAACACTTTTCCCCCACACCGCCTCCTTCTCCCCTGAATCCCTCCTCCCCTTGTGAATCCCCCTACCCCGAACCATAGCTAACCCCACCCCCACCCCCCGATAGCATCGCCCAAACCCGATCTGGCCAAGCCTTTTCCAGTGACTCTAGAGACCTCAATAATATATCTTGAGCCCGAGCCCTATAATACCTCATCATCCTCTCCCGAGACCCCATATCATGAGCCCTTGAATCCATCACTAGCATCAACTGAGCCAGATCCCTCCAAGACCTCGTCGTCCAAGCCCTATCCAGCTGAGACCCATCCCGAGCCCCCTAAGCCCTTGTCTATGTTGCTCTGCGCTGCAGTCACAACCTCCCAATTGAGGTAGATTTACATATGGTTTGATTAATAATAAAAAAATGGTAGTTATAATATTCAATTATATAGATACGTCATTTTTGTTATGGAAGCCTAAGTTAAACTTTGGATGATGTTTTTTTAAGATATATATTTTATAAGAAACCGTGAATTGGTAAAAGGAATGACATACTCTATAAGAATTATAATTAAGGAACATGATTAATTTATATATACCATATATACAGACCACGGTCTTTCTATTTTTTCACCATCAACATAGGTCTCTACTAAGGTATCATGGGAGTTATCAATGACTATACTAGTTCCCGTTGAACAAATGAGTAGAGGAGATCCTTCGTGTAAAATTCTAATTGTACTCTATTGTAATTGATTTTAAGTTCATTCAACATGTGTCACATTATCTTATTGATATGTACTAATTCATCAAGTCATATATGAAACAATGCTTCCATTTCCATAACTAGTTATAGTATAGCGATGAGTAATTTCCTAATTCCATGATGGTTTCATTCATATATCTCACCATAGCATCCATACATTTCTCTCTTTACCTACTCTATATAAATTAGATCTGTGTAGGGGGATTATTTATCAATAATAATCTGTGCATTGATTCCCATAACAACAAGATTCATTTTTATTCCAATTTATCACCTCTAATAAAAAGATTTAAAATCTATCATTATGTTAGACCGATACTAGGAGGTGAGATCTATACTAACTCATGTCAAGAATTCCATATGTTGTTTTAAAGGATGGAACTGATAATTTCATCTTAGCAGTAACACTCCATTTATGTCAGGTTTCCTCTATTCTCAAACCAGTATATTCATTGACTTCATTATCATTCCCCACTTTACCATATTTTTCCATTATATGTTTTCCTATTTAGTAATAGTTGTAACACCCGAGATTTTTATGAGAAATATTTTGTTTTTATACATCATCAAAGGAATATTTCACTACACACAACACTATCTTGGATTTCTTTACACGCAATCACGACCTTCCTTGATAACTTGCGTTGTACACAATACCGAGTTTCACTAAACAACGATATGCTATTAAAATATTATTAAAACTAGCTGTTATGAAGAGTAATAACCACTTTTTGAAATTTTATAAATTTTATTTTTCAAAATGGACTTCATTTTTGGATTCAGAATATCGAAATTATCCTAGGGTGAAATTTTGGATTTTTTCTGAAAACTTTCAATTTTTGATGAATAGTGAAAACACTCGGTTACTATTTAAAAACCGATTTTTTGTTTAAATAATTATTTATTTTATTTAATTTTATTTTAGGCAAAAATTGATACATAATACCTATATAAGTTCAATGTAATTCATTGGAGTCATTTTATAATAATTTTAGATATATAAAAATTTTATTGAACTTTTGACCGTCTTTTACCCACCTCCTAAGAGAATTTGCAAATTTACATAAAACATAATTTTACCGCTTTTGTGAATGGAATTTAAAAAATCCAAGAGACACAGTTGATGTCAGTAAGTAAAATGTGGTTCAATGAGATGAAAATAATTTTTGGTGAATAGTAACTTTTTACTTTTTTTTACCACGATTAAAAGTAAATAAGGTAATTAAGGGTAAAAATGATATTATTATTACGATAACACATGTCCTAATTCTATTGGATAAGTGTAATTAGACCAAAAAACAACATTAGGGATAAAATATTACCCTTTAGGTCCACTTGGATTAGATTAGGCATTTAATATTATTTTTTTTTAAAAAGAGTTAAAATAGTTAAAATCAAACTTTAATAACTAAAACATTTTTAATATAGATTTATAAATAAGAAAAATTTGACTATAAAAATTAATTAAAAAGCTAAAAATATTTCCTACATAATGGAATTTTATTTATAATTTTTATACATTAAATAATTTAATTTATTTATGACACAATGATGATGCAGTAATTACCTTATTAAGGAAATATTAGCATAATTGATATTATAAATACCCAAATAAATGTAATTTGAGACTTTTTATGAATTAAACTAATTTTATTGGTTAATATGACATGTTAGTATGAAATTAATTAACGTTTTTCGAACTAATAAATCTGTTTTGATTTTCACAAAAATCAATTACCAAATAGTGTCAAAATTAACATAAAATAGTTTTTAAAACAAATATTATATAATTAATTGTTATTTTATTCCTAAAAATATAAGGTTCGGCCAAATGACTTAGATAAGGTTATATATATTAATAATAAAAATCTTGGGGTTCGTTTGGCTTGTTATAGTATGTTTATTAACCTTATAGTGTAAGAAAACAAAAAGACACGGTAAAAGTAAAATTATTGAACTTAAAGCTAAATCTAAATGATAAGGTTAAAATAGTAACTTAAACTTGTCCAAATTCTACTGGATGAGAGTATTTAGACCCATACCCACATTATCTTCTAAATAAATCAATTTTGAGCTATTAAAAACCGAATATGACTTTATAATAAAATAATATTTTTTGTTTTTCCAAAGGTGCCCCTCTCCTCCCTTATAAAAGGGCACCTCCTCCCTCTACTCCTCACACCACTTTGAGCCATCAAGCTCAGCCAAACCCTGACAAATTCTCTTCTACACTTCCCTAGAGGCATCCTATAGGTCTTGGTCTTCTTAAAATATCATCCCTAGTGCCCTAAGAGGAGGTTAAGAAGAGGCGCGTCAAAGAAGAGGTAATATCCATTATCGATCCTTTCCAATTTCTTTCTTCTTCAAATTCTTCTTCCTTAGCTGTTTCATTATGAAGTAATAAAATCAGTATCAATCATATACTAACATGTTATTATAAATATGAAACAAAACTATTTCACCTTCTATCCATTCTACGGAAAATGAAATCACCGCGCGTGCGTACGTACGGAATACCGTCTCCACGCCGTGGTGTAATTTGTTTTCCACCACCACCTTAATTGGATGGGTATAATGGTGTAAATAATAAGTATACATGATTATTTTAAAGTGATATTGATTCTTAAATAGTACACATACACTTCAATACAATTCCACGATCATGGGAACGATATCATCGCTCGTGCGTATGTACGGCCTACCGTCTCCACGATGTGATGCGACTCGTTCTACATGATCATCATTGCATAATGATTATATAAATTAATTTAATGAATACATATGATATATATTACACTAATACCATTCTGGAAATGAGGTATCTATAACCTAAAAATAAGAATAATAATTGTTTCGACAAAAACACGCATAAGAACAAAAGAGTAATAAACACCCGAATAACAAGTAGCAATGGAATATTACTAATAAAAATCTAAGAATATGACCATATATGATATCATAAAAATGATTAAAATTATGGAATAAGTCAATAACATTATTTAAATCATTATACAGGAGGTTCAGACAAGTACAAAGCAAATCATACCTAAGGTAAGGGAAAATCTCGCAAATCTCAATTTTTATCCGAGATTGTGTTTACTTCAGAATTTACTGGGGAATATTTATCATCCACATCCATGTTTTTTAAATATGTAATATTATTTATATCCTCCTACAATTGTTTAAATCAAATTTTACCCTTCGGTGAGTTTTTAGTAAAAGATATGAAATGAATCTTTTGTCATTTTTCGTACGAGATACTTTTTGACTTTTCCGGCCAAAGTATGAGAAGAATGTTTTCTTTAACTAATATAGAATGAATGGATTTTTAGAAAATCATTTCCATGAAGCTTACTTTACAAGTTTTCATGTTTTTTTAATCAACTTCTTTTAGTTTAAAATTATATGACATGTTAAGAAAGGAAAAATGTTTTTTAAGTAGAAAGGATATTTTCCTCAAGAATGGAGTTCAAGTGTTTTATCAAAATTATTTTCCATATAAAATAATATAGGGTTCTGTTTATATCCCTATTTTTACATTTATTTTATTATGTTATGATGGAATTAATTTTATGATGTCGTTTTATCTTATATGGATTATGTTTTGATGGCATGATGTTTAAGAATCCCATTTTTATTACATGGGTTATGCTATGATGTATGATTTATGATTTTGTGGAACACATAAGAATGGTTTCATTATGAGGTGGTTGGGACCTATATCTATCTCCAATGCATTGAGTAAAGATTTATATCTCATGAGATAGACATGGCTGGAACGACAGGTTAAACTGGTTCAGTGATACAAGACTGAAATGAGGAGTGAACTCGGTTCAAAAATGGACTTTGTCCGCTAAGATAGTCTTGGAAATGTGTCTTGACTAATAAGAAATGATTCTCTATGATTATGTGTGTATGGAACAAAGTATCATGTTTTAAGTTATGATTATTGGGATTACATTTCACTACTACGATTTATCTCATGATATGATATTATGATCTCTTTTGTAGGTTAAGATTTCCAAAATGTTATGTTCCAATGATAGATATTTCTTTTGTTTACCCTTATTGAGAATTTTAGATCACCCTTTTGTATGTTTTCTTTTCCCCAGGTCAAGAAGAAGGGTATTAAGTAGGATATGCCAAAAGGGACTCTAGATATGATGAAATAAATGAGAGACAATGTAGATGATTTATGAACCGGTTGTTTATGTTTCCTAGTTTCTAAAGACACTATACCTATACGGTCCTTTCATGGTTTTGTTATATGTTGTAATAAGTGTGATTCAATTATGAAGTAATAACAATGTATGTAAAGTATGGGTTGTTATAATATTTATGTGTTTTAATTTTTTTGAATAATGTGTAGGCACATCAAGATATATATGGATAAAATTTGGATCACATTTTCGAGGAATGCACCTCAGTATGCTAAGGGTTTGGAGGTGTTTTAGATTTTTCAATTTTCAATTGAATCATTGATTGGAGAATAATATTTCCATGTCCTAAACATAAATTTAGAATATGGTTAAAGGAAGATGAAGTTTATTAACACTTGATATTGAATAAATTACCTGTTCAATATTTCTGTTAGATTTGGCAGGGAGAATCAAACGTTATAAAATCTTTGAGTATTGACATCAATCGATAGAATGAGCTCCATATTCATTGACAATGTAAAATGAAATGAAAAAACTTATTAACGATGAATTTGGCATTGGAAAAAAACAACATCATCATGAAAACATATCAGAACAACAAGTTGAGGGTGCTACAAATAGAAACATGACGGCTGATGTTTTTGAGACTCTAGGACAACAAGATCAAGTTTGTAACATGTCATTGGATCCTCGTATTGATTCTGGGGAGATTAATGTAAGATAGAACTTCATTGAGAAGACAAATATGTTTCATGATTTAGTTGATGATGGAAATCAAGAGCTGTATAGTGGATGTTTGAAATATTCAAAACTTTCTTTTCTACTGAAGTTGTACCATTCCAAATGCCTATTCAAAATTATAAATATGGAGATGTCCATGATATTGGAATTTTTATGCGAGGAATTTCCTGAAGAAAATGTTTATGAGTCTTTTTATTATATGAAAAAAGTATTTAACAATCTTGGTCTAAATTATACAAAAATATATGCATGTCCCAATGATTATATGCTCTATTGGGGAGAGGATTCAAGCAGGTAGGATTGAAAAAAAAATTCTTCTTCTTGATGGAAGTCAATGAGTGGTGTTGTATGTATGAATCAATATTCTAATATTAAGAATAATACAAGGAACACACCAGCAGAAGTTTTGTGTTACTTTCCTTTAAAGCCTTGATTGCAAAGATTATTCATGTCATCAAAAACCACAAAAAACCTGAAGTGGCATTCTGTAGGTTATAAAAAATGATGGGTTAATGTGACATAAAAGATATTAACAGTCATAAAATACATTTGATTCATTACATGTAGACTCTTCATCTGATCCTAGGAATGTTTGATTAGGATTGGCAGCCGATGGATTCAACCCATTTAGTACTTTGAAAACTAGTTATAGCATTTGGTCAGTTGTTTTGATCCCTTACAATCTTCCTATGTGGATATGTATGAAACAAACATATTTTATCATTTCAATGATTATTTATGTAAAAAATTCCTAGAAATGATATTGATGTAAAATTTAATCCTTTAATTGAATAATTACAAGAGTTATGGAGCAACAATGTTGAGACATATGATGAATCTTCTAGAATAGTGTTCAAAATGAAAGTTTCTCTAATATAGACTGTTAGTGACTTCCCTAGACTTGTAATTTTAGCTAATTAGAACACTTACATGGGATTGGATTGTCTTATTTTTAACATTGATTTTGATCCAGAATGATTACCTCATAATAGAAAATGGTGTTTCTTGTGTCATTGAATGTTTCTTTGTAACACCCCGAGATTTTATGAAAAATATTCCTTTTAATTTCATTAATGTCTTGTGTTATACGCTACACCAAAAGGAGCTTTCAAAACACACATCTCTGACCTGGCTTGAATTACACGCAATCGCGACCTTCCACGATAGCGTGTGTTGTACGCAACACCAAGTTTTGCTAAACAACGATATGCTATTAAAATATTATTAAAACTAGCCGTTATGAATAGTAATAACCACTTTTTGAAATTTTGTAAATTTTATTTTTCAAAATGGACTTCATTTTTGGATTCGGAATATCGAAATTATCTTAGGGTGAAATTTTGGTGATTTTCGGATAACTTTCATATTTTGATGAATAGTGAAAATTACTAAATTTTAATTAAAAAAAACTTTTTCAATCGAAATAATTAATAGTGAAAAATTATTAATTTGAGTGGTTTTAAAGTATATTTAGAATATATTTTTACAATTTAATACAATGTTGGTCATTGGATGTAATTTCACATTTAAACCAGTTATAAACAAGTGTCAATCTTTTGATAGTTATTATCTCTTAAAAACACGCCTTTTGTTTTGACGACGGGAATTAATTTTTAAATTAGTTAATGAAACTGATATGTTTTGAATTTGGTAAAATAGACATCATTTTTGAGTTCATAATATCAAATATAGCTTAGGCCTAATTTTTGGTATTTTTTTGAAAACTTTCAATTTTTGATGAATAGTGAAACCACTAAGTGGTAGTTAAAAAAACTGAATTGTTCATAAAACATAATTTTACTGCTTCTGTGAGTGGAATTTCAAAAATCCGAGAGACACGGTTGATGTCAGTAAGTAAAATGTGGTTCAATCAGATAAAAATAATTTTTTGGTGAATAGTAACTTTTTACTTTTTTTTACCATGGCTAAAAGTAAATATGGTAATTAAGGGTAGAAATGATATTATTATTACCCTAACACATGTCCAAATTCTATTGGACAAGTTTAATTCGACGAAAAACAAACTTAGGAATAAAATATGACCATTTAGGCCCACTTGGATTAGATTAGGACATTTATTATTAATTTATTTAAAGAAGGGTTAAAAGAGTTAAAATCAAAGTTTATTTACTAAAACATTTTTAATATGGGGTTATACATAAGATAAATTAGACTATAAATATTCATTAGAAATCCTAAAAGATTTCATACATAATGGTATTTTATTTGTAATTTTTATACATTAAATAATGTAATTTAGTTATGACACAACGATGATGCAGTAATTATCTTATTAATGAAATATTGACATAATTGATGTTATAAATACCCAAATAAATATAATTTGAGACTTTTTATGAATTCCACTAATTTTATAGGTTAATATGACATGCTAGTATTGATTTAATTAACTTTGTTCGAACTTATCATTCTGTTATGATTTTCACAAAAATCAATTACTAAATAGTGTCAAAATTGACATAAAATAGATTTTAAAACAAATATTATATTATTAATTGTTATTTTATTCCTAAAAATCTAAGGTTCGGCCAAATGACTTAGATAAGGTTATATATATTAATAAAAAACAACTTGGGGTTCGTTTGGCTTCTTATAGTAAGTTTATTAACCTTATAGGGTAAGAACACAAGAAGACACGGTAAAAGTAAAATTATTTAACTTAATGTTAAATCTAAATGATAAGGTTAAAATAGGAACATAAACTTGTCTAAATTATATTGGATGAGAGGATTTCGACTCATACCCACCTTAGCCTTGAAATAAATCAATTTGGAGCTATTTAAAACCGAACTTGACTTTGTAATAAAATAATATTTTTTGTTATTCCAAAGGTGCCCCTCTCCTCCCTTATAAAAGGGCACCTCCTCCCTCTCTTCCTCAAACAACTTTGAGCCTTAAAGCTCGGAAAACCCCTGCCAAATTCTTTTATCCACTTCCCTATCAACATCCTAGAGGTTTTGGTCTTCCTCAAAGACCAATTTTAGTGCCCTATGAGGAGGTCTCAAAGAGGCGCTTCAAAGAAGAGGTAATTTCCGTTACCGATTCTTTCACCATTATTTCTTCTTCCACTTATTCTTCTTAGGTTGTTTCATTATGAAGTAATAACATCAGTATCACTCAAATACTGATATGTTATTATTAGTATGAAACAACCCTATTTCACCATCTATCCATCCTACGGAAAAAGAAATCACCGCGCGTGCGTACGTACGGAATACCGTCTCCACGTCGTGGTGTAATCTATTTTCCACCACCACCTTACATGGATGGGTATAATGGTGTAAATAATAACTATAAATAGTTATTAGAACATAATATTGATTCTGATATATTGTATCATCCACTCCAATTCAATTCAATAATTATGGAAATGATATCATCGCTCGTGCGTACGTACGGACTACCGTCTCCACGACGCGATGAGATTCATTCTCCATGTTAACCATTTAAGAATGATTATAAAGTATATATAAGAAATAATAATGAAATATATGACATTATAAAGCTACTGGATTTATGTATATATATATATGTATGTCAACTACTTACTTCCATTCAAGACAATAAGGAAAGGAAAACAGCGTTCATGCGTACGTACGGACTACCATCTCCATGAACGGTGTGTTTCATTTCATTTATCTATCTATTATATATATATATATACTGAATATATATGATATATAAATCATATTTTATATTCTGGAAGTAAGTAAATCATGATATAAGTAATAATAATGTCAAGAACAAGAAGTCCAAACACCTACGATAAATGAAACGATTTTACCCAAAACGCTTCTTTAACATGGAATTTACAAAATAACGAGTAATATAAAGTCATAAGTGAACCATATATGATATCATAACAATGATTATGATTCTGGAATAAGTAAATGACATTATTTAAATCATTATACAGGAGGTTCGGACACTTACGAAGCATATCAGACCTAAGGTAAGGGAAATATCACAATCTCATTTTTATCGGAGATTGTTTATACTTTGAAATTTACTGGGGTGTATTTTATCATCCACATCCATGTTTCCTCAATAGGTAATATTATTTCCATTCACCTACAATTTTTTAAACCCAATTTTACCCTTTGGTGAGTTTTTAGTAAAGGATATGAAAGGAATCTTTTGTCGTTTTTCGTATGAGGTACTTTTTGAATTTTCGGAAAAAAGTACGAAAATGTTTTTTTAACTTATACAGAATGAATGGATTTTTAAAAAATTATTTCCCAAAAGATTCTTTTAAAAGTTTTCAAGTTTATTTTTAATCAACTTCTTTTAGTTTATAATTGTATGACATGTTAAGAAAGGAAAAGTGTTTTTGAAGCAGAAAGGATATTTTCCTCAAGAATGGGGTTCAAGTGTTTTATGAAGATTATTTTCCATTTAAGATAATAAATGGTTCTTTTTTTATCCCTATTATTACATTGATTTGATTATGTTGTGATGGAATTATTTTTATGAATTCCTTTATCATATATGAATTGTTTTATGATGTCATGATGTTTAAGATTCCCATTTTTATTACATGGGTTATGCAATGATGTATGGTTTATGATTTTGTGGCACGCATAAGAATGGTATCATTATGAGATGGGTGGGACCTATATCTCCCTCCAATGCATTGGGTAAAGATTTTATATCTCATGAGATAGACATGGCTGGAATGGTAGGTTATACCGGTTCAGTGAAACAGGACTGAAACGAGGGTGACTCGGTTCTGAAATGGACTTTGTCCACTAAGATAGTCTTGGCAATGAGTCTTGACTAATAAGAAATGATTCTCTATGATTATGTGTGTATGCCACAAAGTTTAATGTTTTATGTTATGATTATTGTGATTACATTTCACTTCCATGAGTTATCCCAGGTTATGAAATTATGATCTATTTTACAGGTTATGATTTCCAAAAGTTATGTGCTTATGTATATGATGTGATTGATATTTCTTTTGTTTACCCTTACTGAGCATTTGAACTCACCCTTTTATGTTTTCTTTTCCCCAGGATATAAAGAAAGGTTTTAGGTATATAAAAAGAAGAAGATCTTTATGAGATATGTTGAAGATCTTTCACCAGGATTAGAAGATTATATTCCGAGTTTCCAAAGACACTAAACTATTACGATCCTTGTGTGTGTGTTTTTGTATGTACTAAGTATTCCGTAAAAGTAATGTAATTTCCATGTACATCAGGCTTCGGGTCTCTATAGTTGGTATCAGAGGAAAGGTTTAGTCAACCATTGGAAACTAGGATGCGAAAATGTTAGTGAGATCCCTAGAGATATTTATAAGGTATGTCTAGGGATGTCCCTAAGGTTAAGTATAAGTATAGGTTATAGTACTAGAATTACGCTAACGATCATATAATTAAACCTAAGATGTTAGATATTGAAGAAAATGGCTGGAAACAAGATGATTCACGATAATGGAGGATATGATGGACAATGGAATGATATTCTTCCTGAGAAACCAAATGAAATAGGATTTGGAAGTCCAAACATCATTATTATGTTGAATCAGCAATCTCATAATATGATCAATAAAGTAAAATTTGGTAAGTTTCTTGACTCAGCTAATAAGAGAAATATGGAGTTTCATGATGACCATAGAGGAAAGAAAGTTCAATTTCCCCTATGTAAATCATGTGGGAAGAGGCATCAAGGAGAATGTTTCAAAGGAACTGGAAGATGCTTTGGGTGTGTAAAAGAAGGACAAAAAGCCAGTAAATGCAAAGGAAAAGGTTCAGTTAACACCAGGGATGAGGATAATGGTATTGCTATGAAATCAACAATGGTTAAATGTTTTAAATGTAGAATGTACGGGCATTATGTAAACCAATGCCCTAAGGGAAAGTCTCATGAAGAGAATCAGCATGGTCGTATGGGTAGTATTTATGTTGATGATGATGAAGAGACTACAAATGATATGTGAGATGAAAGAATTGTTGAAGCTCGGTCAATGGTTTAAGAATCTAGTGGAATGATGACATGTTTATCATGTGTAATGTTGTATAAGTAATTTCATGGTACTATGGAATAAAGAGACATCTAAGTATTGTTACACTGTTGTCTTTCCTTGAGTTTTGAAAGTGTATGATTAATGGTACCAATATCCATGAAATGTTATTCAGATATTTTTGGAAATAAGATGATATGCGCATAATGAATGGAAAATGAGAAAATGAAATGTTTGATAGTATTCATGAGCTCAAGATTGATATAAAGACTAAGTGATATCATGGTTTGAGTATATAGAATTTTGAGGATTTTGGTATGTGGAAAGAGTTAACTTTTAACAGCACTCATGTTTTCAATAAGGTTCAATGGGTATTCAATAGAGTACAAGATTAAGGCCTTTGAATGTTTGGAATGTGACCAACAAGATATATCTTATGATATATGGGGATCAATGATGGTATCAAATCTCTGAGAGTGGACTGCAGTATTATGGATAAGCCTAAAGATTGGAATGGATTATGTTGGAAATAAGTTAGTATTGTTTGTTTTTCGATATTATATAGTTTTAGAAAAAGGACAACCTGTAGGACAGGCGGCAGCCCATCGCGTCGGACAAGGATGTGGGAATCAAACCCACAACCGAAGTGCGACTGGCCTTTATCGCCTACCACTGGCCTACAGGAAGTCCTTGGTTAGTATAAACTAGTTTTATTTTATTAAGCAGTATGATATATGAAGTATAAGTTCATTTTTGGAACCATATACGATTAATCTAACCATAATATGGACTTATAACTTTTGCTAACCTTTTGCTTGAACGAGATGGAATGACCCATAATTCTATCACATGATCTGCTAACACATCATGAATAACAAATTCAACTTCATTTCTTTAAGGGATGAAGTGGAAATTGTTCAATTCACAAACAACAGTGAGATTGTACCAAAATCATGCATATATTTCTTTTAATTCATCAACTTTAGGGAAATGATCTTGAAAACCAAAAATGTTGTCCTAGTTCCCTTATATCCGATTAATCAGATGGTACCTTAGATCATCACAAATCAATAGCTTTGTGATTGTTGGCTTTTTCATAGCCATGTTCTCTACCACTCTCCATCAGAACTTGATGGATAGATTTTTCTTCCATATCCATATTTTCACCTATGTTCTTCTACGTGGAAACCCAGTGATGAGTTAATTTGGGTAACCGTTACATTTCATACTCTAGTTTTTAAAAGCCATGTTTTGGTATTCCTTTTTACGATGTGGGTTTCTATTAAACCAACTTTCGAGTAGTAAACCATTTATAACCCCAACGAATTTTGAGGGCGAAATTCATTTTAAGGGGGGTAGAATGTAACACCCCGAGATTTTATGAAAAATATTCTTTTTAATTTCATTAATGTCTTGAGTTATACGCTACACCAAAAGGAGCTTTCACAACACACATCTCTGACCTGGCTTGAATTACACGCAATCACGACCTTCCATGATAGCGTGTGTTGTACGCAACACCAAGTTTCGCTAAACAACGATATGCTATTAAAATATTATTAAAACTAGCTGTTATGAATAGTAATAACCACTTTTTGAAACTTTGTAAATTTTATTTTTCAAAATGGACTTAATTTTTGGATTCAGAATATCGAAATTATCTTAGGGTGAAATTTTGGTGATTTTCGGATAACTTTCATATTTTGATGAATAGTGAAAATTACTAAATTTTAATTAAAAAAAACTTTTTCAATCGAAATAATTAATAGTGATAAATTATTAATTTGAGTGGTTTTAAAGTAAATTTAGAATATATTTTTACAATTTAATACAATATTGGTCATTGGATGTAATTTCACATTTAAACCAGTTATAAACAAGTGTCAATCTTTTGATAGTTATTATCTCTTAAAAACACGCCTTTTGTTTTGACGACGGGAATTAATTTTTAAATTAGTTAATGCAACTGATATGTTTTGAATTTGGTAAAATAGACATCATTTTTGAGTTCATAATATCAAATATAGCTTAGGCCTAATTTTTGGTATTTTTTTGAAAACTTTCAATTTTTGATGAATAGTGAAACCACTAAGTGGTAGTTAAAAAAACTGAATTGTTCATAAAACATAATTTTACTGCTTCTGTGAGTGGAATTTCAAAAATCCGAGAGACACGGTTGATGTCAGTAAGTAAAATGTGGTTCAATGAGATAAAAATAATTTTTTGGTGAATAGTAACTTTTTACTTTTTTTTACCACGGTTAAAAGTAAATAGGGTAATTAAGGGTAGAAATGATATTATTATTACCCTAACACATGTCCTAATTATATTGGACAAGTGTAATTCGACCGAAAACAAACTTAGGAATAAAATATGACCATTTAGGCCCACTTGGATTAGATTAGGACATTTATTATTAATTTATTTAAAGAAAAGTTAAAAGAGTTAAAATCAAAGTTTATTTACTAAAATATTTTTAATATGGGGTTATACATACGATAAATTAGACTATAAATATTCATTAGAAAGCTAAAAATATTTTCTACATAATGGTATTTTATTTGTAACTTTTAGACATTAAATAATTTAATTTATTTATGACACAATAATGATGCAGTAATTATGTTATTAATGAAATATTGACATAATTGATGTTATAAATACCCAAATAAATATAATTTGAGACTTTTTATGAATTCCAATAATTTTCATGGTTAATATGATATGTTATTATTTATTTAATTAACTTTTTTCGAACTTATCATTCTGTTATGAGTTTCAAAAAAATCAATTACTAAATAGTGTCAAAATTGACCTAAAATAGTTTTTAAAACAAATATTATATTATTAATTGTTATTTTTTTCCTAAAAATATAAGGTTCGGCCATATGACTTCGATAAGGTTATATATATTAATAATAAACAATTTGGGGTTCGTTTGGCTTCTTATAGTAAGTTTATTAACCTTATAGTGTAAGAACAGAAGAAGACACGGTAAAAGTAAAATTATTTAACTTAATGTTAAATCTAAATGATAAGGTTATAATAGGAACCTAAACTTGTCTAAATTCTATTGGATGAGAGGATTTAGACTCATACCCACCTTAGAGTCGAAATAAATCAATTTGGAGCTATTTAAAACCGAACTTGACTTTATAATAAAATAATATTTTTTGTTATTCCAAAGGTGCCCCTCTACTCCCTTATAAAAGGGAACCTCCTCCCTCTCTTCCTCAAACAACTTTGAGCCTTCATGCTCGGCCAACCCCTGCCTAATTCTCTTCTCCACTTACCTATCAACATCCTAGAGGTTATGGTCTTCCTCAAAGACCAATTTTAGTGCCCTAAGAGGAGGTCTCAAAGAGGCGCTTCAAAGAAGAGGTAATTTCCGTTACCGATTCTTTCACCTTTATTTCTTCTTCCACTTCTTCTTCTTAGGTTGTTTCATTATGAAGTAATAACATCAGTATCAATAATATACTGATATGTTATTATGATTATGAAACAAACCTATTTCACCATCTATCCATCCTACGGAAAAAGAAATCACCGCGCGTGCGTACGCACGGAATACCGTCTCCACGTCGTGGTGTAATCTATTTTCCACCACCACCTTACATGGATGTGTATAATGGTGTAAATAATAACCATATAGTTATTAGAACATAATATTGATTCTGATATATTGTATCATCCACTCCAATTCAATTCAATAATTATTGAAATGATATCATTGCTCGTGCGTACGTACGGACTACCGTCTCAACGACGCGATGAGATTCATTCTCCATGTTAACCATTTAAGAATGATTATAAAGTATATATAAGAAATAATAATGAAATATATGACATTATAAATCTACTGGATTTATGTATATATATATATGTATTTCATCTACTTACTTCCATTCAAGACTATAAGGAAAGGAAAACAGTGTTCATGCGTACGTACGGACAACCGTCTCCATGAACGGTGTGTTTCATTTCATTTATCTATCTATTATATATATATACTGAATATATATGATATATAAATCATATTTTATATTCTGGAAGTAAGTAAATCATGATATAAGTAATAATAATGTCAATAACAACAAGTCCAAACACCTACGATAAATGAAACGATTTTACCCAAAACGCTTCTTTAACATGGAATTTACAAAATAACGGGTAATATAAAGTCATAAGTGAACCATATATGATATCATAACAATAAGTATGATTCTGGAATAAGTCAATGACATTATTTAAATCATTATACAGGAGGTTTGGACACTTACAAAGCATATCAGACCTAAGGTAAGGGAAATATCACAATCTCATTTTTATCCGAGATTGTTTATACTTTGAAATTTACTAGGGTGTATTTTATCATCCACATCCATGTTTCCTCAATATGTAATATTCTTTCCATTCACCTAAAATTTTTTAAACCCAATTTTACCCTTCGGTGAGTTTTTAGTAAAGGATATGAAAGGAATCTTTTGTCGTTTTTCGTACGAGGTACTTTTTGACTTTTCTGACAAAAGTACGAAAATGTTTTTTTAACTTATACGGAATGAATTTATTTTTAAAAAATTATTTCCAAAAATATTCCTTTACAAGTTTTCAAGTTTATTTTTAATCATCTTCTTTTAGTTTATAATTGTACGACATGTTAAGAACAGAAAAGTGTTTTTGAAGTAGAAAGGATATTTTCCTCAAGAATGGAGTTCAAGTGTTTTATGAAGATTCTTTTCTATTTAAGATAATAAATGGTTCTGTTTTTATCCCTATTATTACATTTATTTGATTATGTTGTGATGGAATTATTTTTATGAATTCCTTTATCGTATATGAATTGTTTCATGATGTCATGATGTTTAATATTCCCATTTTTATTACATGGGTTATGCAATGATGTATGGTTTATGATTTTGTGGCACGCATAAGAATGGTATCATTATGAGATGGGTGGGACCTATATCTCCCTCCAATGTATTGGGTAAAGATTTTATATCTCATGAGATAGACATGGTTGGAATGGTAGGTTATACCGGTTCAGTGAAACAGGACTGAAACGAGGGTGACTCGGTTCAGAAATGGACTTTGTCAACTAAGATAGTATTGCCAATGAGTCTTGACTAATAAGAAATGATTCTCTATGATTATGTGTGTATGCCACAAAGTTTAATGTTTTATGTTATGATTATTGTGATTACATTTCACTGCCATGAGTTATCCCAGGTTATGAAATTATGATCTCTTTTACATGTTAAGATTTCCAAAAGTTATGTGCTTATGTATATGATGTGATTGATATTTCTTTTGTTTACCCTTACTGAGCATTTGAGCTCACCGTTTTATATTTTCTTTTCCACAGGATATAAAGAAAGGTTTTAGGTATATAAAAAAAAGAAGATATTTATGGGAGATGTTGAAGATCTTTCACCAGGATTAGAAGATTATATTCCGAGTTTCCAAAGACACTAAACTATTACGATCCTTGTGTGTGTGTTTTTGTTATGTACTAAGTATTACGAAAAAGTAATGTAATGTCCATGTACGTCAGGCTTCAGGTCTCTACATTCTTGATGTATATCATAGATTTTGGTTGAACATGTAAAAACTCAATGGTTCTATTGATCGCAGACCACCTCCAAAGTTATTGAAAGGTTCTGAAATATTGGCACAACATGGAAATGTTGAAACAAAATTTGGGAAGGTGAATTATTTGAATGATAGTGGGAAAAGAGTTTTATGTTCATCTCCAATTGAAATCAGAATGCAACAATGGTAGAAAAAAGTATATTCTTCAAACATTCATATTAGTAATTTAATTTGTTGAAGCATAATCTTGATGTGATGCATATTGAGATGAATGTTTGTCACATTTTGATCATTACATTTCGTAATGAGTATGAAAAATCATAGGATCATCTCAATGCTCAGAAATACATACAAGTAATGAAAATAAAGTAAGATCCCTGGATAGATGAGAATGTAAATTATGATCTAGTAATTTTTACAATAAAAATAGAGATAAAGATACATTACTTTGAATTTCAAAACATGATAAGGTATCTGATGGGTATTCAAGTAACATCTCAAAGTGTGTTGACTTAAATCATCATAGGCTACTTGGATTGAAATTTCACGATTCACATATATTTTTACATAAGTTTCTACCATTGCCATTGTGTACATTATTACCTAAAAAGGCTACTTCTATTGTACTTCAATTTTTCACATTATTTAGAAAACTATGTGAGAAAACTATAAAACCATTTGATATTGAAAAGCTTTAGGAGATATTTTTATTGACACTTTGTGTAATGGAGATTATCTTTTCTCCATCATTTTTTACTATCATGATGTATTTACCTATGAATTTAGTTGAGGAAGATAAATTAGGAGACCCCATACATTATCGATGGATGTATCCAATTGAGAGGTACTTTATTTATATGTTTTTCATTTAAGTAAACAATTATTGGAACTTAATTAAAAAAATAATTATGTTTTTTTCTTTTATTTCACAAATATCTTGGGCATTTTAAATCATACGTGAAAAATAAATCTCAACCTGAAGGCTCTATTTATGAAGGATATTTGGTAGAGGAGTGTCTTACGTATTGTTCTATATACATTTATGATATTGATACATGATTCAATCAAGTTGGACGTGTTGAAGGCACATCAACTCAATCTAAACTACATGGGAAATCAAAAATCTTCCCCACTATTGGCCGATCAGTTGGGAGGAGCTCAAATGTTACACTGACAGAAATGGAATTATCAAAAGCACATAGATATGTGTCTTTGAATAGTGAAATTTCAGAACCATTTATTAAATAGTTGAGGATACAAATAAGGATATTAATGAGAATTTGAACATGAAATGAGAAATATATAACAAAAGATATTAATAAAGAGCTTTTATAATGGTTTGAATGATGTGTAAGTTTATAACTATTATAATAAAAATAAATATTAGGGTGACACATATATTTTATAAATCTTATAATGTATATTAATTTTTTAGATCATGACTATAGATACTCTAGTTGAGTTGTAATAAGATTTGATGTTTCTTGCTTGAGATCCTCTAAAACAGGATAGAAAGTTTGATGCTTACAATGTTAATGACTTTAAATTTTATACAGTCGATCGAGAAGAGGGTTTGAAAACACATAATAGTGGAATATTTACTTTTTTTGAAGTGAGATACTATGGAAAGTTTACTGATATTATCAAATTAAACTACCATAGGCATTTTTAGTTATTTTATTCAAATGAAATTGGGTCAATTTTATTATGGGTGTTAAAAGAGATTCCTTGAAATTTACTTATGTGAACTTCTCTCTCTTGAAGGATGTTGGTGACCATGAATTACATGATCCATATATCTTACCATAGCAAGAGAAAATGGTATATTATGTGGAATATGTCACGGATAAAGGGAGGAGCGTATTTTCTCACATAAAACAAAGAGACTAGTATGATATGGGTGATGAAGTGAAAGATTTGAACTCTAACATTGAGTCTCATCAACAAAAAGAAGCTAATTTATTTTTCCATCTTGATATTTAAAATCTTAGTCTTTCAAGTGTGGGTGATGTATAAGAAGTAATTATGGAGTAGGAAAAAAACATGATGGAAGGTAAAAATGATTGTGTGTGTAGTCATCCATTCATTTATCAACCACTTATGTCATTTGTGCAGTCATTCATTATCATAGTTATGTATATTTTGTTTTTCATTATCATGCATCTATTATCATTTCTATTTTTTTTTCTGCATGATTTTTTTGAAATATATGTTCTAAAGTTAATTTTATTTGATTAAATAATTGAAATGTAAGGAGGAGGCATTATATTCATACCAGTTGACCCTTAGTAGTGAGCTAGTAGTCCACTCCTGGTTCTTTGTGAGGATATTGGATGGTGATTATTACAGGTAAAAATTTTAATAGGAATAATGTTGTTCTAGTTTTTTTCTAATAATAACTGTTTTTTCATAAAAGATGGAAACAATGCTACTACAGAGAAAAATATGAAAAGTTCCTATGTCTAGAATATCAATGGACTAATCATAGTTGTCCCATTTGACTACTATGGGGTCCCTACAGATGTTTCTATAGGATTATTTGGCCAGATTCTAGCCCATTTGGCGGTGTATCTAGTTACCCTTCCGACTACGTATGATGATTGGAGACATATTCCTTTATATTGAAAAAATTATGTTTTTGATTCATAGTTAATGGTAATTTTAATATATTATGGTGTAATTGAATTTCATTATTTTATTAAATTCTAATATTTTCAAAATTAATCTCTTTGTATAGTTGTTTTTCCACTTTCCTTTTGCTGGTGTTATAGCACGAAAGTGGACATTGAAAGCACTGGTTCATTTATATCATTAGACGACATGATATTTCCTCAATGATATTGCATCGATGAATGGTGGTGAGTAGGTAAATCACACAACATCAAAATCTTTTAGTTCACAAAATTTTATTGTTTTTAAGTTTAAATATAAATATACCACACTGATTAATTTTCAATATAATTGTCTTATAGGTACCGATAACAGGAAGTAGAGATCGAAATGAAGATGGAGATGGAAAGGGAAATGATAAGAGTTCATCTAGAAATGATTAATATTGTTTTTGATTTTTTGGACTAATATGGAATGAGAGAGTTTGTTGATGTATTATTTTTAACACAAATATGAAACAATTTATGGTTGGATGTGAACTAATATACTTGTTTTTTGATACCACATTTCTTGTATATGTGTTATTTCTTATACTTCTGATAGGGATTTTGTATTCTATTGATAATATTTGATTACATAATATAGCATCAAAAAACAAATATATTAGTTCAATAATACCTTTTAGGATAGAAGAACAAGTCAAAAAACAAGTATATTAGTTCAATATGTGCCTAATACCATTGAGGAGTTATAGAGGAGGTTGACTTGTACTCCCATCCCTAGTTTTCTAAGAGTAGGATTTGATTAAAAAATGTTTTTTGATTCCTATGAAGTAGGGAATTGTTGTGAATTGATGTAGAGGTAAGGGTGATAACCAATATCTCTAGGTAGATAAGACCACATGAGAACAACTTGGAAACCCATGAATTAGAGTTGACAGATGTGGTGTTCACCTAGAAGACTTTGTGATAATATCTTTTTATGAGAAGTTTTTCTTTTATTCCTACCATAAGAGTATTAGGTACATATTCACTGAGAGGTATATAAATCCAAGTAAAAGGCAATGGATGAAGTTCCTATATTACTATGGTTTCAATATATTCTATACTCCTAAGAAATATAATTTAGTGGAAGATAGTCTCTATAAGAAATATCATTCCCTATTTCTAGGCGAGGCATCATAGTAGTGGGCCTCATTGTAGTTTACATTAGTGGAGGAGGTAGGAGAAAAATAACTTCGGTTGATGGTTATAACCCATCCAATTCTTTAGTGTGTGAGGTAAGAAAAACTCAGGGATATTGACTATAATATTTGTTTGTGACCAGATATTCATAGGACATACTCCCAATAGATTATTTGAAAGTAGGGAGTATATCATTATCTTCTAAGGATGGACTATGGTTCAGGTCTTGGTTTGAGAGGAGGTACTAAGAAAGTGGTATATATATCCCTTAGTGGTACATATTGAAGTTATTAAGATGTAACAAGACCTTAAATGATAGTTCTAGTGGCCAATGATAAATAATACCATTGTAAAGTTCATTTCTTGATGCCTCACATGTTAGAAGGTGAAGGCTGAGCATCAGGTACTAGAGGGTTTTCCTAAACCCTTGAGGTTCTGTAATGGAAGTTAGATGGAATATCCGTGGATTTTATAAAATAATTTCCACTGATGATGAGAGGTACTTATGTTATATGGATGATCCTAGACTGACTCACTATGTCGGCCCACTTCCTCTCCATCAGAGAGAAAAATTCGATAGAAATCTTGGGAGGATTTCATTTATAATATATCATTTAACTTGTTGGTATCCTCATGATCATTTTCTTATACCATGATTCTTTCTTCATTTCACTCTTTTCGATATTATTTTAAGAATATTTCAAGACTCAGTTGTGGATGAGTATGATGTTCCGTAGTTAGAAAAATGGATTAACTAAGTAAACCATTCAGGTATTAGAGGAAATTCTATAGTCTTTCATGATAGAATTTTTCTGAAGTTAAGAGGATCTACTAACCTTAGTGTTGTTTTTATACAATAATATTTATATCTCTATTATTAATTTTACACCTTTCAAGAACCTTTATGAGAGACCTTGTTGGTAACCACTATGCTAGATAGAGTTGGGATAATCAGTACATATGGGCCCAAAGTTAGTGTGAGAAATAACTGAGAAAGTTAAATCATCTAGGAGAGGATGAGGAGAACTTAGATCCATCATAATTCCTATACAGACTATAAATAGAGGTCGTTGGAGTTTAGTGAGGGAGACCATGTGTTCTTTAAGGTCTAACCTGGATGTGTTTTATAGAGACATGGATGGGAAAACAAGTTATCTATGAGGTTCATCAATCCATTCTATGTTCTTCATTGGACCAGTGAGGTTATGTACCACCTATATTTACCCCCACAATTTTACTAAGTTAAAGATACCTTCCATGTATCACAACTAAGGAGGTATGTGCATGATTCATTATACATTATTGATAAGGGTGATATGGTCATCAAAGAAAATGAAACCTTTTTAGAGTACCCAATGGTGATCGAGGATTGATAGTATAAGATTTTTCATTCCCAAATTATTTCCCTTTCACATATTCTTTGGAAGTAGAAGAATATTCATAAGATCACATGGGAGTGGGAAAAATAGATCTGGGCTTAGTACACTCACTGGTTTAATTAGTTCCTACTTTTTAAGAAGAAATGAATTCAATGTGGGGAGAGTGTAATGAATTGGGTTTTTATGGTTAAAATCATTTAATATTTTAAATAATATTTTTGGATCTTGTTATGGAGTTAGAGAAGTGTTTCATGTGTCTTAAATCCCTGATGTTGGTATATTAAAAATATTAAATTTATTAGCACACTTTCATGTATAATATTAGAAGTAATTAATTATCTTCTTAATAGTGACTTAGATAGGATAACTAAGACTACTTTTGAATTTGGAACGAGTGTTTTACCCTAGGAATGACCTAAGTGTTATTCGAATCATACATTAGGTTGATGCATTGTCATAGGAGTATAATAACTGAAATAAGTTAATTAAAATAAATAAATAATTAATTAACTATTAAATTTATCTTACCCTAGAAAAACATTATTTAATCCCTCATTAGTGAATCATATAGGGTTAGCCACATAACCTAGAGGGAGTCTTTAGAGGAGAGTCTTGGTGGAGAACATTGGAGAAAACCTTGGAATCGATGATCGACCACAAATGCATCATAATTAAACCATATATTCAACAATGAAAATGTAAGATTTGTTCTTAGTCAGAAATTAATCCATTCGAGGTAAGTTTTTGGTGTATTTATGATCACTTTTTATATTGATGCAATTACAAATTATTTCCTAATAATCTAATCTAGAAGCGATGATCACCGAGCTCATGTTTTGTGAATTTCTCCCTCTATTTGATGTGTGTTTATTATCGATGTTTGTTTTGACCAGTGGTTAAACCATTATCATAGACCCATATCATTGCCTAATTAAATAGTGGTTTCATGGATCATTGATGTGGGTTATATTTTGGTGTTTCTGGAAGGGTTGAGGATCAATCATGATGATGGAAATTAGAGGATTAATCAAGGATGAATGTTTTTTGAGACGGTGTGTGAAGACAATATGGGAGGTGATTCAAGTTTATTTTTTTGATAAATGATGGTTAGATCTAACTTACGATCTAGTTTTAATGATGTTAAACATTTTTATTATGTTTTAAGAAGTGATCTTAAGGAATTGGAGGCAATGGGGAGGCATGTGAAGGAAGTTAATCATCAAGAAATTTTTAAACTACATGTTTGGTAGTTATGTAGAATACATTCTATATAGTTTCTTTAATATGGTTTTATAATTTTATATGGAGTTAACAGTCACATGAACTTGTAACTAATACACATGCCATGTGACTCATACTTTTCAAGTCTAGCATGCACAGGACATACATTCCCTAGGACCCATGTGGGCCCATAAGTCGTGTGTGCTAGGACACACCCTGTATACCCTCAAGGGTGAAAGAATAGAGAAGAAGAGGTAAATTATGCATACCTCTAAAAACATATAGGATAGTGGGAACCCTCCATGCACTGTATAGTTAGGTGGATACACACTATGTGGGTGATAGAACATGACTGGGTGGCTGACTTGGGATAACATGCCATGTACCCCTAGGAAAAACGGTGTACTTTAACATGGCCTAGAATAGTATGATTATATATAGATTTACACCTTATTATTCCCACATAGAGTAGTTATTATACCCCTTGGTATTGGGGTCCTCCTCAATAGTTGGTATTTCAACTATGTAAGAACAAGGACGAGATCCTGTACTTGTGGAATCAAATAAAGTCAGTATTTCACTCATAGTATAGGGAATTAATACTCTATATTTATAGTAGGTATTTGTACTGTATATTGATCTTAGATAGGATATGGATCCTCCATTAGAGTTTTTATTTCACTCGTAGTCTTGGATAAGCGATCCTCTAGCATCATATGAGGGAATAAACACATATGTTTCTTGATATTGTTAGATTAGAAACTAGAAATGCAGAGTTTGTTTGGATATATGAGAGTTTAAGACTATAATCTGGGACTTGAGTACCATTTATGAGCATATGTATTCTCTAATTTACTTTAAACTCTTGTTTATGATTTTGAGAAGACTCTTTCTTTTGATTCTTTACTTTTTGGTGGTTTCGAGGTGACCTAATTGGTATGTATATATTCACCCATATTTGATCTCTATTCGTACATGTCTTGTCTTATGCATATGAAAATATATTCAATGGAGATATTGGGAGACCAGGTGTTGGTGGTTCTTAGTATAATTTGGAAACCATGGTAGTTGGACAATTGATGGACTAGTGATAGCATATAGAGACTCTTTTACCTCTTGCTGTCAAATTGGACCTACTTGATGGTTGTTGAACCTTTATTAAACCCCATTTACTTGAATGTGTACTATTTTACTAGGTTTTGGGATATTAGAGGCTATTCATTCATTTATTATTCTAGCTGTTTACTTTATACATCAATTTGGTGTGTTTGGATATTTGTGTACTTGTGTATAGGTGAATTAGGATATGACCTACCATATATGTGATATGCCTATTTGGTGATATTCTTCAGTCCCTATTTTATTCAAGGTTATATTGGGGTGGTTCATTGGTGTACCACTGACTACGAATGACCTAATGGACCAGGTCATGTCAAACTCATTTCACATCATATATGCATAAAATAATAATTAATTTCACATACCTAAAGGGAAAAATATTTAAAATATATATTAGAAAGGTTCCAACAATAAGGGTATACCTTCATTAAGAAACTCATTTCATAAAGTTCCAATTAATACAGTATGTCCAACATCGAAAATAATTTTATAAACATTATTTGAAAAACAAATGAGAATTAGTACTTTTAAAACACTACTTTCATCCTTTAAGAGTCAATTAAAATCCAAAACACCTCTTTGATTTTAAACAAGCATTCATATATAGTTTATTTAATTTTTAAATAAAAATAGGGCTAACACTATCTATTTACCATAAAAACCATTTCAAATGAGCCACATAGTAATTTTCATAAATAATTGTCATACAACAAATTTAGTCTAAAATGAATTACTAAAAATCTATATTATTCGAAGTATAGAAAATCATAAAAACATTTTATAAACACTTAGAGGGTCTTATAAATAGACATAACTTGATAAGAAATGAATTCAACTCAATCATTTAATAACATTCTAAATTAATTAATTTTAAAAAAATATTCTACCTCTTCTAAGCATAAATAAGTCACAACATGTCACTATCTAAATAAGAAGACAAACCATACAAGTGGACAACCTATAAAATACATAAAAAAGTAAATCCACATTATGAGACCCATAAAAACCCTAAATTTAACCTCCAAATATGTTAAGGTTCACAAGAGAATAAAAAAAAATGGGGGAGAAGGAAAGAACAAGAGGAAAAGAAGAAAAATAGACTCACCTTCCAAAATCACTTAGAATCAAAAGAGGAGCCAAAATATAAGGAAAAAGGAGGTAATTTATATATTAAGTGTGTCCCAGGGTTGTCAAAATGAGAGGGAGATAAATTAGGGATGAAATCCTTAAAAATAAAATAGAGGTAAAATTGGAGAACTAAAAAATTTAAATCGGGCACATGCATGTTGTAGTGTGACCTAGTTTTCATGGTGCGACCCAACTTCTAGGAATAACTGCATGCTCATTTCCCAGGGTCAGGTTAAGGAATGAAATTTATTCATCACAACTTGGACACCTTATGGTAATTCATTCATAACGTGACACCATGCTGTGATTCATTTACTGAAAACAACCCCAATTCCTAGGTCTGGTTATGGTGTAACCTTTCCTATAGTGACATGAGTCTTACCTCGCTAAAAAAATCATAAAGAAAAAATACTTGTCCCAACATAACCCACCTATCATGATGTGAACAACTTAATCTAGAACTATATTTTCACCCAACACTCTTTTTGCAAAGTGACCCCCTCTGTCATAGTACGACTTACTGCAGATAGATCTGTAGAACTCAAAAAACAAAAAAACACTCCCAATTCTCATAGAATCCCAAAATTTCAAATATATCACAAAATTTTATAGTATTTTAATACAATAGTGACACAGGGGTTACAAATTTCTCCCCACTTTTCAACTTTATAAACCTAGAAGGTCTTCAAAAAGGTAAAAAGAAACAGAAATCCACAAATGCACACCCTAAAACAAGAGGTGGGGGTGGGGGGTGGGGTCTGTTAAAATCCAAAGGGTTAATTGAGAAAACATAAATATAAAACAACATGACTCTAAAAATTAAAAGAAAACAATAATCATGTATAATCAAATGTCACCAAGAATAATCCAACCCGAAATTAAGGAGCACAAGGCCTAAAGGTCATGGAGACCTGCAAGAGGTCTTCCAACCATTTAGAATACTTATAAAATGGTGAGGAAAAAGAAGAACACTATATTGAAATAAGAGTCAACCAAGTGAAAAAATATCTTTAAAATAACCAATGTAAACAATTATCCTTTATCATCTATAAAAACGATCTAAGAAACTATCTAACCATCCCCAAAAAACGAACATAACCAAAAATATTCTCTAAAGCACCATAATCATGGTCACATCATCCATAAAAATCCCATACTTTATAAGCAGGATTAATACAAAAAAAATCTTTACTCATCATAAATCAACATGGACTATACCCTAGGAAAAAGAAAAATAACATGTGACTTAGCTTGTGGAACACCCTATCATAGAGAACCTGAGAGAAAATTCCCCAATAGAGAAAAATCACAAATTGAGTACTAGTGAGATCAAAATCTAGATAGGTATAACAGTAATACCTATTATCCAATAATGTAACTTAGGATTCCCATGATAAAACCATCAAAATCCAAGTCTCATCACATGGATACCATCATAGACTTACCATACGAGACATATCAAAATAACAAGACATGAGTACAACACAAAATAATCAACACCCCTTCAGTTAAGGATGGGGAAAACCCTAAGAGTTCATAAATCATGAATTTATTCAAAAGTATCAATCCAATCTAAAATCATAAAATATAAAGACCAAAAGAAAAGATCACCTGAGTCCCAATCACATCTAATAATCCCTCTAAAAAAATTCCTAATATGTACTTGTTTCTGACGCTTTTACGCCAGGGCGTGCGCGCACGTCCGTCACGCGGGGGAGGACGCGCGGCTTGAGGCCCCGCATTCTTGCTTTCCAAAGGTGGGCGGAATTCGTTACTTGTTCAGGGACGTATGCTCCTTGATCGAAACCGGGATGATGGGATGTCAGTTCTTCCTTCTGTGGATTACTCTTTGGAGCATGTCACCTAGTCCGGGTCTCCCTCATAGATTTAAGATGGGTTCGTGAAGATCGTTCCTGGCGCCATATCTGTATGGATGCCAGTTAATTACACTGCTTTCGTCGAGATGCTCCAAGGGGTCTGGTCGGGGAAGCAACCTTCGGTGAGAAGAATGGTCACGCTGGGGTGTTGTCGGTGCACCTTGATGCTGGGGATTGGCATGTCTGTCTTCTGTCCCTTATTATATGGCTTTCTATGGGCGCTGAATCCTGAGGAATCCCACATCGAACGGGGGGGGGGGGGATCGCATGCCATCTGAGGTTTTCCTCAGCCTCCCATGTTTAACACGGGGTATTCTGTGAATTTAACATCTTGCGGAGACGAATCGGACTGATCGTAACACTAAGAGTGGATCATATTGAAGGACCCCCTAGGGGGAACACTGATGTTGGGGACAACACATGGGCGGCTTCTTGGATACTGTGGAGTGGAATGAGGTAGCATGATCCCACTGGGATGTGGCGGCCCAGGTAAGGATCATGATGGGTTATGGAGTGTTGGGCTTGAACCTCATGGAGGCTTCCTACGTATCCCCATGGAAGGGAATCAAAGTCCGCGTAGTTCGGTGATATGGTGGGACAACTGAAGAGGCGAACCGTGAGAATGAATGCATGGATTGGAGCCTGGAGGAAGTAAGATCTCCGGGCTAGGGCATGAGCTTCCCGAGGCACATGGGCTCGAGGGAGAGGTCAGGTTGAGACGTGGGTGTGAGGTATGGGGCTTACGCTCTGAGGCGGCCCATAACGGTGGTTGTGAACTGACGCAGAGGGGTCGAAACAACTAAGTGATGAGCTTGAACCTTGTGGAGGCTTCCTATGTACCATGTGTTAGCACAGATCAAAGTTCACGTAGTTCGCGACATACAGTTTAATGTCATGCGAGATGAGTAATCTGGGGCTTATGCTCTGAGGCAACCCAAAGTATTGGCAAACCGACGTGAAGAAGTCGGAACGACCAGTTGGTGGGCTTGAACCTCGTGGATGCTTCCTACGTACCATGTGTTAGCATGGATCAAAGTCCACATAGCTCTCTGGGATGGGGATTATGGTCTGAGGTGGCCCATTGTAGGATTCCATGGTCGATGCACGCTCTAAGCCCACATGAGTCATGCTCTGTGTGAGAAACAAGATGCAGTAGGGACCAGATGATCACGTCGTAAAGGGTACGTCTGTGAGAAGCAGAAAGGGGCTTACACGTTGAGCGGACCAAAGAGGAAACAGGGGCTTACACGTGGTTTGCAGCCCTTAGTGCTGGGGCTTACTCCAGGATGGAGGCCCGTGGTGTAACAAAGTGCAGTGGGAAAGGGACTCCACTGGCCTTGGCAGTGGGGAAGTAGGGAGGTGCATGGGTGAAACCTTCCGCAAGAGAGGCTAGGGGCTTACGCTCTGAGGCATCCCTACCCCCGTGGACAAACGCCACTCTGACAAGTAGGATCTCATTCCATGTGAGGAATAATCCATTCCCGCGGAGACGAGTGGGCGTAAAGAATGTCTGAGCTGGGGGGACCCTGCGTGCGAGGCACGGGGTCAGACCACAGTTTAACGTCATGTGTTAAGGACGAGGTCTTTAGCAGTTTAATGTCCTACAGCTTGGATGAGGTGGGTTCTCTCCACACCCCTAGGGCATACATGCCCAACACTCTCTACCCCTTGTGGGAGGGAAGGCATCGGCAAGGCCGTAGTGAAGGGGGGCTACAGGGTGAACCATCGAGGGGTCCACGTTAGTGTGGCTATGTGAAGAAGCAATAGCCGTTAGTGTGCCTATGCGAAGAAGCATAAGGCAAAGAAACACAATGGGAAACACCACCCAAGGGACCTTGAGGTTACTTCATACGAGCCTGGAAGGCCGTACGGGAAAACAACGCATGGCGTCCATGCCTGGAATGGAAGACATCGGGCGCCGACGCAGAGAGGAATCCAAGGGGCATCAAGGTGAGGGGTCCTGGGTTTTGCGTGCAAAGAGAAGGTTTGCGCGCAAAACACCTGGATGGCGTGCAATTGGGTCAGAGGATTGCACATGGATAGAAGATTGAGTGCAAAGGGATTAGATTGCGCACGAGGGAAATGAACGATCCCTATGTCCTGGAAAAACCTATCAGAGGGGTTGCACGCAATTATGAAGGGATTGTGCGCAATTGGAAGGGATTGCGTGCAAGGGGAAAGGATTGTGTGCAAAGGAAGAACCCGGAGGAGTTGGCAAATTCACTTAAGCCAGTGGGGTTGCACGCAAAGGCGAACCCCATGGAAAGGTTGCATGAAAAGAGGATTCACCTGGAAGCCATATTGCGCGTGTGGGAGTCCGAATTGCACGCATGAGAGCTGGTCTAAATTTCTCAACCCTGAAATGGTTGAGGTCGCCTTCTATTTATAGACATTCACCGTCGCAGAATCCAGGCGGCGCGTGAAATCTTCCGTGCCAGGACCTGTCAGCGCGCAAGGCTTCCCCGCGCGGAACCGGGCACGCAAATTTCTGTGCCACACTGGTTCTTTTTCGCGAATCCCGGGAGTCCTTCGTGTGAACATCATTTTTTCGCGCAAGTCCTGTTTAATTTCTCACACCACTTCTAGGTCCTCCGGACTAGGTCTATGAGTCCGAATATGACTTCTCTTTGTCCATTCGAAACTTCCTCTAAGAGTTACGGACTTTTTCGGCATCTACAAATGCCCTCCCTCGGAATTGGATCGGCAAGAGGTCGCAACGATTGGATTCTGAGGGAAATTCTGAAACTCCGAAGTAGTGCATCTTTTGGGAATTTTGCGCACAAAAATCTGACGGGGCACGTAAAATGACAGATCAGCGTGGAATTAGATTTCCACGTGGCGCAGAACCCTGGCCTCACCTATAAAAGGGGCGTTGGGTCCCAAGTTCCGTACTCAAGATTTTCCACGTGATAGGCATACTGCTCTCGTGCATGAAATTTCTCCCGCAGCTACGTGTTAAAACGCTTTGGAAGCACGTAATTCAATCTGAATTTCATCCGTATTTGTGCACCTACTCGGGATACTCCGCGCCTGGTGTGCTGATTGCATGCCCAACTCCCGGATTTCACACCGATGCTTCAGATTTTGCGCAACTTTCTTCGATTCTGCGCACTACATCCTAATTTCATGAAACTCCTGAAATATTCAAGATGGCTGGAAACCAAGTTGATGATGGGGAATCCACCGCTCGTAGAGCTGAAATGGAGAAAAATGAGGAGGGTTTTGGTGCCAAGGTGATCGTTTCCAACAACCTATCCTTGTTCAATCTGCTGACCTCATCCCTGAAGGAGTATCCCCTGTCTGACAACCTCCCGCTCTAGAACGTTGGCATCCTAGAGGAGGTTCCCCTGCCGGGCTTCGAGGTGGACACACCGCGGTCATGGGTAACCCAAGAGGATGAGATTCCCCGCTACAACATCACTAACAATGGCCATCCTACCAGGAAAACCAGGCATATAGACGTATATGTCCTGAACCCGAGGACCAGGACCATTACCGTGGATGAGCCTGTCGTAGAGAGTTCTCCAGCCCTCTACGCGAGCACGTTCCTTCAGAGCGTCACATATGACACTAAGGTATGGATGAAAGATTGGGACCTGCGGTTCGGGGGAAACTTTACCAGTGAGTGGGCCTGGGCGTTCTGGGTTCGCCATACTTACGATTAGTTTGGGTCCGAGCAGCGGCATATTGGCCTGTTCGAGGTGGTATGGACGTCGTAGTTCCACTTCCACCGTCAACCTGAGCTCTGGCTAGAGTTATTCACCCGGTAGTCTCCTGATACCAACACATTCCACCTTCACCATGGGGAAGTTGGCATCAGCCTCTTGGACATTCACTGCATCGGAGGTATCCCAATGGAGGGCTACCAATACGACGAGTTCATTCCTCCAAAGAACACCTGGGAAGACAGGTCATGGACTGCCATGCTGACGTGGCACCTGTTGGAGCTGGTCAAAGAGAGGCTGGGGGTCAAGGACTTCCTGAAGGACATTACCTCCAAGGGCTGGTTCAGCCATTTCCTAGAGAAGGACCCGGCGATCAAGATGCCGGGACGGGGAAAACGGTGCCCAACCGCGGCTCAGAGGAACAAGGATGGGTCGTATTGGAGGACCCTGGAGGCGGGGAAATACCAATCGTGGGGCTACCGCGTCATTGAGGCCCATGAACTGAACGTCCGGTATGCCAGGTTCCTTACCGCCTTCCTGAGAAGGTGGCTCCTACCGGTGTGGGACGTGAGGATGGATGCCCGTCCAGCAACACTGGTGATGGAGGGAACTATGGCCACCAACAAACAGTTCAAGTTGGGGGTCCCCATTCTGGCCAAGATGTATGCCATCCTGGAACGCATCTCATGAGGGGATCACCTCGGAGGGTATGTGGCCCATTCCAGATCTTCTATGGCTGGGTGGTGGCTCATCTCAGTGGTTACACTTTCCCAAATGCCATCCGTCCTCCGGGAAACGACCTGCGACCATCCCTGCTGAACATCGCCGGGGTGGCGCCGATGACGCTCAATGAGGAGGGCGTGAGGATCCGCATTGGTAACCACACAAACTATAGATTTAGCCCATTCCCTACCCTGATTGGCCAGATGGTAGAAAATGGGCGAGGCTCTCTGGAACATTAGGAGTATTTTCAGAGCATCCGGGGCGGGGTGCTCATGGCTCGGATCGACGGGAAGGTGATCTGCGAGCCTTACATACCATCCTGATTCGCCAGTCAATTTGGGTGCCTCCAACAAATGCTGAAGAAGGTATTCACGACTGTCTGGGAGGAGAAGAATCCCTGCATTCTACACCATATGTTGTTGATGTTCACCACTTTCAGCTCCGAAGATGTCATTACTCTTCCTCCCACCGGGGTCGACGCTGGCCTAGCAACTGAGTATGACGAGCACTGGACCATTGCGTACCCTGAGGGGATTTTATGAAAGCGAGTACAGCAACTTGAAACTACCCTCACAGAAATTGGGCGACGGGGGAGAAAACAAGGTGCTGCTATAAGGGGGGAACGAAGGGTGTGTCAGGCAGCGAGGCCTGTGCAGGCCAGGACCTCAGTGGTGGGAACATCACACAGTGCCGCTGCGACCTCGTTTCCCATAGGGGGGTCACATGAGGCGGCCAGGGAACTGCTTGGGAAGCAGATAAGGTACCTACTCGAACCTTCCCAAGATGAAATTTTCCCGGCACTGTGGTCGGCCTGGATGACCCTGCGGCAATCACTGGGCGTTGAAGCCATCTGGCAGAAGATAATGTAGAATGGGATCTAGATTCCAGAGGTCAGGCTCATTTGAGTTACCGACAGAGTGAACTTCCATCGGCAGCATTCTTATCTGACAGCCATGGACACATACGCGCGCCAAAGGGGTCGGCGTGCGGAGCCACCTTTCCTAGTGAAAGTGATTCTTGGCCAAGAGCATGATCTAGATGTGATGCCGCCGGGAGAAGGCAATAGTGATGAGGAGTCAGAGGGGGAGGAGGAGACCAGAGAAGATGAAGGCGAAGGAGAAGATGAAGGAGAAGGAGAACCCGAAGGTGAGGGGTCGTATGGGGTGACCTACCAAGGAAGTCTCCGGGAGAGTGGCGAGATTGTCGGCTCTGATATCGACATAACCGAGATACTCAAGGTCTGTCTCTATATTAATTAATTTCCCTTCTTCATCCATTCTCCTTTACAATTTCCAACCCATCTCTCTACCTCACTCAGGAGTGCCTAAGTGTTGGTCAGGCGTCCTCACTAGAGGATAGTGGAGAGGAACCAATGGGACAGGATAGGGATCCGACGCCCATCATTGAATTGAGAAGGGCAGAGGGGTCTCCTGTCATGGAAGCTCCTATAGTGGCCGGAACACTGGAGGATGAAACTTTGGGTTCCAATAAGTCCCACGCTTCACTACTGGTGCTTTTTATCAAAAGATTCCAACTAATCAGGGTACACCTTGCGCAGTGATCTTGACTTTGGAGGCTTGTTAGGATACGGAGCCCGGGCCATCCGTGAGCAGACCTGTGGCGGACATACCACCTCATCCAGAACATACTTCCTACACTGAGTTGGCCCCAACAATTGGTGAGAAGGGGGTGGCTGACATCAGCAGCTCTGTCCTTGAGGTGAGGCTGGAAGCTAACGGAGGCACCGTCGTTATTGGGGCGAGAGAGGAAGGTCGCCCGAACGTCGAGGATCCTATTCCTCATGAAGACATCCCTGAGGAAGATCCTACTACCGACCTACTGACTGCCTTTCCTATGTATCGGCCCGCTGATCCCGTGGAGGTAGACGACTCGGACTCAGAAGCGGCTGAGGAGAGCCGGATGACATGGCACAAAGGGAGGAAGTGTATCCAGCACTTTCTCAGGCAGCCCCAGTCAGATTGGCTGAGGTGGATGGGATCACTTCAGACCTGGATGCGCTTCCTGTGCACCAGAGGGACTGACACTCAACGCCTTCATCTTACGGTCCATGATTACATGTCCGAGAAGATACGCAGGAGCATTCGGCGCACTGACGTTTCCCAGTGTCAAGAAAGATCGGCGAGCACCCGAGCATTTATTAGGGTGGAGCGGGAGGTCCGGTGCCTTGAAGGGTAGGCGAAAGATAAAAAGGCCTTCATTGCAACGTGCTCTGAGCTCGTGGAACAACTGACAGCCCAGCTGGCTGACGCCGAAGAGCAACTGATGGAGGTGAGTAACCAGATGGTTGTACTTCAAACCGAGCGGGCAGAGGCACATGCCAGGGTTGGCGAGCTGCGCTCTGCGGATACTGATGAAGAGAGAGTGTTCAAGGAGCGAGAGTTGTCCTGGAGGATACCAACCAAAGGGTAACAATGTTGGAAAGATCGATCCGACACGCTGATCCTTAAGGGATTTGTTTCAGCCATCTCATGAACTTTTTGCTTTTACTACTCAAAATTTTGACCCATGTATGGACCAATATATTTATCTGTACCTTTGGTCTAATATGCTCACCATAATTCTGAAATGAATAACAACTCACCCCTAAGCTCCTGTGGGTCTCACCCAACGCGAAAAGTAAAGGATGCTCGTGTTATCATTTCATCCAACTGTGGGGCATTAACCAAGCTTCAGGCATCCGAACATGGGCCCAGATTTCTGAGGAGAAGAGGGATGTCCAGCCGACGGGAGGGGACCTCATACCAATCGATGTATCATCTCCTCCACGTGCCCTAAAACACGAGCGAGGCAATTTCGGGGGTATTGAAATTCCTCCGAACATAGGGAGATAAAAAAGGTGAATCTCGTTACCCGAATTCAGAATAAAAGGGGGCACGACGATGGGGGATAACTATTAACCATGGAGGAAACACAACATCCATATCGAATTGGCCTAAAATGGGGACAATAAATGAGGTCTGACCTCTGACCATGTTCGCACCATGGGGCCTAACTCAAATATCACCGATCAGTCTTCATGAACGTTGGCCCAGGACAGCAGGCAGACTATAGGTCTATCATCCATATTGTGACAATAGGCGGTCCAACGGTCTATCATCCTTATTGTGGCAACAGGTGGACCAAAGTCTATCATCCATACTATTAGGGGGTCCCATCAAACATGACCAGTCCTCCGGGACGTTGGCCCAGGAGAGTAGGCGGACCGTAGGTCTATCATCCCTACTGTTAGGGGGTACCATTGAACATGAAAGAGGATGAGGATCTGAATAAAGGGGCACACAAATCGTGGAAAGTGGAGTGGTGGTCTGTTCGAACAGAGTCCAACACTCCCGAAATTGTGCCACTGTGGCAGAGGCGCATTAGGCGGACGTACCAACCTGATCATGGATCATCCCAATTTTCAGACAGAACCTCTCTGGCGAGAGAACTGTCTTTTCCCACCATCACTATGGGTCATCCCAAACTTATTCGGGGTAGATGTCACAACTACACCACTCCCCAAGAAGTCAGGCCGAGAGTCCAACAGTAAGGAGGGACGAGATTTGGTAATCCCTGGGGCTGGACCCAAGATGAAATGTCCATGCATTCCTACGTATGTCATAAGGATGAGAATCAAGACACACATAGTTCTAGAAGCACAGTTTAACGTCTTGTATAACGAAAGGACAACAAGGCTAATTCTTTAGAACGGGGTGCGCGAGGTACAGTCATCGTAAACCTGACGTGAATGATGACATGATCCCACACTATGCCAGGCAGTCCCGTGGTTGGGGTCCCGAAGGTGGGACCGAAGAGACAAATTAGCTGAACTCGAGCTGGACCCAAGGACAGGAGGTCTGGGCATTCCTACAAATCTCATAAGGATAAAAATCAATCCAAACGTAGTTCTTAAGAGATCTTAGTTTATGGTCTTAGAGCTCGGACCAAAGGGGCCCAGATATAGGGCAAAATGCAGTTTAGGGTCATGTAGGACCATGAAAGGATCTTAGTTTTAGGTCTTAGAACTCAGACCACAGGATAAGGGGAATGAGAGACACACGGTAAAGAAGTTGCAAAACCCGACGTGAATGGGGGAAAGGCCCGGCTTACTATGTGCTCCTAGGGATGTGTTTAGGCCGAGGGACCGAACATGAAAAGTTAGGCTGGGCCCATGGGGAAGTGTCCAGGTGCTCCTACATATCTCATAAGGATGAGAATCAAGCCATACGTGTTCTTGAGAGGTAGCGTGGCATGACATGGTGCCTGCGCAAAGGATGAGGGAGACGTGCGGGTCTAGCCCTCACACCAAAAGAAGAGGCATTTGATATATCTTGTTTGTCCTTAAAGGTAAGTGGTTTTTATTTTGTGGAGTGATCGGCCTGGGCCAGGAACTCCTAGCATCGCCACAATAATAAATCTGTAACAGGAGTTGACAAATGGTATGGAAATTGACCAATACCCAATGTGATGTCCCCTATGGGGAGGTAACCACAATGTAGTGTCGTTTCTCATCATGCGGCCAGGATGATATCATCACAGTTTATGGTCATGCGGTGGGACCAAACAGCACAGTTTAAGGTCGTATGGCTTGGACCTGACAACACGGTTTAAGGTCGTATGGCTTAGACCAGACATCACCATTTAAGGTCGTATGGATTGGACCTGACAGCACAGTTTAAGGTCTTATGGCTTGGACCAGACAGCATAGTTTAAGGTCGTAAGGCTTGGACCTGACAACACAGTTTAAGGTCGTACGACTTGGACCTGACAACACAGTTTAAGGTTGTACGGCTTGGACCTGACAACATGGTTTAAGGTCGTACGGCTTGGACCTGACAACACAGTTTAAGGTCGTATGGCTTGGACCTGACAACACAGTTTAATGTCGTACGACTTGGACCTGACAACACAGTTTAAGGTCATATGGCTTGGACCTGACAGCACAGTTTAAGGTTGTATGGCTTGGACCTGACATCACAGTTTAAGGTCGTATGGCTTGGACCTCACAGCACAGTTTAAGGTCGTATGGATGGGACCTGACAGTACAGTTTAAGGTCGTTTGGCTTGGACCTGACAACACAGTTTAAGGTCGTATGGCTTGGACCTGGGGAATACGCACAATGCAGTGAGGCATACCTGGTGTGGATGAGGGCATATCCTCATATCTTCACTGCGAGTGATTCTGGGAGAGGGGTCTCGGGCCAAAGGGGCCTACGAGGGTCCAATAATCAGGGGGGTCAGGAGATGCTAGCTCCCAGCTACGTTGGACCCAAAACGCAATGTCTGGGTGACTCCTCGTTTCCCATGGGGATGAGGTTCAAGCTGCACACAATCCTTAAACAAAAAACCCAAGCACATACTCTAGCGCTTAGATCGCGGGAGCCCCGAGAGACACCGTTATGCAGCTTGGTCCGTCTGACGTGTGGGGGTTCACTGAGGGTTAGTGCAAGGAGTGTCGAGATTACACCTTGACACAATGGGGTGGAACATAATGTGAATCATGCAACCAACATTCAGGGCCTGAAGAAGCCAGCGTGACGACTGAGGATTACTGTTGAACATGTTCGCAACACAGCATCTTGTCACGTTAGCCTAGAGATAGGGGCAAACAAATGAGCATCAACCGCTGGCCACATTCGCAACGTGGGATTTGTATCATTTTGTTGCCCGAAACCCTCAGGGGTCATTGTCCCGTGACGGTAGGAGAGCCCTTAGGCGTTGTATCCAGGCTGTTCTTGGGGGTCCCTCCAGGTGTGAAAGATAATTGGGCCTAAATGAAGGGGAGCACGAAGCTTGACAAGTGGAAAAAAACTTGCCTAAGTCGAATCTGACACTCCAGGTCCTAGACCAGAGTACCCTGAACACATAAGCAGACTACTGGAAAGGTTCGAAGAGCTCAATCTGAGAGCGGCCAAAATATGGAGGATTCCCGGGGGAAGGGGGCATAGTGCCAAAAACGCTGTACCACACCTATATGTCCCCCCATGGGGAGGGATAGGCCAAAAGACCGAGGCGACTGGGAGATCGTGGGATCTCCTAAGAGATGGGGCTAGACCTGAAATCTAGGTGTTCATGTGGTCCTATGTATCCCAGAAGGATGGGAATCAAGCCACACGTTGTTCTTGAAGTGCATTTTAACGTCATGCAGGACGATACGGGGCACTTCTTCTAGGGGGTGTGCATGGCGCAACGGATAAATTGTCGCGAATGAGGACCTAATCCTACACTACACCGCATGCTATGGGTGAAGGCTTGGGCTGAGAGGCCTGAGAAGGCCAAGGGGCCTGAGGTTGGGCCTTGGTTAGGGATGCCTAACCAGCTTGCAGTTTACCATCTTGTAGTGAGGATGAACACATGATTTAAGGTCACGCTAGACCATAAGGGTCTTAGTTTATGGTCTTAGAACTCGAAACGGAGGGGCCCAGATGTAGGGAAAAATGTAGTTTAAGGTTATGATGGACCGTGTAAGTATCTTAGTTTTAGGTCTTAGTACTCGGACCCACGGGGCCCAGATGTAGGGCCAAATGTAGTTTAAGGTCATGATGGACCGTGTAAGGATCTTAGTTTTAGGTCTTAGAAATTAGACCCACAGGGCCTAGATGTAGGGCCAAATGTAGTTTAAGGTCATGCTGGACCGTGTAAGGATCTTAGTTTTAGGTCTTAGAACTTAGACCCACAGGGCCCAGATGTAGGGCCAAATGTAGTTTAAGGACATGCTGGACCGTGTAAGGTTATTAGTTTTAGGTCTTAGAACTCGGAACCACTGGGCCCAGATGTAGGGCCAAATGTAGTTTAAGGTCATGCTGGACCGTGTAAGGATCTTAGTTTTAGGTCTTAGAACTCAAACCCACGGGGCCCAGATGTAGGGCCAAATGCAGTTTAAGGTCATGCTAGACCGTGTAAGGATCTTAGTTTTAGGTCTTAGAACTCGGACCCACGGGGCCTAGATGTAGGGCCAAATGTAGTTTAAGGTCATTCTAGACAGTGTAAGGATCTTAGTTTTAGGTCTTAGAACTCGGACCCACAGGGCTCAGGAATAATTCCGTTTGAGTAACCTGGCATTGGTGGGAGGAGTGACACTCTCACCATCAATAGTAACCAGGGAATACACGCCATTGGGATAGAACTTATGGAAGATGAAAGGACCCTCCCATTTGGGCTCCAATTTGGGTGGTTTCCTGCCGATAATCATTGGCGCTCTGAGAGCCAGTACCAGGTCACCATCCAGGAAAGAGTGAAGGCGAACCTTCTTGTTGAAAGCTCGAGCCATCCGGCTCTGATGCCTTTCCAAGTTATGTAAAGCGTGAATCCTATTCTTGTCCACCTCTTCCAATTCAGCTTGGCGAACTTCAGAAACTCTATCTGGCGCTTGCTGGTTATAGACCGCCATGTGAAATGAGGGAAACTGAATCTTGATGGGCAGGACAGCCTCAGCTCTGTATACCAGGGAATATGGAGTCACCTGTGTGGAGGTATGATTCATCATCCTATAAGCCCAGAGGGAATTGGGGAGCTTGTCCATCCAACTTTTCTTGTTCTGACCAACCATTTTTTTGCAGAATGTTAGAGAGGGTTTTGTTAAAAGCCTCGATTTGTCCATTCTCCTGCGCATGATATCGGGAGGTGTTGTTAGAGAGAATGTTGTACATGACGTACAATTTCCTTAGCTCGGATGCTCGGAAGTTGGTTCTGTTATCCGTGAGGATAGCGTGAGGTACTCCAAATCTATAGATGATATTGGAGCTCACGAAGTCAGTGATAGAACAGGCTTTGACTTCCTCGAGTGGAATTGCCTCTTCCCACTTGGAAAAGAAATCTGTAGCGGTCAGGATGAACCGGCAATGTCAGGCCATTGCCGGTGGGTAAGGTCCTACGACATCCAAACCCCAGACTGTAAAGGGCCAAGAATACTTGGTAGTATGGAGAGGCTCCGGTGGCCGATGCACAAAGTTAGCGTGAACTTGGAACGCATGACACCTCTTGTCAAACTCGATGTAGTCGTAGATCATTGAGGGCCAGAAGTACCCCAGCCTCCGAATCTGGTGGGACAACTTCAACCCAGCCTGGTGGGAGCCACAAGAACCAGCATGAACTTCTTTCATGACCTGAGGGATCTCGACTCCTTGAAGGCAACAGAGGAGAAAACCATCAAATCCGCACCTGTAAAAGATCTGCTCAAGGCTGGGACTGCTCTGAAGGATAAACTACGGCGCACGGTGTCGGATTCGCTCACACTCAGCTCAGTCCGATGGAAGATTTCTATGCTAGATATATTCAACCAAGGGCGTCATCCAGTCAGGAACTGTCTTGATTTCCGCATCTGAAGTCCCCGTGGATCCTAACGTAGGGGCACCAGCGGTGAGATGGTTCAACCGCGGGCCACGATCATCCTCCAGGATAACGGGAGCAATGACTCTCTGGTGTGCCACATGGATAATTAGGTCATCTTGTTCGGGCTCTACAAGTGATGTGTCCAGGCTGGCCAAAGCATCTGCTTGACTGTTCTGCGACCGAGGGATATGAACGACCTCTGGCCGAGAGGGGAACTTAGCCATTAGACGGAGGGTGCACTCCAGCAATGGCACGAGTTCTAGATTTCTGACAACATAGTCACCATTGACCTGCTTTATGACTAGCTGGGAGTCCCCTTTCACATGTATATGGGGTATGTGAATCTCGAGATCCAACTCGAGGCTAGTGATGAGGGCATGATATTTTGCCTCATTGTTGGTGAAGCCTTCTAACAACAGGAATGAATATGGCAGAACGGCTTGCTCAGAGGTGATGAAGATGACACCCAGGCCCACTCTGTTGAGCCTAGGATCATTGAGCCTTCTACCAGTGGGGATCCAGGAGGCACCGTCAAAGCACATCTTCCAGCATGGGATGGAATGATCGACTGAGAGGATTACCTCAACAGGAAAGCCTAGATCTAGTGGTTGATCTGCAGAGGTTGGATGAGAAACTAAGAAGTCTACCAATGCATGTCCTTTGATAGCCTTCTGAGGTTCAAACCTGATGTCGAACTGCTGGAGGATCACTTCCCAGCGCACCAATCATCCGGTCAACATAGGTCGGTCCAGGATGTATTTCAACGGGTCTACCCGAGAGACCAGCTATACCTCGTGGTGTTGCAAGTAGTGCCGCAATTCCTGCACGACAAATACGAGCACCAGGTAGATCTTCTCGATGGGATAATATCTAATTTCCATGTCTAGGAGCATGAGACTGAGGTAGTAGAGTCTATTCTCTGTTCCCTCGCTATTATTCTGGGCGAGAAGTGTGCCGAGGGATCGTTCCAGGGCGGTCACGTAAAGGACCTGCGACTTTCCGGAAACAGGTGGAATCGAGACCGGAGGATGGAGCAGATACTGCTTGATTTCCTCAAAGGTGATCTGACACTCTTTATCCCACTCATAGGTGGCGCCTTTCTTCATGATCCTGGAAGAGAACTTACACTTGCCGTCCAGATTCGCAATGAATTGGCATATATAGGCTAAGTGGCCTTGGAGGCCTCTCAGCTCCCGAATATTACTCGGGGGAGACATCTGACTGATGGACTTGATCTTCTATGGGTCAATCTCGATGCCTCAGTATCTAACAACGATGCTAAGAAACTTTCCAGAGGTGACCCCGAAGGAACACTTTAACAAGTTCATCTTCAAGTGGTGAGAATGGAGGAAGTCAAACACTTTATCATGGTCTTTGAGATGGTCCTGGAGCTGGAGATATTTAACCACCAGGTCGTCCACATAACATTCCACCAGTGTCCCGAGAATTGGCTTGAATATGCGATGCATGACCCATTGATAGGTGGCACCTGCATTTTTCAGGCCAAAGGGCATAACCTGGTAGGCGAAAGTACCTTGGGGGGCCTTGAAGGCAGTGAAATCTTCATCCTCGGGGGCCATCCAGATCTGGTTGTACCTGGAGTACCCATCCATGAAGGAGAGGGCTTGGAACCCGGCCATGGCATCGATCAAAAAATCTTTCACTTGAAGAGGAAAATCATCCTTCGGACAGTGGCGATTGAGATTGCGGAAGTCGATACAGACCCTGATCTGTTTATTCTTCTTCCTGACCGGCACAATGTTGGATAGCCACTGGGGGTACTGAACTTCTTTGACGAAGTTGGATTTGATGAGCTTATCAACATCATCCTCAACCGTGTAACTGTGATAGGGGTGCATCTTTCTGGGAGGCATTTTGAACCCGCGATAGTTTGCTGGAAGGCCAAGGTGGTGGACGGCTACCTGGGGATCTAGTCTTGGAATCTCGTCATAACTCCAAGAAAACTCATAACAGTGCTATCTAAGGAAGTCTACGTACTGTTTCCGTTCCTCGGGGGGCATAACGGTGCTCACCAATGTGGGTCTTGGGTCCGCCTTGCTACCGTGGTTCACCTGTACAAACTCGTCGACCATGGTGGAGACGCCCTCCTCAAAGGCATGGGGAGTATCTTCCATGTCCTCCTCTCCACTTGTGGAGGGATCATCCACGGGGGGAGTTGTTTCGAGGATGCTAGACCTTGATGGGAAGCTGGTGCCGGCTTAGGCGGCAGAGGTCATCACTTTAGGAGACTCATGCACTATAGAGACCAAGGAGACAAAGGCGGTTGATCCAATCCCATCCAGCCTTCGGCCCAAGGGGCCACACATTATGACATCAAAGTAGTAGTGGTGCTTCGGCTTGAGCTGGTTGATTCCAGCCTGAAGAAATAGACACATATGACGTACTTCCATTGCCATGAGCCTAACGTCCCGATATCGTAAAGGGTTAGGAGGCTCGGGGATCACCTGAGCCTGGTTAGTGTAGGAGTACGAGGTGATTTCCCACCACCGATTGGACCCGGAAATACGCCTTCCTCTAGTACCCAAAACAACAAAGCACTGCCCCATATCGGGGGTTGTGACCACCAAATGATGGATTGTGAAGACATAAGCATCATCCAAACCTGTCTAGGGATCACTTGTGATAGTGGCGGGCTCAACCTCACCTGCCAGGATCTGCTTGTCCTTGATCTTGCAATAGTTATTGTCCAGATAACGGGATTTACAAGAGGCAAAAGGAGACACATATCCTTGGAGCACACCTACTCGACCCTTAAGGGAGTATTTGAAGCACTGGTGATACGATGAGGGGACCTCTACATGAAGGTGGAGTCACGACCTGCCCATCAACGCGTTGTAGGCGGTGTCCTGAGAGACAACCATGAATTTGGTATTGGCAATTAGGCCTCCAAACTGGGTCTTCAGGAGAATCTTGCCATGTGGAATTTTCTCGGTCCTTTCACACCCCTGGATCCTGAGGTTAGAGGGGGTTAGATCATCCTTAGACAACCCCAGCTTTCATAGTGTCCAAGTTGGGATTAGGTTAATCCCAGAACCCGTGTCAACATGATAGCATCAGACTTCCACGCCATTGAACTGGACGGTGATGTACAGTGGGAGAATGTGCCCTTGTATGGGAGGGTCTTCATCTTCACCAGAGAATGAGATAACTGCCTAACATTCAGCATTCTCAATCACCTCAGTGTGGAAGGCTTCTACAACCGATACCTCCATCTCAAACTGGAGGGGGCTCCTTAGAGCCTCAACGAGCACCTCATGCATTTCTGACGACAGGCGTAGAGCCTCAAGGATAGAAATCCTTGCCGGAATGCCATCCAAGTGCTTCAGAACAACATAATTTTGAGCCAAAAGTGAGATTCGGCTTATAGGAGGCTGCTCTACGATTGGAGGCATGATGTGCTCTACCGACTGGACCGGTGACTGACTAGTACTAGGCACATCTCACTGTTCACTAGTCGAAGCCCGGGAAGTGGCTGCCGGATTAGGACCGGAAGGCTGTGGTCGGCTGGTGGTAGGGCCAACCTGGTCGTGGCAAGGCTGAGGTGGTTCTGCCTGATCCAGCAACACAAACAGTGGTAAAGGAGAACTTGTTGACACTGGATGAAGTGGTTGCATGTGCTGAGCTCTGTATCGGGCCTGCTGCCTGGTTTCAGTGGTGTGCACGGTCTGGCTAGAGGTGCCAACAACTGTGCCCCGGTGATTCACGTATCCATGGCTCCGTTGACATTGGCGACGACTGGGAACATTGGGAAGGTCCACCTAGCGTTCCTCATCATCAGGAGTCAAAAACGGATTTACCAACTCTACGGTGTTAACCAAAGCGTACCCCAGGCTTTTACTCGAGGAGTCATCCACTACCAGATGGAGTCTCGGAGGGATCCCCATTTCTGGGGGCATAAAATTGCCAAGAGTGCGGGATGATGACAACATTGGCTGGGTGCGTTCTTTCTTCTTGCACCGCCGATTGCTCTTCTGGGAAGAGGTAGGTTGGGACGATGATGCCGAAGTGGCGCTCGCAGATTCTGAGGGCTCTGGCTTACTCAGGCGATCACGGATGATGCCATGGGTTCGGGCGACCATCTTGCGGGCCATCCAGTCATTATAATTTCGAGACCCACAGTCAGAAACCGATTTCCACTCATCCTCGCTACCACTACTGCCATCCGATCTCACGAAGACACCTACCACTTACACAGGGGCTGGGCCCAACTTGACTATGTTGTTGTTGATATGGTCTTGGAGCCAGTCCTTGAAGAAATAGCATCACTGGATGGTGTGGCCTATGGTCCGATGATAAGGGAAGTAGTTAGGGTGATCAGTGAGATGCGCCTCTTTTGGATTCCGGCACTCAGGCAGCCACACGATCCTCTGCTCCAAGGCACTATAGAAATTACCGGGGACCTGGGCCTCTTTGAATGAGTAATTCTGATTCCTTCTATCTGGAAAGGGGGCTCTTAGAGGCTGGCCATGACTAGAGGCTGGAGGAGCATGCCGAGGAGGCGGATTCTGATTACCTTGCCTAGGTGGTGGCGGTGCGTTATGTGGAGGCGCCTACCGATTTTGAGGCAGCCGCTGTTGGGACGGAGGCTGTGCCCATGAGGGTGGACCCGGACATCCCCCACCTCATCAGCGTAGGGGAGGGAGGTGTCAAGGCTCTCCAAGGATAGGCTCCCGAAATGGTTGAACGTCCGAGTGGGAAGAAATGGCTCCCTGCGCGGCCCTCGGGGGCGTCGATGGTGGTGAGGTGCAACTGCCTCTAGATCCAAACGGGCCATGCCCCTGGTGGGGATGAACCCTTCCTCCTCGTACCTATGAACCAGGTCATTGATCACCCTTCGTTGGACGATCTCTGACGGGGAGAGGGGGCGTGAGCATCCGGCAGTTACGGCGGTCGGAGTTGGAGCGACTGTGGAAAAGGCGGGACTGCACGGGGTGGTCACGCCGGTACAACCCCTACCCCTATGCTGGTGGGCAGGTGGAGATCAAGCTCCGAATGAAGTGATCTGATTCCTAGAAGTAGAGAGATGAACCCATTAGTACTAATAGGAAAAGAAATCGACAACCAATATCCCAACATCATTCCATCTTCCGTGGTCGGTGAGAGGGATCCACGCTGACGATGTCACAGAACGGAGTGATCAACGTCCTGACTGCCTTAACCCCTGGCGGGTTTCACGTCCCGGTGCTAGGTGCCTGGACCTAGTGACATGCTAATCTTCCAAACCCCTAAATTCTACCAGTCCCCATTTTGAGGAGAAGAGCTTCACGTCAGTTTCACCATTTTATGTTTCCAATGATTTTATTCCAGGGCACACGCGTGCGTCTGTCATGCGGGGGAGGATGCGCGGCTTGAGGCCCCACATTACCACTTTCCAAAGGTGGGCGACATTCATTCCTTGTTCAGGAATGTCTGCTCCTTGATCAAATCCGAGATTATGGGATGTCTGTTATTCCTTCCATGGATTCCTCCTCAGAGCTCATCACCTAGTCTGGGTCTCCCTCATAGATTTAAGATGAGTTCGTGAAGCTCATTCTTGGCACCATATCTGCATGGATGCTAGTTAATTACGCTGCTTTCGCCGAGATGCTCCAAGGGGTCCGGTCGTGGCAGTAACCTTCGGTGAGGATAATGGTCATGCTGGGGTGTCGTCGGCGCACCTTGATGTTGGGGATTGACATGTCTTTCTTCTGTCCATTATTATAGGGCCTCTCAAGGGCGTGGAAGCCCGAGGCATCCCACATCGAACCCGGGGGATCACATGCCATCTGAGGTTTTCCTCAGCCTCCCATGTTTAACACAGGGTATGCCCCGAGTTTAACGTCTTGCGGAGATGGATCAGACTGATCAGAACACTGAGAGTGGATCATATTGAAGTACGCCCTTAGGGGAACACCAATGTTGGGGACAGCATGTGGGCGGCTTCCCGGATACTGTGGAGTGGAATGAGGTGGCATGATCCCACCGAGATGTGGCAGCCCGGGTAAGGATCAGGATGGGTGATGGAGTGATGGGATTGAACCTCATGGAGGCTTCCTACATATCCCCATGGAAGGGAATCAAAGTCCGCGTAGTTCGGTGATACGGTGGGACACCTGAAGAGGCTACCCATGAGAATGAACACATGGATTGGATATTGAAGTAAGTAAGATCTCCGGGATAGGGAATGAGATTCCCGAGGCACGTGGACTCAAGGGAGAGGTCAGGATGAGATGTGGGTGAGAGGTATGGGGATTACACTCTGAGGCGGCCCATAACGGTGGTTATGAACCGACACGGAGGGGTCAGAACAACTGATTGATGAGCTTAAACCTCATGGAGGCTTCCTACGTACCATACATTAGCACGGATCAAAGTCCACGTAGTTCACAGAATACAGTTTACCATCATGCGGGACGATCAATCTGGGGATTATGATCTGAGGAAGCCCAAAGTATTGGCGAACCGACATAAAGAAGTCGGAATGACCGGGTGGTGGGATTGAACCTCGTGGAGGATTCCTACGTACCATGCGTTAACATGGATCAAAGTCCACATAGTTCGCTGGGATGTGTCTTATGCTCTGAGGCGGCCCATTGGAGGATGTCATGGTCGATGCGTCCTCTAATCCCACGTGAGTCATGTTCGGTGTGAGAAACAAGAGGCAGCAGGGACCAGATGATCACGTCGCAAAGGGTGCGTTCGTTAGAAGTGGAAAGTGGCTTACACATTGAGTGGACCAAAGAGGAATCAGGGGCCTACGCTTGGATAGCAGCCCTTAGTGTCAGGGATTACTCCAGGATGGAGGCCCGTGGTGCGACAAAGCGCAGTGGGGAAGTAAGGAGGTGCGTGGGTGCAACCTTCCGCATGAGAGGATAGGGGCTTACGCTTTGAGGCAGCCCTTCCCCTATGGACAAACGCCACTCCGTCAAGGAGGATCTCATTCAATTTGATGAGGAATCCATTCACGTGGAGATGAGTGGGCGTAAAGAATGTACGAGCTGGGGGGACCCTGCGCGCGAGGCACGGGATCAGACCACAGTTTAACGTCATGTGTTAAGGACGAGGTGCTTAGCAGTTTAACATCCTGTAGCTTGGACGAGGTGGGTTCTCTCCACACCCCTAGGGCTTACATGCCCAACACCCTCTACCCCTTGTGGGAGGGAAGGCATCGGCAAGGCCGTAGTGAAGGGGGGCCACAGGGCGAACCATCGAGGGGTCCACGTTAGTGTGGCTATGCGAAGAAGCAATAGCCGTTAGCGTGCCTATGCGAAGATGCATAAGGCAAAGCAACGCAATGGGAAACACCACCCAAGGGACCTTGAGGTTACTTCGTACGAGCCTGGAAGGCCGTACGGGAAAACAATGCATGGCGTGCATGCCCGGCATGGAAGACATCAGGAGCCGGCGCATAGAGGAAACCAAGGGGCGTCAAGGTGTGGGGTCCTGGGTTTTGCACGCAAATAGAAGGTTTGCGTGCAAAACACCAGGATGGCGTGAAATTGGGTTAGAGGATTGCACGAGGATAGGGGATTTCACACAAAGGTCTTGGATTGCGCGCAGGGGAAATGGCTGATCCCTAAGTCATGGAAAAACCTATCAGAGGGGTTGCACGCAATTTGGAAGGGATTGCGCACAATTGGAAGGGATTGCGCGCAAGGGACAAGGATTGCGCGCAAAGGAAGAGCTCGGAGGAGTTGGAAAATTCACTTAAGCCCGTGGGGTTGCGTGCAAAGATGAACCCCGGGGCAAGGTTGGATGAAAAGGGGAATCACCTGGAAGTCATATTATGCACGCGGGATTTCGAATTTCATGCACGGGAGCTGGTCCAAATTTCTCAACCCCGAAACGGTTGAGGTTGCCTTCTATTTATAGGCATTCAACATCGCGAAATCCAGTCGGTGCACAAAATATTCCGCTTCAGGACCTGTCGGCGAGCAAGGCTTCCCTGCGTGGAACCGAGCGCGCAAATTTGCGCGCCACACTGGTTCTTTTTCGCGAATCCTAGGAGTCCTTCGTGCAAACATCATTTTTTCGCACAAGTCCTCCTTAATTTCGTGCACCACTTCCAAGTCCTCCAGTCCGGGTCTCTAAGTCTGAATATGAATTCGCTTCATCCGTTCGAAACTTCCTCTAGGAGTTATAGACTTTTTCTGCGTCTACAGTACTATATCATGCTCAATATAGATGATCCAAGGTCTAGATGAATACCTCTCCCTATAAACGAGCTTTCTAAAATTACTCAGCAACTAAAGTGAACTATGGAAACCACATAAGGTATTTGAGATATGGAGTAATAAGTACAAGTAAATAAAAAGATTTTGAATTTACCACTATACTCAAAGTCTAGATAGGGTCGATCAAACCAAAGAGTCAGACTTACATGTGAAGACAAATCACCCTTAGAATCATCCTTAGAAAAACAATTCCTATGATTCTATAGGATGTTTCTAAGAGGAATAATTTAAAAATCATGAGTCATAGGTCACACCCATCCATGCATTATATCTCTAAAATAAAAATCTAATTTTAATCAATGGGATTTAACCTAAAAAACCAACTTACCAAAGTTGATCACACTAAAAAATATATTTCTTTAAAATTGATAACCCTTGATAAAGAATCTAAAACTCATTTTATAAAACTAAACACAATTTTAAAACATTCCACTTTATTTATAAAATAGTATAAATTCCATTTCACAACTTAAAAATTCAAACTTACAAACCATATAGTTTACAAAACATTTTAAATGGATTTGAAATCTATCAAATTATTTAAAATTGGAATCCCACTCAAACTATATAAAGTTCACTTTAATTTCCAAAATATAAAGTTAATTTCATAAAAAAGAAAAAAATTTCATGGAATTAAATATTATTTTTTAACATTTTGACAAAAATCCACTTTATTTTAAAAATAATAACCAATTTACATAACATAATCAACAAGTTTAGAATTCATTTAATAAAATCCAAAAATAATTTTTCAAATAATCCATAAAATCAATCACTTTTGGAAATGTTTTATGAGAAAAAAAATAGTTTCTAAAATGAACCACATTCACAAGCATTTCATAGGAGTAAAAAATCCTTTAGAAATAATCCATAACACCTTGTTTTAAGAACCTAACATCTAATGAAATTCCCTTTTCAAATACCCACCAATATTGACCATAAACCAAAACACTTCATGAAATCCTATATCTTATGAAAAAACCATTATAACACAAATATAAATGAGGGAATAACAGAAAAACTCAAACAAAATCCACTCCAATCATCATCATCACATTAAAAAACCATCTTTAATTCATAAACAATAGGGGAAATGACATTTAATGAAAATTGAAATTAGAAAAGGTCCTAACAATAAAATTGATAGGGATAAATAACTATTCATGGGTTGGCCATATAGTTTAGAAGACTATGAAACATATGTATGAAAACCTATAAGAATTCTCCAGGACTAATTTACTGAGATCCAAATGGTTTTCCAAACCATGTGAACTAACCATAAAAATCTGGATCCCTTTTAATCCCAAAACTAAAAGGAGACCCCAAAAATCAATGATATAACTTAATGGGGATAAAAATATCATCATAAAAATAATAAAAACGTGAATCTAAATTCAAAAATCATATATTGAATACCAATGAAAACTCAATTATTGGCATGAAATGTGGAGATCATGCACCTTATCATGACCTACCTCCTGAGTTTATATAATCTTAATATCCATACTACCAAGATGCATCCCAAATATAAATAGGGTGATCTCATACAATTTTATAATGAAATAACATAGTTTGACCCAAAATTTCATGTTTACCGACTGACAACAAGTCTTAAAGTGTGTTCTCAGTCACCATGGGATGGTGAGAAGTACAAGAGTATCAAAACTTAAATTAGTGGTTTGGTATGGGCACTTGGGGGAATATCAACATCTCATGAACCTCAATGGATGACTTTATCACGAGCTGGTTTTTGGGTTAAAAACATCATGAACTAGATGTCAAGATTTGTAGCATCATTATCAATGTTGTGTTTTGGAGGTTTTGGGAGGTAAGGAACAAATAGAGGAATGTTATGCGCCCTTTGAAGGCCTTTCTCCATGTGAGGATGAAGATGATGATCCACAAGTTGTGTTCATTGATCAAAGGCAGACTGCAGTCTCCTATTTTTTTGCAGGTTTCTCAACAGGCCTTTGGTCCAAACTAGTCTCTAGGGTTGTTGGATTAAATATAGTCTGCCTTTATAAGGATACAAAATTAATGTGGACGGTTCATTTATGCCTAAGAAGATGGGTGGGGGTGGTCTACTAAGGGATAGGTTCGGTTCGGTGTTATTCGCTTTCAGCAACTTTCATGGTCTGAGGAGTTCTTTGGGCGCATAAATGAATGCAAATCACACTGGTGTCACGCTTTGCAAGAATATTTTGATGAGTTTTTCAAAGTTGGAGTCGGACTCTGAGACTACTGTTCATGTGTTAAATGGGAAGGTGGAGGCCCCATGGCACCTGACTTACCTTTTTCAATGTTTCTCTTTGGAAGTAAGATGTGGCTATTTGGTTCGTGACACCTTTAGAGAGGCTAATTTCATTGCAGACTCCTTGTCAAGGGAGAGTAGTTCAGAGTAGCCATTTATGGTGTTCTTTAGTTTGGGATCACTACCCAAGAAATGTATTAATTTTTTCCAAGGGTATTCCTTTGGACTGCACCACTTCAGACCGCCGTGACCCTCCTTGGTTTTTGGGTAATCCACCCATAATCGAATAAAAAAGTAATTTTTGATCGGACATCTCCATGTTACCAAAAATCACTCATCATATCCAAAATATACATCAAAATATTATAAAAGTGATATCAAAGATAATATCATGACCTGGAAACCTATATAAAACCTAAATTTTGTATACACGCACACTAGTGTGTATGTAGGGTGTGAGATAAATAGGCTTGGTAGGATTTTCCCAGAGTATGTGCAATTTATTTCATAATATTTTTTTATAAATTCTACTTTTAGATTAATTTAAATGATATTTTTTACAAATTAAAACTATAAAAAAAAATTCATATATTTAACCTTTTTCCATAACCCAAAGTAGAACATTTAAAAAAAGAACTATCTGGTTTGAGAACCAAGATTTTATATCTAAGAAAACTAAAACAAACTTTCCCTGAAAATATTTTTCAAAAAACCTTTTTAATTATAGGGGTTAAATCCATCATTTAAAATGGGAAAACACTTTAAAAATTTAAAATAGATGGAGTTACAAACTTTTATAATCAAAACAAACCATTTTCCCCCTTACAAAACTTTACAAAAATACTCTTATTCCAAGAATGTTTGAAAATTAAATCACATCCTGAAGTAATAAGGCATATAATAACAAGCACCATTATATTGAGAAGCATAATATAATTAAATAATAATAATAAAATGTCCATAAAGTGAAGATTTTTTTTAAAGGCAATAGCCCTTTTATTTAAATAGAAATAGTAAAAAGACAGTACATGGAGGAGCATACCAAAACTAAAGTCCAACCAAAATAAGATTATGCAGAATGGAATTGGGTATATATAATATGTTGAGGGGACCGACCACCCCTATCACAAGGGAGCCTTCCTCTTTACTTCACCTGCACCCAAGGTCCTCCACAATCCTCCGAGGGCACAACATTGATGAACCCTTTCATATCCTCTTCTCTTATAGCAGTATTATCACTATTGTCGTCTTCTTCACTACTTCCAGATGCAAGCATATCAAAAGAATTATGAGTTCTTATTGTATAATTTTTACATTTTTTTGTTATGATTTTGGAGTGTTTGGATCCAAGACAAAAATTCGGTTGAAGCTGCTCCACATTGGGGGTTTGAATCCCTCCTATACCTTGATCCACAACCGGTTCCTGTACACATACCATGCCATTATTTTGGATCAGTTCTAAGATGTCCTGTACAATAGATTTTAGGACAATAAAATCCAATTTTTGATTTCCAGTTGAGATCAAAAATGAAGAATCTTCTTGAGTTGCAGCCTTCCCTTCATGTATCTTAGAAGAAACCCACTCAATATGATGATTAAATGTTCCAATATCCACCTTTGTGTGAGTTTTTGCAGGTGTATAATTACTCTTACTAACAGTACCCTGCAAAACAGATGACTTGTTGTGTTTAGATTTTTGAGATATGGTAACTACCATTTTCTCTTTACCTTTGTGACCCTTAGAGGCCATTGACTTCCATTGATGCCATATTTCCAAGTCCACATCCTCTTGAATGGATAATTGCTAAACATGATGGTTATCATCAGATTCATCTTCAGCGTGGTCATTATCTACACCAATCTAAGAGTTTTCATGATGGGATGCACTAACCAAATCAGCCCAAGACAATTTCAGTTTATTATCCTACTTTAGCTCATGAGACACTGAATTTTATTTAACATAATGAGATATGTGGGTGTCCTTAAGAATACACCCATCAGACTTTGTGGAACATTCAACTCTAACATGTTCTTATGTATTCAAATTAAAATCAGCCTTAGCTTGGTTCTGAAGTGCATTAGCAGGTAGAGAAACAATCTCATAGGTGTGCTTGGCATCTTTAGTTTGTTCGTCTAACTTGACTATGGGTTCAACCTATTTCTTTTTCCAAAACTGACTAGAGTCATGGCCTTTTAAAAGACAATTTGAACAACTTATGTTCCCCCTATAGTTAGTGAGAATATGTCCAATAATACCACAAGCAGTAGGGGGGGGGTTTCTTTCCTATTTAATCCCAAGGAAAACTTCATCCTGCGAGGTTGAATCACTATCATCAGGGTCATTCCATTTTATAGATTATAATCTAAACTAGAGAACTAGTTAGCAGAAAATCTACATTGGTATGTCACAATATAGATCTATCACTTATCTACCCTAGGTTCCCAGGAAATAGACAAAGAGAGAGTTTATAAATCAAACAAGCGATGTTTATTTCATAAATCTATAATAAAATGTCTATAATATACCTAACCTCACCTCTAAAACCCCATTAAGAAATAATATCTTTCAAAACATACAAGAATCAAACAATAATTAATTTTATACATCAAAAGGGGAAAAAGTATATATAATACATAATATCAAGGGGATTTTAGCAATAGTGTACCATAATTAAGAAAATAATTTCATAAATTACCAAATGGGACTTTATATACAACCTAGAAAAATATTTTATAAACATTATTTGAAAACCAAATGAGAATTAGTACATTGAAAACATGAATTTCATTATTTATTAGTCACTTAGAAGTAAAAACTAGTCATTGGTTTTAAAAAACCCTTTAAATATGGGTTATTAAATTTAAGAATCAAAACAGGGATAAAAATCTCCATTTACCATAAAAAAATTTCAAATTACCCTCATATGAGTTTTTATAAACTCTTGGTATACAATCAATTTATTCTAAAGTGAATTACTTAAAATCTATTAAAAAATACACTTTATCAAGTATATAAAATCATGAATACATATTATAAACCCTTCAAGGGTTTCATAAATAGATATAAATTGATTAGAAATGAATTTAGAGCACTCAATTATTTCATGATATCTTAAATTAATGAATTTTAAAAAATCAAATACCTCTTTCATACAAAAACAACACATAACACTTCATATTAAATGGAATAAGACAAAATGAGTTAGAGGATAAAATTTATAATCCATACACAACCAAATATCCATTATTAGGCCCATTATAAAGCCTATATTTGATCAATGAAATGATCAGGGTTTGTAGGAGAAGAAAAATTAGGGGGAATGAGGAAGGAAGAAAAGGATAAGAAGAAAAAAGGGATCCACCATACAAAACTTATTGTAATTGAATTAGGTGGATCTAAAATCTAAGTAGGAAAGAGTGGAGATCTCCCTGGATAATTTCATAAGGTTATCCAAATTATATGGGATAAAATAGAGATTAATACCCTAACAATTTTTTAGGGGAAAAAATTAGAAAACACAAAATTAAAACTGGGAATAGGCACACCACAACATAACCCACCTATTATAGCATGACCTTACTCTTTGGAAGAACCATGGGATCACTACTTATGGTTGCATGATGGTGAAATATTTATTAACCATGAAATTACTACCCCCATGTAAATTCATCCACAACATGACACCTGGCCATGGTACCTCCCCAAAAAAATCACCTAACTGCCTGGTTCTGGTTGTGATGTGACCACCGCTATCACAACATGACTCCTACCTCACATGAAAAATCACAAAGGTAAAACTAATAGTTTTGGAATGACCCACCTATCACAACATGACCACCTACACTATATAACCATAGGTTCACCCAACATACTCATTGTAGCATGCACCACCTCTCTCATGGTGCAACCTTTTATAGGTATATCTACAAAAATCCAAAAATAGAAAACACTCCCAATTCTCTAAGAATCTAATTTTTTCACAAATATAACAAAATGATATAATATTTTAATAATGAAACAAGGATGTCACATGAGATGCATAGGTTGCAAGGGGATCAATTGCATAATGACCGTGTGAACAAAGGGTGTGATAATATTTAGATTATAATGAAGAAGATGTCATACCATGTTCTACCTAGTTTATTCCATTTTTATGTACACCCCATGGAAATTAGTGAAGTAAGTTTGTTAAATCCATGGGGTACCATGTTCACTCCATGACTTATATATATGCACCAACTATATATATCCTGTATTTCTATCCTTTTGATAGTGTTGAAAATATATCATGGGAGAGACACAAGGGACGGGTCATGTGGTTTTTATCATATATATTGAAGGATTTTGAGATGGATTCAAAGTAGTATAGATACTTAAAGATAATGGAATATATGTTTAGTTAGAAGGGATGATTATAAACCTATAAATAAAGGGTATTTATGATGATTTAGACTCAAATTTTAGTGGAGCATCTCGAGTATATTTAAGGAGTACTTACCTTCATCTGGGTATATTATTTCTACTAATGTTATTTTTATTTTTACACTCCCTCATGAATAGAATGTGGGGGATGAGTTTTGTTTAGTGTCTAGAAATTATTTAAGGGTGATAATATCTAGTGGAGTTTATTTTTATCATTAATATAAGTTGGGTTTTTTAATATATTATTTTCTTTTATAACAATCTTTTACTTATTTTTTCACGATCATTGGGTTTTGAGAAAACGAGTGTTCTTTGATGTGTAAAGTGGTTTCCTTATTTCATATATGACCATTGTGTGGGAATAGGTAGTTGTGTTTAAATATGGTTTTAGGTTACCCATTTTATTAATAAATTGAATTATTTGGCAAAAATAAAAAGGGAGGTTTAGAGATGGAGAGTTATTTTATAGACCAAAGGATTTTCTTCAAACCAATTATACTAATATCTTGGTTAGTTAATTATCCTTTTTTACTTATCCAGTGCATGAGCTTGGTTTTTCTATATTTGTTACAGTTTCTATTTGATTGATGTTCATCTTTAATTTCCTTTTTTTTCTATCATTCACAATTATCCTAAGTGATGTCTAATCTTTTCTTTATGGGTTCGACATCAGATTAAACACACACTACAATTGTTAGTTAATAGTTAAGAAGAGTATTATTATAAATTATAAATTTGATTATTCTATATTAATTAATGAATCTATATGGGTTTCAATGATTTTGAAACCATTTTCAAAGATGGATCTTTAGAAAATATAGGATATTTATGAAATTTATATTATTTTTTAGTGTTTATTTTCCTTTTTAGAGCTATTTTTATCATGATATGATTTTTAGGAAATAATGTCGGTGAATAAGTACTAAAATTAGGAAAAAGGGAAATAAAATATCTTCAATTATGATATATAGTTAAAAAGAAGTATAAGGAAGAAAAATAAGGAAGAAAACATAATTGGAGTAGAGAAAAGGGACCAAGGAGATGAATAAGCTATCAAATGTAGAGACTTGAGGCAGGGGACATTAATATAATATAGATGATCTTCAATAATGGGGGTAAAAATAAGTATTATAGTTCCTTTAGTTTCTATAAACCATTTAAAGATAAATAAAATAACCATTCAAATGATCTTGAACTAGATTAAATTCATTGGGCTACTACATGAAGACCTAAACACTCACTTGAAAAGTTTTTTTGAACTCAGTGACACATTCCAATACAATAATGTTTCCAATAATGTAGTAAGGTTGAGGTTATTATTTTTTCCACTAAAAGATAAAGTGAGAGAGTGGGTCATAATCGTAGAACCATATTTAATTACAATATAGGATTATTTGTTAAGGAAATTCCTAACATTATCCTTACATATATCTAATCCATGAATATTTATATAAATGTTCTTAATTTCAATTAATTTAGAGAAAAATAACTATACACTACATGAGATAAGTTTAAGTATCTTTTAATGATTTTTCTCATTATGGCATTGAAATTTGGTTGTGTTAGTTGAAAATTTTGACAATAAATAAAGTGGTTTGGATACATTAACAATAGATTAAGATTTTATGAGAGTCTTGAATAAAGTATGAGAAGATATTGAAGATTTGGTAATAGTAATATTCTTATGGAAGATATAAAGAATTGATGCTTAAGGAAGAATTTATGGAGAAGTTAAAAGGAACAACTGGATTCAAATGTTTCATGGTTGTGATTATAGAAGTCAGGTGAATTTATTTGAAGAAGGATAATTTTTTTTACTAAGAATGCTGATGATATTTTAAAAATTATTGGACCAATCCATAAAAAAATATAATACTATGAATGGTGGGAAGAAGTGGAGGTCATGTCATGAGCACCTTGGCAATTTTTCAACTGAAGATAAGATAAAAAATATGGTAAAGTGATGAGTAGTTCATATACAACATTAAAAAATGAAAAATGGCCAATAATGCCACTTATATAGAGGTGAATGAGAAATTATGAGAACATAAGCTATCATAGGTTGGAACTTGGCTTGATAAAGGAGTGGAGAACAAGTGTGGGGTGACACTATGGGAAAAGGATATATGAAAAATGGCAAGGGTATGGAGTTGCGCCATATGTAATTCAACCATTGAGCTACCATGTTGAGGGTAATGAATTAGTTTCTAATCAAGATAAACATTGATGTGGGGTCATGACATATACGAATGAAGCTGCAACATAATCATCCATTTCGTGAAGATAGTTTTTTTTGATTTTGAATATTCTATTTAATTTTGGATTGTACCATGAATATTTTTGTTATTATATAGAATATATTTTATTAATTTCAATATATTTAGAGTTTCAGGTTACATACTTCAATTCAAAATGTCATTCTATGAAAATGGTCTGATGAATTTTGATCATTCTAGAGTTTTAGAGTTTCTCATTTCATAATTTATGGAATACACAACAATGATCTATATTGTAAGATGAAAAAATGTGAAGAGGTTGGTCATTACATGAAGGTGACTGGGTAATTTTAGTGATTATAGAGAATTAAGGTTAGTTGCACGATAAAGAACATACCATGCCACACCAATATTAAAGTTATAGAAGGCTATACTGTGAGTTGAAGACTGCACTGTGAAAAATATCTAGATGTTTTTCAGTAGTAATAGAATTATGAGGACCTCCATAATGCAAAGGAGTCTCACACCACACCCTTTTAATAAATTGAGGTGATTCACACAGTAAAATTTTTATATGCACTAAAATCGATAAAACAACCGAAGAAAATTAAAATAAAAACTAATCTTTTATGCCATGAAGGAGGGTGTCACTCTATGATTTTTGAAACCCAAATAATTCAAACTAGCATGATAATTTGGATATCTATTAGATATTTTGTGGTTATTTGGATGACTTAAAAATACCAAATTTGAACTGTATTCTAGAGATATAAGGAAGAATATCCAAAGGCTGAAATTTAATTAGGAGAAGATAGAAGTTAATTATTATTTTAATTTTAAAATTTAAATTTAAAAATTATCTAGATATATAGGTCCCTACAGTGTATAATTAACTAAGGAGAGGAAGTGTAAAAAATAAAGAAGATGAAGAAGGAACTATGTGTTTTTATAGTGGATAAAGGAAGTCAACAATATGAGAATTATTGAAAATCATAATTATATATTAATTGTGTAGTTTATAAATATTCATATATAAGATATTATATTTATAAGTTTCTATGCATATTATTGAAGAATATGATTGATTGAGATTATAGAATACACACTATTTAAGATCAAGTTTTTTATAGCTTATCATTGCATATCAAGAAGAATATAATTATATTCTTAGAATTATTCAATATCACATATTGATATTTTGTGAGGTTTGGTATAATATTTAGGAGTCATCATTTCTCACATAGAGGTGGTCATATTAGGCAGTTCCTTTGAGATAAGAACATTTGTAAAAACAGAAGCATCACATCTAGAATTTATGATACATAATTAAAGTAAAAAACTTAGAGTGACCATCATGTAATTAAAATGAGTAAATACATATAACACTATAAATTGACACCTTAAATAAAGTAGTGTGTGGATGATAAGAAGAGGGGTGACCCTTGATGAGAAGGGATTTTACCTAAACATGTACAAGAAGAAATACTTGGAAAGGAGAGACCTTACCAAAATCTTATATCCACACAAATATTATATTATAGTTGATTTTGGTACACTAGTACAATGATGCGTGTATTCTATTTAGATATAGCCTAATGAAGGTTAACCAAGTAAAATTTTTGTGCCCCTACATCTTATATTATGAACATGTTGATGATGTTTTATGTGAATGTGTTCAATAAAGAATCATATTGAATAATTGTTCCTTCTAAAAAGGGAATAAGATCCTAAAGAAAATAATTGAACAGAAAAGTCTAAATCTTCTAAAACCATGATTTACCCTTATTTGGGTATCCCAGGTTCCTATAATTGGTATTAGATAAAATATGTTTTATTGGGAATTCAACTTGACACATATGGTATGTGAAAAATTTAAGATAATGTAAGATATATATCAAAAGTTATGAGTTTTTCAATTTTATTGAAGTTATTTTTATAAATTAAAGAAGTATTTTCCTTAATATCTATAAGAAAATATTGGAACAAGTAAAAATAATTTTTTGATTTTTTTTTAAATTTTTAGTGGAATAATATATAATGTGGATCAAGGAAATATGACCATTTAAAATTTTACTAAGGATGACATTATAATGATTTGGAATAAGGTATTTTATGGTAGATAGATCACCATAAGACAACAAAAGGGATGTTATAATTTCTTTTTCCAGTATATAATAGGGATTAGTAAATGACCTGAATGTAAATTTTATTATAGAATAATTCCATATTTGTAGAATAAAAAAAAGATGAATAAAAGAAAGGAAACTGTGATGTTGAGTGTTCAAAAGGAGATGTATAATATAGATTTCTTGAATATATTTGAATGTTAATTTTTAATAAACATTTCTTTTAAATATGAATATATGAGTTATATATCGCCTTAATTCTTATAGGATGATGGTAGGTAAGAGGAAACCACATCATGTTGTAAATCTAAATATATTTATGCATCCAACAAGGGGAGTATCAAGAGTCAAGGAGTGAAGTAAAGTTATTTAAGGGTGAAGGTGAATAGTGTTATTATTATATAGAATAGTTGGTGGGAGATAACATAATATTTGTAGATAAATAGATATATTTAAAGGAGTTTGTTGAAAAAATGAGTATGAAAATGAAAGAACAAAGTGAAATAATAAAAAAATTGTTCAAAAGATTAGGATAATTAAGGAAAAAAATTCCATGAATTATCAATGTATTCCTTGAGAGAGTAATGTGATGAAAAAGTGAAGATTATATATAAATAAAATAATTATAAAATTAATAATTTAGATTACCAATTAAAGAATAAGGATTTGAGGATTGAGAATCTTTGGTGGAGAAATTCCTGTTATGTGGGTGAATTTAAACATTGAAGATTCTCACATAGAGACTTTAGTCAATGCATAGAATAACAAAAATATGGAATCAATAGAGAAGAATACATTGAATGCTAGATTTGTAAATAAATTATTTAGAAGGATATTGTTAAAAAAGTACCATTTTTATGGTATCATGGGATACAAAAGGGATGTGTGTAGAAAGATATTAAAGTTTTTTAATTATAGGAGACCTGCTTATAAATTTAATTTCTAGAAGATTATAGAAAGGAATTAATATTTTATCTAGAGATTTTATATTCATACTAACCTTGGTCACATGAAAAATTATTGCAAAAAAAAGGTAATAAAGGTTCCAATTTGAGATCCCTCAAGGATTTTTGAAAGGAAGGATAACAAATTTGTTTTAAATAAAAATATATTTATGATGATGGATGATTATGATGTTGAAAGGTAACGAAGTATGTATTAATTATCATTAATCAATTATTCATAGTATACATCAAAAAAATAAAAGAATATTTGTTTTAAAGGATTAAGAACTCATATGTTTGAATAATTTGTCTCACTGAAGAACATATCTATGCTTAGAAAACAACAATGAAGAAAAGAAATAGAGAATTTATTGGAATGTGAAAAATAAAATATGGAGATCAAAGATGGAATAAGAGGTTTCTCTCATAGAAATCATGGAATATAAGACAGAGGTTGGCTTGATTGGTTTCATCTATACCACTACAAAGAAAGAGCATAATACTATGGGAGTTAACCTTATTCTTAGAAATAAGATTGGAATGAAATTAGAAATGATGGATTGAATAAGGACACTTTAACTAGTGGTATGATTCTCACCAAGGAGATAAATATAATGCAATGAAATTGTAAGGATTTAAATTAAAACAATGGGTTAATATTTATCACATGTTGTGTTTTTCAGGGAAAGGCTTGTAAGAAAATTATAATAAAGGGGTTTTCTTTTCATTTCTAACCACAACACCCTACTTCAGGATGATAGATTCACCTCTATCCCCTTATGAATTATTATTAAAAACTATTAATTTGAGGAGATGTAAAATTATGGGGGAGATACAATCCATGGTGTGTGTACGTGTGAAAATAAATGCACACATGCATGAAATGAAAAGAGATACTTCTGAAAATTGGAGTCAGAGATATTACAAGTCATGATTGGTATTAGGCATAAACAATAGGACCTTATTGAATAAAAACACTATTAAATAAAAAATTTGAATTAAAATTCCAAAATATATAGTTACATGCTGAAATATTTTTATTCTAAAAAGAAGTTTCTAATATGAAGTTGAAGAGGTTTCAAAGCTCTATCAGAAATGTTCTAGTGGTATCAAGTCATAAAAAATGTTTTATAAGTGATATTAGTATATCAGAAAAGAAGACATATTTGTGAATGAAAAAACTATATATTTTTATTTTATGTTTATTTTTTTGTTAAAAATAAGGGATTAGTTGATTATTTGTTGGATACTTAGAAGTTGATGTGAAATAATTATTTCAACTAATAATTATTTTCCCCATTCAAAAGAGAAGTTTAAATTTTTTTATCAGTTTACAATTGAAATCATTTAAGAAGATTTTTATGTCGGAATACAAGGCTATTTATCCTTATCTATAAGAGAATAATCCATGTTATATTTAGAGAATATGGATATAAATTGGAACCATCAGTTTTTCTCAATAAAGTGGTATCAATTGATTCAATATGTTGTATGTTATATACACCTATTATTTATTATATATTCATATATGGTTTTTTTAGTTTGATTAAAATCATAAGATATATTGGAGATAGAAAAAGTTTAAGCTAATAGAATTTATTGAAAGTTAGTGAGTGGCATGGAAAATGTTGATATTATTAAATTAGATTTTTTTTCACATACCATGATCAATCTTAGTGGGATTAAAGGATTTATTGATGACTCAAATTCAAAGTGGTAAATTCATGTGCTAAAATATGTGAGTATAGTGAAGCTGAGTTTAGGTAAAAGTTTTGAAGAATAAACAAAGGTAAAAAATATGAGAAAGAGTATAAAATGAAAATAAATATATAGATCTGAATACACTCTAATTCTTTGTAAATAAATAACATGCTAGACCCACAAGGCTAAGTACCCTAAGAGGGGTGGGGGGGGGGGTGAATCAGGGCATGTAAAATAAAACTACCCCTTTGGATCTTGTTTATTCATTGAATGGAAATTTATTCTATCTCCTTCTTGTATAAATTTATAAATGGAAATGAAAACATACACATGACACATCAAATTTACCTGGTTCACCCTAATTGGGAAAGTATAAGGCACATACAAAGGCAATGTGACAATGTAAAAAAATCCTCTATAGTGCACTAATATTACAATGTTTATATTAAACTCACTATCCATCATGGTTTACTACCAATCACATGTTAAAAGGTCACTGATCTCTCTTTTTAGATATAATCACTATTCCTTGAATACACATCCTTTTATTTTTTAAATCAATATATTTTACACCATAATAGGCATGTAATGGATTTTTTAGTTCATCTAACTAATGAATTAAAATTTACCGCATAGTTTTTGGAAAATTATTCACTTGTTTATCAAAATTATACTTTTGCACAACTTTTTCACATGTTTAATGCAACTTCCCAACTTTTCATGAAACTGTGCACTTTCACGCAACTTATAAATTTCATGAAACTCTCCCAAATTTCAGGAAAATACTTTGGATAGATTGAAATGGGTCCATTTCTTCACATAAATTATGTTTAGGTAGTAGCTTCATGTAATAAACACATTTTCACCACTCTTTCAAGAGTCTAGAGACTTTTGGATATTTATTATGGCTTTATCTCTTATTAAAAAGAGGGAGGGGGATAAAATCCTATTTATAAACGTTTCTAACCCTTTAAAAAACTTCCATTACCAACTATTACCTTCAATTTAACTCAAAATTTTTTGATCAAAAAACTCTACATTTTTGGAGCTTTTGAAAGTATATTCCATTCATGCATGTTCCTTAAATACATGTCTTCTCCGTCATCACTTTTTTCATGGAGCTCACTAACTTAGTGAAAATCTATCTTATTTTCAGAAATTTGACTTTTTTGAACTGGAAAACTGTCATAAAACTCATGACTTATCTTTATTTTGATGTGGCAAGCATGAATGTTCACTTTTATTAAGCTTTCTCCACATTCATGTAGCTTTTAAAATTTCATGAAAATACATAACTTTCACCATTTTTCTTTTGAAATTTACCTAACATATTCCAGAGATTTTGGACCCTAATACTGTTTTTATTAGATAAATTCAACCCGTATCTTAATAAAGATAATTTGGGCTCTCATTATACTCCACAGACATTGATTTTTGTCCACATTTTATGTCAATAAACATAACCAACCCAAAACACTATAATTTCATATTGAGGGATTTTATACCAATAATCTGCCCTTTATATTTAACAAAAACTCTTTAACCTTTTATAACACTTTAAACCCTATGTTTCTATCTCATTAAACATACTTTTCACATATATTTCTTTAACCACAATTCACATCCCATGACTCTAAATAGAGATCAATGATTTAATCAACACATACTCTAAGACCACATGATTTATTCTAAGTTTGATAAATAAGATAGGAATTTAAATTTTATCAATAAGTCACATCGTTCTTGGGACCACTTATAAAATATTTTTTAATACCAAAAAAATATCAACTGATATTTCACACTGATATTAAATACTCTTGAAAATAAATAATTACCACAATATTAATGATTTAAAAAATATCACACAAAGTGTATCACTCGACAAGAAAACTTCTTCAATCAAATTTCCTAATTAATTTAATCATGAACCCATAGGCCATGTCTTGTGATATATATTCATTAAAAGAGATACTTCAACATAGTTATATTTAAAAATATCCCAAATCTTTTACCCCCCTCAATATAGGTAAGCTCTCCCCTTAGTATTCATTTTACTCTCGACACTAATTTTTTTAGTATTTTCATCTACCCATTCACTTATTTCCCCCCTTTTTCAATGAACCCATAGGCCACTACTTTGTGGTCTGAAATAGGAAAAAACATTTATGAGCACATAGGGAAATCCTTAACATACATTAGGGATGGGGGGTATTCCTAATACATACCTCTTAGGTGTGGGGGTTCTATTGGACTTTGAGAGTTAGCTGATGCCTTCTGAATAATTATTTGGATAAGGCCTTTATCATAATATCTAAAAAATATAATCCTATAGGAACATACATCAAATTCACAAACACATGATACACCATATCATTGATAAAATGATACTTGATTTTAATATGATTCATATTTGAGTGATGGACTAGATTTTTTCAAAGATTTGTTTCAATTGAATTTTTAAAATTGATTTTGATAAGAGATTTCACTTCAATTACCATGTCTTCAAGCTTCCACTTCATCCAGAATAATTTCATGTAAATATGAGTGGATGATATATATTCAACTTCTACAGTTCTCAGTGAAATGTAATATTATTTCATTCTCAAACATGAAATACATAGTATTACAAGGTAGAATTCCTCACCAAATGTTGAATTAATGTTAACTATTAAACAATCCCAATTGGTGTCAACATATCCCAAACCCTCATTTTATGATGTTGCATTTTATATAAGGTTTAAATACATTATGCCTTTGATATGCCATAGTATTTTATTCAATATAATAATGTGGATCTCTTTGGTATTAATTTGATATGATGTTTCTTGGTATGTGGAAGAACAATATTGAGTTTTATAGTTGTTAAGTATAAAAAGATCACAATGATATGCCAATATTTTGTGACATTGGCCACTTTTACTTTTTTTCCCTTTAAAATTTAATCTGGGTTGGAACCAGTGTTTTATCTCTAAGGAACCCTCAATTAAAAAGTCTTTTTAGAGCATCCTTCGGATATTTAGACTGAGAAATAAAATTACCATGCCTTCTTATATCTCCTATAGACTAATGGAAACATCATTTAAACAATCATTGACATTTCAAATTCACACCTCATGAGATATGAATTTTTTTTCACTATGGTTTGTTCGATCCACTAAAGATTATATCATTAACATACATAGGTACCATTATCCTTTTTTTACCCTTATCAATTACATAAATGTTATAATAAACTCCACCACACTGGAAACCAAGATTCTTAAAAAATTTATCAAGTCATGAATAAAATTATCTTGGTTCCCTCTTCAATCCATATAATGAATTATTTAACCAAAAAAGTTTTTTCTCATATTAATGAATGAGAAAACCATCTATCTACTTTATTTACACATGTTAGTCTAGAACCCATTTAGAAAAAGATAACTTAACATTCATCTAGAAAACCATAAACTAACTATGCATTATAATGAATAAAAAAATTCAAATTATATCCGACCTTTACATGGGTAAAAATGTATCATATACATTGATTCCCTTGATCTTAGACTATCCATTTCATAATATTTATTATTTGTTTTGAATCACTATGTCGTCTTCATTTAGTTTTTTATAAAAAACCCATTTGATCCGAATGACACTCTTTTTTTCATCCTAAAAAAATATCCCATGTATGGTTCTTTTAGATTTGACCCAGCTCCTAATTAATTTCTTGAACCCAATTATAATGTTTTAAAGCATCTTCAAAGCATTCTATCACTACTGGTGATAGGAAATATCTTTTCTATAGATAATCTATTCTCTTTATTTTCACTGTTGTTTTCTGATCACCAATGTTATTTTACCTATCAATTTCCACACATAAATTTGAATTATATGTAGGTAAAATTTTTACTTTATCCTACTCATAATCAATATAATCATTTGAATAAAACTCATAAATTTATACTTCCCCTGAGCTATTGAACTCATCATCATTATCCTCACAAACCTTCTCCCTAACTTTCTAAATATTCTACTCATTATCTACTATAAAATATAATTTCTCTCTATATACTTTCCTAGCAACTTATTGAGGAATTTATATGATTTTATTTTTCCTAAATATCTAAATAAAATCCTTTTATCTTCTAAATATTCAAACTTAATTTGTTTCTCCTTGTTGAAAATGAAAAAATTACTTATAAAGACTCAAATGCACTTCAACATTGGCTTCTTTCCATACCTCATGTCATAGTGTGTTTTCTATTCTTTCAAAAACAAAACACATTGTTTATAGATATTGAACAATTTCAGGACTTATTTTGAACGAATCATTTTATAAATATTATTAGCATATTTTTAAACATAAATATCCAAAAAATGAAAACCCCAATGATCGTGAGTCCATGTGTCTTTGGAAGGATAGATTCATAATACATAAAAGGAAACTAAAACATGGAATCCATATTTTTTAAATTTTAATTAGAGAGATCCAAAATCCATTTGAGCTCCTAAAACCTCATATGATAATTTGGGAAATATATAGAATAAATGAGTGATCTAGGAATCCTAGTAAGGGAATTAACATGATATGGAAACATAACGTCTAAGTCAAAGATATAATGTGATATCATAAAAGAGAAAACACATGTGTAATCACATGGAATAATAACATAAAGATAATGGTATTATAAGATCATAATAAAATAGGAAGTGTGATAACAAAAAAAACTTGATATAAACTTGTTTCAAGTATAACTTCCTTGAAAATATCACATAGTGGACAATGTTTGATAACTGATTAGGTTTACTCCCTAATCCCATAAATGAATCCACATGAGACTAAATATTTTCCCAATTCATTAGAGCACTATTAAGGAAAAACCATCATAACATTTTCATGATTTATGTGTTCCATATAAAGTAAATCAATTGTAAGTAATATCATAAGAATTACCAATTTATGGAAAATGGTTTACATAATATTTCTCCATATCATAATCAAAGGAAATTTTAGGATGGTGAAATTTGAGAAATGATCATAAAGAATGTATAACCCCATAAAAGGAAGATACAATTAGCTATGTATATTTTTAAGATACATATATACATATTTTTTTAATAATTACACAACATTAAATGTTATTTTTGTTCATGAATAGAAACACTTAAAAATAAAAATAATAAAATCATTAGAAAAATAACTCTTCCATTTGGAAAATCACTTTTGAAAAAATAAAATTAAAAAAATATCAGTGGAATAATTTTCTTGGAAAATATCCTTGAAACATTATAAAGTAATATTCAATTCAAATAATGTTGGGTAATTCTTTATATGTTGTACAAGTTAAAAACACCATTTTAACATTTTGTAATAATAGTCAAAAAGTGACATGTTCTGAAAATGATGGGAATATTCCTTTTAAAACTATTTTTTAAAAGTAAAAAATGGGTCAAAATTTCATTAATAAATCATTTTAGAATACTAAAATAATTATTTAAAACATTTTTAGAAGGAATGGATTTGGATGGAAAAAGGTTTATCGACCGAAGAGAGAAATGTAGTCAGATTTTATTAAAATAATTTCTCCATAATTTTAAGTACCAAAGAGAGAAAAATGGAACTATTACATGAAAATTAAATAAATAACCAAATTAGAATAAAATTAAAGTTATTTATTGTACATAAACCAAATAATTTCTTTCAATAGAAATTCAAGCTTAAACAATCCCAATTAAAATGAAATTGTAGTATAAACCCTTATCGCTTTGGTAACTTTTGAATCATAACTCCCATTAATGAAGTAAGTGTATTTTTACACAAAATACCATTTATAAATAATTATTCAAGATATAATATGTAAATGGGTAGTATATACACCATATAAAATAAATTAGGTGTATGAAAGAACATGAATCTCAAAGAAGGATGTCTTGAGATAGAAACCCTAACCTCATCCCCAAATCGTCATGTGAGTCCCATAGCATCCTGAGTATTAAACTTATTTTAATTATTTACACGCATAAGAAACTTTTTTACATTTATCATTCCATTTATTTTATTTTTTTCCAAGTCATATTCTATTACCTAACTAATTAATTTCACATCAGGTGTTTTTATGATAAATAACTCATATGTCCAAAATCACTTTAGTAAGTTGAATAAGGAAAAGTAGATGATAATTTAATAATATATAGAATTTTAATCATGTCAAAATTATATTTTTTATACATAAATTACACTTTTCAAGCCATCCATGATATATTCTTTTGAAAAATGAACTTTATTATAATCATGGAGACGGTAGTTCGTACGTATTCATGAGTACCATTTCCACTTTTTGATGATCATGAAGGAAATAAGGTAAGTGTTATTATATCTATAAAATATGATAATTATATCATAAATATAATATTTTTTATTTTACTGCCCTAAAATATACCATCCATGTGATTCAGTAATAAAAATGAGTCATTTCACTTTGTGAGGCAGTAGTCCACCATACACACAAACACCGATATAATTTATTCAATGAATAGTAATCTAATATAGTATATAATATATTTATTTAATTTTTTCAATATTTCATGAATACAATATATAAAAATTAAATTCATTACTACCTTATATGTAAAGCGTAAGTGAAAAATTAATTACATCATTTCGTGAGGCGATAATCCACCGCACACACAAGAAACATTATCATATTCCATAAAAAATGAAATGTAAGAAGGTATATGTTATATTATAAATAAAAAAGCTTAATTATATTATAAATATAATATATAAAAATTATATTAACCATTACATACATCCGTGAGAATTGGTCATGGAAAATGAATTACATTGGTTTATAAGGCTCTTGTTCGCCGTACACACGATCAACAATTTTGTTTCCTATTTGATGGAAGTGGAGATTGATTTTTCTTATTACATTAACATAAAACCATATTATTATATGAAATATATTGTGGTTATTATATTATTATTTTTTCATAATATTTTAAGGAGGTGGAAGAAGAACTAAAACACATTCTGTTAAGAATGATACCTCTTTTTTGGAAAACTTCTTTAGGGTTACACAAAAATCCTTCCCAATTTGGATTTCTGATAAACTTTAGTTCTAGATAATTTTAATATAGAATTAAGGAAGATATTTTAGTGGGTCATGGACAAAAATGTGTTTTTTAAGTGTGTAAATGAGAGGATATGGGGGTTCCCTTTTCTAAGTAGAGGAGATGACACATATAGAATTTGTTAAAAGAATGAATTACACCCATGTTTTTCACAAGAAAAAAGGCTCCAAAATGGTCTATTTTAATATATTTGATTATATAAGGTCTAAATATGACCAGAAAATATTAATTTGACATGTTTTGGTTCATTTTTTACATTTTTTTCGTTTAACCCCCAATAAGCCCGCATTTACCTTAACCACGAAAATTAATATTTACTATTTTTTCTATTTATTATGGTAAAATAAAAAGTTTAAATTATTAAATAATATAAATAATTAAAATTAAAAACATTCAATCCATTTTTTTCGAATTAAACTCACAAATGTGGAATAATTTAATTTAAAATTAAAACTATAGATATGTCCAAAAAACGATTTTTTAAGAAATGCATTTTTTCAAGAAAAGATGTTCTTATTATAACTATATGAAAAGTAATAATAATAAAATGAATTTAAATTAATATTGATTGATATATAATATATAAATTTCAATTTAATCATTTCTCATTTGGGGTTATTTTAATTAATTAAAATTTTGAAACATTACACACTTTAAAATAATTTTCATAAAAAGTGTTTTTGAGCCTAAGAATAAACTTATAATAAAATTTAGTATAAAGATGATTTAAATGTAATTAATTGAATTTAATATAACTAAAAAAATATTTATGTTAATTTTAAATCTAATTAGAATAATTACAGTACTTTTTAATTAATTAATTTTTAAAAAATAAGTGATAATATTATGAAAATCAATATTTCTCACTATTCAGTGAAAAATTAATATTTTCTAAAAACATAAAAAATTTCAACCTATATTAATATAAATATGACGATTTTAAAAATTATATCCATTATATAAAATTAATTTTCTAAAATTTGAAAAATTAATTATATTATTTTCTCATAGAAAGCAGTAAAAATCAATTATTTTTGAAGAAAATGTATTTTTTGATTAAAAAATGGATTTTATTAAAATTAAGTGGTTATTTAATAAGAATTTATAAATATATTTATATTAATAAGGACCTTTATATTCATTTTATAATGTAGTTAATCCTATTTATACATATAAATTTAATATCTAGTTTATAAAAATCTTATTTAAATAATTATATTTAATGATTTGTTTAGGCTTGGTGTTGGATATCATATATAATATCAAAAGTAATTTTATTCTTTTGAAATATCAAGGCATTACAGGACTAATTCCTTCCAAAACTTTTTTGTAAGTCCTTTTTCAATGAGAATCATTATGGAAATGTTGTTAATGATTTGATTTCCCCTCATGACTACACCATTTTTTGAGGAGTCCTCACTACTGAAACTTGGTTCCTTATCCCATTAATTTTAAGAAAAATTTCCACTTTGATATTATTAAACCTTTTTTCCATTTTCATTTAAAAATTTCATAATATTATTTCCCACTATTTTTCAAATTCCCTTCAATATTTTTTATGTAATTGAACACCTATAATTTTTGAGTAATGGTCATAATCCATTCCATTCTACTATAATTATTAATTTAAAGAATTTAATATATCTTCCCATCAATGAATCTTGGTGATATAAGTATAAACACATCAATATTCACCAATTAAAGCACTCTTTTTGACTTCTATTATTTTTCCTTGTATGTATTTTGAGTGATCTTCCCTTGTTGTAAAGCATCACATGTGTGAGTAGGATTATGTGACAACTTAGGGAGATCATGAGCTTCATCTCATTTTACCAGATCATACAAGGATAGCTAACTAAATTGGATAGGTCATTTATACCAATACCTATTTTCTTCTATTTAGGATATAAAGTATATATCAGGTTCTCCCCTCATAAGATATAGGTTTTTTTCATGTTCTTCCACTGAATCACAATTGTATCGTCTTTTCCATTTACGATTCATATCTTATTGATAAATTTTATCACATAACCCAAGTAAAAAATACACTAACACTAAGCAAGTTATGACTGAGGACTTAAATGACAAAGACATATATGTGTCTCATATCTTCACACAAAATTCAGCTTTACTTGAGCTAATAATATTTAATCCTTCATCGTTATCTAAATTTACAACACCTTCCTTGTTGTTCTTGATGACTGTGAAAAGGTCCTTATTTCACATCATGTGGGAATTAAATTATCTATCAATGATCCATACACTTGAAAAATATGATACTTTACAAGAAATATTTTCAACCACTACATGCTTAGATATTTGCTTCTTGTCTAATGTTTTTTGATTCAAAACTTATAGTACCCCAGGCTTAACATACATGGATATTACATCATTTTTTATAAATATTCATCACATAAAGATAGTAAATTCCCAATGAATGTAATAGTTTAGTATATTTGTAAATTTGGAAACATAATATTCTATCCCGGGGAAAGATCTTTATCATCTCCCATAATGATATTATCTATTAGTACTCCTACTTAATACTTTTCTTCATAACCTGGGGAAAGGAAAGATAAGAAATGGGTGAGATCAGATGCTCAGTATGGCTAAAAAAGGGAGATATATAATCATAACATTAGAATAATGGTATAAGAACTTGATAATAACATTAGAAGGTCATAACCCACATATCAAAGATCATAATAAAGAGTCATGCAATAAATAGTGGATGTTCATAAGACATTTATCATAAGGGAATTAAGAGCATAATCCATGTGACCACAATATAGGAATAAGACATGGAATTATAGAATACACACAAGCATAGAAAATCCAATGTCAAGGATACCTACCAAGAAATTCATAACATATAAGGCATGGGATAATAACCCATTTACCTACATTGGAATTTTAATTCCCTCTCATGTAACCTCTTATTTCTGGCTTCATATACCCTCTTAGTTACCCTCTTGTTTTCGCATTGGGATTCCCTCCCATGCACACTCTTGTTTCAGAATTGGGATGCCCCACCACGTACCATATTGTTTCAGGATTATGATTCTATATTTTTAAGGATTGGTTTCCCTATATTTTACCCTCTTATTTTGGACTTGGGATGCCCTCCCATGTACCTTCTTTTTTCAGGTTTAGGATACCCTCTTGTTTCAGGGTTGGGATGCCCTACCATGTACCCTCTTGTTTCGGTCTTGGGATAACCACCCATGTACCCTCTTGTTTTTTCCTTAGGATTCCCTCTTATTTAGAGCTTTTTATGCCCTCCCATGAACCATTTAATCTCATAAAACATTTATCTTTACCCAATTAATTGAAGGGACTTATAGTTCTCACCCACCACAAAATGAAATCATACATACATGTTCACCAAGATAACAAAACATTCATTATATAATGAAACATAGAAAGTGATGGGTTTTATAAACATCATATCATAACCCATGAAATAAAATGGGCATTACAAATATTTTATAATATGCTAACTTGTGAAAAATACATAGGTTTCAGAATCATTTCATCATAGAATAAACTGTAGAAGGAAACATGTTCATAACTATTTTATCATTGTATAACCTGTGGAAGAGAAACAAGTTTCATAAAAAATCCATCTTAACATGAACCATTCCATGAAATAATAATAATGTCTTCCTTGGATCATATCCCTAATAAATATTAAACTATATCAAAGGATTTTAATGTAGCTAAGGATGTATTTTGAAAGATCACTTGGGACATTTCAAAATGAAAATAATCTTTCTTTGAAAATCACTTTTTAAAATAAGAAACATTTTGATAATCCATATTTTTGAAAAAAACTTTGAAAAAAATATAATGGGAGATTTTTAATAACCTATAAAACATTTATTATTTAAAATATAATTTATTCTTTTAAAAATTATTTTAAAAACATAAAACCTTTTAAAACCATTTTCTTTGAAAATAACCATGAAAACTTATAAAGGAAGCTTGAAAACATTTTGAAAACCTTTTATTCAAAAATAACATTGAAAACTTATAAGGAATAATTGAAAACATTTTTAAAAAATTTTATTTGAAAATAGTTTTGAAAAATTATAAATAATAATTGAATACATTTTTATAAAACATGGTTTTGGAAGAACAAAAATTTCCCAACTAAAATGAGAAATAAAGTCAGATTTTATAAAAAATGTTTAATTAATTTTTTTAATTAAAAAAGAGTGTAAAATTATTAAATTGCATTTATATATCATAAATATCTATATTATAATAAAATTAATAAGGTTTCTTGATATATGGATCATAATATTTCATCAATGGAAGCATAATCATAAACAATCCCGATAAATGATGAGATTTTAACAATAATCTGTTACCACTTTAGTAGCTTTGAATCATAATCTATATGAAGGAAAAAAATTACATGATGTGTAAAATAACATGAAAATAATTAAATTCATGATTTAACATGTAAAAGTGAATTACATATAGCTTGTAAAATAATATAGGTTCATAACATAACATGTGTCTCAAAGAAGTTAAATTTAGACAAAATTTCCTTACCGATTTGGTAACTTTTGAATCGTAAACCCCATGAAATATAGATCATAAAATGGATATATAAATACCAATAAATTTAAGGATAATAATAATTTAATATATTCATGGATATTATATATAATGAAAAACTATAATAAGTGGTTAACATAACATATATCTCACAGAAATAAAAGTGAGATTAGAAAATCCTTACCTTAAGTACTGACTTTCTTCGTACACATTTAAACCTCCAGTATAATAAGTAAAAGATTATAATACATATATAAAACAACCATATTCTTATATATAATACCTTATATTATTTTATTATGACTATATATTAAAATTTTATTAACAATTTCTTGTTAATGTTATGTTTCGGGTAATATCCACTTTTGTTTTTCATATATGTTTTGACTTGTTATTCATGATAATCTTAATTAAATAATTAAATAATTATTTAAATAATGAAAAAATTATTTAAATATCATATATATTCATTATATAATTATTTATAATAATATATAAAATATAAAAACATGAAATGGAAGAAACTGTTTATGGAGATGGTAGGCCGTACGTACGCATGAACATTGCTTCCATTTTATTAACATATTGAAAGAAATATAGTAAATGATATATATATATATATATATTATCATTAAATTATAATTATTACTTCATATATATCATATAATTTTACTAAAACCTTTTTCAATACATTCTATTCAAGGTGTGAATGAATCACATCACTTTGAGGAGGTGGTAGCCCACACATCGACATAGGAAGTTATCGTAATTACACAAAATGGAAAGCATGACGATATATTTTATACAATAATTAAATAAGAATAAAGAAATAATAAATATAATATATATCATATAAAAATATTATGTTCATCATACTTACCAACCATGATAGGTGATAAAGGAAAACAAACGATAACATTTCGTGAGGAAATAGTCCACCGTACACACGAATAGTAAGTTCATTACATATTTGTTGGAAGTGTGTATAGGTGTAGGAAGAACCCATAGAATAAAAAAATCTCAGTATATTTTGGATACTAATTTTATTATATAATCATGTAATAAGAATAACTAAATGGGTGGAGACAGAATTAAAATAGAAATACACGTTGAAGAACATTACATCATTTTCAGGTATCTCTTTTTGGTTTGCAACAAAGGGATTCCCTAGTTAGATTTATATAAATAGTGATACTTTTAGGATGGGAGGAGGTATTTTTGGAGATTATTTGTTCTTATTTTTTTGTGAGACAAATATATTTAGAGGTGTGAATAAGTGAGGGATGTGAGTTTTCTTTTATAGTTGAGGTGGAGTGGTATTCTTATAAATATAGAAAGGTAAACACTACTGAGAGGTCTCCCTTACATAATGTGCCTCCAATAAATTTACATTTTATATAAAAGGGAGGATAAGGTCTAAATATGTCCATAAAATTTCTTTTGGAAACATTTCTAGGTTATTTTGGATCCCTAAATTAAAGTTTAACAACTAAGTTATGTTGTTTTTACCATAATCTATGTAATTAATTTCAATTACTTTCAATAATATTTTTAGTAGAAAAACTAAGTTAAACTTATTAGAAAATATTAATTATACTTAATAAAAATATGGAATAAATATTTCAAAATTATAATCATTTATTTACCTGAAATTAATTTAAGATTAATCATGCAGATTGAACAAAACAATGAGTTTCTTAAAGTTAAAATGTTCTAAAGTTTGAATTGTTTTTATATCCATTTTCAATGTAAAATTAATTAAAATTACCTAATTTAGATTAATTGATGTAAACTTTTTCTAAATTAAATTTCAAATTAATTTAAAATATAATTTAACTATATAAATAAATTATATGAAAAATCATTTTCAATTAAAATTCAGTGTTTTTCACTATTCATCAAAAAAAGAAACTTCTCAGAAAAATACAAAAAATTCACTCAAATGAAATCATGATATTCTAATTTAAAAAATGAAGTTAATTTTTTAAAATAAATTTATAAAATTTTAAAAAACGATATTTAATATGGGTTCTCTATTAAAAGGCAATAAATTTACCTTTTTGAGAAAATACAACTTTTTTTTTTCAAAAAATTGGACTTATTCTTATATCACACCTATAAAATCTATTGGATGAGTTTAAAAAATTTGATTGAATATATAATATATAAATTTTATTGAAAACATTCACCAAAAGTGTTTTGTTCAATTTACTAAGATAAGATTGGGTTTGTACATACACAAAATAGTTTTCATAGGAAAGGAATTAATTTATTTGAAAATAGTTCTTACTTTCATTTATAACTAATTGATAACCAAATGATTCATTTTTTATACATGTTTATATCATTATTTTACAATGTAGTTAATATTATTCATAATATCCATTCTAACATCTATGTGCGAACTATTATAATATTTTAATAACAATATTAATAGTATATTGTAGTTTGGTAAAACAAGGCCTTGCATGTAACATAAGATATCGAAGGAAGTTGGAATTGTGTGTAAAAAAAGCCAAGAATAGTGCTGCATGTAATGAAAACTAATCTAAGTGTTGTGTGTAGTGTAAGATTAATTTGGTGTTTCATGAAATAGAATCCAAACATAGTGCTTTCATTTAAGAAAAGCTATATTCAGTGTTTCATGAAATGAAAAATATAAAAAAGATTAAATTAATTTGATTTTTTTCACAAAATCATTGTGTGTTACATTCTACCCCCTTAAAAAATGAATTTCTGCCTAAATATTATCCTATGTTATCAAAGGTTTAATACATAAAATTTATTTTCATAGAAACCCACACCGCAAAATCAAATACTAAAACTTCATTTAAATAAAGAAAGTATAAAACTTAATAGTTACTCAAAGAAACTAATAACTAGGTTTTGACATAGGAGAAAGTAGGTGAGATGGGACGATTGGGAATGGAAGAAAACATAAATAATTATAAAGTGTGATTGAGGTCATTGATCACAAGAAATTGAATGATTAATGGAATGCTATGGGATTCAAAACCATATATCTATGATGATTTATAAGACCATCGATTCAACAAAAATAAAGGTATTAATATAAATATTATTTGATATACTTTTCCAAGAGTTGAATATTTTTTAAAAAAAAAATATAATTACTAGTTTCATTCCATTCCATATTCACAATCTCAGCCCTTGGTTGTGCCTTGATCAATTCCTACATCATCTATTACTCCCTGAAATAAAGGTGAATTGTGTATTCTTGAATTACTAACAGATCATGAAGTAGAATGAGAAGTCATTCAACCTGTCTTTAGTTAGCATCACAACAAAAATGTTAGCTCAAGTTATCCAATATGCATAAATACTCATATGGAATGTCAATACTTGAATATATAAAACCTCATCTGATGTTTAAATTAAAAAATTCAAATTTTTTTAACCATATAACCCTTACAAAATATGAAATTCCAAAACCATAGAAATAAAGTGACTAAATTTTTCAAAAACAGCTTAACATTGATGCCCTGTTTATCATAAAGTATCTTTTGGTTTTCATATACCAAATATGTAAATACCTTAATCATGTATTCTCTTGAAACATGACAATAACATGAATTAAAAAAAATCCTTATTGAATACATGCATGTTTACTTATTCTAAATTTTATTGGATCTATTCCTTAAATCCAAAAATGTTGTAAACTTCATCAATGATAACATAAAACACTTATCAACAAATCCTTAATTAGTTCCAATGTAATCAGTATCATCAAATATATTTATTCATATCCAACATATCTTTATCCAAACATCATTATCTTAACATAAGGAACATATTAAGTTTTATCTTCCCATAGTCAAAATTTCACCTTTCTATTAAATAAATTTTCATGCTCATCAAGACCATTCAACATATTCTTGTAAATCCTTAGTGAAAAACATAAACTAAAAAATCATTACATAATTCGCTATTCATAATTATTGAATCCAAATATATAAATACTTCAATTATTCTACTCCATCCTTAATCCATAATAAGGCTAACTCATCCTAGTACTTAATTTATCTTTCCTTTTAAATTTTATCTGTAGTCTCATCATCATCAATAATATAACCATTACTCATACCACCTTGCTGATTCTCTTCAAGAGCTATCCACTAAGGATATCAATTTTTATAAATACCATTCATTCCATACTTATTTAATTTAACAATTGATGATATCTTAGAGTGTCCAATATTCCCACCCATTTTTTTAACTGAACTCTTCATTTTTTCTTTGTATTTACTCACTTTGTGTCTTTATTTTCAATAGTCAAAACATCTTGTTGTTCCTCTAATAAATTCACTTGTGTTATTTTTTCCACATTCTCAACACAAAGGAAACTAAATATTGTCTCCTCCATGGTGTCTATTACCTAAACTCTCATTAAACTCATTAATTTTATTCTTTGGTGAGGATAATAGTTTGTTAAGGTATATATTGTTATTCATATTCCGTAAAAATGATTAGACATGATCACAACATCTTTCAATCCAATGATCATACCATTTTTCTTCTCATTAGAAAATTGTCTGCCACATTCAACGTTAACCCAATTTCTTCTAGTTCCCTCCATTGAATAAAATAAGAAAAAATAGTGTGATCAGAACTTATCATAGCGAGAAAACCACATAATCACGATAAATCAGTTATAGGATGTATAAATTATGACACCTTCTTTTAAATATATGACACCTTAGGCTTATCCTTATATAAATCCCTAGACATATCCTTATAAATATACCAAGGGATATCTATAAATATTTATGATCCTATTTTCCAAAAGTTGACTAAACCATTCCTTTAAAACCAACTATAGAGACCCATTCTTAACACACATGGATATTGCATCATTTTTTATGAATATTTATTACATTAAAAAATTAAATGCCTAAGTACCATAATAGTTTAGTTTATTTGGAAGCATGGAAGCATAATCTTCTATCATGGTGAAAAAGATTCAATATATCCATTAAAGATATTCCCTGTTAGTACTTCTACTAAAATATTTTCTTCATAACACGAGGAAAGGAAACATAAGAAAGAGGTGATATCAGATGATTAATGAGGGTAAACAAGAGAGATATGTAATCATAACATGAGAAAAAGGGTATGATAAAATGATCATAAAATTATATGATCATACCCTATATATCAAATATCAAAATCAACTGTCACGGCCTAGATATTAGAAGTTCATAAGACATTAATCATAAGGGAATTAGGAGCATAATCCATGCGACCAAAATAGATGAATAAGACATGTAATTGAGGCATACACATAAACATATAAAATATCATGTTAAGGCTACCTACTAGAATAACCTAGTATTAACGTATATAGGCATTATATAATTTTTTTCAGAATATTTAATATATAAAAAAATAGTCATCCAAAGACCGTGTTATTTTAGTGCCTTTGGAAACATGGAAATGTAAATGCTGGTACATGGGTGAGAAATATTATCTCATAATAGGTTCTCCAAGACTAGAACCCCTATTATAAATATAATACATAAAATAAATCTTCATAACCTGGGGAAGGAAACATAAAAAAATGTGATCTTAGATGATTAGTAAGGGTAAATGAGGGAGATATGAAATCAAAAAACTGAGTATAAGGGCATGAGAACATGGTCATGAAATTAGAAGATCATACCCTACATATCAAAAATCATAAAAATGAATTATGGAATAAATATTAGATGTTCATAAGACATGAATCATAATGGAAATAAGAGCTTAATATATAAGGGCATAACACAGGGATAAGACATGGAATTATGGAATACACATAAAAATGTAATATCATTCCATATAAGTCAATGCATGTGACTAGAACTTATCAGGGAGCTTCATAGGGACTACAAATATGAGGTGGGACACACCACCATCCCCAGTTATAGCCATTTTCCTATAAGGGACCGGGTTTCCCTATCTTCCCATAGTGGATCTGGTATCCCCAACTTCCCATAGTGGATTGGGTTTCCCCATCTTCCAAGATTGGATCAGGTTTCTCCATCTTCCATCTTCATGGTGACGACACCTACTGGGTGGGACACACCACCATAACCATTTACTATCTTTTCCTTATAAGGGACTAGGTCTCCCCATATTCCTATAGTAGTTCAATCCCTTTAACTGGATTCCCATCATCATGTTATGAGATATAAATATTTACCCAATTCATTGGAGGAAGATATAGGTCCCACACATCTCATAATAAAATTATTTATACATGTTCCACAAGATAATAAAACATTCATCATATCATTACCCATAAAATGGATGAGTTTCATAAACAACATATCATAACCCATGAAATGAAATTGGTTTCATAAATAGGTAATCATATCAAAACATTCAGAGAAATAAATGTTTCATAATAATTTCATCATAGAATAACCTATAAAAATAATAAGGTTTTATAATCATAAAACCCATGGAAGAGGAACTTGTTTCATAAACATATAACCCATGAAAGAGAAAAAGGTTTTATAAACATCATGCCATCAAAACATAAACCACTCAGAGAAAGAATATGAAAGGAACCATGGTATGATTTCACATAAAGGAATGAGTAACACCAATATATGTCATATTATATGGAAAATAATTTGGAAAGATCCTTTTAATTTTCTTTCTTAATTCATTATTTAAATAAAATTATTTTAAATCATAAATCTTTTTTGAAAACCATTTTCTTTAAAAACACTTTGAATACATAGAAAGAAATCTTGAAATAATTATAAATTTTTTTAAATTGAAAATATAAAAAATTATATTGAAAACATTTTTAAAACACTTTTCTTTAAAATTTATTTAAAAACATACAAAGGAGGCTTGAAATCATTTTGGGAACCTTTTCCCTTGAAAATTTATAAAAGAAGCTTGAAAAAAATTTGAAAATATTTTTCTTTGAAAATAATTTGAAAAATTATAAACAAATTTTCAAAATAATTTAGTAAATTTTCTTTGAAAATAAAATTTCAAATACATATAAATAAAATTTTGAAAATAATTTAAAACACCTTTTTAACATAAACTTTTTTGAAAACTTTTTTCATTGAAAACCAATTAAAAAAATGAATTTATATAATATTTGAAAAAAATTCATTTTGAAAAAATAACTTTGTAGTATTATAAAATAATATTTAAGAGAATGATGGTCATTATGGCAGGTAAATATGTACATGTTGAACATTCCTTTTTCACCATAACAAGTTTAGAAAACTTCATTAGCTATAAAACAACAAGAAGAATCATTTAAAAAAACATTTTATTTAAAAAGGTAAAACATGGGTAAAAATGTATTTTAAATATCATATAATAATTATATAAAATTTTTGGAAACTTTTTTAGAAAACATGATTTTCAAGGAACACATATTTCCGACCGAAGAGAGAGTAAAGCCAGACTTTCTTAAAAAACAATTTCTTGATCATATTATGTAAATAAGAGTGAAAAAATGGTACCAATACTTGAATATAACATGAATAACCAATGTTTAATAAACTTTATGAGAGTTATTGAGATATTTATCATAATATTTCATCAACTGAAGAATAATTATAAACAATCTCATTAAACGATGACATTGAAGCTATAAACCATTTCCACTTTGGTGATCGTAAATCCTAATAATATGGAAAGAATAAAATTACCTAAAACATATCCTATCATGAAAATAAGTAAATTCATGACATAAAATTTCAATGGAAGTATATAAACCTCATGAAAAAATATAGCTACATAAAATGACATGCGTCTCAAAGAAAGGAAATTGAGAAAAAATTACTTTACCAATTTGGTAACTGTTGAAACAAAATCCCCATTAAAGAAATGTAATCAAATGGATATGTAAATAAAAATAAATTTAATTATAATAATCATATAATATATCCATGGGAATTATTCACACAACACAAATGAAATGAGTGGTTAATAGGGAATGTATCTCGAAGAAATAAAAATTGAGATGAAATTCCCGTATCTTATGTCTTGATTCTATTCATACTCATTAAAACATCCTGTATAATAAGTTTAAGTTTATTGTAAATCCTTTGAAGAATCATATTCTTTTATATAATAGAAAATATGTTTTCATTATGACCTTATATTACTCACTTATTAACAATTTCAAGCTATGGTTTTAATTTGGGTAATATCAGCTTTGTTTTTCACATGTGTCTTAATTTGTTATATTTTGGGTCCTCATACTTATATCATGATTTACATAATGTAAAACATGATATAAATATCATATTTGTTCATTATATATGTTTTAATATTAATATATACAATATGTAAATATTAAATGGAATAAACTATTCATAGAGACGGTATACTGTACGTACACATGAACAATATTCAATTTTTATTTCTAATATTGAAAGAAATCAAGTAAATGAAATATATATATATATATATATATTTAAATTAGAAATAATTTTTAATAGATATCATATAATTTCACTAAAACCATCCTTAGTTTATTCCATTTAGTGTGTGAACGAATCTCATCTCTTTGAGGTGGCGACAATCCACACTCACCCAAACGAAATTATCATATTTACACAAAATGGAAAGCATGAAGATATGTATTATATAATAATTAAATAAGAATAAATACATAATATATATCATATTAAAATATATGGTTTTCATCACAATTCCTTACCATGAGAGGTGGTAAAAGAAAAATGAAAAAATTTCTTTTGTGAGGTGGTAGTTCACCGTACACCAGAGTAGTAATTTCATTACCCATTAGATGGAATTGTTTATAAGTGCAGGTAAAACCCTTATAATAAAAAATCTTAGTATATTTAGTATACTGATTCTATTATGTATGAATATAATATTAATTATTGAGTTTGTGGAGAAAGAAAAAAAGGATAGGAGCTTGAGGAATGATGCTACCTCTTCTTTGGGTAACTTCTTCTGGTTTGAACCAAAGGGATTCCATGGTTAGATTTATGCCTAAAGGAAGGATTAAAGGAGAAATGGAGGTATTTTTGGAAGTTAATTGAGAAGATATTGGCTGACCCTAAGTATCTTGATAGGTATGATGAAGTGTGAGAGGTTGCGGCCTTTTATAAGGGAGGAAGGGGAGACACTTGACATTTTTGAAAACAAGTTAGGTAAAACCACGTTTTTACCTAAAAAAAATTCAAAAAAAACAAAAAATACTCAATAATTTAAGGTTTATGGAATATATATGGCCATAAAATGGGTGTTTTAAAAGTTTATAGGTCATTTGGGCCCTTAAGTTTAAGGTTTATTCCCACATTAATCTTAATTTCAACTTATTCGTTGTAATTAATTTTAATCACTTTCAAAAATATTTTTAGTCAAAAATTATGTTAACACTATTATAATTTAAATTTTATACTTACTAAAACATTGTACTAATTTTTTTAAAAAATTTAATTCACAAAATAAGAAAAATTATGTTTAATTCTAATCTCACAGATGTGGCAAGAAAGTGGGGTTTAAAAGTGAGAATGTTCAAAAGTTCGTTAAGCTTGTATATCTAAATTAAACATAAAAATGATTGAAATGACCTAAATAGGATTAATATATGAGAAATTTATTTATTTTGACTTTAAAAACAAGTTGAAATATAATTTAACTATCTAAATAAATTATAAGAAAAATAATTTTGAATTAAACTTTAATATTTTTCACTATTCACCCAACAATGAAGTTTCTCAGAAAAATTCAAAATATTCATTCAATGAAAATTTCAATATTCTGAATTAAAAAATTATGTTTATTTTTTAAAATTAAATTTCTAAAATTTTCTAAAATGAATTTTTTATTGTTCACAGAAGTATATAAAAAGAATTTCTTTTAATAAAATAGTATTTCCAAACATATAAAGACTACAAAAAACTGTATGTTTTATCACATATATGTTTTATTTAAATAAAAAAATTATAAATAATCATTAAAAAAGTGTTTGTTAATATTAATATTATTATTTATTATGGATATGTTATAAATATCTCATTTAATTAATTATAATAAAATAAATGGGGTTTCGTAGAATCTCAGTGTTGCTTGTAATGCAAGACAAGCCAGTGTTGCGTATAACAGAAGACAATTTGGGGTTTTGTGTAGAGAAAAATTATCTTGGGGTATTGTATAATTAAATATTAACATTATGTATCATAAAAATCATGAATAACTTGGTTATTTCATATAACACAAGCTATATTCAGTATTGCATGAAATGAAAAATATAAAAAATATTAAATTAATTTGAAAACAAATTTTACAAAAACATTGGGAGTTACATTATACCCCCATTAAAATGATTTTTCCCTATAAATTTTTGTGGGTTTCAATGTTTTAATAATTTTAATATCCTTTAATTTAAACCCACATCATAAAAATGAATACCATAACTTCTTTAAAAAAGAAAGCTGGGACCATAATAGTTACCCAATGTAACTCACATCTCGGATTCCACAAGAGATAATATAGGTGGAAAGTGAAAATATGGACTTGGAAGAGAAATATAACTATTATGTTATGATGGATATTGATAGAAAACATTTATCATTATAAGTAGGTGATAAAAAACTATAAATCTGTGATGATATAAGGGACTATATGATTCATCAGAAATAAAGGTTCTAGAATATTTATTTTTCAATATCCTTTTCCTAGATTCAAGGAATTTTATTACTATATTGAAAATTAAAGAAATATACTTACTTGATTTAATATCTTTTAATATGTATAATCTCACTCTTTGGTTTTTCCTTTATCAATTCCCATATCATATCTTACTCTATGAAATAATGGTGAGTTTTTCATTATAGAAGAACTAATAGATTATAAGATACATAAATATAACTACAAGTAACTCCATCTTACTTTATCTAACATCATAAAAAATTTGTTATCATAAGTTATCCAAAATGAATATATCCTCATATGGTGAGGCATTACTTTAATCTCACAAAATTTATTAGAAGTTTAACTTAATCCCTTCCATAATTGGTTAACCTTGTAACCCTTACAGAAGATGAAAAACCAAAATATTATTAATAACGTCATGAAATAATATTAACATTGATCCCCCATATATTATAAAGTAGCTCTTGGTTTTCATATTCTAAACACATGAATACCCTTATCATATATTCAATGGAAACATAGTAATAACCTTAATTACCATAAATCCTTTTCAAAAACATGCATGATTTATTATTCCAAAGATTATTGGATATACTCCATAAATTCAAGAAGTTGTAAAATTAATCCATGATGAAATATAATACTTTCTCAAAAAAATCATTAATTGGTTTCAAGGTTATTAACACTATCCAATTTACATTATCCAAATCAATCATTTCATTATCCAAGCTAAACACAATTTTCTCTACATTTTGATCACATTATGGGTTACCTTACCTTAATCAAAATGTCTCTTTTATAAGTATTCATCACCATTCAACATATCCTTCTCAATCCTCGATGAAAAACATATATTTAAAATACTTATATATTTCATGATTTTTATAACATAATTTTTGAATTCCAAAGCATATACTCTTTAATCATTCATATTTATTCTTAAACTATTACTTAGGCTTCATCATCTTATTCCTTAAAAAATAATTCAAAGAATATGAATTATGAATCATGTATTACGGTTAATACAACTTAATATAATAATTCATATTATATTTAATGAAAAAAAATAATATTAGAACATCCCGTACCTTTCACATGTCGTTTTCTATCCCTTTATCTTCAATAGTATAAACAATACCCATACTACCTTCCTAATTCCCATTATGAGATTTACACTTGGGAAATAAATTTTCATAATTCCCAAAACTTCCACATCTGAAACGTTGAATTTTAACAATGTTAATTCTAGTTCTCTTCATTTATAGAAACTATAAATCATTGGGTGAGAAATACATATTATAGAAAAAACCATATAATTAAGAAAAATTACTTATTGGAAATCTAAATCATGACACCTAATTTTTAATCAATGTAACATTATTTTTATCCTACTTTATTCATAGTAGTATTATATTAAAATCCCTCTTGATGGTTTGTAAATTTTTTTTGAATTCCAAAATCATATCCCCCAGGAGTGTAAAACCAGGCGCACAATAAGGCCTTTTTTTGTACCAAGTTATGCACATGTCAGCCCCTCCACACCTCGTCAAAGTTATTAATCCAAGGTACATCTCTTCAAGAACAATGTACACTTATATTATCTATAAAAGTATTTATTATTATAAAGTAAATCACTATATCATTTACCAAATTCTAGGACATTTTCCTAAACATTAACTCATCCTTATACTTATCCATAGAGACATCACTAGACATAACCTTAGAAATATACCTAGGTATCTCAATAAAGTTTTATCATCCTAGTTTCCAATGGTTAAATAAAACATAACTCTAATACTTAATATAAAAACTCATTCTTATTTTATATATACATTACATCATTTTTGTATAATACTTAATACATTACAAAAATAGATGCCAAAAGACTGTGTTAGTTTAGTGCCTTTGGAAAAATGGAAACATAAACACAGGTACATGAGTAAGCTATATTATCTCCCAATAGGTTCTCCAAGACTAACACCCATCTTAGAAACATTATTCATAAAATATATCTTCATAACCTGGGGAAGGAAACATAAAAAGGGGTTAATTCATATGCTCTGTAAGGGTAAACAAGGGAGATATGAAAGCATAAACATGAGAATAAGGGTTTTATAATTTGATCATGACATTAGAATAACATACCCTACATATAAAAAATTATAAACATGAATCATTGCGTAAATATTGGAAGTTCCTAAAACATGAATCATAAGAGAAATAAGAGATTAATCCTTGAAAGCATAAGACAGGGATAAGTCATAGAATTGTGGAATACACATAAACATGAAATATTATTCCCTAAAATTTAAGACATGAAACTAGAACTTATTAGGGAACTTCATGGGGACTAGACCTATTAGGAAGGGCACACCACCATCCTCATTTATAGCCCTTCCATTTTAAGGGACAAGGTTTCTACATCTTCCTATAGTGGATCAGGTTTCCCCATCTTCCCACAGTGGATCAGGTTTCCCTATATTCCTATAGTGGATCGGGTTTACCCATCGCCTATCATCATGGTGACTACATATACTAGGTAAGACACACCACAATCCCCAGTCACTATACTTTCCTTATAAAGGGTTAGGTTTCCCTATCTTCCCATAGTGGATCATGCCCATAGACTTGATTCCCAAAATTATCTCATGAGATATTAATCATTACCCAATGCATTGGTGGGAGATATATATCTCAATAGTCTGATAATAAAATCATTAAAACATGTTCCACATGATAATAAAACTTTCATCATATCACAAACCATAAAAATAAATGGATTTCATAAACATCCAATTATAACCCATGAAAATAAATGGGTTTCATAAACATGTAATTATAACTTAACCTGTGGAAAAATATATGTTTTAAAATCATTTCATTAACAAATATCTCATTAAAAGAAGCATATTTCAAAAGAATAAAACCCATGGAAGAGGAACATGTTTCATAAACATATAACCCATGATATAGAAAGAGGTTTCATAAACATCATCCCATCAAAACATAAACCATCCAAAGAGATAATATGAATGGAACCATGGGATAATTTTCCATAAAGTCTTGAGTGTCACTAATGGATTTTTTATTATATGGAAAGTAATTTGGAAAGATCCTTTTAAAAACTTTTCTTGAGGAAAATATCCTTTATTTTTTAAAAATTACTTTAAAAAAAAATCCTTTATGAAAATAATTTTCTTTGAAAATAATTTGAAAACATATAATAAAGGATTCAAATAATTTTAAAAACTTTTTCCCTGGAAAACATATGAAAGAATATTGAAAACATTTTGAAAACATTTTTCTTATAAAATACTTTGAAAACATAGAACGAAGGATAGAAATAATTTTGAAAACATTTTCCCGAGAAAAATTATAAAAGAAGTTTGAAGGCATTTTAAAAACATTTAACTTTGAAAATACATTGAAAATTTATAAAAGAAGCTTAAAAATAATTTAAATCCTTTTATTTGAAATTTTTTTTTTTGAAAAATTCTATGTAATGTTTTGAAAATAATTGTTAACACTTTTTAAACATAAATGTTTTTTGAAAAAAGTTTTCAATAAAAACCACTTTAAAATAATGAATTTACAAAATATTCAGGAAAAATATTCTTTTAAAACAATCACTTTAAAATATTTTAAAATAATATTTAATGGAATTATGGTCATGATGATGGGTAAATCTATATGTTCCAAACACACCTTTTTCATTGTAAAAATTTTAAAAAACTTCCTCGACTAGAAAAAGAAAAGAGGATTCAGTTTTAAAAACTATTTTTGTTTAAAAAGGTAAAACATGGGTAAAATTTTCTTTTAAATATCATAGGATAATAGTATAATATTTTTGGTAGATATTTTTAGAATTTTTTTTTGAAGGAACACATATTTCTAAATAAAGAGAGAAATAAAGTCAGACTTTCATAAAAACACTTTCTTGATCATATTATGTACCAACGAGTGAAAACAATGTTACCAATATTTGTATATAACCTGAATAACCATATTTTAAGAAAACCCATGAGATTTCTTGAGATATGGATCATAATATTTCATCAATGGAAGCATAATCATAAACATTCTCGATAAATTATGAGATTAAATCTATAATCCATTACCACTTTGGTGACTTTAAATCATAATACTATGGAAATAATAAAATTTAATGAAACATAAATTATTATGAAATAAATTATATTCATTATATAACATTTAATAGGCATTGTATACACCTCATGTAAAAATATTGGTTCATAAAATGGCATGTGTCTCAACGAAGGAAAATTGAGATAACATTACTTTACTGGTTTGGTAACTTTTGAAACATAAAACCCATGAAAGAAAATCATAAAATGGATATTTAGGCACCTATAAATTTAATTATAATAATAATATAATAAATACCTAGGAATTATAGAAACCAAAAAAAATAAATGAGTACTAAATAAGGAATTATCTCACAAAATTAAAAAGTGAGATGAAATTCCCTTATTGTATGTATTGACTCTCTTCGTAATCATAAAAAAACTCATGTATAAAAAATATAAGTCTATTATAAATATTTTAAAGAAATATATTATTATATATAATGAAAAATATGGTTTTATTATGATTTCATATGACCCAATTATGAACAATTTCATGTTAAGGTTTCCCTTCAGGTAATATATGCTTTGTTTTTCCCATGTGTCTTAATTTGTTTTATTTTTGGTCCTTATAGTTATGTAATGATTTAAATAATGTAAAATATGATATAAATATATTATTTATTTATTATATTTTTATTTATAATAATCTATAAGATATATAAATATGAAATGGAATAGACTGTTCATGGAGACGGTAGGCCGTAAGTACGCATGAACGTTGTCTCCGTTTTTTTGTAATATTGAAATAAATAAAGTAAATGACATAAATTTACTCATATAATATAATTAAAATATAATTAATATGTCATATAAGTTTACTAAATCTATCCTTAATACATTTATGAAGTGTGTGAACAAATCAGATCGCTTTGAGGAGGTGGCAGTCCACACTTCCCCAAACAAAATAATCATATTTACAAAAAATGGAAAACGTGAAGGTATGTGTTATATAATAATTAAATAAGAATAAATAAGTCATATAAATATATATATATATCATATATATCATATTAAAATATATTTTCCATCATAAGTTCAAACCATTATAGGTGGTAAAGGAAAAAGTAAACAACTTCGTTTCGTGAGGCAATAGTTCGCCATACATAAGAAAGGTAAGATTGTTACCCAATAGATGGAAGTGTGTGTAAGTATAGGTAAAAACCTTATAATAAAAGAAAACATATGTATATTTTGGATAATTATTATATTATTTATTCATGTAATAAGAATAATCAAGTTATTGGACAAATAAAATAAAGGAAATGATATTGAAGAAGGATGTTACCTCTTCTTTGGGTAACTCCTTTTGGTTAGAACCAAAGGGATACCTTGGTTGGATTTAGGCCGAAAGGGTGGCTTCAAGGATGAATTTAGGGATCTTGGTAAGTGAACTTATAACATATTTGACTAATATATTGGTTTTATCTGTTTTAATGAGGGTGATGTGTGGTGGCATTTTATAGGGGAGGGAGAAGACACACTTGGCATTTTTGAATACAAGTTAGATGTACCCACGTTTTTAACTAAAAAGTCATAAAAAACAAAACAAAATAAATAATTTAAAGATTATAGCCAAAATATTTCCATAAAATTGGTGTTTGACAAGTGGATAGTTCATTTGTGCCCTTATAATTTATGTTTAGTCCCCTCTTAACCTTAATTTTACCTTAATTATTTTAATCAATTCTAATCATTTTTACTAATATTTGTGGTCAAAAAATAAAGTTTATTTAATGATAATATAAATAATAAATGGATTTAAACCATTTATTTTCATTTTTATAAATTAAATTCATAAAGAGGAAAAATTATGTTTAATCCTAATCTCACCAACATGGTGAGAAAGTTGATTTTTAAAGTGTGAATGTTCAAAAGTTCATTAAGTATTATATCTAAATTCAACATAAAATTGATTACAATGACTTATATTGGATTAATAAATGTAAAATTGATCTATTTTTTCTTTAAAAACAAATTAAAATATAATTTAACTATATAAATAAATTATACAAAGAAATAGTTTTGAATAAAACTTCAATATTTTTCACTATTCAGCCAAAAATGATGTTTCTCATAAAAATTCCAAAAACTCACCCTCATATAATTTTGAAATTCTGAATTCAAAAATGATTTTTATTTTATCAAATTAAATTTATAAAATTTTATAAAATTAATTTTATTATTTTTCACAAAAGGACCTAAAAAGTTGTTCTTTTAAGAAAATAGTATTTCCAAACATATAAATACTTTACCAAAAACTATATCTTTTATCATCATTGTGTTTTATTTATATAAAAAAATTATAAATAATATATAAAATGTTTTTATTACTATTCATATTACTATGTTTAATGGCTATGTTATAACTATCTCGTTTAGTTAATTACAATAAAAGAAATGATGTTTCATAGAAACTTAGTGTTGCGTGTTACACAAACCAAGTCTATGTTGCTTATAACACAAGGAAATTCAGTGATGCATGTAGATAAAAATTATATTAGGGAATTTTATATTGAAATATTAACATGGTTTAGCATAAAAATCACGGATAACCTTTTTATTTCATTTAACATAAGCTATATTTAGTGTTGCATAAAATGGAAAATATCAAAAATATTAAATTAATTTGAAAAAAAAAATTTCAAAAAACTAGAGGTGTTACACCTACCAAGAAAATAATAAAAATTTAGGCTTTGTATAATCACCTGTGTACCAGATTTAAGCTTGAGATTCACTCCCATGTACCCTCTTGTTCTGGGCAAGGGATGCCCTTCCATGCACCCTCTTGTTTTGGGCTTGGGATGCCCTCACATGTACCCTCTAGTTTTTGGATTGGGATGCCCCCCATGTACCCTATTATTTTGGGATTAAGATACCATATTGTTTTGGGATTGGGAAGAACTCCCATGTACCCTGTTGTTTTAGTCTTGGTATGACCTCCTATGCACCCTATTTTTTCCATCTTAGGATTCCCTCTTGTTTCAGGCTTGAAATTCCCTACCATGCGCCCTCTTATTTCAAGCTTGGGATGCCCTCTAGTATACTCTCTTATTTAAGGATTAGGATACCCTATTGGTTCCAAATTAGGATTCCCTCCCATTTAACCTTTTATCTCATAAAACATTTATCGTTACCTAATTAATTGGATGGAGTTACAGGTTCCACCCGTCACATAATGAAATCATAAATGAATGTATTACAAGATAAAAAAACAGTTATCTTATCATGACCCATAAAAAAATATGGGTTTTATAAACAAAATATCATAACCCCTGAAATGAAATGGGTATTATTAATGTTTAATCATATCCTATATTGATAAAAATATACTAGTTTCATAATCATTTCATCACATAATAACCCGTGAATGGAAGCAAGTTTCATAATCCTTTTATCATGGTAAAACCAGTGGAAGAGAAACATGTTTCATAAATGAAATTCCATCTTAACACAAACCATTAAAATAAAGAATAATAATGGCTTACTTAGGTCATATCATCAATAACTAATAAACTATATAAAATGATGTCAACATATATGGGGAAGGATTCTGAAATATCATATGGAACATTTTTAAAGAAAAACAATCTTTCTTTGAAAATCACTTTTTATGACATGAAGTATTTTTAAAATTAATTACATTGAAAAAAACTTTGAAAAAATTAAAATCAAATATTTTTAAAAAACTCCAAAATATTTCGTGAGGAAAATATCCTTTATTCTATGAAAAAATTATTTTTAAAATATAAATCCTTTTGAAACAACATTATTTGAATATAACCTTGAAAACTTATAAAGGAAGCTTGAAAAAAATTTCAAAGCATTTTAATTTAAAATAAAATTAAAAACATATAAGGGATATTTGAAAACATTTTTAATATATTTTATCTAAAGATAATATTTAAAACTTTTAAGGAAGCTTTGAATTTTTTTTTATAAAATATTGTTTTGGAAGGACACAGATTTCCGATCAAAAAGGGAAATGGAGTCTGATTTTATAAATATCATTTTCTTTATTATATTAAGTACCAAAGAGTGTAAAATGGTAAAATTACTTTAATATATCATAAATAAACATAGGATAAAAAAATTCATGAGTGTTATTGAGATATGGATCACAATATTTCACCAATGGAAGCATAATTATAAATAATCCGGATTAATAATGAGATTATAATAGTAAACTGTTACCTCTTTGGTAGTTTTGAATCAAAATACACATAATTGAAAAATATTAAATGAATCTTAAAATAACAGGAAAATAAGTATATTAATGATATAAAATGTAAAATTTTAGTTTGTAATCCTTTCAAAATAATATAGGTGCATAACATAACATGTGTCTCAAAAAAGGAAAATGGAGACAAAATTACGTTACCGATTTGGTAAATTTTGAACCATAAACCCCATGAAAGATATATAATAAAATGGATATGTAAATCCCCATAACATTAATTATAATATTCAGAGAATATATTCATGGTAAGTACATACACCACTCAATAAGAATTAGTGGTGAATATAGAATATATCTTACAGAAATAAAAGTGAGATGTGAAAACCCTTACTTTAAGTCTTGCCTTTTTTTCAAACATGTTCAATAATATTGTATAATAACTATACATTTATTATAAATATAAAAAATAACCATATTATCATATATTATACCATATATTATTTTATTATGACTTTATATGACCCATTTATCAATAATTTCATGTTAATGTTACGTTTTAGGTAATATCAGCTTTGTTTTTCGAATATGTTTGGAATATTTATTCTTGATCCTCTTACTTAGATCATTATTTACATATTTATGGAATGTAAAAAAATTAATTAAATATTATATATAGTCAGTATATAAATATTTATAATAATCTATAAAATATAGAAACATGAAATGGAATACACTGTTCATGGAGACGGTAGGCTGTACGTACACATGAAAGCTGCTTCTATTTTATTGTTATATTGAAAGAAAGAAAATAAATGATAAATATATATATATATTATAATTATAGTAGAATTATTTGTTAATATATATCATATACATTTTCTAAACATATAGAGACCCAAGATTGACATAGATGGATATTACATCATTTTATATGAATATTCAATACATTACAAAAATACATGCTCGAGGACCATAATAGTTTAGTGTCTTTGGAAACATGGAAGAAATGTATTATATAATGGTGAAATATTTTCAACATATCCCATAAATATCTTCAACATTAGTAGTTCTACATAAAACCATTATTTATAACCTAGGGAAGGAAACCTAATGGGTGAGCTCAAATTATCAGTAATAGTAATCAAGGGAGATATATAAGCATAATAATGAGCTTAAAGGGTATTATATCATGATCAAAACATTATAAGATCATACCCTTATTTTCAAAAATCAAAAAAATGAATCATGGAATAAATTTTTGCAGTTCATAAGACATGAATCATATAGAAATAAAGGACATATTCCATGGAATCATAACATAGAAATAAAACATGGAATTGTGGAAAACATATAAGCAGATAATATGATATCCATAGTAGCCAAGGAATCACAACCATGACCATCTTAGTGGACAAATTCTATTATAGAACTGGGTGAATCCCCATTCTAGCCCTGTATTATTGAACTAAGTGAACCCTTATTCCACCCCTATATTACCGAAATGACTAAACCCTCATTCCATCCCTATATTAATAAACCTATTAAACCCTCATTCTAGCCTTGTATTACTTAACTAAGTAAACCCTCATTACAGCCCTGTATTACTGAACCTAGTAATCCCTTATTCCAACCCTGTATATCTCAAAATATATAAATCTTTACCCAATGAATTAAAGGGAGATATAGGTACCACCTATCTCATAATTAAATCAAACATACATGTTCCATAACACATATCATAACCCATGAAATTAAATGGGTATCATAAACATGTAAACATATCATAACCTATGGAAAGAGTTACAGGTTTCGTATTCATTTCTTCAAAAGCATAACTCATAAAAGGGAAACAGATTTCATATATGTATAAACCATGAAAGAGAGACGGCCATAAAGACCATGACATTAAGTATAAATAATTAATATAAAGTATTTGATTGGAAACTTTAGATCATTTCCTAGAAGGTATGAGTAACATCAATATATGTCATCCTTGATGGAAAATAATTTTTAAATATCCACTAAAAATGAATCTTGTTGAAAATATCTATTCTTGTTTGAAAAAAATATTTTTAATATATAAAACCATTTGAAAATATTTTTCATAGAAAATAACATGAAAACTTATGAAATAATTTTTAAAAATTTTTTCTTTGGAAACTTATAAAATTAGTATAAATACATTTTGGAAACCATTTTCTATGAAAATTATTGAAAACTTTTAATGAAATATTGGAAAAGTTTTGAAAACCTTTTGTTTGAAAATAAATTGAAAAATTAAAATGAAATCTTGAAATTTTTTTGAAAATCATTTATTTTGAAAAATTATAAAATAAGCCTGAATGTTTTTAAAACCATTTCTTTGAAAACACATTGAAAACATGTAAATAATAATTAAAAACATTTTGAAATTTTCTTTCTATAAAAACATATAAATGAGGTTTTAACACATTTTGAAAACAATTTTCCTTGAAAATTATGTTTAATTTTTTTTTCATAAAGATGTACCTTTTAAAAATGAACATGAATCTTTAAAGGAATGGTGATGGGTAAATTCATACATGTCACACGAGGTAAAAAAAGAACATTCCTTTTACATGGTAAAAAGGATAGAAATATTCCTTGTTTGGAAAGAGAAAATAATTTTCATTTGAAGAGATTGATAAAATAAAAAAATGGTAAATATGTATTTTAGTTTTTATAGGATAATGTTATAATATTCTTAGAAACCCTTTTTAAAAAACATAGATTTCGGATTGAAAGAGAGGGTAATGTGAGGCTTTCTTAAAAAAATTCTTAACTATATTATATACCAAAGAGTAGAAAAAGATACCAATACATTATTATATCATGAAATAAAATAGTATATGTAAACTCATGAATATTATTGAGATATGGATCATAATATTTCATTAAAGGAATAATAAACATAAAAAATCTCGAAAAGCAATGAGATTGTCTCTATAAACTCTTATAACTTAGTATCTTGATATTATGCTATCCATTTAAAGAAATGAAATTAAATTAAGCATATAATATCATAAAAATATTTATATTAATTATATTTAATGTAAAATGGAAGTATATGAACCTCAAAAAATAGTTTTGGTGCATTACAAAACATGATTCTCAAAGAAGGAAAATTGAGTCAAAACATTTTTACCAATTTGGTAACTTTTGAAAATTAAACCCCATGAAAGGGAGATTATAAAATTTGAATGTTAATGCCCAAAAATTTGATTAAAATATACATAAAATAAAATAATGGTAATTACATACAACACACAAAAGGAAATAGTGGAAAACACAACATTTATCCCATTAAAATTAAAAGTGAGATGAAATCCCCTTACCTTGTGTCTTAACTATCTCCAAACTCGTACAAGATTACTATAGAATAAATATAATTTTTTATAAATATTTTAAATAATAATATTATATATATATATATATATATTACCACATATTTTTTGATTATGACTTTATATTACCCTTTTGTTAATGATCCTATGTTTAGGTTTCACTTCAGGTAATATTCGATTTGTTCTCCGCATGTGTCTTAATTTGTTATATCATTGGTCCTTATAAATATATCATGATTCCATAATTTATAAAATAATATAAATATAAGATATATTCATTATATTCATGTTATAATAGTTTATGTTATAAATAAGAATAAAATGGAATACACCGTTCATGGAGATGGTAAGTCGTACGTACACATGAACATTGTTTCCATTTTTATTTCGTATTGAAAGATAACATGTAAATGAAATATGTATATATATATAATTATTATAGTATCATTAATATAACATATATATCATATAATTCCTTTAAACCCATCTTTAATACATTCCACGTGGTGTGTGAATGAGTTACATCGCTTTGAGGGAGCGATAGTCCACACTTCCTCAAACGAGATTATCGTATTAAAACCAACGTGAAAGTAAAGAGATGTGTGTTGTAAAATGAATAAATATGATAAAATAGATAATAAATATAATATATGAGATATATAAATATATTTTCCATCATAATGGTTACCATGATTTGTGGTCAATGACAAATGAACAATAATCATTTTGTGAGACAATAGTTCACCATTCACAGAAGCAGTATGTTCAACATCTATTAGATGGAGTTGTGTGTAAGTGTAGGTCTAAAAGATTGCATAAATACTCCCTAGTATATATAGGATACTTGGTTTTTTCAGAAAATAATTTAATAAAAAGAGTGTATAGGGTGAATAAGGAATATAAATAAAAGAGCTTAAGAGAAGACATTACCCCTAAATTGGGTAACTCCTTTTTGTTTTTGCTAAAAAGATTCCCTGATGGGATTTATGATCAAAGGGAGTATTCAAGGTAAAATGGAGATATTTGGGAATTGTATTGGGTATTTATTTGAATAAATTAAGAGGTTTTAGAGGTGTGGGGAATGGGTTTAGGTGGTTTCCTTTTATAAAGAAGAAAAATGACCCACTTGGAATTTTTAGAAAAAGGTTATGTGTACACATGCAATTAACTAAAAAAAGTCATAGAACCCCAAAAAAAATAAATTATTTAAGGTTTAGTTTCGAACTATTTACTTAAAATGGGTCTTTTACAAGTGTATTGGTCACTTGGACCCTTAATTTTAAGGTTTAGTCCATAATTAAGAAGAATTTGGCCTAACCGTTGTGATTAATTTTAATCACTTCTAATAATAATTTCGGTCCAAAATTAACATGGAATTATTTGAATCAAAATATTATACATAATAAAATAGTGTATTTTAGATTTTTTAAATTGAATTAATAGAAGTAGTAAATTTAAGATTAGTGTTAATCTCGCAGACGGGATGAAATAACAGCGTTTTAAAGTAGGAAAAAGTTTAAAAGTTTGTCAAGATTTTATATTTAGTTTCAAAGTGAAATTGATTATAATGAATTAAATTGTATTAGTATATGTAATATTTATCTAATTTGACCTTAAAAAATATTTAAAATATCATTTATCATTAATAATTAATTAGAAAAAAATGTATTTTCTAACTAAAAAGAAGTTTTTTTCACTATTCATAAAAAAATTGAAGTTTTTAAAAAAATCCCAAAAAATAAACCCAGGAAATTTTTTGACTTAATGAATTAAAAAATTAATTTTATTCTATCAATTTAATTTTATAAATGTGTCAAAAATTAATTTTATTATTAAAATTAGTCCAATCAAGAAAACATTATTTTTAACACAAAAAGGACTTTACAAAAAATCTTATTTTCCATTATTAATATATTTTATTTATATAAAAAAATTATAAGAAATATTTTAAAATTAGTTATTAATATTCCTATAACTATTTTAAATAGTTATTTTTTAATTATCTCATTTAATTAATTATATATATATATATATAAATATGTTTCATAGAAACTCAGTGTTGTGTGCCTCGTACACCAAGTTGATGTTCTGTGTAACACAAGAAAAATTGGTATTGCTTGTAGCATGAACCAACTATGTATTTCATGTGAAAGGAATATTTTACTTAGTGTTTTAATATATATATATATATATATAACTATTTAAAATGTCATATAAAATGAAAAATATCGAAATTATAAATAAATTCAAAAACATTAATTCAAAAAATCCCTGGGTATTACAAAACCCATACATAATACATTTAATGTAAAATGTTAACTAATCACATCACTTTAAAGAGGAAGTGGTCCACACGTCCACAAATGAATTTATCATATTTACAAAAAATGGAAATCATGAAGTTATGTGTTATATAATAATTAAATAAGAATAAAGACATCATAAATATCATAAATATCATATATATTTTTTTTGTAAATTATAATTACCAACCATAATTTGTGGTAAAATAAAATTAATGACATCATTTTGCGAGGCGGTAGTCCTCCATACACATGAATGGATGTTTTTACCAATTTGATGGAAGTGTGCTTAGGTGAAGGAAAAACTTTTAGAATAAAAAAAATGATTATATTTAGGATACTAATGTAATTTTATAATAATAGAATAAGAATAACTTAAGGGGTAGATAATGAAATAAAACAGAAAGGCTTGTTGAAGAACGTTACCTCTTTTTCAGGTAAATCCTTTTGGTTTGCACCAAAGATATTCCTTAGTTGGATTTATTACCAAAGTGAGTATTATAGAATGAGTTGAGGGATTTTTGGAGCTTATATGGTAAGGTTTTGGTCAAGAAAAATTGTTTTAGAGGTGTGAATATGTTAGGGTAGTGGGTTTACTTTTATAGTTAAGGATGAGTGACATTCTTGTAAATATGAAAAGGTTAACACTATTGAGAGGTCTCCCTTACATCACAGGCCTCTAATAACTATCCATTTTTATAAAATGGAGGATATGGTAGAAATATTTCTAGAATTTGTATTTTTTAATTGTTTAAAAGTTATTTTGTCTCATTAAATTAATGTTTTATTCCCAATTAATCATGTTTTAACTTTAATCGCTGTAATTAATTTTCATTACATTCATTGTTATTTTTGGAAAAAACTAAGTTGAAATTATTATACATTATAGATGATTATTACTCCAAATATGTAATCCATTTTTCATAATTATATTCAAATAAGTGGAAAAAATTAATTTAAAATAAACCGCACGAACGAGATGAATCAATAAGGTTTTTTTAAAGTGAAAATGTTTAAAAGTTTGAATTATTTCTATATCAAATTTTAATTTGAAATTTATTCCAATGACCTATATTGGATTAATTTATGTAAATTAACTTTAAAAAAAATTCAAAATACAATTTAAATATATAAATAGATTAGATAAAAAAGTAGTTTAAAATTAAAATTCATTGTTTTTCACTATTAATCAAAAAATGAAATTTCTCATAAAAATAAATAAAATTAATCCAAAGTAAATTTTAATATAAAAAATTCAAAAATAATGTTTAGTTTTTATAATAAAAATTTTAAAATTTTAAAAAATTAGATTTAAAATGAGTTCTCCATTAACAGGCGGTAAATTTACCTTTTTGAAAAATCCATATTTATTCATAAAATTTGATTTATTCTTATATTACGCCTATAAAATCTCTTGGATGAGTGAAATTGTTTTTAATGAATATATAATACGTAAATTTTATTGAAAATATTTATCAAAAGTGGGTTTTTAATTTGTTAATATAAAATTGTGTTTTTATATAGAAGAGGTAGTTTTCATAGGAAATGAATTTCTTTATTTGAAAATAGTTCTTACTTTCATTTATAAATAATTTATTATCAAAAGATTCATTTTATATAAATTTGTAAACCATATTTTTAACAATTTAGTTTCTATTATTCATAACTTTCCTTTCAATTTCCAGTTGGTAACTATAATAATGTTTTAATAAAAATATTAATAGTATATTGTGGTTCTGTAAAACCTGGTCTTAAGATATCAAAGGAACTTGGAATTGTTTGTAACATAATCCAAACATAGTGTATCATGTACCAAAATCTAATCTATGTGTTTCATGTATTCCAAGATTAACTTTTTTTTTTTATGAATTTCAATCCAAACTTAGTTCCTTCATATAACAGATGCTATATTCAGTTTTTCATGGACTGAAAAATATAAAAAAGATTAAATTAATTCAAACAAAATTTCAAAAAATATTGTGGTTTCACAAAACTAGTGTTTATATACATGATTGATCTTATTTAGATTATCATTTAACAACTTCATATTGTAAAGATACAAATCAAGTTTTCATCTTTAGGCTTCTAGATGATTCCTTAAGTTTCTATGTTTTGGAAATTTGGAAATTTATTGAATTATACCTATGTATTTATGATGAGTAAAATCTAGACATATGTCTAAAACCTAAACACCAGAAACAATGACAAAAAAATCATGTCTCAAATATTGAACTTTTCTTAGTTTAATTTATTTCCCATATGTAATTTAGTGCCTGTTGGATATATAAATGAAATCTTTGGAGTGTTTTTGATTTTCCAAAAATAGAACCTGAGATGAGTTGCATTCTTGTGTGGTGTTACTATATCACTAGTTTTCCCTTAAGTTCTCTGATTATAAGTTGTTCCCTAATCAAAATTTATCTATATATTATTTACTAATGGTCTAGTATGAACTATTTATACTCTCTGTTTATAATCAAGTGTCATTCCAGCCTTATAATTTATATTTAACTCTTAATTCTACTGATATTTCTTCCCCTTATTTGTTGGACCTCCATAATCCAATTTCAACTTTTCTATCACCTAAGTGATTTTTTTCCTGTATCACATAGGGAGTCAAATGTATCCCCCAATCTTCAAATTTTAGTTATATTCTGAAAACATCCTCTTTATATTCTTTAATATGATTGATCTGATATTTTATTGTATTACTTGAACTATCTATAACCCTGTACCATTATTCATCTTTGAGCTTGTACTCAATGGAATTCTCAAAGTTTTCTAGCATTTTAGATTTGAGATTTTTAATTTCTACCTTTATATCAAGATTCTATTATTATTTTTGATGCATATAGAGTTTGAAATTTTAAACCATCATATTTTACTTCTTTATTTTGTATCTCTAAACATATATTTTTCAAAGGAATCATCCAATTAAACCTAGGGTTCAACTATTACTTATAGATATTATTCTTCCTCATCATTATATTCCCTTTTTTAGGAACTTCCCATAATAGAAACTATAACATTATATTTTCAGTATTTTTAGTCAATAATTTCTTATAACTTAGTTTATTCAGAATAATCATTTTATTAGAAAATTTGGTTCATATTATTGATGTACATTTTATTGGTGATTCTACTTTATTTCACATTAGCTGAATAATTCTCCATGATAATTTTATTATCCTCATCATATTCTTAACACTTCTTGGGGTACTTTTTTATAAGGTTCCCAACCTCTCTACATGAAAATAAATAGAGTGTAAGTTTCCCTTTAGAATTTTATTTTTTGATTTCTATATATGTGGAAAGTAATGAAATTAATTCATTAAAATATTATTCTTTTTAGAAGTCCTGTATGTTGAGAGTCTTCATGTACTTCAATTCCACCTCATTAGACTTCCCTTTTCTACAACCTCATCATCATCATTTCTCAACTTAAAAGAGATAATAGTAATGTGAAAACTATACAAAATTATCTCTTTTAAATATTTATCCTCAATAAAAGAGCCTTTTGGATTAAACTAGGGTGAAAATCATCCCAAGATGTGCTTAATAATCATTATGTATTCAAGAGTTTATCTAATAGCATACATGTCTATCACAATATTATTCACCTGATAAAATAATGCATCAATAAAATCTTTAGGGTGCATCCTTAGGTCCCCATAATTATTCTATAAAACATTAAATTTTTCTTCATGAATTTTTAAACCACCATCATATATACCTTTTATATTTCCAACATGATGTGTGGGGATTTACATGACATCAACATTATGTAGATTATTTCGGAAAAATCTCCCCCTAAGGCCTTAATTACAATTGAATCAACACCCAGTTTGTTTTGGTATGATTTTGATAATTCCCTACTGTATATACTAACCAAGATCTAATGAATATTAGTTTTATACACATCCATTCCAGAAGATCATAAGTATTACTGTATCTGATTCTTCTACAACAAAAAATTATTTCCCTTGAATATCATAATCCCTTTTAGATTGACTATTTCTTTATCTGTAATTGATATTGATTCACTAACTCTAACCTTTATTTATAATACTAATTTTTCCCCATGAGGTTAAGCGCTCTGTGGGGGTGGGGTGGGTAAATCTTGGTATGTTAAATAAAACCACCCCTTTGGATCTTGTTTTATCATTAAACAAAATGTTCTTCACTGTCCTTCATGTAACAATGTATAAACACAAATGAAAACATGAAAAAGACACAAAATTTTTACTGAGTTCAACCTAATTAGGATAGTATAAAAATGATACAAAGGGAATGTTCCAATGTACCAAAATAAACTATAGAGAATTTTTATTACAATTTTTCTAGCAGACTCACTATCCATCATAGTTCACTACCAATCACATGTTAAAATCTCAATACTCTCTTTACTAAAGTTTACTCACTATTCCTTTAATATATATACTTATATTTTTATATAAATGTTTTATACACTATAATAATAATTAAATGGGGTTTCTATATAATCTAACCTATGAATTCTAATTTACCATAGTCTTTCTTGGAAATTATTCACTAGTTCGTGGAAATTATAATTTCATGCAACCTTTTCACACATTTTGTGCAACTTACAAACATTTAATGAAACTTTTTACATTATCACAACTCACAACATTCATTAAACTCTCATGGATTTCAAAAAACTACATTTTTATAATAAAAAAATCCCTTTCTTTGCATAACTTATGTTTGAATTATAGATTCATGCAAGAAACATGTTTACATAGCTCTTTCATGAATTTAGAACCATTATTTTTTTATGGATTGCCTTTATTGTTTGGGGGGGACCTATTTATAGATGTTTAAGAAAATTTACAGAACTTCTAAACTCATCACTATCTTTTCACATAACTTGGAATTTTTTGTTCACAAACCTCCACATTTGTAGATCTTTTGGTACCATTTTTTAATTGTATAGGATCTTGAAAAAAATTTCACCTCTATCATAGATTCTTTCAGGGAACACCAAACATTAATGAAATTCCATCTAGTTTATGAAACTCTAACTTTCATGAATGTAACATCCCGATTCCGGAAGACACCCAGAGGCACCCCATACCCGATTGGTCACATGGCCTCAAGCACATTTCCACAAATGATAGAGGCTCTGGACTAGAAGCATGGGCCTTAGGTGTGATGGTGGGGAAACTATGCCCTCATTGGCAAGTAAAAAAGTGGAAGTAAACAAAGCATACAATAGAGGAAGTAGTAAATATCCAACAACAATAAAAAGTGGAAGACTAAAACAATAAACAACTAGAGCACACATGAATATATATGAAATGATGCACGATACATATGTCTAGGAATTATCCAAAAAAGTCACAATACTGAATACAATACTAAACCAAAATACAAAAGAACGATAAAAAGTAACTCCTCAGCATCGTAAGCCTCGGTTTGGTCCCATGCTCTCCTGCTCCAAGGAAATCATGTACCAGAAGTCGAAGGGCGCTTGACCTAGTCTATAACTACAACAACATAGTCTGCTTGGGCCCAAAAGCATGGCCCAAATAGGGTGTCACACTAAATCCCAGTAGGCAACCACCCAAATTTCTGTGCCTAACAGTCAGTGATCATATAGTAGGTAATAGTACAGTAAGTAGTAAACAGTAATAGTAAATAGCAGGCAGTAAACAGTAACCAGTAACAACATGCAGTAATCAGTAAGCAGTAACAGGATGATATACAATAGTAATTAATCCATAGAACAACAAGCAGCAGTGAAGCCAACAACTAACCACAACAGGAACCCCTCTGGGATGTACATGAACCCAACCCCTTTGGTCCTAACCGAAAAGTACCAACAACCCTCTGGGCAGTGCACTCAGCCTAACCACTCTGGTTTGGTCATATGAAATTATAAGACTCTCTGGGGAAGCTCGCTCGGTCAATTCTCCTTATATTCTAGGGTAGTCAGGGACTCCCTCATAAAGATCATGCGGTCTAACCCTCTTATAGCCCCAAGGTCCAGAAACTCTCTGAGGAAGCTCGCTCGGTCAATTCCTCCGATAGTCTTAGTTCTATCATAGACTCTCTAAGGAAGCTCACTCAGTCAATTCCTTCTCCATCCTCTAAATTTTTTAAAGAAATTAAAACAAAGTAAAGACTCTATGAGGAAGCTCACTCGGTCTACCCTCCTGTAGTCTATAATATCAAAGACTCTCTGGGAAGCTCACTCAGTCTATTCCCTGTAGCATATAATGTCTACGACTCTCTGAGGAAGCTCACTCAGTCTATCCTCGTATAGCCTATAATATCGAAGACTCTCTAGGAAGCTCACTCTGTCTATCCCTTACAGTATATAGCACCGAGTTCTCATGGTCCCATGCCAGTCAGTGCATAATAGTTCTATAAGTCCAAAGTACACCTATAGAGCTACTTAGCTAACCAGTCTACAACATATCAATCATGTCTAGAATATCATTCCATCCTACAGTCAAAAGGCACAGAAAACAGGTATAACAGCCAAAGGCTAACAAGAACCAAATGTCGTAACAAGAACAAGGCATGGGAAAAACATCCAAGGATAGAAATTATCCACAAACGTGATCAAATTACCTCTACACAAGAATACCAGCAAGGCAGGAAAATAACAGGGTCAAAAATGTAAACACACAATACCCCGTTCATGGGTATTGGTGGAATTTGCACATAAAACTCAAATAATTCGAAAGGTAATACACAAACCACTTACCTTGATGCTAGGATATTAAAATACTAGAACCACGAGGCTTGATTCTCCCTAGAATGTCTTAGATCAACAAAAACACACAAAACGTTCATCCCATGATAACTTGAGAAAAATGAAAAATCATGGAATGAAAATCAAGAAGAAGGAAGAGTTCACCACTGCAGTTCCAACGCAATCAACGACGGTCGATTCAGAAAAAAGACGGAGGCTCGGGGGCTTGGAGGATGTTCACGACCGTACGAGTCACTCTCGGTCGAAGAGCCTGGAGAAGAAGGTGTTTCTGTCGATTAGGCACAACCCTGGTCCATTTAATGAAAAAAAAACTTTATGGTGTGTACTTCTGTGGTACACGGCATGTACTTGGCCTTTCCATACTCCTCTTTAAGTGGCCTCCACATCACCCCTACACACCATGTGTGCGGCCCAGACACGGACAGCACACGGCCTAGCCCTGCATCAAAGTACAAGGTGTGTACTTTAAAAATTTATAGATTTTTCTATTTTTCTAAAAAACGACCAGAAAGGAAAAACATACCTGAAACGATGATACAGGTTCTTACAAACTTCCCCCCTTAAATAAATTCATCCTCAAATTTCCATAGCGAGACGTAGAAGAAGAAACACCGAATAGCTCCGGCCACTGCGATCATAAATCGACCTCCCTCTCCCAGGTCTCGTCCTGTACTCGCCTGTGCTGCCATAGCACCCATACCAGAGGAACAGACCGACCAGAGATAACCTTCGTAGTGAGATCAAAAATACGGATAAGATGCTCCTCAAATGACACATCTGATTCAAGTTCAACCTCCTCAGGTTGAAATACATGAGACGAGTCTGAAAAGTATCATCGGAGTTGAGAGACGTGGAAGACGTCGTGCATAGCCCAATACCTCTGAGGTAACTGCAACCGATAAGAAACCAACCAAACTCTCTACAACACCTCAAATGGCCCGAAGTACCATGGTGAAAGAATGCCCTGTCACTGAATCCTCTTGTGTCCTAACCTTGGTGAAACACGCAGGAAAACCTGATCCCCAACCTCGAACTCCGGAGGTCGTCTCTGCTGATCAACATAAGACTTATGTCGAGACTGTGTTGTACCCATCCTCTTCCGAATCAACTCTTTCTACTCTGAGGTCTCCTGAACATGATGAGTTCCTAGCAAAGCTGCCTCTCCTTCCTCCAGCCAGCACAAAGGTGATCAACATGGCCTAGCGTACAAGGCCTCGTAAGGTGCCATATGAATAGTCACCTGAAAACTATTGTTATAGGAAAACTCCACAAGAGGAATATGTTTCTCCCAATAACCTCTAAAGTCTAGAATGCAATCTTGGAGCATATCCTCAAGCACCTGGATCATACACTCGGACTGGCCATCTGTCTAGGGATGGTATGCTGCACTCAAAAGTACCTGTGTACCCAAATCCTTCTAAAGCCCCTTCCAGAACCGAGAAGTAAAACGTGAATCCCTTTCTAAAATAATGGAGTGTGGAATTCCATTCAGATGTACAATCTATCAGATGTACAACCACCCCATCTCATCAACAATGAAGGTCTTCTTGATCGGCAAGAAGTGAGCAACCTTCATAAGCCTATCGATGACAACCCAAATAGCATCAATCCCTCGAGGTGGCCTCGGTAACCCGGTCATGAAGTCGATCGCGACATCGTTCCACTTCAACTCATGGATGAGTAACTACTGTAAAATCCCTGATAGTCATTGATGATCCGCTTTCACCTACTGACAAGTAAAACATCTCATGAAGAACCCATCAATATATATCTTCATACCTAGCCACTAGTACTGGCGGTGTAGATCACTATACATCTTGGTGATGCCAGGCTGAACTGCCCAAACTGAGGAATGAAAATCCCACATTAGTTCCTCACGTATGTCTAATGGCACCCATACGCATCCCTGGAAATGTAGGATCTCATCCTCATCCACTTTCCATCCAGGAAGAGGATCCTCTTCCGACACACTCTCCCACAGGACGGGGCCTTCTGAGTCTGATAGTTTCCTCATCCACACCCGATCAACAAGGGTATAGGTAACATGTATAGAAGAAAGAAAAGTCTGCCCCTGTTTGTCATTGTAACGACCCAAAGTTTCATTAATGGAAAATCCCTCTTAATCTAGTTAAATGTTTCTTTATGAAAAATGTTTTTTTTATAAGATGTCAACTTCTTTAAGTTTTACGTTAAGATTTGTGACCGTTACTTTTATAGCCGTTGAACAGTGATCATCTGGGTAGTTTAAATATAAGGCTTTAACGAACCATTTTTCTACTCAGACAAAGGAAGCGATGGCCTCATCCAGTAGAATTGCCCCTTACGAAGCCCATTTGTCGGAGCTCGGAAAGGAGGTGGCGTCTTTGGGCTTTGCCCTTGACCAAGCCCAAGCTGAGCTTCATCAAGTCAAGCTCGAACGTGATCGTCTACGGGAAAAATGGAAGTTGATAGAGATTACCACTCGAGCAATGTTATCCGAGCAACCCCAAGAGTCTGTCACCATCGCACACCTTACCCTTAGGTCTTATGCGGCTATTTTAAGGGGTTATGTAACAAATAAGTAGCACCATGTTCATGTACATTATCTTTTGTATATAATAATGAATATAATTTCTAGTCATTTTTGATACATTGTAATTAGTTTTTAAAAGTACAAATGGTGTTTTTAGTTATTATTTAATTAAGAATTATATTTTATTAAATTAAAGGATTTTTGAATTAAATAATATTTTAATATTATTATTAATATTAAATTAATTTTTTATTAAATATAAATGATCTTATAATTTTATGAATGCAATTAAAATTTTTATTAAGGTTTGAAAGCCATTTCTGTCAAAACCCGTGAATTTTTTTATAAATGTCGGTTTTTATTTTAAAAGTGAAAATTCACTTATTTAGAAAATTATTTAGATAAAATAAATATTATTTTTGGAATCAGGACGTCGAAATTATCCAACTGTGAATTTTTCATAATTTTCTGAGACAGTCAAATTTTTGGGTAAAAATTAAATACCATTTAAATATATAATGTGTTTTATGACATCATAATGACCCAATGGTGATGTAATAAAATACCATAATCCTTATGTTCGGCCAATATATGTTTTATCATTAAAATAATGAGGTTTTGGGTTTTTTTGACTCACTTTTCAAAGCATTAATGGAGCCCTCAAGACTTATTCAACACTTTGCCTTTTTAAATTAATTTCTATGGGAGTGTGACTCACCTCCACATAAGCAACCCTAATTTTTTAATAAGTTCGGACCTTGGCCTTGTAAAATATTGTTTTCCTCTTTCCTTTTCCAGAAACCATGGGCAAATACCATGGGATGGTTTGTGGTTTGGATTATTTTAATATAAGGGGTCCCAAACCTAAATAATAAAGAATTCTCTCACCTTTCCTATATAAACCCACCCAAGCTCCCACTTCCTCCTCACTCAAAGCCCTTGAAGTTCGTCCAACCTCTTCCCTACTCTCTCTAGAATCCTCTCAAGGTGCCCCAAGCTCCCAAGAAGCCTCTCACAAGCCTCTCTCTAGCCTTTGGAAGCACACTTCCAAGTAAGGGGTTTTATTCCTTTCTCTTTTTTTTGTCAATTTTCTTTAAGTTGTATTGCCCTTTTTATTTCAATTATGAATGTTGGGGTATGGTTTCGAACCTCCCCCATACTGCCCTATTATTGTTTGAATGATGGGATAACCCTTTCTCTCTCATTAAATGCCTCCCATGTACACCCGTTACTATGCCGAAATTCCGAAAGGAACTTCTCTCTCTTCTTTTATATTCAAGCAATACTTTTGTATCATAAATCTAAATTCCATTTCTATTGTTGGGACATGTATATATATGATCTCCTTACTGTCCATTACATGTAAATATGATGAGGAACCCCTTTCTCTCTCATCAACCTTTTTATGAATTCTTATGTCACGCCGTTACGCTGCCGAAATCGCACCGATTTTCTAAGCCAATGTCTTTGTGTAGTGAATACCATGCCCATTTCTCCATCAAGGGTATTCACCTTTATGAACATTTACATATTGATTATAAAGTTTCATGTATGAATTCCACATTCCTTTATCGTGGAAGAAATGATTATGTTTTATGAATCCATGTTTTATGATCCATGTGGCACACTTATGCATGAAATGAAATGTTTAAGAAGGGTGCGCCCTTTATAGCGCTCCAATGCATTGGGTAAAGTATAGTATCATGATACGTCATGTGCAATGAGTGTTGACTCATTCTAATTCAAGTGCAACGAGGGTTTACTCGTGCTTCAAGTGCAATGAGGGTTTACTCATGCTCCATGTGCAATGAGCCTTGGCTCATGCTAATTCAATGTTAAGTGTTGTTGCCACATTTCCATGTTATGATTATCATGCTTTATCATGCCTTTATGTTCATGTCTCTCTTATTCTCTATTGATATGCCTATTGCCTAACATGTATTGTACTCCTCATGTTATTCATTTTGTACTCCCTTACTGGGCTTTATAGCTCACCCTTTTCTTATGCATGTCCTCAGGTTATCCCATGCAATGCTAAGTACGAAGGAATGTAGTGGTCATGTAAAGGAAGTTTTCAATAAGGATGTTGTATTTCAAGTTTAAAGTTTTTATGTAATGATCCTAAGCCCCAAAGACACTAAACCTCTCGATCTTCTTTGTTGTATCAAGTGAAGTTTTATGTAATAAAGCATGTTTAAGTTGTAATAAAAAGGATGGGTTGTCATAGTCATGTACCTCCAAATGAATCTCAGAGAACAGAGCCATATGTGGCCACTCACTACTGGCCCCCTGAACTACCTGAATCTGAGTTCTCCTGCTCAACGCATCAGCCACTACATTGCCCTTTCCCGGCGTATAGGCAAGCTCAAAGTCAAATGGCTAAAGATACTTGACCCACCTATGCTATCTCAGATTCAGATCACGCTATGTGAAGATGTATTTGAGACTCTTGTGGTCGGTTAAAACCAAAAAGTGCTCTCCAAGAAGGTAATGTCTCCAACAACGTAAGGTATGAACAACAGCTGCCAACTCCAGATCTTGCGTTGGGTAGTTCCTCTCGTGCGGTCTCAGCTGCCGAGACCTGTATGCAACGACTCCATCCCCCTGCATAAGCACAGCTCCCAATACGACTCCTGAAGTATCACAAAAGACCGTATATCTCTTGCCCGGCTCTGGAAAGACTAGTATCTGTGCTGACGTCAATCTCCCTTTCAACTCCTGAAAGGCTGACTCACAGGAATCTGACTATAAGAACTTCGCACCTTTCTTTGTCAGACCTGTTAGCAGTGCTGCAAGGCGTGAAAAGTCTTGTATGAATTTCTTGTAGTATCCAACCAGCCCTAGAAAACTCCTCACCTCAAAGAAATTCTTCAGCTACTCTCAGGAAAATACAGCTCTCACTTTCTCTGGGTCTACTGAAACTCCTATCTATGAGATAACATACCCCAAGAAGTGAATCTGATCCATCCAAAAGTGGAATTTTGAGAGCTTAACATATAACTGATGGTATCTCAGTGTACTCAGAACGATCTCAAGATGGGTAGCATGGTCTTGTCGAGTGTGAGAGTACACCAAGTTTTCATCTACAAAAACCACCACGAAGGAATGCAAGTATGGATGGAACACTCGGTTCATAAGTGCCATAAAAACTGCTGGCACATTCGTGAGACCGAATGGCATGACCGTATACTCGTATAGACCATACCTACTCCTAAAGGGTGTAATAGGTATATCCGATGGTCTAACATGCAACTGATGATAACCGGACCTCAAATCGATCTTCGAGAACACCCGGGCTCCTCGAAGCTAAAAAAAGGTCATCGATCCTCGGCAATGGATATCTGTTCTTGACCGTCAACTGGTTCAACTTCCAATAATCCACGCAAAGCCTAAGGGTGTCATCTTCCTTATTCACAAACAGGACAGGCGAATCCCAAAAAGAAGTACTAGGTCGAATGAAACCCTTTGCCTGCAACTCGTCCAACTGCTTCTTGAGATCCTGCAACTCAGGTGTAGCCATCCAATAAGAGGGAATGCAGATCGGTTTCACTCCTGGCATGATCTCAATTGAGAATTCTACCTCACGCTCCGGAGGAAAACCTGAAATGTTTTCTATAATGACATACCTGAAACGATCCACCATCAGAGGAAAGTCTAACTGCGAAGTCCCCTGGTCATCTAGATAAAGACTGGAAATCTGGGTGGTAACTCCTCCTAGCCTATGATGATCTGGTCCATCTCTACCCACCTGAACGTCCCACTCACCTCTATAAAGAAAAGATCCACCTTTTGGTGATACAAAACTCACCCTGTGGTGATAGCAATAGACGACTTCCTGGAGGGGAACTAACTAGTCCATACCGAGAATGACATCATAGCCTGTCATATATAGGAAATAGAGGTTCCATAAGAAGTGACACCCTACAACCTCAATAGGGCACTCTCTGCACTAACGTACGCTAGAGTTCCTCATTCCCAATGGTGTATCAAGACTCAACATGTCGGCAGACCAAAATATACAGAGCTCAAGGATCTCCACAACCAAAATAGAGATAAAACTATGCAAGGCACCAGTATCAAAAAGATATATAGATAAAACAGAGGCTACTAAGATCATACCTCGAACTGTAGAAGGTCCGGGGTCCTGCTCCTGATGGGTCTGCTCCACAGCGAATGTCTGGACTGTACCGCGGCCCTACACCCCTAGCTGTCCACTCTGATCTGATCCACTCTATTGTAGCTGATAGCCTGGTGACTGACCACCATGACCACAACCTGCACCTCAGCCCGAACGGCTGGAAGAACTCTAGTTCCCAGACTGGTGAGAAACTGGCGATACATCTCCTATACGTGGGGTCATATAAGAACCCATACCACCAGCTGTAGATAGGAAGATCTGACAAAAACACTGAAGATGGCCCATCTTGTCACAAGATCAGCACTCCATCGGGTCTCTCTAACACTGAGGCCTAGTATGCCCACTCCTACCGCACTGGTAGCATACCACCTAGTTTCCAGAAGATATATTCCTCCTACCCTGATCTCCACGAGTAGCCTCCCTGCGACGCTTCCTACTATAAGTAGGAGGAGCACTGACTCTGGATGTCGAACCGCCCTAGCTCACTGCTCTAGAATCTCTCAGATTACACTTAGTGATTTGCGCTTGGTTGATGATAGATGATATTGAAGTCAACCTAAAGATATTCACCTGGGAACAGATCTCCTTCCTGAGACTGTCCTCAAACTTCCAAGAAAGGAACAACTCATCCCATGTTGGAATCGGTGTGAAGCGCTGCAGCTCGGTAAAACGAGATGAGTAATCCATAACAGAAAGAGTACCCTACTCGAGACTTATAAAATCCTATGCTCGGTCTTCCCTTAAGGTCTCTATATAAAAGAAATCGTAGAAGATGCGCTGAAACTCATCCCAAGTCATACTCAGCTGGTGCCCTGATTGTGAGATCACCTCTCACAACCTCTTGGTGGTGTCTCAGAGCATATAAGTAGAAAGCTTTACCCTTTTCTCTTGAGGTATATCCAGGTGCTCGAAGATCGTCATCATGGCCTCTAGCCACGACTCTATAGCCTGGGGTCCTCTATCCCCTGAGAAAGAAGGAGGATGCTGCTGCTGGAAAACCTGCATCAACTCAGCCATCGACGGGGCAGGAGGCGGTGCTCCCTGAATGGTATGCATCATCCTCGAGAAGTCCTCCTTGAACTGCGCATCAACGCCTACAATGAGTATAACTGCTAGTTCCAAGGATGGTACAACATGAGGATATAATGGAGGATCTGACGGAGATCCCTGATCGGCCATATCCGGTGTCTGATCACCGTCTGGCAGCTGACGTACAACCAGACGACGTCTCAGAGGTAAATCTCTGAAAGATCAAAAGCACATCTTAGATCAGGATTATCAAGGACAGAGAACACAAGAGCACAAAACAGGAATAGGGGAAAAGAACAAACAAGTTCTAAAAAACATGACTACATGGTGTGTATAAACCTACACGGGGTGTCCTCTTAAGCCAGAAACATTGGCGTGTACCTCTGCCACCTCTGGTCTTGTAACACCCCCGACTACACAACGTGTTGTCCCCACACATGGTGTGTACTTGATCTCCATTCCCTGGACTGAGTATCCTTACGGGAATAGAACACATGTTCCTCTTAACCATAGACTACACAGAATGTTCACTAAGGACACGACATGTACCAGAAAAGGTTTCGGCGGCCTGTGTTGTTAGTTACATGGCCGGCTACACTGCTGATTCTTACACGGAGTGTTCTGAACAAACACAGAGTGTAAAGGAGAGATAACACCATACCGTGTTATTCGTGACACGTCCGGGTACCTAGATCAAGGATACATGGCGTGTTCATACCAAACACGGAGTGTACTACATGAGCTTCCCCCGATCCGTGTTGTTAGTGACATGGTCATGTACATGGATCACTACTACACTGTGTGTAACTACCATACACGGCATGTTCCTAAAAACTTTTTCACCACCCCGTTTTTTTGCTCACACAGTCAGTGACACGGTTTAAAACTACACGGCGTGTAGTCAAGTACACACTGTGTATTCTATGTCTTTCCAGAAAGTAGCTCAGAAACTGCATCGAAGCCCATAAAACACTGAAAAACAAACATGGAGGTTCCAAATTCCGATCCGTGGGGGGCCATACTCCCTGCGAATCAAAGCTTGGCATCTCCTAAATACAAGGGAAACAAGTCAATGATCCACTAAAATCCAATTCATGAGGGCCCATAACACCTCAAGAATCAAAATTTGGAGTTCATTTAAGTAAAGGTACAATAAAAACAAATTTTCTATCAAACTGCGTGGATTCTATCAAAGAAAATATCAAAACAGCATGCATAATCTACACAGATTATATCACAACAACATGCAATTGATAATGCATCCTAGATGGCATGGAATGAATTCTTGGCATGTGATTTCTAACAAGTGCCTATATGATACATGAGATGGAATACCCTCATCTCATTGGGTTGCGATGGAAATAGAACCACAATAGCACAAAAATAACAACACAAGGCATGTGAATCACTCTAGGTGAAATCATATCAACCGTAAATCTCAAAACCAAAAAACTCCAATAAACGAGGAAGATTGGATTTTCCCTGTACACGGGTTAGCTACTATTGGGCACAACTTATTACCAAAGACCAAATCCGTCCTATCCTTGGCTAAAGGCTCCAAATAGTAATCAAGAGAAAACAATCCCTCTGATACCACTTTGTAACGTCCCGGTTCCAGAAGCCACCCAGAGGCACCCCATACCCGGTTGGTCACATAGCATCAAGCGCATTTCCCCAAAAGCCAGAGGCTTCTGACTAGTAGCGAGGGCCTTGGGTGTGATGGTGGGGAAACTATTCCCTCATTAGAAAGTACATAAAAGAAGTAAACAAAGCATACAATAGCGGAAGTAGTAAATATACAACAACAATAAACCGAGGAGAACTAAAATAATAAATAACTGGAGAACACATGAATATATATGAAATGATGCACAATTCATATGTCTAGGAAGAATCCAAACAAGTCAAAATGCTGAATACAATACTAAACCAAAATAAAAAAGAAATACAAAAAGTAACTCCTCACCATCGCAAGCCTCGGCTTGGTTCCATGCTCTCCTGCTCCAAGGAAATAAAGTACCAGAAGTCAAAGGGCGCTTTCCCTTGTCTATACCTACAACAACATAGTCTGATTGGGCCCAAAAGCATGACCAAATAGGGTGTGAGAGTAAATCCTTGTAGGAAACCACCTGAAGATCTGTGCCTAACAGTCACTGAGCATATGGAAGGTAACAGTACAGTAAGTAGTAAACAATAACAGTAAATAGCAGGCATTAAACCGTAACCAGTAACAGTAGGCAGTAATCATTAAGCTGTAATAAGATGATATACAACAGTAATCAATCCACAGAACAACAATCGGTAGGGAAGCCAACTGCTAACCACAACAGGAACCCCTCTGGGAAGTACTCACAGCCAACCCCTTTGGTCCTAACTGAAAAGTACCAACAACCCTCTAGGTAGTTAACTCAGCCTATCCCCTCTAGTTTGGTCATACGAAATTATAAGACTCTCTGGGGAAGCTCTCTCGGTCAATTCCCATTATAGTTTAGGGTAGTTAGGGACTCTCTGGGAAAGCTCATGTGGTATAACCCTCTTATAGCCCCAAGGTCTAGAAACTATCTAAGGAAGATCGCTCGGTAAATTCCTCCTATATTATCGGGTCTATCATAGAATCTCTAAGAAAGCTCGCTCAGTCAATTCCTTCTCCATCCTGGAAAGGTTTTGAAGAAATTCAAACAAAGTAAAGACTCTCTGAGGAAGCTCACTCGGTCTACCCTCCTGTAGTCTATAATATCCAAGACTCTCTGGGAAGCTCACTCAGTCTATCCCCTATAGTCTATAATGTCTAAGACTCTCTGATGAAGCTCACTCGGTCTATCCCTGTATAGCCTATAATATACAAGACTCTCTGGGAAGCTCACTCAGCCTATCCCTTACAGTCTATAACATCGGGTTCTCACGGTCCCATGCCAGTCACTGCATAATAATGCTATAAGGCCAAAGTACACCTATAGAGCTACTTGGCTAACCGGTCTACAACATATCAAGCATGTCTAGAATATCATTCCATCCTACGGTTAAAAGGCATAGAAAATAGGTATAATGGCCAAAGGCTAACAAGAACCAAAGGTCATAATAAGAACAAGTCATGGGAAAAACGTCCAAGCATAGCAATTATCCACAAACATGGTCAAATTACATCTACACAAGTATACCATCAAGGAATGAAAATAACAGGGTCAAAAAGGTAAACACATAATACCCCTTTCACGTGTATTGGTGGAATGTTCACATAAAACTCGAAGACATCAAAAGGTAAGGCACAAACCACCTACCCTGATGCTAGGAGATAAAAATACTAGAACCATGAGGATTTATTCTTCTTGGAACATCGCATATCTAGGAAAATGCACAAAATATTCAACCCACGATAACTTGAGAAAGAGGGAAAATCATAGAATGAAACTCATGAATAAGGAAGAGCTCACTGATGTGGTTCCAACATAATCAACGAAGGTCGATTCGGTAAATAGACGGAGGATCGGGGGCTCGGAGGATGTTTGCGGCCATACGGGTCTCTCTTGGTCGAAGAACCTGGAGAAGATGATGTTTTCGTCGATTAAGTGTAACCCCGGTCCGTTTAATGAAAAAAAACTAAATGGAGTGTAATTCTGTGGTACACGATGTGTACTTGGACTTTTCGTACTCTGCTTTAAGCAGCCTCCGCATTGCCCCTACACACCATGTGTGTGGCCCGGACACGGCTAGCACACGGCCTAGTGCTGCATCAATGTACACGACATGTACTTTGAAAATTTACAGATTTTCCTCTTTTTCTCAAAAACGACCAGAAAGGAAAAACATACCTGAAACAAATATCTGGGTTCTTACAATGAACTCCCCAAAAATTCAAAAAACTCATGCCTTAGCATATTTTGATGAGGATTACCTAAATCATCACTTTTATGAAACTTTCCCTATGTTCACAAAAGATTTTCAATTGCATGAAAATCATTCACTTTCTCCATTTTTCTTAAATAGTTTCTTGGATAAATTTTAGACATTTTAGCCCATGATACCTCCTTTTCATGGATATATTCAACCTGTATCTCAGAATAGATACCTTGGGCTGACATTAGAATATACATTTCTAATGCTTTGTCAACATATTTTTTCAACAAACACAACCAACCCTAAAACATTATAATTTCATCTTGAGGTTTTTTCATAGTAGTGGAAGTATAGATGAGAAAGGTGACCTTATGAAACATTGGGAGATAGGGGATATATCATAAAGATGAATTTAGAATTTCTCAAAAAGGAAGAGCACTCAAAACTAAATCTGTATGTGAATAGGCAATTTTCATTTTATTAAAAAATTAAGAGAAAGAGTTTAGTGAGCCATAAATAACTTCATTGGTTTATATACCTTGGTTTTATAAGGAGATGAATGATTTTTGGTAGTATTTATAATAAAATAAAAAGGGGAATAATGTTAAAACCTTAGGTTTTTTGGGGTAGATTTTTTTAATAATAACTAAGGTAATTTGGATTTGTAGATAAAAGCTAAATATGTGATAATATTTATAGACAATGTCTGAGAATATATTGAATATTTATTATTAGTAGGATATTAATGAAATATATGGAGAAGTGATGCACATGAATGTATTTTTTGGAGTGAAAAGTGACACCTGGTTACAAATATTTCAAGGTTTTGGTTTTTGAGGTATTGTGTATTGATTTGAGTAAGGGTAAAAGATATAAGTAAGAAGGATAAAAATATGGTGATAATTATTTAATCATACCATGAAAAATAGGAATAACATCATAAATGGTGAGAAAACATGAATATCAAAACACATGCACCCTCAAAATAACACAATTGAATTTGACATAAAAAATATGGAAAAGTGGTGATTAGTTCATGTAAATCATAAAAAAAATAAAGAAAAAGGCCATTAGTTTCACCTATATAGAGGTGTATGGATGAGTAATGGAATATAAGACAATTCAGGTCAGTGATTAGCTTTATAGATATGGAGAGGAGGCTCGATGTAGTGTGGTACTATAAGAAAAGTAATCATTAATAGTGGTCATCATATAGGGTGGTACCATGAGGAATTGTGTCATCAATATAACATGTTGAGGGTAATAAAGGTTTATCTAAAAAGAAAAAACTTGATGCGAGACAATGACATATGTGGGCCATATCACAACACAATCTTCCATGTTGTAAATGTTTCTTCGATAATTTCAATGATTCTAGTTAGTTTTTATTTGTATGATAAAGAATCATGTTATTACATAGAATATTTTTAATAATTTGAGTAGATATAGTTTTTTGGGTTCCACACCATAACATAGTACATAACACTGTGAAAATGGTCAGATGAATTTTGATCATTTTGGAGTTTTGGATTTTTTCACACTATGGTGTATGGATCATGACACACCGAGATAGATTATAGGATGACCATGTCATGATGATGTTGGTAAAAAAATGATTATTGGTTTTTTTCCAATGGTTCCAGTGAATTGAGGTTGTTTTCATTACAAAGAACATACCATGTCACAAAAGGATTTGAGGCGGAGAAATCCACACCATTAGATAAAGGCTATGGAACAAAAGATGTATTGGGATTTTTTAATGGTATTAAAATTGAGAGTAAATAAATTACATGGAGGAGTGTTGTGATACAAAATTTAAAGAAATGGAGGTTATTTAAAATGAAAATATTTACCACATGTCTTGACTGATAAAGAAGTTAAAGTAAATTAAAATAGAAACTGATATGTTATTATATGAAGGAGGGTATCATGCCATGATTTGTGAAACCTAAAGAATCAAAAAATTTATTATTATGTGAATATATATTAGAGATTTGGTTGTTATTTTGATCAATTACAATTACCAAATCTGAAAATCTATAGTATAGATATAATTCAGGAATATCTAAAGGCTGAAATTGAAGTATGAGAAGTTATAAGTTAATTATTTCTTGAATTTTAAATTTTAAATTAAAACATTATCAATATATAGATTTTTTTTAAAAAATAATTAACTAATTATTAAAAGTGTAGAGAATATTATAGAATAAAAATAAGTAACTATGTGTTCCTAGAGAGGAGAAAGGATGTCAAAAACATAGGTTTTGATGAAAATTAGAAGTAGTGATATATTGTGTAGTTAATGATACATGAGATCAGAATTAGATGTTTTTGTGCCCATTATTAAAGAAAAATTTTAATAGAGAAAAGGTGGAGTGTTTAATATTTAACAGTAGGTTTTTTAGAGCCTATCATTGATGATTATGGCGAACATAATTCCAGTATTATAATTATTTATTATGAAGAATTTTTTCCATTGAAGTTCTATTGAATATTAAAGACTCATATATTCTTATAAGGTGGTGGATATATCTAGTAGTGGTTTTAGTTTAGTAAATTGGTTTAAACTGAATCAACTCATCTATAATTTTTGATATAGAATACAAGTATAGAACTTAGAGATAACTACATGTTATTAAAATGATAAGATACTTGAATGTCTATAAATTGATTCATTCACCAAATTAGTGTACAGAGTAGAATAATAGGGGGTGAACTTTGGTGAGATTTTATTTTATGTAAAATTACACATTTAGTGATACTTGGTGAGGATTGAACTCATATAAATCCTATATCCACACAAATTGTGTGTTATAGTGGATTTTGGAAGACCATCACAATGCTGAGTGTATTCTCCTTGGATGAAGTCTAGTGCATGTGAATCAAGTATAATATGTGACCTTATACATTTTATATTTTGAACATGTGAGTGATATTTGATGTGAATGTGTTTGAGGAAGAATCAAGTTGAATAATTGTTCCTTCAAGAACGGTAATAAGATCTGGAAGAAAAGGATAGATATGAAAAGGTTAAATTTTCAAACAACTGATTATCCCCCCTCTTAGTGTGTCTTGCGTTCCAACTAGTTTTTAATCCACACATTATAAAGGGTTAAATATCTGGGTCATAAGTCGATAGGGGATTCCACTATTTTATGATTTTTTTGTGAATAAATTGCCAATAGGAATATATGAATTATTGGAAAAGATGACAAGAAATAGTTTCCATTGGAAAATGGAAGGAGTCCAAAAATGAGGAGTCTATATGGTAGAAAAAAATATAATGATGGTTGCATAAATAGAAGCCCTAAAAAAGAATATGGATATATTTATGACCATGAACCAACCACAAGGTCTGTATACTTAAGATTCAAATTATTTTAATTTTAATAATTAAAATAATTTTAATGGGTTTAGACTATAACAACAAAGTTAAGGATATAAATAATGAGAACCAGGGTTACAAAAACAACACCAAAATTCTCTTTAAATACAAAATCACTACATTAGAGGAGGCATTTTCAAATTCATGATAACCATCAGGGATTCCATCAGTAAATTTAAAGATGATTTGAGAGATCAAAAAGGCATCCATTGGGAATCTGGACTACCTAGTTGGTAATGTTTTAAGCCAACTCAAATAGAGGTCTATATGGGTGATACTGGGTGACATGAAGGTCCAAAAATGTGTATATTTTAAGGCCATCACATTGAGATGTAGGAAGAACATAGAAGATATTGCTTAAGAAATGAAAAAAATTATATAAGTAAGAAAAAATAAGAAGTAAAAGATGTATAAGGGTAGAGAAAAGAAGAAATAAGATAAAAAAGTAAAGAAACAAGAACCACAACTCTAAATTACATCAACAACTTTCCTAGAGATATTGAAATAATGGAACATCAAGTAAATAAGAGGATTTTTTTTGAAAATATTTAAGATACTAAATATTAACATCCATTTTTTTGAAGCTTTAGTGAACATACCCACATAAGCTACTTTTATGAAAGATATATTTTCAAACAAAAAGAAATTTAAGGATATCGAAATAATAGAACTAATGGGAGAATTATCATTTATTGTTTTAATGAGTCTACCTAAGAAGAAATGAGATTTGGTTAGTTTTTCAATTTATTTTAATATTGGATCTTATGATTTTGGGAAATATTTATCTAATCTAGGAGTGAATGTGAACATCATGTCATACTCAAACTTCGAAATCTTGGTATTGGAAGAGAAGAACCCCAATTGAGTTTCTCTTTATTTTGAAGACATAATTGTGAGATATCTATAATATTTTATTTAATAAATCTTGGTTAAAGTGAATAAGTTTTTCCTTTTGATAAAATTTCTCATTCTTGATATGGATAAAGAGAATACACCGCTTATTTTTGTAAGTAAATTTTTATCAATTGAAAGGTCCTTGATTGGTGTTTAATGTGGGGAATTATCTTTAAGGGTTGGTGGTGAGTATACGAAGTCTAATATTCATATAAAAATGAAGAATTTTGATGAAAAAGAGGAATAATTATATGAATACTTCCACATATAATTAAAGGATTTTTCTACCATAAAAAAAAGAAAAAAAAAGATTCTATTGTATAGAAGGAAACAGAAAGTGATATTGAGGAAAATAAGGAGAGAAAAAGGATACTTGAGAACAATAAAGATTCTGAAAAAACTACTATACCAAAGGATTTCAAGGAGGTATAACATATTTGGTTAGTCCTTTATTTTACATTTCATTTCTTAGGATTGATCAAACACTAGTGGATTGACCACATGATATTAGAAAAGGTACTACCTTAGGTAATAATGGATTTTACTTCAAATTAACGATGAAAAACCATATATATATAGGAATCTGAACTTCATCCATTCATTGATATGAATTGGGTAATTTATTAACAACATTCCATCAGTTGACTAAAAATGAGGTAAGGTTATATAAAATACCTTAAGGAAATCTCTTTATAGAAGTAAACCTATGTTTTTTATGTTTTTATATGAATTAATATTTAATAATATGTTTTATTATGAAGATTCAATCACCCTTATACTTGTTGAGATTAATAGAGCATTAACCTTGTACTTTCACTTGGATGTTTTGATTATATGTGTCTATTATGACTGAAGGAAGGCACAAAAATCTAAAAGGAAAATGGTGGGTAATTTTAATGGAAAAGGGGTACTATTTTTTACTTTTTTAATTTCTTTTTTTACCTTTATATATTTTTTATCACATGATTTTTGGTTTCAAGGGAATTAAAATGGAACACTATTTTTTTGTTTTATTTTTTATCTATAATGTAATAGTTTTTATGCATACCATCATTCCATGATTTAGGTATCATTGTGAATAAGATCTAGTGAGAAATATTGGGGTTGAATGAGTTTATTTATACATGAGAGTATTAATTTTATGTGTCATGATTTGGGGGTATTGATTGATTTATATAGAAACAATTCCTCTTAATTTTTTAATTCGTTGATTTTATAAATTTATATTGATTGGTTTGTTTTTATTATTACTAATTCCATTATTAATTTTACATTATATTTCAAATTTACCATTCCTAAGATAGTTCTAATCCATTTTTTCATATTCTTTCTCACAAGATATTTATAAAGAGATACTTGGGATGTATACCTACTTGAACTTTCACTAATATATTATTGAAGATATAAAAGAATAAACACACATGAATTTGATTGAGGAATTTTTTATTTGATCCTATTATAACTTTTAGACCTAATTTAATATTTAATATTTCTTTTAATCCCAAAGATCCCATGAATGAAGTTATTAGAGGAAGTCACATTACAAGGAAAGTTTATCCTTCCTACCACATGCTTAGTATTTTTTTGTGATTTACAATGGAATAAGTGTGGAGGAAGTGCTTTTATATTGCGCAAAGGGAATGTTTTGTATTACAAGGTGAATATGTGAGGTATCATTATTGAGTTTTGTGAAAAGATTCACAACTAAATATTCAATATGATTCATTTTCCACCATATACCAAAAATCATCATTTAATAAATAAGGGAAAAGAAAAATAATTTTTGAAAAAAAGAAAAAAATAATGATTTGAAAATTAATTATCATTGAAAATAGGGAAGATAATTTATTATACTTATTATTATAACTCGTGAGCCTATGATTTTAAGAGTGTAGGTGATATTAATCATGTAAGAGGATTTTTTTTGAGTTTTATATCATTTATCACGCCTGATACTTTTGATTTTAACATCTATTTTAAGCTTGATTAATTGATCACATAAATTACATACCAAACATCATCCCCAAATTCATTTGATCCATTAATAAAAGTATTCATGATTAGTGTTGATATTTTTATTTATGGGGTGCATATTTTAGTTTTTTAACAAGATTATTTTTAGAATTTTTGTACTCAAGGAATGAGTATAACTCTATTAAAATTTTCCTTGTATGATAAGAGAAGATTTTAAACATGGGTAGATCATAAAGTGTCATGCATGATAATAATGATTTGAAATATGTAAATAGAAATTAATAAGAGTTTCATCATTTCAATGGGAAGAGTAAAATACATGGTTTTTTAATTTAAAAAATATGTATTTGAAAGTATATATCTTGTATGAGGCCTATATGTTTATTAGTTATTGGTAATTTTTGATTTGATTTACTATAATGCTTAAATATGGGTATTATGGGATTTATTTTTGATTATATGGGGATTTGATGATTTAGGATAATCAATAGTTTAATTTTGGGGGATTTGATAGTTATAAATTATGCATTAATTTTTAATTAATTAATTTAAATCTTTAAATAATAATTATTTCATAATTAAAAATGATTTTAATAAGTTTCAAGGAAGAATAATTTAAATAGAATTTTTGAGAAAAATAGAGAAAATAAGGGTTTTTAGTGTGAGGCTAAAAATATTGAAAAGGAAAAAATTAGTATTGAAGAGGTAAAAAATAGATCCAACCCTCCTAGAAAATAACTAGAGAAAGGAAAAAAAATAAGTGGAAATGAGCTTAATAGGAGGCCATAATGGTGGTGGTAGTGATTGAGCATACCAAAAGTAGGGAGATGTTGGAAGAGAGGTGAAACCAGTGTAAGGAAACATATTTAGGGTGGTGGTTTTAGTGCAAGGCGACACCACAAGATACAATGAACACTTTTAATGTGCTTCATGTTGTTAAGAAGTGGTACACCAAATGGATTTTTGATGTAGGACGTAGAGAAAAGTGGGTAATATTCAATTAAATGAAACACACATGTGGGGGTGATACCATGTCACTTGAATGTTTTTTCTTCATTGGGATATTGTTTCTACACTATCTTTATTGTGCATATGAATGTTCATTCCATGATTATCAAGAAACATGAACATAATAAAGGATTTAGAGCCACCAACTATGAGAAGATGTTATGTCACACCATTCATACAAACGTTCAAAACTGTGATGGATTTGAAAGTTATAGAAACCCAAATAATATGATATGAAAGAAGATGTTTGTGGATTTATATACTGGTTTTCATAATAAAAGTTTTATAAGGTTTATTAGTGGTGGTAAATAATTTTTTGGTGGTCTTCATTCCAAGGGAGAAGAATTTCTTAAGTGTCACTACCTCTTTGAGGTTTTAGAATATTTTTCACACTATGAAAAAGGTAGTTCATGGATCTTACACACCATGTATGTTCATACTTCATAGAGATGTTGGAGATGACTAAGGAGGTTTACGTCATGTGGTAAATTGTTTATGGATATGATTGTGAACATAACTCAAATAGTAGGGCTCTACTATCAGAGAAGGTGGGGGTTCCTGGGGCGGTTCCTATCACAACTATTTGTTCGAAAATCATATTTTGTGATAGAGGAAAATTGTTATGATGGATAATATGAGATAAAGTGTTTACACTATGAGGGTTTTGGTTTCATTAAGGTTATATGCAAGATATAGATGCACATTTTTAGAGAATATTTCATGGTGTGTGAATGAAACCTTCATGATACATCCATAAAAATACATTGAAATGTGGTGATGAGAACTACGGGTGACATCCTCATCATTCATATTTTACGATAGATAGGGAGTTTAAAAATAAGGGAGATGTTGTGGCCATGAGCGTATCAGTTGCATAATGGCCATTTGAATAGTAGATGGGAATGTATTCTAATAATAATGAAGAATATGTCACACTAAATTCAACCCAATTCACATTACATTAATGAAGACTCTATTAAAATAAATGGTGGATGTTTTGGTTCATGTTTCAGGGGACCATGTTCACACCATGACTTATAAGTTTTAACAGGATACACAAAACAAATAATTCTCTCACTATAGTGGTATTCGATAGATCTATTTTCATATATAAAAGGGATTTTCCATGCAGTTTTTATCATATATATGAAATGAGTTTGTGATAGATTAAAATTAGGATAGATACAAGAAGATAAAAGAAGATATGATGAAAAATAAGTGATGGGTTATTACTTATAAATAAAGGGGTTGGATAATTATTTGGATTTAAATATTAGGGGAGTATATCATGTGGAGTTAAGGATTCATTAACTTTATTTGAGTTTGTTGATGCTACCAAGGTTATTTTTATTTAATATCAATGGTATGATTTCTCTATTATTGAAGTTCAACCTTAATTTCTGTTATTTTCCATCATTCCCAATTCTTTAAAGTGATTTCTGAATCTATATTTATGGATTCAAACTTGGACTAACTACATACTACAGTTTCTAGTTAGTATTTAGTAAGTATATTATTATAAATTATAATCTTTATTATCATGTAGGAATAAATGATACCCTATGGGTGTCACTTACTAGGTATCATCCCCACACCTATATATTCCTTTTAAATATTAATATATGAAATACTAGTTTAAACATTATTATTTTAACATATATGTTTTTTTGTTTCTGTTAAAAGAAATAACATGAGTTATAATAAACAACATATTCATTTAAAAGGAATTAATTTAAATAAATCATTAAAAAAGGTTTAGATAGATTTACCTCGGAAGAAAATAATGTATTGTTTAATAAAAAAAGTTAAGAAACCACTCTACAGATGTGCAATATTTACGTGGGCATAATAAATATCATACTCATGAAATTAAAATAGAGAGAAAATGGTAATGGAAATTCATTCACATTATATAAAATATTATTTGAGGTAATAAAATAATAAAATTAAAGAAATGTGTTTACTAGGAAAATAGTTATTGTCATCACTAGGTCAATAAAACCATTCAAGGAATATAAATATACTTTAATGATTTAATGTAAACATTCATTGGTGAAATCATGAAAAATAATTCAATTGTAATAATAAATTACTAAAAACAACTATATATAATAATGAAAAGAAATGTCATGGGAATACCTATGATCCATAGAGGCAATCCAGGATAACATGAAAATAGAACTCATATAATTGGAAAGTATGGTGATCCAAATTCCCAAAACATAGTTGTACTCTTCCTAACTTGATTGAGAGTAAAAATCCCCTTTGAAAAGAAAAGTGTAAATATGGGGGGTACTAGTCAGAGTGTGATCATTCATCAGGGTAATACTTGACCCAAGAACTCCCACATTTCAACCTAAGGTTACCCAAAATGTAAATATAGTTGATAAAATTGAATATAAGTCAATAGTACATATAAAGAAAATAAAATAAACAAAAAATTCATATCTCACCTCTAAGAACCCTTAAAATAAGAAACCCCATACGTTGACAACATCAATAACAAAACTTTTATGTTTATTATCTGTGATCATTTCATAACATATTACCATTCCTGCTTCAAACTCAAGAAACAATAAGGGGAATGACTCCAAGTGTTATGACTAATGATTAAAACAACAATATTTCTAAAATACATCCTCTAAGTCAATAAAATTTAAAAAAAAGTCAAAATCATGAATTTATCTTTTAATAAGTATAGCCAAATAATTTCATAAATAAGGAAAAATGTAACAATAATGGTGTTTTACTAACTGAACATGTCAACTTAGAAATGACAAAATATGTAATTTATCTGTGAAAAACATGATGAAAGAATGAAAAAAATTATTTATAATTCATAAGAAATTATTTTATAAATAAACATTAATTATATAATTATAATCCATTATTATAATTTAAAAACAATACTTAAGTCACATATTTTTCCAGAAAATAGATTTTTTTCGGAATTTTAACATTGGATAACCACTTTGAAATCAACATAAAAATTGATGAAAATCAAAAGTAACCATAGAATTAGAATATATATATATATATATATATTAAAAGATTTATTCTCAAAAAATACATATTAATCAAGAAGCACTCAAGATTTAGTCCATAAATGATAGTACATAGAATTTCTTTTTAGATTCGATTAAAATAGAGTGTGATGAAGGTATTACACCATGTGAGAAGAATAAAAACCATTAAATGTCCCATAGAAACAATAAAGTTTTTTTAAAAACCAAGTTAAATCCAAATAACTTTATAGCCTTAGTCAATTATGTTCATAAAGGAGAAGAAATATCTATTTTTTTTGAGACTCATAGTTATCCATTTTATGTTTATACTAACAGTATAAAAATGTATAGATACCTTTAGAAACATTTATAGTGGTAATGAATGAAGAAAGATATTGATTATTTAACTATGAAATGTTTAAACTTTCAATAGGTTAAATACAAATGAAAATTACCAAAGGGTATTCTTTATAATTTTTTATTTCCAAAATAGAAATGGGAGAATATATCTATATATATTCATGGTGGGATTAACAAAGGCATCTTAAGGTAATAATGTGATTTGTTTAATTATTGATTGATTAGTTAAATCTTCTCTTTTTCCCAATAGAGATAATATTTATTTGGATAAAATTTCTTGAATTTATATTATATAAATAAATATATTATATGGAGTCCTCTTTCCAATTTATCTAATCATGATCAAATATTCAACTCTAATTTCTATAAAGGAATTTAGAATCATTTGGTAATTGAATTAAATTTTAGTACAACATTTCACCCCCAATATATTGTAAAGTCATAGTTATTGATTCAAAAATTGGAGAATATTCTTCAATATTTTTCAATGGATTATAAGGGAACTTGGGATCATCATTTTAATTTGTTTGAGTTTACTTATAATAATAGTTTTCATTCTAGTATATAGATGAAACCTTTTAAATCATTATATGGAAAGTAGTGACAGACTCCATCTTATTAGGATGAATTTTGGGAAATAATGTTATTGGAACCAAATTTTGTAGAATAAATGGTTAAGAAATTGAAGATGATTTAGTAGAACATGAGGGTGGCTTAGAATATACAGAAATGTTATGAAAATAATCAGAGCCAGTATATTTTTTTGAGGTTAGAGATCTTGTTTTTATTAAAGTATCTCCCTGGAAAAGCATTCTACATTTTTGTTAAAATGTAACCTTGAGTCCATGGATAATTATAATATAAAAAAATATGGAAAATATTAGATTTATTGCTTACCGAGTTACATTACATCCAAGTTTATCATAGGCATGTGATGTATTTCAGGTTTTTTTTAATGAAATATATGCCGAATGTGTCTCTTATTTTGATCCCAATTTTTTTTAGTTGGAAGAAAAAAATTCTTATAAGGAATAACCAATACATGTAATAGAACACATAGATAATGTGTTATGTAATAAAGTGATACCCCAATTTATGGTTTTTCGGAAAAACTATATGATTCAAGAAGGAACATGTGAATAAAAAAATTCTATGAAAGAAACAAATCCCCATTTTTTTAAGTAATGAATAAGATTGTGTAGAAATAATTTCTAAATTGATGGAATAATATTAAATCTTAGGTAATTTTAAGATAAATAAGTTTCAATCCTTATTAATATTCATTAATTATATTTTGTAACATTATATTTATTATAATAATATTTGGTAATATTTTAGTGAAAAGGAAAAAGCTTTATTTCTAACCAAATTGGGGTTTCATTCATTACATGGTTTCATTTAAGATATTTATTTAAAAATTATATAATTTTAATTTTAAATTTTTTTTTGATTTCTTAATGTCAAAATTAACTTATGTTGATTTTTTTAGAATTTTCTAAAAAATCAAATTTTCAATGAATAATGAAAATTATTTATTTTTATTCAAAAATGTCTTTTCTTTTGAAGTATTTACAAAGTAAAATAATATTTATGTTTTATTTATAAAAATTTCATTACATCATTTTTATTTAAAATAATACAATAAGTTTTATTATAATAAACATTACACTTGAATGTTTAATAAAAATATTTTTATAATTAAAAAGGAATTTCTCTAAAAAAAGTTTTCATCACATTTTGAGAGTTTAATTTTAAATTAAATTATCCCACTTATATAAAACTAATTTTATAAAATTAGTTCCATATATTTAATTAAAACATTTAATTTAATGTAATAGGACTTACTTAATATTTAGTCATAATGAATAGTAAAAACAGTAAAAATATGTTACCAAGGTTAAGGTGAAAACATGTTTACTTTGGGTGAAACTAAAAATATAAGGGTTAAAATTACATAAACACTTTATTTTATCCTATTGGATGAGTGTTTTTCAATAAAATATATATTTATGTAGTTAAATAATGTAATTTTAAAAAATATTTTTAATTTTTGAACCCATGGTTGACTTTTGAGATGATTGGTAATATTTTATTCAAATTGAATACTCTTTTTGGGTATTTAAATATAATGAAATTTTTGGAAAATTTAATTCTGTTTTGTGTTGCTATAGAAGTATAAAAACATTATATGTTTATTATTTAACCATCAAAATTCATGGAAACCAATTTAATACTTGATTTCAAGGTAGAAATATCTTTACTCTTAAATGAAATATTTTCTTAAAACCCATTTTAATACATTTTGTATTCTTATATTAAAAGTAATTTCTTACACCATTAGAATTAGAACCGAATAAATTGTATTCCAAATTTCTTATTAGAATTTCAATTTTTTTATAAGTCATCTTTTATTTTTTGTCATATAATTATGTTTTCATGGTTAAAATTTATGTCATCACGTTTAATGTTAAAATGAGTTTAACATTGTTTAATTATAAGATAAAGCATAAAATTTATCAAAATCATGTATAAATGATAGATTTTGAGTTTATTTATTCCTTATCACATATTATATTTTAATTTTTTGTTTCTTGGTTCCAATTTACATGATTATAATATATATATTATTTAATTTTTTTTTAAAAATTCCAAGAGTGTTGTCTCCCCAACTTATAAACAGAAATACCCTATCCTCTCCTATCCACACTTCAAGAGCCTTTTGGTTTGGACTATCCCCCCAAAAATAAATTACTTATATACCTCAGAAAATCCTCTGGGACCTTTTTTGAATAGAAAATAAACCTTGGAAGGGTTTAGGTATAATCCTAAAGAGGTTGTTTAAAGATGAGGTATAATTCTTAACCGAGCATTTTAGTTTTATGTTTTATTCTACATACATAAAATATTCTTCATACCTGATGAAATAAAAAAAATTATCCTAAATATACCTATATGTTTTTATATTAATGATATCATATATATCCATCTCCTTATTCCATCATATTTGAAATGGAACTGTTATTCGTGTGTATGGTGGACTACCACCTCATGAACCAATATAATTTGTTTTCCATAATTGACTCTCCGGGATGATTATTATTATGCATTATATATATATATTATATTAATGAAATAATTATCATTATTTATAGATAATATATCATATTTTTATACCTTTTCATTAATTGAAAAATTAAATCATCGATCATGCGTATGTGTGGATTACCACCTCCATGAAGCGAAGTGATTCGTTTTTCATCACCAAATCACATATATATTATATAAATAACTATATTTAAAGATGTAATATGATATTTATGATATAATAATCATTATTTAAAGATAAAATTATACTTTCCTTCTTTACCTCAAACTTTTTGAAAAATGAAAACGTTACTCATGCGTACGTACATCCAACCGTTTCTATGATTGTATTGTAATTAATTTTTCATAACTATATTTCATGGTAGGTTTTAAAAGTATAATTAATATAAAAAAATTATATTTATTTCATGATTTTTACTCTGTATATTATGGAATATTGATCTGTTAGGTCATAATCAACCTACCGAAGTCATTTGGGACATATGAGCCAAATGTCGTCAAAACATCCCTCATGAACTTAATTGATTAAGTAATTGAATATAACATTGAAATAAATAAAAATAATTATAAAATTAATAAAATTATTAATAAATTAAATAATTAACATAAATTTATTATTTAGGAAGATAAATAATGTACGCGATGAGTCATAGTTATGTTAATAGACACTTTACCTTAAAAACCTCATTTTAAATATTTTCAGGATTTACTTTCCAAATACTTTTATTCCATGTACATATTATTAAAATAATTTTTTGAATGTATTAATATGTAAATAAATTAATTTTAAAGTAAATTAAATCTCGGTTTTGACATTACTTTATATGTTTTCAAAAGAAATCTATTTATGAATTTTATATGAAACTTTTTGGTGAAAAGGAAAAAAGGAATGTTTTTTAACCTATACGACGCCAATGGTTTTTACAATTGTCATAATAATTTTTTTTTATTAATTTAAAAGATTAAAGTTTTTGTTTAAATAAAAACCCTCTTTCCATTTATCTTGGTTTTTTAAAAAATAGTTTTCAATTGAATTGATATTTCGTTATCTGAAAATGTATTTCTTGTGGGTGAAAATAATATTTTTATTTGTATACGGATAAAAAAGAAATATTTCATGTGTTAGGATTTTGTTATAATTATTTTTATTTATTTATTGGGGGTGTTTCCCTTATAAAAAAACGATGGGTGGTTCTATTATAAACCAGGAATGGGTGAACCCGATATAACTCTTCCATGCATTTGTTAATGGGATAAAGTTAACCAGTTAGGTTTCTCCTAAGAGATTATTAGAATTTTCCCAAAAGGTTGTTCCATTTGTAATATTGATTGAAATAGTGGTATGGAAATTATTTCATTAGTTAACTATATAATTTATCTATGGTTTATTTGTTTTTTTATGGAAAAAGTTTGTTTTCATAAGGTAAACTAATGATTTTATATTTAAAGGAATGTTTACAATAATTCATTAAGGATAAAATGTATAACTTTGTGAAACATTTTCATGAAATTTTCATGATTTAAAAAATGTTTTATGAGTATCATTTTAACTTCAATATTTCATATGATTTTTTTATGAAAATATTTAGGTAGTGAAGTTAATTTATTCGGTATTAAAATTCTCATTTTGAGCCTAATGTTTCTTTTGAAAGAGGAATTTTTTTGTGAGTATTCATGTACTAACATGTTTTTGTATTTCATTTATATGTAACTTAATGATCTTTTCAGTTCTTATCCCATGTTTTCAGATTTTTTTCATTGGGTTATAGGGATGCTTAGGGACAGAGATGGGGTCAATATGGAAATTATAATGATATGTTATGAAATAAAAACTTATTATATGTTAGAAGTTTTGTATTGTGAAAAAAAGGATACTAAGTGGAAGTGTCTACATTGTGATGTAATTTTTTTAAGGATGATGTCCTAATTCACTAGAACTCCAAACCTAAAAGATCTTCAAGAATGAAAGAAAATGAATTCTTTCCTAAAGAATCAATTTTACCAATTATTTACGGACATGTCCTTATATGATCCAAAACTAATCAATAAAAATATAAATAGATCATTTAATGGATTTCAATTTATTAGGAATATATCCATTTTGTATATTTTATAAACACAAAATCATTAGACATTATACAAAAAAACTAGTTTTCACATTTGGAATTGCTCAAATAAGTGTACTGAAAGATATGAAGCCTCACACCCTACTCATTGAAAAAATTTGATCCTCACACATAATAATGTGAAATTACTCCACACAATAATTCAAGTATAAAATGAATAATGGAAGTACATGATAAATCAAATAGTTCAGAAATTGATTCATATTTCTATAGGAGAAACACTTTCACTCTTTCTTTTTATAATATGAAGTCACAAGATTTATAATTTCAAATGAAAAATAATGTTAGTGAGAATTAATTAAAAATATCATGCTTATGTAATCCACTAAACAATGTTATATTTGAATAAATATTTTATTAACTATGAATATACCACTTTCGCTTTTATGGAAGTATCAAACTGATCAATCCAATAGCATAAACATCTTACAATTTAAGTTATCCCTCCATTTAGAATGGTGAGAGTTTATCTTCAGTAACAATATGAAAAATTACCATTGTCCTTAGTGAAAAACTTCATGATACAATTATTTCATAAACTCCATTCTCTAACTATATATAAAATCAACTATACACAAGCCATTGGATGATAACACCATAAAAATTCCCTACCATCATTTGGAAAGATTGTACTTCCATTTTCCATACATCACGATGATCCATGTTCATAGTAACCATGTATAGTTTTCTATGTCTAATGAATTTATGTGATATTCATATCCGAACAACATCCCAATTTATGATTGTGTTATGGAACTTTTGGAGACTCTCAAACACTTTGGAACATTCCCACAGTTCCATAGATGAATGTAACATGAAGTGTTCTTCATTCTCTATCCATTCACTCAAGTCCCAATGAGGCATAGTTTTTCTTAGACATTATTAGACTAGCACCCTGGTAAAAATGTATCATATATTTGGATTCCTAATATCTTCTACAAGTAGAAAAATTTTTACTCTATAAAATTATGGATGAAATGGTATTTCTATTTAATATTCTTTTTATATACATGGAACATAAGATTTTTAGCCAACTGAATTACACTCGGATTATGAAATAATAACACTCAACCCTATTTAATTATTTAGAGATCCTTAAAAAAACATGAACTATACCAACTCCTTTATTGCTTCATTGTAAAAATACTATGTTTTATTTTTTAAATGAAGTAACAATCCATTGTAGTCAAGATATCCAATAGGCATATCTTCCTCTATAAGTGAACTCAATTATCATGGTTATTTTTTAGGTTTTTGAATCCCTAGTGAAGTCCCTATAAACATAACCTCACAATGGTTCGTACACAATAAATAAAAAAGGTTGTATATTTTTATCCTTTTAATACCAGATGATCCATTTCATAGACTCCTGGTATACATTCCGCAATTTTTTCATAAGTTAACTTACATTAAATGAAATTTCTGGTCATGTAACTATCATGAATTAAATAATACTTCAATATTATAATGAAAATGAACTTTATTTCCATGTAATTAATCTCAACATTCATATTAGGTTCCTTATTCCTGGAGAATTTAATGTGTTTGACCCAAAAGTTAAGAATTTATTATATCCATTCACCCCAATTCCATTGATGAAGTTAAAGATGTAGTACCATTATAGTAGAAAAATTTATATATTTTCTATATCTCTCCTTTTTCATTCCAATTTTCTTCATGTCATATTTGAGATCATTCATCTTGATCCTATTGGAAAAATATTTCTTCAAATCTGGAATCAATTATTCATCTTGTCTAGAAAGTATTGTGTCATACACATACAAGAAAACTATGATGAAAGTTACATTATACCAAACATTTTAGTAGAAAAAATGGTAATTTTTGAACCATGTAAATCTTTCATCCACCATAAAATTATCCCACTGCCTTAGTTCGTATTCCAACCAGTAGAGATTTTTCTTCAGCTTATACACCAAGTTCTATTTTCAATTGTTCGCAAAACCCATTAGATGATTCATGAAAATATATTCCTTGAAATCACCATCAATGAAGTCCAAATTTACATCCATATACTCCATGTGAATATTAACAGATGTGATCATACTGAGAAATATTCATATGATTTCGTGGTTAACTACTAATGAGAATATGTCTATTAAATCAATTCATTCATTTTGTTTAAACTGCTTCACCACTAGCCATGTATTTTATAACTTCTTACCATAAAATCCCTCCTTCAAATAGAAAATCCACTTATTTTTCAGTTCTTTTTCCCCGTATGTTAATTTATTCATATCCCATGTTTTGTTAGTGCCTAATGAACTCATTTCATCATACATCACTAACTCTCACTCTCTAGAGTCATTGAGAGTAGTTTCATCATATCATATTTTTGGTTATCCACTATCCATAAGAGTTATAATGTTTATATAATCTCGAAACCTATAAACTTTTTTTTGAATCTAGTTTATCTTTATGACTAAACCTATAGCTTAGCACTATCCAACTCTACTTATACTGATGCTTTAACTTATATTGTCCTAACTTATGATACACTCACTTGAGTTTCATCTTCCCTTAATCTCTTCAGTATATCTTTTTGTTATCTATTTTATAATTCTACTATTTCCATATATTTTATTTTAAATAACACCCCTCGTAATATCCCCAATGATATTAAATTTGACATGGTCACTGGATTCTTTACATCCAACTTCTACTTCAATAATGTTCTCGTCTTTCCACAAAACTTTATCATTAAAGAGAAGTTCTCATATCCTAATGAATTAACTATTTTCATTATACCATAGAAAAAACCCAAAATTTTCTTCCCTAAATTAAACAAGGAAACATGTCTTGGATTTTCCTTATGATTATCTATTTCTTTTTCATTAATAAAAGTATAAGAAAGACTAAAAAAATTTCTGATGTTGAAGACCACCAATTATTTTTCAGAAAATAATTGTTTTGGAACTTCATATTCCATTGGAGAGGATCAAATATAGTTATATAAGTATGTTTTTATATTAAATACTTCTACAAAAATTCCAATGGGAATTCCTAAGTATACACACATACTTTGTGCCTTTTTTAATGTCTATTCCATCCTTTCTACCACATCGTTATGATGAGCTGTTCTAAGAATAGTTCTCTCATTCCTAATACCCTTATCCTAAAATAATTTATAGAAGTTACATAAAATTTTCCAACCGCCATTGTCATACCTTTTAAATTTTACCTTTTGACGTGATCCCCTCTCCCTCATGGCCTTCTATTGAATAAATGATGAGAAAACATTAGACATATGATTTAGGAAGTAAACCCATACCTTCCCTATGACATCATCAATGAAAGTTACCATATAAAGAGACCCACCATGAGATTAGATAAGGGAAATTCCCCAAACATATGATTGAACCAATTTTAACTTATAAGCTCTAGAATTCTATCCATTCAAGTTGAAGGACACCATTTTCGGAAACCCAAACTCTAAAATATCAAAACCAATGAATTTGGTGCGATCATTCATTAATATTCAATTTAGTATTAAAACATTCATATTATTCTTATTGAGATGTCCTATATGGAAATTACACACATCAAAAATTTCAAAAGTTATTACATTGGAAATTACTTATCAGTTTGATCATTTGGTCATATTCATGGGGATATCCATTATTCTTGATGTAACCACCATGGAACCATGAGTTACCTTCTAAACTCCATTTTTAAGTCTAATTATGAAGCCATACTCATCAAGATGTCCTAAATAAATTAATTTCATCTATATCGCTATGCTTTTCCTTGCTTATTTTAATTATAAGATGCTTCTATTCATTATATATACATTAACATATCAATTCCCCATGATCCTTATATATTTATTGTCCACTAAATACACCTTTATAAAATATCTAGATAGATAATTTACCATGAATCCTTGATCTTCCATTGATTAGATTTATGTTATCTAGTCAATCATCCATGACTCCATCAGAATATTGAAACCAAGAAACAAATGATTACCTCCCTCGCCTATACTTGTAGAATTTAAAAATTAGTAAGTTGATACTCTTCTATAATCCTCCCTATAGTTTTTGGAATTATTTTTTATGTGTCATTTTTTCCCCAATCTCTATCATGTGGGATCTATACCAACATAATTTCCGTGGATTGTATCTCATGAATTATCATCTGATTGTATATTCTGAATTATTCTCTAGGGTGACCTCCTTATTCGTCTAAATTGAGTAAACTATAAGATAGTTCATGCAATTCCCTTTATATTAATTCTTCATTGAGGATCAAGTTCTGTACATCCAAAAACACTAAGTTGGTTTTTATATAAGAAGAAATCATTGCCATTGCCATCATATCCCATGACATTGGTAGTGATTGAAATAGAAAAATTCTCTATACATTGTATATGAATTTCACCTTTACAGATTTGAGATATCCTTGGATAATATTAAAATAATTCACATTATCTTCCTCAGTCATTCCTTCCAATAACCACATACTGAAAAATGTATAGATTATAAAAACTTTGTTAAGAATCATAGTTTTTTAGACATTTTTTATAGAGAATTTATAAGATCAACCTTGGTCTTCACATCCTAAATGTTAAAGGTTGCATTTTATTCCAATGAAATCCACACAAACCAAAGTTCCTTTTTATCTAATCATTCTCATTATAAATTATTTATCTTCTCTAGATTAACTATAGTGAATGAAACATCCCGATCTCTTTGAATTATATGATACTCCATCAAAATTATACAGAATCTAAAATCTATTCCATTAAATATTTCAACTTAGTCCTTACCATCATTTGATTCCATAACTTATGATGAATTTATACTCCCACCTAAATCAAAATAACATCAAGTTAAAAGTGATAATTACATGAGTTTCCTTAGAGTGTGCTTTGAGTGATCAGGAAAAGCCACAAACTCTGATACAACATTTTGATAATCCACCCATAGAATTCATTTTCCAAATAAATAATCACCAAAAACAACATAGAACAAGCAAGTCATCTAGATGGACTCCCTCAACTAAGTGTACCATAATAAAGGATGGCTCATACCCTACTCACTTTATAGAGTTTATCCTCACAGAAACTTATGAATATTCACATTTCACATGTATTAAAACATAAAGTGACAAAGGAATGGAAATAATAAATTATGTGGTTCTATCAATGTGTACTATTCACACAAGATAAATACTATTGATCTTTCTATTATTATCAAAAGTTAAAGTAATTACACATTCATGTGAAAAAATAGAGAGTAAAAATAAATTATAATGATAATGATTTTGTATTTATCTAAAAAAAGTTAGATCCAAATCACTATTCCAGTCACTATGCATGAGGCCCCCATTTACCTTTTCTGGAAGTATCTAGATGATCATTCCAATCGCACTTTCCTCCTATATTTGAAGAAGTTTATAAATTTATATTACCAATTCTTGATTTCTAGTAACACTTCAAAACATGACCATTTTTTCTAGTGAACAATACCAATCTACCCTTGAACTAGTAGCTTCTATACCAGCCATATTGACCATCACCATTGAACACACTATTAGAAAATAACCCCTTTTGACTTCCCTTCCATCCCCTAGAGATATTATACCACTTTTTTCCACTCATCAAGAAAAGCTATGTCTAGAGTACCTCCATTCGGTTGTCTATATCTAGTGAATTGAAATACGATTCACATCACAACACAATTAACTATAAAAATAAATTCCATTAAATAATTTTCCATGACATGATTATCAAAAACATATGTAAAGAACCTTGAGTTTACCACCTCCTCTTTCAATCCAAATCTCCTAACCATATAGGGATACACTATTTCCACTTTATGTCAGTTCCATTTTACCATGACTTGAACTATAAACCCCTTCCCATTCCCAAAACCAATCCCATGACCTTTTTAATCCCTTCCCCAAATAGAGACCCCTTATATAACTCCAATTTTATATAAAAAATCACAAAAAATCAATATCTCAACCCAAATCAATGGATACATAGACTAGTAGAACTACTGAAAGATATATGTCTATTAGGAGACCTCAAAGGAAAGTATCTACCTAGAAAACTAAAATTAAAAAACAACATTCCACTATCTAAACCAAAAAACAACCCCCACCACATGGACACTCACATATTCCACAATATAATACTCATCAGAATATAATCAATTAAATCCTTTTCATATTTACCTTTACTTGAAATTTAAGGAGGTGGACTACTAAATACAATTGGATCCAATGTTAATAATAAATATTATGAAAAACAAGATATTAGATCCATATTTGTTTTCTAATATTGACTTTTAGGATCCCATCAAGGAAACCATGATGAAATTGTACTTAAAATATATAATTGAGGTGATATAGGAGGAATTATATGATATTACACTATAATTTATGACAACCACTATATGTAATCCTTTAATTGTCAAATTTTTATCGAGAGAATATCCATGGAAATTAAGACTCTCAATTTTTTAAATATTTTTTATTTTATATAATAAATACTTTATAAGGACTCCCACATATGGAATATTGTTAAGTGAACCATTATAAGAGACTAACTGGAAAAATAGAAGGATATCATAGTGGATCCCCCCTCAAATCATGATATAATAAAATCATAAAGTCCATATATCAACTATATAATGTTGATAATCATATATAATGAAATAAATACCTATTGAATAGTTAAATAAGAGATCCTAGGTGTGGTTAAGTAGTCAGATATATGAATTTCTACTATATTTTCCATGATCCTTATCTAAAATTTTATGAATTATTAATGAACTATTACTTAAACATGAATATAATGGAGGAAGGTATGTTTTTGGGGGGATATTGCATTAATAATATAAAAAAGGGGTTTTAAGTTTTTGATAAATCATAACCCATCATAATATCCAATTCATTGTTCACTATATCTTATATAATATGGGAATATTTTCTAAAAACGGAAATGGATATTCTCTTATAATGGATGAGTAAGGAGAATAATTAGAGAAATGGGAGCTGTACTAAAAAATAATTATTTATTCCCAAATTCAGTCATAGAGTAGATATACTCCTCCTCTAAATGGTTTATCCCACTCATAGAATAATTTGGTAAATATGGAGTCCAAAATTTAATATTTTATTAAAAATCATTAATACATAATGGAAAAACTTGGAATAATATATGATAAGATAAATATTTCAGTGAGAAGATGGACTATGCCACTATTATATCCCTAATAGTATACACCACTTACACCTTTTTATAGGGAATTTTTAGTTGAATAAGAAGAATTATCTGAAAAATTTACAAAAAAATATAAAATATATACTTTATAAGTATTACTAGTGGATAAGTATCTTGATCTCAAGACTACATTGGCTCATCCTGTTAATTTTGGTATACCCCTACCATGGATACACAACCTTAAAAGAGATGTTTCAAAAAGAATTATCTTAATTGGTGATTATAAGGAAAAATGATGAGGAAACAGAGAAGAATAAGAAATTAGAAGAATAAATAAAAATTAAGGATAAAGGGTTGAAAATTTAATTGGTAAAAAAGAAACTAAAAAAGGTGAGTTATTTTTTAATCCACATTCATGCAATCATAAATAATGTATTTCAAGGAGATAATTTTTCGACATTGAGGTCCATGGGTATCCCTAGCTCTAAAAATAATTCATATTTATTTACTCTGATTAATATTCATCCCACTCATTTGAATATCACACATCTATCCATAAAAAATTGGATAAATATATTTTTGTGTTTATAGATAAAATTTTGAGTGACATTTCTTTAGCTGCAGCTGAATTTGAAGGGGAGGTGAAATGATATGGGGTGATGTGATTTATTATAAGGAACCCTTTATTTTTTGTTATTCATTTTAATATTTTCACTCAGGTATTTTTATTCCCAATTTTAAAATATTATAAAATATTTATAGCGATAATATGAATGAAAACCATGGGATTTTTTTTCACCTTAATCAAAGATTTATTATTCTTCTTAAAATATCATTTTTGAAAACCTTTCTTACACCATAATGAAATGAACAAATAAAGTATGGGTATATTATGTATCAATAATCATGGGACAAAAAAATAAAAAGTTCAAGGAAAATGAAGTGAAAAAACGAAGGAACTATATTTCAATATATTTATTTTTGAGCATTATTTTGATGTATTTCATGATTATATAATTTTTTATTTTTATATTTATTCAAACATTGAGGAAAAATTTATATTTACGTATGGGGAGGGGTTTATAGAAAAAATTTGTATTTTTATTGAAATAATTAATCTAAGAGACATAATAACATGGGGATATCAATTTTTCTTGTGTACAAATAGAAAAAGTAGTTACTTTTAGGAAATCATATTCTTATTTGATTGATGAATTAAGACTTAAGTTGATTGGGTGACTATATAATGGGAAAATTTTAATTTAATTTTTAAATTTGATTTTTCATAATATGAATTGATTTGATTAGTTTGAAATTTGGATAAAAACAATTATGTTTTAATTTATACTCAGACACATGTTTTGAAAAATGTTTTAAATAAGAATAAAATAAAAAGAAAAATAGGGTTGAAAATAATGATTTTTTCTCAAATTGGAAATCCCCTAGTATAAAATATCCCATTGTACTACTAACTATAACAATAGCCATAGTATGAAATTGATGATAAGGAATAAAATTGTTATTTTTTTAACTTCTAAGTATATTTTTTATTTTTTATTTTGATTATTCACACTTTTACAACATTCATGTCATAAATATTATAATTAATGCTTGGAAGTTATTAAAGAATGAAAAATTAGGGAATATTAAACACATTCCTTATATAAATTTCATTAAAAAATTGAAAATAAATAAAAAAATTAAAAATGGTATGTGTTTCATTATTAAGTGTAATTTAAAATGGGAATCTATAAGTATAAGTTCAAATAAATAATTGATATTAATATTATCAAGAAATATTAAGAGTTAAATTAAACTTGAGTGTAGTTAAATATTTTCATGAATTATTAATAATTAGGTGTTGGGTTCGGAACCATAGAAATTTGAAGCACCCTATGGAAATTCAGATGTATAATAAGGTTACATAACTTAGAAAATTAGATTGAACCAACATTATCAATGTATATGGAACCAAGAAGACCAGAAACCCAATCCACATACTAAAATTCCTCCTCTAGAAAAGAACTTTCAAAAGAAAATGATAGAAGAAAAAGATAATAATAACATAAAGAATTTATATGGTTTAGACTAATGCCTACTACATTGGAGGATAAAACAGTATTAAATGTAAACCTTAGAGTAATTAGAGTATAAAATACCGAAAATCTACTAATAAAAATAGAATATTATTACAAATTTTGAATAGTGTCCTAGAAATTAACCATATACCATCTATTTATAGGCGAGGCCTATAGTTTTTTATCAATTACACTAGTTTCAATTGTCTTCTGATATCCATGGGTATCCCACCATTGATCAAGGATACCTTCATTTTCCTATAGGATTCACCTCATCACCTGCTTATTTTTGTTCCATAGTGCTATATTTTGATCTCACGCACTTGATTTTCATGCTATAGAATGAAACACCGCATACACCTATTAATTTGTCAAGATTTGGAACTTCTAGAATTTATTTATTCTATTCCATAACCTCCAACCAATTTGGTATTATACTTATAAATTCTTTCCATTCAAAAAATACAGTACTTAACTAAATAATGTTTTTTATATGCCAAAGACTAACAATCTTTCAATTAATAATTATTTCCTAAAATTAAAAAATTATATTGATGACATCTACAAATACCTTCTCTTGTATTAGGGATTCTTTTAGGGTTATCATGGTACTCCACAACACCTCTAGTGACCCTGTCCCCACTAAGGTGAAAAATCATCCCAAAATTTCATAGACTAAAAAATTTGTAAACAAATATATCGGATTCAGAACTCTATCAAACTTCCTTATATATAGAACCTTTTCCTCCATTAACTTATGTATTAAGTGATACTTCAACGAAATATTCTTTTTCCTTGAGCATAACATCATATTTCATGTGAGATGAATCTTACTATGATAATTATAGAATAATGTTCCAACCACCTACCTCTCAAAATCCTCTAATTTCATTTTAGTTAAATCAAATCTTTCTGAGATCCCATTAATTAAATTTAATCTTCTTTTATTATGGAATGTGAAACAACAAGTTATTTTTTGAATATCCAACTAACAAATGTGCCTCTAAAGGTGAAGAAAAGATAGAGATTATCTTATATGTGTCTATATCTCCACAATATTTTGAATTTGAAAACCAATTTAGTGGTTCATCCCTACTGAGATAGAGTTAAAAAAATTCAAATCCTTTGAGTTACTATATAATCCAGTTTATCACTTCCTAGAGTTCCCTTCTAGGATTATCTATGAATCAACTCTCTTTTTCCACTACATACTGAATAACTGTACATAGAAAATCTATAGTGTACACCAAGATTCTAGTGAATGATATATATGGAACCTTTGTCATGTGCTTATCCTCATATTGCATTCTAGAGGACTTTTCTTTACTCAACATGTAGTGTTCTTCTATAGGATTGGTAATAGGTTTCAACTCACTCATTCTGAATTATTCCACCACTTCCTAGATATAATCTGAATTAGTCAGAAATAGGGTCCCAAACCTTATGTTTCTTACAATCCTTATCCCCAACATCCACTTTGTGGAACCATGATATTTATTCTCGAATATTCTATATAGTTTAGATTTAAAATCCTAAATCTTATCTCTATATAGAACTATAATTATAACATCATAAATATAGAGAATAAATATAATGAATCACCTATAATCATGTAAAGTTGTCCCCAATTTTGCAGACACCGAGTGGTGTCTGGATAAGATAAGTCACTACTTGACCTCAGGCATGCCACTCTATACACAAAAGGGATCTAAATAGTAGTGGGGGTCTAGGGTGTTACTCTAGGGAGACTATACCACCATATCAGAGTATAAAATAATAGGTAAATAGTAAAAGGGAATAAAATAATATTAAACATTAGAGTGCACATAATCAATAAACAAAAACACATTCCATATCAAATGAACATGTAAAAAAATAATTCATACTTACCCATGGTCATGCCAATATACAATGAATAATATCCCACTAGGTCGATCATAATATAATAAATGAGACAAATAAATAAAATTACATGAGTATCCAATTCCATCCATAGTCTATACCTCATTCCCTATCTCCCGGTCCATATGAGTTTTCCAACTGAACCATGAAACTCTGATCCTCTTCCTAACTTGATCTTTCCTAAGATGAGTTCTAATCAGGTACCCAAGTTCTATGGCCACCCGAGTAGGATGTGAGTACAACTTAGTTGGAAACCATTAATGAATTCACACATATAACAAATAAATATAGCGTGCGTGCATGTTAAATTATCAAATAAATGAATAAATATAGTGGATATGAATGAATAAATAAATAAAAATTTCCAATCCTTGGGTTTTAACATGAAACCAGGGATTGAAAATATCTGGTTCATCTAGTTTTAGTGTTCCTCTAAGCATGTGTAACTGCCCGGGGGAAATATACCCATTATTAGTACATGAGAAGCCACCCAGGGAAAATATACCCATACTTAGAACATGAGAAACCAATCAGGGGAAGCATACTCATCCCTAGAACATGATAAGTCACCCTTAGGGATTTATACCAATCCCTAAAACATAAGAATCCACCCAAGGTAAATATACCCACCTTTGGAATATAATAATCCACCTGATGAAATATATGCATTATCTAAACATATAAGCATAGACCTTGAGGGTCATACCCCCTAATTGAAAATAAGTTATAGAACATAATCGCCCAGGGTACGTATCCATACCTCGGTTCCTAAGCCCTCATTCCACACATATAGATAGAACACATACCTCGGGTTGTAGCTCATCCAAAACCTCATATGACATACACCATAAGGAATCCCACCCAGAAACCTCATATGAATCATGGGTCACATACAAATGGGAGTAACTCCACTTAAGAACCTCATGTTAGAAAATGCAGGTAGGCTACTCGCTTGAAATAATCCCATGTTTCATAGGCTATGCTCCCAAGTATACAACCTATATCAATTATATAATCCAATACTAGAGTACCATTACATCCTAATTAGGATCACATCATTGATTTAGGTGTTATGGTGAGACCATTCAATATTATGCCCATATATATATGTACCCTCTCAAGGGTCAATATTTTATCAGGGAACTCTCTGAGGTCCCGTAAGATAAATCATAACACATACAACCTACAAGGGTTTCATTATGCCTTTTTCATCTCTTAGGTCAGGAGCTGTCACTTAGAGGGTATTGCATCCCTCCACATCATTGTAATCATAACATGATCTTGTTATCCTCTTAAGAAATTTCATATAGGTATCACACAATAGAGAAAGAATCAAGCCCATCCCCTTTCTAATTTCCCGTAGGCTAGTCGTTACACACCCAATCCTTCCATAATCTTCCCAGGGAATACCCACCTAGGTAATCACATATCAAAGGGGGAGGAATACTTTCCTCAAAGATGCCTTAAATATCATGAAGGATCTAAGGAACCACAAGGTTCTCATCTTGCCTACTCGGGCCAATCATTCTCTTTCATTAGTCATTCCTAATCAAAGGAACTAAGGTCACAAATCGAGGTCCACTATGGTTTCTTAATTAATTTAATTATCCTCCCATTAGGGTATATATATCTCAAGGAACATAAATATAATCATGACCTCAAAAATTTAATATTGAGACATCAATCTAGTGCACAAGGGCCCCTCAGGGGCATTGGATGTTTTTCAATTACATTAATAAGAATTTAATCCTAATTATATAATTTATTTAAATTAAAGAGGTCAATTTACCTCATTGCAGAGACAGAATATCACATAACTATACAAATAAAAGGCATTTACTAAAGGGGAGTGATCAAGGGACTACGTACCTCAGCAATATATTTATCCCCTTTGATCGCAGCTTTCAAACTATCACTCGATCTCATCCAAGTCCAATGACCATCATCAAACCACATGAGGCCCTATCTCATGCCAAAACACCATAACTATTTAATTATATTCATTTATAATTAATTAAACAATTTAAAATAAATTTTAAATTGAAAGTGAATAGAAATAATCATTTAATAACTCACCAAGAAACCACATCGCATTGAAACCATGACCAAACACATGTGAAAGTTCTCTGGTATACACTCAAAACTATCCTATAAAAACACCCTAACAATTAAAAAATGTTCAATTTCCAACTTAATTTTATTTAAAGGAAAACTCAAAATAAATTCCTTTAGAGGTTCACCTCTAATGTAATGATGCCCAATAGTGTGAAATAAAAATCTTAGGACATCATCCATCCATTGAATGAAAAATCCTCACCATATTATAATTATTCTACTATTCTTTGGTGGAACCATTAAAAAAATCCTTTACTAGGTCATCCGAATTCACATGGAGATATAATAGAAAAGGGAAAAAATAAGAAAATAAGATAGGTTCACCTTGATTTGAAAAATAAATTATACAGAGAACAACTTCATCCATGGGGAATCGAGAGTGGAAAAGAGAAGGGAGGTTTGTTGGACTATAAATGCATGATGGGAAGATAAAAAGGAGAAAAATCACCAAATAATTGAAGTAAAAATGGGCTTTGAGGAACCCCTAAATACCTAAAAAACACATGATCTCCATCCATTCTAACCATTTTAGACTATCACACCACCCCATACTGATAGAATTTACGCTAATAAAAAAACCAAATTTATAGAGTACAAGTCCCTGTGGCCACCGAAAAATCCCCGACAAAGGATAACCATGGTGAAGAGAACCTTATTTTGGTCCCCTATATTCTGTAGTCCCCCAGGATGCAACCATAGTAACCCAAAAATTCTTAGATATGAGGCTTTATAGCCTTTTCAACACACTTGATGTAGCCACAACAAATAGCCCTAGATATATTTATGACCTGAGCAGTTTAGCCCTCACTATTTTCCTTAGTGTAGCATCCCACCCCAGATGCCACGTAGAGGTGGACCAATATGGTTCCCAAAAGAACTCATGTGTACCTAACCAAATTCTAGAGGATTATAAATAGGAACAACTACCTAGGGAGTGTCTACGAAGAGACTATGTCATATTATATGTGAGTGAGCACAATAGTATAAACAAAATAAGAAACGAGAAATAGTAAGAAGCATCAATACCTAAAATAATGTAGTGAAACAATAATAATAACACATTACAACTAAATAAACAATATGTGTAAGATGAATAATGAGAATATACAATATGATGATCATGGTGATGTTGGTATACAAAAACTAAATATTCTAGGGGAGAGGTATACATGCATATAACAAATTATTAAAAAATATACAAAAGGACAAAAACTGATATATATGGGATCTCAGGTATAGGGTTAGTCCTCTTCTACCACACTCTATATTAGATCTAAAAATAATTAATTAGAATATTGATGCTTCCCTTTATCAATACTTGATGTCATAAAGTCTACTCTGACACCAAAGGGGGACCGAGTAGGGTGTGAGATACAATCTTAGTAGGCCACCACCGACAATTTCTGGAACAATCCAACACTTTAAATTTAAAAAATATCCATGTTTCATTGTCAATAAATGAAATTTAGATATAAATAAATAAACACATTAGATTGGGTTCAACTGGTACACCCATCAAATCTACTTGATTCGGCCTAATTGAGTGAGTATGAATCAAGGGATCTTGTAAATGTAAAGTGAGTGGGATATTTATTTAATGAAGTTCACTATCCCCAAGATTTTGATTGGTCTCGGAGGACATGTCCCTATGTTTCAAGAAACATAGTATTATTTCTAATTTAAAAACATTCATTTACATTGTAATTAAATTGAAAAATCTCTTTATAAAATATTGAGAGTCCCTGTGAGCCTGTCCATAGAAAATCATAGAGAATTTCTAGGTGTTGCTCAAGGGGCTTATTATATGTATAATGCTAAGGAGTCCATCTAAGGAAAACCATGTATGATTTCCTAAGTATCAATATAGGAATGATGAAAAATGTCAAGAAGTAACCTATAAGTCCATACTTGGTATCGCACACAGGGGTCTGATTCTCTCTCATGGAATGGTACAACCATCATGTCACCGAACCAGTCCAAGGGGTCTACCATAGGAAAGTGGTGTCAATCATCAGAAGGTAAAAAGAAATAATTCTTTGTTATCATACCCCATGAATAGATAGTGTGGCCCCAAACATGTTTACAAAGCATTAACAAATCTATTATGATGGAATGAGAGTCCATCTGGGGGTTCCTTATGTCAGAACCCCTTATATCACCATCGACACTAAGGTAAAAGAATTAAAGAAAGATTTTACATAATATTTTATAAGTCGAGAAATCCATTTAATCGATACCAACCATTTATGTCATAAGGGAAATACATTATCACTTGACCAATTTAGTTGGTTCAACCAATTCATTTATGGAATTTGGGGTAAGGGCATAATTCAAGGTTCCTCGCCTTAAACTAAGGAATTCATGATCAAGGTATTCAATTATGAAGGAACACCCCTCATTGTGTGTTTAAAATAAATAAGGCAAGGGTAAATTAAGGATTAAATTTATATAACACCCATTGGTTGTAATAAATTCAAGGCGATCAACCCAAGGGGATGATTCTCCACTAGCTTGGGTCGCAAAAGGGAAGTTAAGGGATCCGTTTTAATTTAATTTAAAAAATTATAGGTGATGCCTAAAGGGTATGACTCCTTTAATAAAAAAACATAATATATAACTCGAATAAATGAAGGGAAAAAACATAGACTTCCTACCTTATACTCCTAGAGAATCCCTCATCTAGCGCCATCCTTTTATTCAAGTTAGAACAAAATAAATCGAAGAAACACTAAAATAAACAAAAAATGAGGAAAATGTGATTTAAAAAAGATGTCACAAAAAAGAGGAATAAGAACCTTAAAATAGAGGGGATATGTAGGAGGAGAATATTGAGATATTTCCAATGGATTTTATAGAAAGTGAAACAGAGTTTGAACAGAGGAGGTATCACAAAACTGACGAGAGGAGGAGGAGGATATTTGCCTGTGGGAGGAGAAGAAGAAATATGCTAGAGAGGAATGAGGAATATAAAGAAAAAAATAAATCATTTATGAGTATAAATCATAAATGAATCCTCAAATATAAGGGTTCATAATTTGGCCACACAGTTGGAGAAATTGTGCGCTAACAGTGTGCCATGATCTACTTTAAAGGGTCAACCCTGCACGGTTTGATACACAGTTTGTATAACCATATGAAAAATATATGAAATTACTTTTTCCAAAACATATTCATCACTACATGGACATGTGATTAGGGTCACATGGTTAGAGAAAAACCATGAAACCCCCAACACCACACTATCTGCAACTACACAGTTTTGGGAAATCGTGTGGGTTGGGCATCACAATTTCTACTAACCATGCAGCCCAGTCCGCCTCTTTAATTTTTGGGGATACGGACTCTGAATGAGCCTCAAATTCACCTAATACCTCCTTAATAAAATATTATTAATTGTTATAAGGTCATAAAATGAAATTTAACAAAAAAAAAAGAATGTTCTATACCTTTGGGAAAATTATAGACGTTACAACCTCCCCTTCTTAAGACAACTCATCCCTGAGTTGCCCATCTGAGGGTTGTAGAATGTTATCTATGGAAATTTTTTGAGATTGGGCATGTACATCGGCCACCTATTCTTATGTCTCATCCTATATACATCCATGATTTAAGAGCGCTCAGACCATAGCAACTGACCATCCTTGGAGAGCCTTTATACTTCGATTAATGATATGTATCTGATGCTCCTTGAAAGACGCATCTATTTCCAACTCAATATACTTGGGGTTAAATGAATGAGATGGTTTTGAATGATACTCTCAAAGTTAATATACATGGAATACATATATCATGAGATAATTCCTTTGAGGTAATAATAAATAATAGGATACTATCCCAACCCGATCCACTATCTCTAATGGCCCGACATATCATGGCTATAACTCACCCTATTTCCGAATACTTCTATGACCCAATACAGGTGATACACATAGAAAGACCCGATGCCCCACCTGAAACACCATAGATATAAAATAATTATTGGTATAATAATTCTTCATATATTGATATGTATCTATAAAATTAAAAATTAAATTGAATTTCTCATAAGTATCCTAATCGAGATGAGGACCCAGTAGTACTACATCACCTGCCTATAACTAGCATTTAGGTGAATGGAATGATCTACTGTAGAGGGAATCATATGAATGCATATAAATTTTTGATTAAAAATGGTTGTTTTAGGAAAAATCAACCAGAGGAATATGCTTTTCCCATGAATCTCCAAAATCAAGAATTTTTGCCCAAAGAATATCCTCCAATGCCTGAATCGTTTGCTCGAACTACCTGTTGGTCTAAGGGTGATATGCCATACTCAAGATAATATATGAACCAAATGAATTTTTCAACCCTTTCCAGAACCCTGAGGTAAAATGGGAGTCTCTATATTAAATGATATAATTTTGGAAACCATCATGTTGCACTATCTCCCAAATATAAATCGTTCATAGCTCATCAACAAAGAAGGTTTCTTGGATTGGTAATAATTGTGAAACCTTGGTCATTCATTCAAAAATCACCCATATGATGTAATTTACATGAAGGGATCTCATCATTCCCATACTAAAGTCCATTATGACATTGTTCCATTTCCACTTAAGAATAAAAATATGCTTTAGAAGTCCCATAGGCTGCGGGTAATCTCCCTTCACCTGCTGACAGGTGGATCACCGAGTGATGAAACATGATATTTTACTCTTCATACGTGGCCACCAATATTAAAGGTGCATTTATTTTTAAATTTTAGTAATCTAAAGATGAAAAAACCATATAGGGGAATGATATAATCACATCATCTCTTCTCGTATATATGAAGGAACCCAAACATTCCAATGGAAGAGTATGATTTTACTCGCATCAATAACCCAACCAGGAGGTGGGTCACCTCCCATTAACCTTTCCATAAAAATGAGACCCTAAAAATTAGATAACTACCTCATTTGGTATATATTTAAAATGGAGGATTTCTCTACCTGAGCTACAATGACCAGTTTCCCATCCTGTTCCTGAACCTCTAGGTGCATCTTAGTAAAGAGAACCATCTACTTTCACTCACTCCTGGACTCCTTAATAGATTTCATATGAATCTTTGATCTTAAGGTTTCAACTATGAAATTTCATTTTCCTGTTCTATAAGAAATATCAATGTTAAATGATTTCTGGTATTCCACCCACCTATAATTCCTTAGATTCAAGTCATACTGAGTAGAGATGTATTTGAGCCTTTTATCATCCATGTAAAAAACTATTGATCACCCAGAATACAATGACTCCAAAAGTGTAATACCTGAAGCACGATATATAGATTGAGGTTGAGATTAGGATAATTCTTCTCATGAGGCATCAAATAGAAATACCAAAACACTACAACCTGATCTACCTATAATAGAACTTCCCCAACCCGATTCCTGAAGCATCATAATAAATAGTATATATTCTTCCTGGCTCAGGTAGAATCAGGATCAGTACTAATGTTAGTCATCCCTTTAATTCCTAAATACCTATCTCATAAGATTTTTCATTGTCAAATTTCACAACATTCTTGGTCAAGCTTGTAAGTGGTACTGCTTGGTGTGAAAATTCTTGGATGAATCACTTTCAAAACCTGGTCATCCTTAAGAAGCTACATACATCAAATACGTTCATGGCATACTCCCATGAAACTACAATGCTCACCATATCTTGGTCAATGAATATGCCTGCCTCAGATATGATATAACCCAAGAATTGAACCTTTCTGATCCAAAAAGTCATTTGCTGAGATTCACATATAGCTGGTTCTCTCTTAGTGTACTAAGAACGATATCAAGATTTTTGGGATGATATTTTCTAGTGTGTGAATACAATAATATGCCATCTATGAATACCATTACAATGGAATGGAGATACGAGTGGAAAACCTGATTCATAAAATCTATGAAGACTATTGGAACATTTATAAAACCAAAAGACATAACTAAATAATCATATAGGTGATACCTAATCTGGAATGATATACATGGTATATCTGATTTCCTCACTCACACATGATGATATACCAACCTCAAATCGATCTTAGATAAAATTTTCTCTCCTCAGAGTTGGATGAAGAGGTATTATATAAGAGGTAGTGGATACCTATTATTTACTATCATCTAGTTAAATTCGTATTAATTCATGTACAATATAAGGGTACCATCCTCCTTCTTGGTGAAAAGGGCTGGTGAACCCCATGGTGATATTCTGGGTCAAATAAAACCCTTATCCCCAAGATATTCCAGCTAATTCTTATGTTCTTGGATATTTTTAGGTACTATCCTATATGGAGGAATGAAGATAGGCACCACACCTAGAACCAGATTAATAGTGAAATCTACCTATCCATCAGGAGGTAAGCTGAAGAAATTGTCAGGGAAGATGTCCCTAAAATAATCCACTATAGGAGGAAATTCCATGAACATAATTCCCTAATCACTCATAAAGAGACTGGTTATCTGGGCTGTTACTCCTAGCCCAATATGATTGAGTCCAACTTGATTGGGTTGGAGGTCCCATTTACACTTATAGATATACATACTATCCTTGGGTGATGGAAAAGTTACCTGATGGTTATAGAAATCCACATGGGCTCGATAAGGAAATAGTTATTACACACCCAGAATGAAGTCAAGACTAGTCATATTGAGGATGAAGAAACTCCATAGAAAATGGTACCCACCTATTTGATGGGGGCACTCAATATACTAGATTATAACCTTTGATCAAAATCTAAACGGTGTTTCAATAGTCATAATTCCATAGGAGGAAAGGATTAGCAAAAATGCTGGAGGTGACCCTTCATTCTGTAAACCTAACACTCGATCAGGTTCCCCATACAATGCGTATTTTTTTGGATTAGACTTCATCACTAGTGATAAACCAAAATGATGTCAGTGCATTCCACCTAGCTAGTAATACCCCTATATGTACCCTCAAATCATCGCATCTTACCACTGGATAGAGACCACTGCTCAACTTAGAAGCTACATTACCCAGCTTCACATCGCCTGGTTCACTCAGGTTCTACTCATAGATGAGGGCCTGATTCACTATCTATGAAATATTGGTTAGCCAAAAGACAATGAAATTTGATTAGATGGAATATGAAATACTATCCTTGAATATCCTAGTAGTAGTCAACTCATCATTGATCAAGGTCAGTGTGAAGCTCTGTAATTAAGAGAAGTGAGTTGAATATTCCATCACTAACTTTTCACCTTGAAGAAGGTTCATGAACCCATGAACATGATATTTTCTTAGAGATTGATGGAATAAGTAGTCAAAGAATACTATTTGGAAGTCCACCCAGACCATACCCTTACGTTGACCTGCTCGAGTCAGAACATCCCACCAATACTTGGTCAAGTCACGAAGCATGTACGTCATGAGCTTAAACTTTTACTCTGTAAGCATCTCAATATTCTCACAGATATAAAACATAGCCTCGAGCCATGACACAGTAGCCTATGGTCTTACATCCCCAAAAAATGTTGGAGGATGCTGATGTTGGAACTCCCTGGACAACTCTTCCATAGAAAGTGCATGTCAGATAGAAACCTATACTAATTGCATAAAGTGAAGAACCTATCAAGAAACTGGGAATTGATGCCCAGTGGAAGATCTAGAGGAGTTACTTCAGGTGGAACTATAAGAAGTATCATGGGTGGTTTATGACATACTACCTCAAGGGTATGAGCTTCACAAATTTCCTAGAATAAAACATGAGTTCATATTGGTGTAATAGACCTAAAAATTCCAAGAACATGCCTTAGAAAGGATTTAAAACAGATAGGTAAAGTGGAAAGAAAGAGCAGATACATTGTCCTTTGGAAAATGAAGCCTAACTCTCCTACTTCTCCTAAAGAAATCCCAGGTGGTAAAAAAGTCACAAAATGACCACTGGAAACACAACCTACTACCCACTACTAATGCTTGTCCAGGTTAAGATTTATTTAACACATATAAGGTGATCTATATCATTTTTAGGACCTTGTTCATTTTAATCATTTTATGTATTTAAATTTCCTTTAGGTTGTATAATTAGATGAATATCCATATCCAATTTATAAGGGCCCATACACCTTATATATTGGATGGTAGTCTCCATTTAACCCTAACCAAAACACGTTCCAACCCGTACAACTGATGGTCTATGGTGAAAAGTGCAATAATTGGCTGCTTAATGAATTTTTTTATCTTATATAAGAAATACCTTTTAGGTTAAGGCAGATGTTTTAAATGAAAAATGTTTTTTCTTAATATTTAAAGGAAATAAAATAAAATATATATGTATATATATAACAAAAAAGAACTATAATTTATTACAAATAAGGAACATGCATTAATCATATGTGAAATGGGAAATACACATGAAAAGTAAATATGGCATGGCATAATTCATGAAATTTAAATCCTAGAGTTCCATGTATACTGATTTTTTTATTCCCTCATATCATTAGTCCAAGGATAATCTTACCATTTCAATAATGCCAACATTAATAATAGCACAAAGAAAGTGATTCACCCAATGATGAAATACATGAAATGGTAATAATAAAATAAATAATAACAATTACCCATCCTAGGAAACTTGGGTTTCCCCTATATGTGGGTTAGCTACTCCCAGGCATAGTCAAATGACCGAATTCCCAAATCCTTATATCATGTATAAACCCAAATAGCAAGGAAAACGGAAAATAAGTCCTCAATACTAATTTGTAGTTTTCCACCACGGATGCTGCTTAGAGGTTCCCTAAGATGGTGGCCATAAGACCTCAGGCACAACTCCCCAAATTCAAGAGGATATCAACTAGTAGTGAGGGACTAGGGTGTGTCCATGGGGAGACTACGACATCATTAATCAGAGTAAGAACATTAGTATAAACAGAATAAGAAAATGGAAATAGAAAGATGCAGTAATAACCAATAGATGGTAGCGAAACAATAATAATAAAACATGAAATCTACATAAACAATAATTGGAAGCTGAATAAAAAGAAGATACAATATGATGATCATGGTGATGTATCTATACAAAAATTAATATTCATGGGGAAGAGGATAAAACCATATACCATGTGCTAAAAAATATAAAATAGGCCAAAAAATTCTATGACTAGCATCTCAAGAATAGTCTCAGTCCTCTTCCCCATACTCCATTGTAAAACTAAAAATAAAAAATTATAAGATGGAAACATCCATTTATGAATATCTGTAGTCACAAAATCTACTTGGGTAACAAAGGCAACCTGAGTAGGGTATGATATACAATATCAGCAGGATAATACCAATGGTGTATAAATCAATACGGTACGTTCACTACAAAAAATAGAAGTTTAATATAGTTGATAAATGAAAAAAATAACTAAATAAATTAAAAAATTAGAATAGGTCACACTTTTAAACCTCTCCAATCTACCAGATTTGGCCTAAGCCGTTGAGTTTGAATCAAGGGATCCTGAAAAGGTAAAGTGAGTTGGATAATAATGTAAGATAGTAGACTAACCCAAGAATGTGATTGGTCTTGGAGGACACATCCATATGTTTCCAAAACCAAAGGATCATTTCTCATTTAAAAACATACATTTACTTTGTTATTCAATTGAAAACCCTCTTTATAAGATATATATAGTTAACCTCCTCCCATCCATGGAAAATCAGAGAGAATTGATTAGTTTCACTTGAGAGGCTCAATATATGTCCAATGACAAGGAGTCAATCCAAGGTGACCCAAGTATGAAGTCCCAAGTTAAATTCTAGGCATTGTGTGAAAATACAAGAACTAACCTCTGATTCTATATCTGGTATGAAATATAGGGACCTGAGTCTCTATCGTGGCATAGTAAAACCATCATGCCATCAAGACCATCCAAGGGTTCCCCCTAGGGAATTGGTGTCACTCAATAGGAAGTAAAACCAAATAATTCCTAGTGAGAATGTCCATGGAAGTTGTATTTTCACCCAAACATGTTTATAAAGCATTGACATTTCTAATAATATGGAATTAGAGTCTTTCCAAGGTTTCCTTAAGTTGGAACCCCTTGTATTACCATTAACACTAAGGTAAAATAATTTACAGAAGAATTTACATCATATTTAAGGAGTTGGTCAAGGAATATAATCGAACCCCACCATTTATATCCCAATTGTAACATATAATCACTTGACCAATTTAGTTGGTTCGACTAATTCATTTATTGGATTTAAGGTAAGGGAATAACTAAAGGTTCCAAACCTTAAACTAGGGAATTCTCGATCAAGGTATTCAATTATGAGTAAACAACCCTAAATTAGTGTTTAAACAATAAAAAGAAAGGGGAAATTAAAGATTAAAGGTAGATCATGCCCATTGGTTAGAATAAATTCCTTGTGATCAACCCAATGGGTTGATTTTTGGCCAACTCGAGTCGCAAAAGGCAAGGTAAGGAATACATTTTAATTTAATTATGAGTAAACACCACAATGATGCATAATATATAACACAATCAAATGAGGGTAAAGAACATAGAACACTTACCATATCCTTATAGAGATTCCCTCATTTAGTGTCGACCTATGATTCGAGCTAGAATAAAAGAAATCAAAGAAACCTTAAAATGCCCTAAAAATGGGGAAAATGATATTACACTAAGAAAACACAATAGATTGGAAGATGTATGTTGAAATATAAGGGAGAGGAAGGAAAATCTTACTGAAATTTTTCTAATGGATCCAATACAAAGTGAAACAGAGTTTGTATGAAGGACGTATAAAAATCCTATAAGAGGAGGAGGAGGAGATTTATATCTGGGAGGAGAAGAAGAAATATAATGGAGAGGGAATAGGGAAAAATAAGGGTTTAAATCATTTAAGAGGGTTGAAATCATAAGTTCACCCTCAAAGATTAGGGCAGATGGTTCGACCACATGGTAGGTCAAACCATACACCAACCATTCACTATGATCTACTTTAGAGGGGCACCTCGCATGGCCAGGAACATGGTTTCTCTAGTTGTGTGCAAACCATGTGAAATGACTCTATCCCAAACCTCTACAGATCTACATGGCCATGTGCCAAGGGTGCATGGTTGTAGAAAAACTGCACAACCCTCAATACCCCACTATCTACAAGTGCACAGTTTATGGAAATATTTCTGGTTTGGAAGTACAGTTTCTACTAACCATGCGGCCCAGTCACCCTCTTTTATTTTTGGTTCTCCGGACTCCAAACAAACCCCAAAGAGACTAGATATATCCTTGACTCCATTATGCATCGTTATAAGGGCCAAAAAAGGGAATTGAACCAAATAAAAATGGTCTATAACTTTTAGAAATGTTGTGACATTACACATAAGTGGTTTCCCTTAGGAACCATGGCCATCAAAATTCATATACATGGTTTTTTGCACAATGAGGCTCTTAAGGAACCACAATTATCTAGAACTCCACCCGCCTTCACTAGGAAATTTCATCCTCTATCACAATATAGTCCATAATGTTGTCCTCCCTATAGTGGCATTCCAACAAAAATATTTCCCTACATGTTCACTTGACTTCACTCCAACTAAGAAACCAAATTATCTATTAGTCCTTATTCCATGTCCAAAAACCTATCCTTAATATTTCCAAACTCTTAGAACTCTAATTCAATAATTGTATCTCAAAAAACTTTTCTCCATTGTAATGAATTCAAACTTCCCATCATTTTTACAAACTAGAAAATATACAAGGGTTCATAATTAAAAACTTTATAGTAACAACAATGGTTTTAATTTCCCTAGAAAAATGTGTTGTTAACTATAAATTAATTAAACTTCTGAATCCAATTCCATGGTTCTTATTTCATCCCATAAAAATTCCATTTGAGATAACACACTGGAACTTTGTTATATTTTTCCATGAAAACATTGGATAATATATGCCTATTTTCTCATATAAATAACCATAAATTAATATATTTTTTACATCTTACTAATGAATATGTAACCATTCCATTGGAACCAATTTAAGAACCATCCAAATTGTCTACTGTTTAACTACTAGAGAATTTTTTTGTTGAAAATTCCACAGCATTGATTTATTAAGATCCTTTCTTGAAAAATCTTTACTTACAGAATTTTTACCATTTTTTCATCATTAAATTAATATATTAAGTTGTTTTGAAGTACTATTTTCTTAGTATGGCTTTCTATCACCTCCAATGCCCAAGAAAATATAAGGAATCCATCTCACCCATCATTGATAACTACTAATGTCATGAGTTTTTCATACCTTCAAATTCTTCCAAAATATTAGGTTCCACATCATCAATAAGAAATAGATAGGGAAAAGATCTTATGAATCTATTTATTTGATACCTTGTCCTTTGAGATCTCTATAACGTAGCCTATGGTCTTTCTAGAACCATTTTTCTAGAAATTCACCTTTAAGAGCTCCACATCAAGATTCTATATTCTTTAAACATACCTATACATATAGCCTTAGTAACACTAATAAAATCTGACATTCATCCAAAATATATTTTTCTAAGTTAGATATTTCCAGAATTACCATAATTCTTAAACTATCTAGAAATTTTAGATTTTTTTAAGAGAACCGCAACATGTAATGATTATTTATTCTCATCCACACATTTCACTTAGTTTTGATCCTTATATATGATATCTTAATTAATGGGAACATTTTAGATTCCAAAATCATTCTTTATGAAATTATCCAAGAGTTGAAATCCAAATTCATTATCACTATACCCTATAAAGAAATATGTATAGGAATTTTATTCTAGTTTTCCCTTTCCTTATAATCAATATGGATATAAGAGATACTTCCAAAAATCGAGAGATGCGAATTTCATCCTTCTTTTTGGTATAATATTTTTCCAAAAGTTCTCAACAAAAAAAAGTTGAATGACTTTGGTTCATAAGATAGAAAATAGAATTCAAAATATCTATCTAAAACTCCATGGGGAAATAGATATGAAATATCATCCTCCATTCCAACTTATTCAAGGTATGATTCATCCTCTTTGTGAAAACATTTTATTTTTTTGTTACCAGTAAGGTATTCTAAAAATATATTCCTTTCTAATAGTAGAACCTCTAAAACCCCCTCTTTTCATATTCCCCACCATCATTAGGAATAATGTATTATAGATTCATTATATTATCCTTTCCAACCATGAATATCAATTGAAAACGTTTTTGAAAATATATGATGTGTGAATTAGAAAAATGCCCACACCTTCTTTTTAACAACATTGATGAAGGTAAAATAGTAAACTATCCCTCGGTGAGAATAAACTAGGGGATAGACCTCGTAGATTCATATAAACCAACTCTGACTTTCAATCCTTTTGAGTGTTACATTCAATTTTGAAGGACACCCTCTATTATTTCCCATGGATAAAATTCCTCACACTCTCTATAATATAGAAGTTAGATTTTTAGTACACCCATAAAAATAAGGATTTTCATCCATTTATCATCCATTTAGCTGAGGTGTTCGTGCCACAACCTCTATGATATGGAATTTATTTTTCCAACTTTAATTTATTCTTTATAAACCCCTATTAGATATAATGTATCATCCTTCAAAGATTTATACACCACAATTGAACCCCAGGTGAATTTACATACCCTAATCATAATTTTTTTACAAAAGAAGCAACATATAGCTATCTTACCAAGATAATGTTATTTCATAACCTTGGTATGTGGTACACACCTCACAAATCAAATTGATATGTAATATAAGTTCAGAAAAAAATATCACCCTTTCCTGTAATTTTGATAGTTTTATCATCCACACAGTATACCTTACTGAATCATCTAGAAATATGTATCCTCATACTCCCCTCTTGAATGTAGTGTGAAAAGAAGCTCTAGATTCAATCATCCATGACTCAAGTGGACCGGAAACACTTAAAAATACAATAAACTTATACTTAAATCAATTATTTGTAGATGAGATTTATAAAGTGTACCTTCTAGATTTAACCCTTCAATCACTGCAATATTTTATCATATGAAAAAATTTCCAAAAAATCTATATATGGGTCCATACTCAACTAACTTACCTAGAATAATTTCTCTCAATTACATCCTCTTCCTCTGATTCTTGCTTGAAATAGACACCACCTATATTTTTTACTAATGAAATTTTAATAGAAACTTTTGGGTTTAAATCCTATGAGTATATTTATCTAAAATCATATCCTAAACATCCTCAAACACTAAGTCAGTTTTATCGCTAGACTTGGTCACATAGGTAACCATCACATACCATGAATCCAAATATGATGAGATATGGATCCGTATCCACACTACCCAAGATTACATCAAGCTCACTAATTCAAACTGACTCTAAATTCTGTCAAATCTTTTCACATGAATCTACACTACCTTTCCTTAAAACACTATCATACCAAAACCTTACTTTATCAGAAAAACTTTGTCAATATGGTTGAATTTTTATACATGATGGAATGTTTTGACATAATTTTCAGGTCAAAATCGGTATGAGAAAGATAAAGACATAAGAGGGAGGTGAATAGTGTTTTTTTAAAACATTGATATATTTAGCTCATCTATCATGATATGCATGGAACATTTCCTTCTCGCTTAAAGAAAAGGGGGAAGTAGAAATAACCAAGGAAAAGAACATAGTGATGTATAGTGGTTCAAGGCACAAATATCCAATAGTCCACTCCACCAATACTCAACTCCAAGAGTTATGTGATTTTACTAGAAGATCCTCTTATCCAGATACTTCTTTATAAAATAATGGGTGTAGACAATTGAAAAATTATAAGGCTTATATTGGGACTTAAGGTTCTTTTAAAAGGAATTGAAAAACCATAGATTAGTATAAGAAGCTAAAACATCACCATGAATGAGTTCGAGCAGCCAAAACTCCAATAAATCAATAGATATTGATTTGATTGAGAAAAAAAATTTCTTTATAGTTTCAATTGTAACTGATAGATGTATTTTAATCTTCCATAATACATAACCACAAATAAATTTTCAACTTTTTACATGATTTCTTACAACAATGAGAGAGAAAACACCAGATAGATGCGAAAATGTTTATTTCAACAAATTTTATCTCCAAAAAATTCTTCATCAATATTTGAATAAGAAGATATAATCGCAATATGCAACAACAATGGAATAAACAAGAGTGAGTCGATCAGATAGATCAAAACATGTATGTCTACAAAGTGTATCTATAAAGGCAGCTACTCATTTTTTTTTCACACATAGTTTTCCCTTATGTATATTTCTTTTTTATATATCTCCTATATTTTTTTCTAATGAATTTTTTCTTGATATTTATACTATAGTTCAAATAAATCCAGTCAAACTAACTATATAAATATCACACAATAAATCTTGAATATTTGAATTCAAAATCATTCAAGATATTCATAATTTCTCGTATGAATATAAATTTTTTTTTCCATTAAATACGAGCCTTTGAATTGAACATAAAATATATTTTAATAGATATTTACTTCTAGTGAAACCATTTATAAAATAATCAAAAATATCTTGAATTTAAAACTACATAATTTATTATTTTATCATAGGGTTACTTCACGCAACGAAATAATCTAAACCTGGGATTTAAAACATATGCTTATTCAAAAATATGGGGTTAAAAAAAAATAATTTCCTTGCCTAAAATGTTGGATTTCATCCAAATATAGGGTTGATAATCCATACTTTCCCTACTACATAGGGCATATGATCCATTTATGTTATCTCAAATGTAGAGTTGTTGAACCATACATTACAGTTAGAAACATATGGTATGAATAATGTTTATAGAATACTTTTAAACACATCCAGAATACATCAAAAACTATTTTGAATAGATCAATGACTTGAATATATTTCCAGAATAAATATTCTATTGAATATTATCTTTTTTAAACTCACATAAAAGAAACCTCATTAGTAACATAAATGTTAGAGTTTTTGTGCACCAAAACTAAAAAAACAATTATTTAAATTATTTAATCAACACATTATCACCAATATCCCCATTTTTTATTATCAAAAGACCCATAAAAATTTATAAAAATTTATAAAATGTTTTTAGAAGAATAAATTTTTATAAACATAGAAAAAATTAAATTTCACAAATTGAATATTTATCATATTTATAAAAATTTATCCACCTTTATCCCCTATAAAAAATTTCTCATAAATTATCCCTCCTTTGATAAAAAAATAAATTTCCCCATATATAAACTTCTCCAACTTCTCCCCATGATGATAAACAAGTATACTAAAAACTTCTCCCTCTTTTGGGACATCAAACAAAAGAGAGATTAAAAAGTGGTAAAATAAACTCCCTATAAATTAACGCTTCTTAAAAATATATAAATATGTAATCAAAGAGTGTATAAAATAGAATTTTTAATGTGTAAAATCTATTTTCAATAAAAGTTTTAAAAAACATTTATGTCTCCTAGATAGAAATATGAAATATTTCTAATAACTCCCCCTAAGTAATAGCATATAGTATATTCAAGTAATTAAAATATTTTCAAGGAAAAATAATTTCAAATATATTTTTCACATGTCATATTTGAACAAAATTATTTATTACATAGTCTAACTTACCATATGTGATGAGATAATCAAATATTAAGTACATGGTTACGTATAATAACTAATAAAAGTTTAAAAAATGAAAAATAAAATACAAAACAACTTATAACAAAAATTACAACTAAATAATATATTAAAAATAGGATATATAAAATATTTATTTTAAACAATCTACAGAAAATAGGGGTGTTATGAAAGATTAGATGATTCATATAAACTATCCAAGATTCAAAATTTTTTACTTTAATCAACTAAAAGTATTGATAGTTCCTCTATTCTTCTCTGGACATCTACTGTTCTTTGATACAATGAGGGAGACAAACATTGTTCAATAAATAACTCTTTGAGCTTATCAAGATCCAAATTAATAATATTTTATCTTCTAAGAATCTCCATCTGATTTTATAATTTATACTTTAAAAGATTCAAAGTATTCTTTTCAAATCATACTTTCCTTCACATCCTCATATTCCCTTTCTAGGTCTTTATAAGACTTTCTACATGTATCTAGATCAGATTGAAAATTTACTTTTTCTTTATTCGAGGTACCTACTTTAAACAAAATCTTTTCATAAGATTTTTGAGATGAAGAAACCTATAGTTCTTAAGAACCATGTTCTTAGTTTATTTCTTTTAGAATATTTTAGAAAAGAATCCAAAATATATGAAACGGAATTTTATAAATCAGAGAGATTATCATTTTACCATTTGTGTGGAAGAATTTATTTTTAACATGAATTACTTGATCACTTCATCTTGTTTTGACTGGGTTTCATAAGTCTTTCAACAAGATATTTAAAATAAGATAGATAAATAATTTAAAAGGTTTTAAAAATAAAATTCTAGGGTTTTTAAAGAGAATATGATACATTTTATTTTGACATACTATAGATGATTCGTAACATTCTTGAGTTGTAAATATAAAATAATCATTGCAGATATTAATTTTTGAAAATTCATTTTTATTAAAAGATATATCTTTTCAAGAACATTACATTAATCAATGAATAAAACTTTAAACAATGAATGAAATTATTCGAATATTTTAAAAACTTGTTTCAAAGACTAAGGAAAAATAAATTTCCTATATATATTAGTTAATATAATAAAAACATATATGAAAAATTGTAATAAAAATCTTATAGGATTATAGATTCCACTTTGAGGAATTTTCTTTTGATAATGAACTAATTCAGAGTAAATCATTTCTTTAAGATCGATATTTCCATATATTAAATAGAGAACCAATTAAAGATTTAATGATATAGCTTAGTTGATTATTCCTGTAAAACATAAAATACAAGTGAATTCTGGTACCCATGTGCTTTTGTGCCTAGTAGTGTCATAAATTATGTTTTTTGGTAACCAAACTTTTTTATTTTTAGTAGAGAATCTACTATTCATGATAAAAAATTATTTTGAATAATAAAATTTTATAAGACTGTAAATTTTAGATTTTCTAAATCAATAGTCATTTAAATAATTTCCATTAATACCATAATAAAAATGCTTAATAGTTTACAAAATTTATCTATTTGAACCAGAAAAAAATAATTCCTCTATACTTCTGGTCTTTCATCAATACTTCATATCCCATGTTTTCATTTTTGAATTTTTTTTACCAAGGATTTTATTTAAATAATTTTCCCATTTTATAAAAAAATAATATTTTTTAAAGTATTAATTTCAACTAATAATTGTTTAATATTAGTTTTATACAGATCAAAAGAGATTTTAGAGGAATTATATTTTAAATCTGTAACCTATTTTGAAAAATTCTATTTATCTAATAGAACATCATCATAAGAATTTCTAATTTTTATAAATAAACCTGAACCCAAAAATACGAGATCTAGTGTATGATACTATTAAATTGGTATAATTATAAGGAATCAGATCCCAAATTATAGAAGAGTTTAGTAGTCTTGGTGAACCAAAAACATACATTAGTCTTATAATATGAATTAATACACTAATTAGGAATTTTTTTCTTTCGAGGATAATAATATCTTTATTTTGTCTAATATATCCTTGAATATCTTTCTTATTATAATTATTGGATTATTGGGGAAGGAAAAAAACTGTGAAATTAAATGCTCAGTAAGGTCAAGTATAAAAGAAGTAATAATGAATCAATAAGAATAGTCAGTTTGGAAACATAATAACTAAACCCAATTTATATAAAATAAATAAACTGAATGGATAAAAAATATGGCAAAGTAATGACTAATATAAACTCCATTCAAATAACTAGGTATATCATAATGAATATGGAAAGCGAAATGACTAAAACACATTCCATTTAATCAATTTACTAGGAATGAAATTAATCCATAGATATGTCAATGAAAAATCAAAGGGATAAATAATAACTGAGTCTGAATGAGGAAAATTCTTAATTTTTTGATTCCATGTTTCCTAGGTACATGGAAACTTTACCATCAAGACCTTTCACAAGATAGGTTAGAATATCAGGTAAAAACCAATCTAAGTCTAGCCAATTGACTCATCCCTTTAGACTACTGATGTATCATGGGTCTATCTATAACTGGGAACCACCCGTGATGTACCTTTCCAAAGTATTCATCATATATATACTAAACAATTTAAAAATGTATCTTTCGAAATATCCATATAGAGTATAAGATATAAATTTATCAATATTTCCCTAGATAGTCAAATAACATTCTTTTACATACCATATGTAAAAATGGTATATGGTTTAGGAAATAATCATATCCATGATAAATTATATTTATATTTAGAGGAAACTTAATGTTCAATGAGAACAGGAGATTTAATATTTTAAGGGGACTAACAAAGGAATCAATGAAGTGAATATAAATAATATCCTTTCCCAAATCAATCCTAAACCATTTAGAGGAAGAATAAAGATGGTTTTAATATGACATATACCCATTTGAGTAATAATAATGTTTGTTTTCATTGATAAAATATAATAATAACTTTAAAAGAATTATAGAGGAAAACATCATTTTATTAGAAAAACATTATGAAAAATCATATTTTTTGAAAATAACTTTTAAAAATAAATTTTATTTAAAAATAAAACTATTAAACTTTTAAAAGAATCTTCAAAGTAATGATATAGGGTAAATCCGTATAATCCATACCAAGTAAAAAGAATGTTCATTTTCTATAGTAAAAAGTTTAGAAAAGATCCGTGTTTGGAAATAGGCAAGAGGATTCCTATGAAAAAACTTGGAAAGACACAATTTTATAAAATTTATCTAATAAACTATTTTGAAAAGGGTAAAACCATTTTTAAAAACATTTTTAGGAAAATGGGTTTTTATAAGGAAATAGGTTCTCTGACCCAAGAGATAAATGATTTTGAGTTTTCTTAAAAATATTTTCTAAAACATTTTATATACCAATGAGTATAAAAATGGTAATATTAATTATAAAAGTTCATAAATAACTATATGATAAGAAAATTAGTGGTATTATTATACAATGATCATATAATATCCTTTGATGGAATTTATGAGTAAACAATCCTGAACAAAATTAGATTATGATGTAAAACCTTGAAAAGACCATAACATTGATGTGAGAATCAATAAATTAATATATTATGATTGTAATTTGTAAATACACATAAAATAAATTAATATAAAACAATATAAAGTAAAAATTAATACACACATAATTATAAAATATTAATAACAATTAGGAAGTATTAACCAAATGAATAGGAATTGGGTTAAGAAATTATTTTCAATTTGGTAAATTTTAACTCAAATACCCTTAGATGATTTAATACAAATTTAAAATAAAAATACCATGAAGATAATATAATTCATGATATAATATATCAAAATGGGTGTTATATGCACCACATAAAATAAATAAGTGGTGAAAATGACATTTATCTCACATATGTAAAAGGTGAGATAAAAATCCATTACCTTGTGTTTCCTTTTAGGGGAACATCATTTAACCTCTTGTATAATGGTTTTAAACATGTTAGTAACTTATTAATGAAAAATATTAATATTTATGATTTAATTTATGATATTATTATAATATTTTATTACTCTTTTTTAGTAATCTTTCACTATTTTGACTATTTTGCGTGTTAATTACCTAGTTTCTCAAGTATGTCTTGACTTGTCACGTGTTGTTCCTATTATATAGATCATGATTTAATTATATATAGAGTGTAAAAAATTATTTAATTATCATATATATTCAATATATATTTATAATTATCCATTAATTTTGGTGATAATAAATGAAATGCATGGTTCATAGAGACGATTGGTCGTACGTAAACATAAACACTACCTTCATTTCTTTGTCGTATTAAAATAATGAAAAGTAAATGATATTACATTATCATATCACTTTCATATTTTTCACAAAGGTTTAATAAAACCATCCTTTATACATTCCATTTATAGCGTTAATGAATCACATCTCTTTGAGGGGGTAATAGTCAACATTTCTACAAACGATGTTATCATATTTACACAAAATTGAAATAATAAGGGTGTGTGTTATATAAAAATTAAATAATAATAATGTAATTATAAATATAATATATATCACAAATAAAATTAATTTCAATCATAATTTTCATCCGTGATAGGTGGAAAAGGAAAAACGAACAACATCATTTTGTGAGGCGGTAGTTCGCCGTACAAATAAATGGTATATTTCTTACCCATTAGATAGAAGTGCGTGTAAGTGTAGATAAAACAAATATAATAAAAGAATATAAGAATATTTAGGAAAATTTTGTTATTATATAATCATTTAATAATAATATTTGAGGTGTGGAGAATGAAAATAAAACAAAAGATCTTGAGAAAGAATGTCACCTCTTATTTGAGTAACTCTTTTTGGTTTGCACCAAAGGGCATACTTGGATGGATTTATGCCAAAATGGAGGCCTCAAGAATCATGGTAGGATTTTTGAGGAGGTATTTGGTCAGATTTTGTATGAGTCTAAATGACATTATATGTGTGAGGAATTGGGAGGGTTGAGTGTCTTTTTATAGTGGAGGAGGAGTGATATTCTTGTAAAATTTGGAAAAATAATTCCACCGACTTTTTTCAGATGAAGTGTGGATCATAAAATGAACCAAATTATAACCAATATTGTTTAGGGTATAAATATTTCTATAAAATGGATTTTGGATAACTTTATAGGTAATTTTGTCCCCTAATATTAATGATTATTCCCATTTTAAAATATTTTTTCTCTTAATCATTGTAATTAATTTTAATTACTTTCATTTATATTTTTCATAAAAAAATAAGTTGAACTTAATATAAATTATTAATTATGATGAACAAAAATATTTAATACATTTTTCCAAACCCTAATAACATAAAATTCATAAATTAATTTAAATTTATTCCAGAAGACGGGAGAAAAAAGAAGGGTTTTAAAATAAAATGTTCAAAAGTTTTCAATGTTTTTATATTAAATTTCAAAATTAAATAGATTAAAATTAACTAAATTAGAATAATTTATAAAAAAATGATCTAATTAAACTTTAAAACAAATAAAAAATATAATTCAACCTTATAAATAATTTATATGAAAATCAAATTTAGATTAGAATTTAGTATTTTTAAATATATGTCAAAAAACTGAAACTTCACAGAATAATACAAAACATTCAACCTAACCTATTTTTTATGTTTCAATTTCAAAAATGAATTTTATTTTTACATATTATAAATTTATAAAAGTTCCAAAAATTTGATTTAAAATTGTATTACCATTAAATGTCGGGGAAAGTGCCTTTAGAAAAATATTGATTTTTATGAAAAATATTATGTTTGATATGATCTTATGACTATCTGTTATATTTAATGAATTTAAAAAATATTTTATTGAATATAATATATATATATATATATAAGTAATATAACCCACCAATTATTATTAATTTAATTTGTTTTGATAACATACCTTTGTGGGCATAAAATAGTTTTCTATAAAAATAATACTTTTATATTCAATTGGTTCTTATATTCATTTTTAATTAATTTTTAACAAATTAATTAATTTTATATTTGTGTAAAACATATATTTACATAATTTAGTCAATAATTTTCATAAACACTAATTCAATATCTAGGTTATATCTAATTATACTAATTAATAATGTTTTGTTAATATATTATTGTTTGGTAAAACTCGCTATTCTGTGTAATTCAAGTCATAAAATAAAGCCATTGTGGCATGTGAATCACTATAACTTAGTATCACATGTATTGAAGTATATATCATAGATTAGTTTTATTTATAGTAAAAAATTTATTTTAATGTCTTGGGATATTATCTTCTCTTGCACTTTTAGTATTTTGTTTCATACATGATTTCAAATACAATGATCTTATTTTAGAAGTTTTGGGTGATACATTCTCCCAACCTTAATAAAGTTGTTTTGTCAAAATTTAAACATGATCATGGAAATTTTTTTTTATATTTACTATGTTTAAATACAATATCTTGAGAAGGGTTCCTAAAACATCCTCTAGAAAAGAGATAATCAGAAGTACAAAGGTCACATTTAACGAAAATATAACTGGGTTTCTAAGTAGGAGAAAATTAGTAAAAAGTGGAGATATGTACATAGAGGAAAATTTAAAATATTTATAGGTAGTAATTGAAGTTATCAATCAAAAACAAGTTAATGATCAATGGAATAATGAGGGACTCAAATCCATAAATTCGGGATGATTTAGAAGACCACCAGTTTAATAAAAATTATGGTATTATAACAACATTTTTTTATGATAATTTTCCTAATTTTGAGTAATTATTTTACTACATAAGAATATAAGGAAATATATTCAAGTGATATATTTTTGTAAAAACAATTTTCATCATTTTTTTTCATTGATAAAATTCTTATTCATCCATTACTTCATGAAATGGATATCCAAAAATTAACTTTGATTCCTGAAGCACTAAAATAAATTTTAATAGATCATAAGGCCCATAAATGAGTGACAAGTCCAACTATTTATCTATAAAAATTATCTAAAACCAAAATGGTTAACACATTAACTTGTAAACCTAAAAATTAATACTACTAGATTATCATTAGCATTTATTCATTAAATTATTGAACTAAAAACAATGGCATATTAACAAAGAAATTGCATAGGTCAATGGATAGCGTTAAACACTTATCATCCTCAAGACATGGGTTCAAGTCCCATAGACTTTCCACAGTTTATAGGTTATCACATAACATAAGTTTAACTTTTAAAAAACCATTTTAATAAATGTGATGGACATCATTGAAATTTAGTCATTAAATAACCTTTTAACTAAGGTTTTCAATACATCCTCAATTCATAAAAACCTAATCTATTTATTTCAACATAGGTCCTTCCTTTGTATAGGGTTTATTATTTTGAATATGGATTGAATTAGGTAATGGATAGGTTCCCTACATTTAAGGTAACACACCATAATTGGATCCTTATTATGAGATTTATTTTCTTCCATCATACTCTTTATTTTTCCTTAGTAATTATTTTCTTTATGTATTTATTTCCCACACATAAATCATTTCTCCATTCCATTGAGACATGTTTTTGGGTTCCTCCTTCATCATTTCATTCTTGATAGAAATCAAACCTCCTTCTCTCCATAGTCTCCACCACTAGATCTCTTAGAAAACTCAATCATTCTCTTCATTAGAGAGTCTTCAATTTGGTTGAGGTATAAATTGTTAATAATATTTCAGGAGAAATGATTTGGCATAAACATGATATATTTCACTCCTATAAACATTCAAACTAGTTTCTCATTATCACCATATTGTTCTTTATGTTAAATTTTAACTTTAATCCTTTGGGTTCCATAAATTGACTAAAACCAGAAAGAATAATTCAAGTAACAATAGTCATAGTCAGAATAACATTTGATCAATTATATTATATCTAAATCATGACACCTTATTTTCAATCTAAAACATCTTATGTTTATCCTAGGTTGTATATTATCTTTATCTATTCAAAAAATTCAACTAAGGCCCATTTCTTTGTAACAAGGTAACCCGATTTAGGACTGACACATCTTGTTAGAGTTGTTACCCCCAAGTTTATATGCGCAAGAACCACTTCCACTTCTAGTATCTAGACATGGATATATTACTAGGAATAACTACATAATATCTACCTTACCAAAATTCTAGTATGTTACTATATACTTATCCTAAAATTATATCTTAGTGTTATGTTCTCTAATATATGTTTTCTTAAATCGAGTTTACAAGGTTTTTACTAAACTTTATATGACACCAACGGTAGAGAACATATCCCAAATATCTGAGAGCTAGTGTCATGCTACTATTAAATTTGTATGATTACAAGGAATTTGATACCAATGGACTAAAGTGTTTAGTTGTCTTAGTGAACAAGATACATACATGAGTCATCTATTACAAATGAATACACTAATTAGAACATATTTTTTTATTTTTAGGATAACAATAACTTTATTCCATCTAGAATGTGATTTCATATATTTATTAGAATGATTATTGAATTCCAGGTAAAGGGAATCAAAATAAGGGTGGGATGAAATGCTCAGTAAGGTCAAGTATATTGAAAGAAATAATTAATCAGTGAGAATATTCAATATGAAAAGGTAATAACTAAACACACATGCCATATAATCAATAAACTGAATTAATAACAATATGTCCAGGTAATAACTAAAAACACATTCCATTAAAATAACTAGATAAAGTATAATCAATATAGAAAGGAAAAATAACAAAAATACTTTCCATTTAATCAATGAACTGATAATTAAATTAATCCATTAATATATCAATGAAAAATATCATGGATAATAAATAACTACGTCTGAATAATGTAAATGATTAATTATTGGATACCATGTTTCCAAACTATATGGTACTTTTACCTCAAGACCTTTCATAAGATGGTATAGAATATCAGGTAAAAACACATCTAAGTATAGCCAACTAACTTGTCCCAGGAGACTATATGTGCAATAAGGGGATATATATAACCAACCCCAACCCATGTTGTACCTGTCCAAAGAATTCCTCATATATCCAATAATCGATTTAACAAGGTTCCTAATCAAATATCTATATAGAGTAGAAGATAAAAATTCATAAATAATTCCCTAGTTAATGAAATAACATTCAAGTACAAACCATATGTAAAAATGGTATACAGTTCAGTAAATAATCACATCCTTGATAAATGATATGGATATTTAGGAGAACATAATGTTCAATGATCACTGCAAATAGAATATTTCAAGGGGACTCAAAAAGGAATCAAGGAAGTTAATTCCAATAAAATCCTTTTCTAAATCAATCATAAACCATAAATACAAAGAATAAGTTTGGTTTTAATATGACATATACCCATTGAAGTAAGAATAAGGGTTTTTTTCATTGAAGAAATAGAAGAAGAACTTTAAAACCACTCTTTCAGAATATATCATTTTGTTTGAAAAAACTTTTGAAAAACAATCCCTTTGAAAATAACTTTTGAAAACAAAATTTTATTTAAAAAATATCCTTTTAAACATGAAAAGTAAGATTTAGAGTAATGACGGTGGATAAATCCATACATGACATACATGATAAAAAAACCTTCTTACTTCATGGTATAAAGGTTAGAAAAGTTCCTTATTGGGAATGTGATAAAAATATTCCTTTTAATTTTTTAAAAGTAAAAAGGGTAAAATGTATTTAAAAATATATTTTTTAAAGGGTGATTTTTTTTATTTTTATAGAAAACTAGGTTTTTAGAAAAAAAAAATAGGTTCTCCAACCAAAGAGGTAAATGAAGTTAGGTTTTCTTAAAAAAATTATGAAACATTTTAAGTGCCAAATAGAGGAATCATGGTACTACTACTTAGAAAATTCCATGAAAAAGAGAGGATAAGAGAATTAATAGTATTAATAGAGAAATTATAAAAAAATTTCTTCTAATGGAAAATCATGTGTAAACAATCCTGACTAAAATGATATTGTGAAGTAAACCCTTGAAAAGACCATAACATTGATACAGGAATCGATCAATTAATAAATTATGTTTGTCAAATTTAAATCAACAGAAAAACAATTTTAATTAAAAAATAGTTAGTATAAAGTTATTACACACATAATCATAAAATATTAATAAAAATGAGGAAGTAATATAACCTAATGAAAAGGAATCGAGTTATGAAATTATTTACCAATCGACAACTTTTAACTCAAATCCATTTAGAATAAATAATTAAAATTTAAAATCTAAATACCATGATGATAAAAAAATTCATTATATAATATATCAAAATGGGAAGTATATACACCATATAAAATAAATAAGTGGTGAAAATTACATTTATCTCACAGATGTAAAAAATTTGAGATGAAAATCCCTTAGCTTGAGTTTCCTTTAAGGTGAATATCATTTAACATCCGGTATATTGGTTTTAAACATGTTAATGAATTATTAAATAATCATAGTAAAATTTATGATATTATATATTATCTTCTTATAATACCTTATTAATAATTTTTTAGTAATCTTTCATTATTTTCACTATTTCTGGTGTCAATTTCCAAGTTTCTCAACTATGTTTGGACTTGTTACTTATTGTTCATATTAATTTGATCACGAATTAATAATATCTAGAATTTAAACTATGATGTAATTATGATATATATTTATTATATATTTATTTATAATAATCCATTAAGTTTGGATATAAGAAATGAAATGCACCATTCCTGGAGAGGGTAGGATGTCCATACGCATTAATGCTACCTTCATTTATGTATCATATTAAAAGAATGAAATTTAAATGATATATAAGTATATTATAATTATAGTATCATATATATTTCATATATGTCGTATAGGTTGAATAAATATGTCCTTTATAGGTTCCATGTATAGTGTGAATGAATCAAATCACTTTGAGGGGGTGGTATTCCACACTTCCACAAACCATGATATCATTCTTACACAAAATGGACATAATAAGAGTATGTGTTATATAAAAATTAAAGAAAAATAAATAAATTATAAACACCATATATATAATTTATAAATAGAGTTTCTATTATAAATCCCAACAATGAGAGGTGGTAATGGAAACAATAACGACATGATTTTGTGAGGCGGTAGTTCACAGTACACATAAACTGTGAGTTCATTACCCTTTAAATGGAAGTGTGTTTGGATATAGGTTGAACCCTTTGAATAAAAAAATATCAGAATATTGAGGATTATTGTGTTTTTATATAATCATGAAATAATAATTGTCGATGGGGGTGGAGAATGAAAATAAAACAAAAGATCTTGAGGAAGGATGTTAACACTTCTTTGGGTAACTCTCTTTGGTTGGCACCAAAGGGATATATTGGATGGATTTATGCCAAAAGAGATGATTATTGAATTAGGGGAGGTACTTTTAGGATTTAATTTGGTATATTTTGGTTGATAAAAAGTGTATTTATAGTTGTGAAGATGAGGGAGGTGTGAGTGCCTCTTTTATAGTGGTGGAGTGGCATTCTTTTAAATTTTTGGAAAGGAAATTTGACCCACATTTTCCCATGATAAGTGTCTCTAAAGATGAACCCAATTTGAGAAAATGGAATAAATGATCTATATATTTATCTCAAATGGATTTTGGAGAAGTTTATAGGTCATTTTAGACATTATTTTTAAGGTTTAGTCTCTTGTTAAGATAATTTTTTCTATTAATCATTGTAATTAATTGTAATTACTTTTACTAATATTTTCGGTCAAAAAATAATTTGAAAATATAAAAATTATAAATTATTCTGATTAAAAATATGTAATATTTTTCCAAAATAAAATCATAGAATTAGAGAAAGTTAATTTAAATTTAATCTAGGAGACGGGATGATAAAACAGGTTTTAAAATAAACTGTGTAGAAGTTTGATATATTTTTATATTCAATTTCAAATTTAAATTGATTAAAAATATCTACATTGGATAAATTGATATAAAATTTATCTAATTATACATTTATGAAAATCAAAATTATAATTTAGCTTCATCAATAAATTAGATGAAAAAATATTTTTGATTTAAAATTCAATATTTTTTTTACTATTCATCAAAAAATGAACTTTACAGAAAAATATCAAAAAATATCCCTGACAATATTTTTAATTTTTTATTTCACAAATTTAGTTTATTTTGACAGATAAACATTTATAAAAGTTCCAAAAACTTTATTTAAAATAGGATTTCTATTTAAAGACAGTAAAAATGCCTTTAGAAAAATATTGATTTTCATGTAAAATATTGGGTCTGATCTTTTCTTATGACAATAAAATATATTTTATGAATATAAAAAATATTTTAATGAATAATATATATATATATATATATTTCATTAATATCACTCGATAATTGTAATTAATACTCTTTATCAGGATAAATCACCTTTGTGGGCATAAAAATAGTTTTTTATAAAAACAATCACATTATATTAAACTGGTTATTATATTCTTTTCTAAGGAATTTTTAAATAATAAATTAATTTTATATTTGTGTAAACCTTATATTTTAATAATTTTGTTAATAATATTCATAACCACCAATTTAATAGCTATGTTATATCTTATTATACTAAATAAAATTGTTTTATTAATATATTACTATTAGGTAAAACTCAGTCTTTAATGTAGCTCAAGTCAGGGAAGAAATTAGTTTTTTTCATGTAATACACACTAACTAAGTATAAAATTCATTTAAATGTATATCGTGGATTAATTTTATTTAAAATAATAAATATTTTTTAAAGTCATGGGATATTATATTCCCTTACGCACTTGGTGTTGTATGTCACACACTCTTTCAAATACAACGTTCTTATTTTAAAATTTTAGGGAATTATTTTTTATGATATTTATTTAAATATTCCTATTTATGTTATAGAATAAATAAATACCTATTTAATTCATCATATGAAATATTTTCACAATTAGAATTTTGAGAGTAATAAGATTGTACCTTATCAGTATGAGCTATAAGGCATACCATTTATTTGCTATACTTAGTCTCAGAATATATAGAATATTCATCTTATAAACCTATTGAATCACTCCAAGTTGCCTTAAAATTTTTCTTTCCTTTTTTCTACTAAAAATGGATTTTGGTTGACTTTAATAAGAGGATAGTTAACCTTTTTATGACTTCTTTCTTTTCATTTACATCATATACTTTCTGTAATAAAATTATTTTTATTTCAATAATGTTTCTAAAATATTTTAGAAAGATTATAGATATATTTATCTAAATAAGGATGAATTGAATCAGATGATTCATCCATCATATTTTTAAGATAATATTCTTCATGTTTGATATACTTTTCAGCTTTATCCTACCTATCAACTTCATAAATCATTATCATTCTAAAAATTCCATCATATCTAATTTTTTAACTTGTTTAGATTGATGTATATCTATAGATATTCCATTACACTTAGAAGGTATCACTTTGATTACTTTTAATGTTTCATATTATTGTGAAACTAGATCTCTAAAAGAAGCATCACTATTGAAAATTTAAGACAATCTCCGATTCATTAAATTGAGAGTCTCATCTTAATGCATTCTAAAAGTATCAAGATTTAGATTTACAGTAGTGTAACTTAATTTTCTAACATTTTCAGTCCCTTCATAGGAAACAAAAATAGTATACCACATATTATATATAGAAGTACACTGAGAAACACAATTAAACTCATTATTTCCAAAACAACAGACAATAACTTTCATTGCTTTTTAATTGACACTATTTTATTTTTCTTGATCATCATATCATTTTTACAAATCATCCTTAGGAATATTATAAGTCTTAAAAAAATTTAAATAAAACCTTATTCCATGATTTTTCAAATAAATAACCACAAAATCTTTCCAGCATCTATAATTTTAACCATTAAAGTATTGATCAGTGATCATATACAAACCTTCTATAGAATCAGTCATTTCAATATGTCTTTATCTAAATCATTAACTCATGCTTGTTAGAGCTAGTAAATATTCTTGTTTTTTCATAGGAATGATATTGTTTGACGAACTTTGTTAAAAATAGAATACCCATCAAATAGAGAACTATTACTTTTTAATATCATATATAATCAAAAAAAATTCATAAAGAAATTAGGTTAGCCAATCATTACCTTTTTTACCACATGTTAGGTTGAAATGGATATGACAAAGATAATGACACAATAGGGGGGGGGTGAATTGTGTTTTTAAAAAGAATTGACAGATTTAGATCACCTCTCATTATATATAGAAATCATTTTTTTATCTATTAAGGATGAGTGAGTAGTGGAAATAAATAAGGAAATGAAAACAATGATGTATAGTGGTTCAAGCCACAAAGATCCCCTAGTACACTCCACCAACACTCAACTACATGATCACAATGATTTTTATTATTAGGTCCTCCTATCTAGAGACCTCTTAATAAAAAAAATGATTAAAGTTAGTTGAAACCTTACAAGGATTTTACTAGGAATTATGGTTCTTTTATAAGGAACCAAAAAACCACAACTTAGTACAAAGAGTTGATACTTTACCAAGAATGAGTCTGAGCATGTGAAACTCCATTAAATCAATTGAGATTGATTTTATTGAGAATTTTTTTTCTCATTTGTAGAAACAAATGATATATGTATTTAGATATTCTATAATACAAAGAAGAAAATAAATATTCAACATCCCTTAGGATTTCTTTAAAATACTATAGAGAAAACATGAGATAGATGTGAAAACATGTATGTATCGTATGTGTATCTCTGAAAAAGGTTTTGTCATTTTTTACATAAAAATATATAATAATAAGATTCATCAATAATGCCAAAAACAATAGTGACTTGATCAGATAGATCAAAACATGTATGTCTGCAAAGTGTATCTCCGAAGGTAACAACACACATGTTGTTTTCAAACATTGTGTTTACTTATGTATATTTATATTGTATATATATCCATAATTTGTTCTGAGGAATATTATATCAATAATTATACTGTATGGAGAATATCTCCAAGTCACACTAGATCTAAAAATATCTCACAAAAATCTTGAATATTTAAATTAAAAACCATTCAAGAGAATAAAAACATTAAGTAAGAGTAGAAATAATTTATTCCACGGAATATAATCCTTTTAAGGGATCATAAAAAATATTTTAATAGATATTTATTTTTGGAGAAACCACTTCTAAAATCATGGATAATATCTTGAATTTTAAACTCTGTCATTAAATTTTCAATGATATGTTTCCTTTACATAATGACAGAATCCAATGGTAGGGTTGAAAATGTAAAGTTATACACAAATATAGGGTTGATAAACAATAATTACATTTCTTAAAACATATGATTTCTTCAAAACGCATGGTTGATAATCCACACTTTTCAAATAGAATAATTTATATGTTCCATACATGTTTAGTAAAATGTACAGTTGTTGAACCATATGTTATGTTTTCAAATGTTGAGTATGAATAATGTTTCCAGAACACTTTTAAATATATCCAGAATAATTCAAAAAATATTTCTCACATATGACTGAATTGAATATATTTCATGAATAAATATTCTAGTGAATATTATCTTTCTAAATTCCCCTTAAAATAAAAATCATTGGTAAAATAAATATGGGTGTTTTCAGCATAAAAAATATATGAAAATATCAATTTTTTTTGAATCAACACATGCTCAACAATAAGTTCCATTTTCCTCTCCACTTCATGGATGTCAAATTCTATATTATGTCTTAGTGAAACTCAAATAATACCTTATTATTTTTAATCCAATTTTTCCATTCTTCCTTTTTGATCACTTCTAATTTGACTCTATATAATGAAAGCTCTATATCATTTTAGATCAGATAATTCCCTATTCATATCCTCCTTAATTGGAAATCCAATGAATAAAAATTATCAATTTATTCTTTAACCTCATCTATTACCATCTGCCTAAAATCACTAAGCATCCAATAAATCCAAAATGCATAGGAATGATCAAGGGTTTATTACTACAACTATTCTAAAAGGAAATGAACAAAATGATTCTAATAAACTAATCTCTAAATCACCTGGATATGGTCTGGAAGTACCAATATTTATAACTGATATTATATGAATCTTTTTGGATCTAAAACCAATTTAATCAAAATCATCCTTTGAAACTTAAAATTTGGATGAAATTTATAGAACTCCATATACTGAAAAAACCCTCCATAATCAATATATTTAAAATTTAGAATACTAGGATCCATATACATGAACGAAAAATTAACCTCTAGAAAATAACTTTTGATAGAAAATGATAGAAGTAAAAGTCAAATAATTTACATGGTTTAGACTAAATCCAAATCTATAGTAGGGATACATAATATAATTTATAATGATAAATCCTTTAATTTATAACATTCATAAATACATGAAATATAATTATAAATACAAAATAATATTAAACTTTTTTAACATTCACCCAAAAAGTGACGGAATCCCATCTATCGACAGGTGAGGTCTCCAATTGTTATCTAGTTTGACTAGTTTTATTTACATTCTAATATTTATGGGGAGCCCAATATTTTTCATGGATACCTTTGGGTTCCCATAGATTACACTAAATCAACTACCAAAATCTAGTGAATGGTGAAACATTTAGATCTCATCCATATAATTTTCATCTTATTGAATCAATCACCACATTATTTATACATTTTCTTAATATTCTGGAATTCCATACATTATTTGTGAAATGTGATCACCTATATTCTGTTCTTTATTATACATCTGGTAGTTTATCCTTTTTAAATATACAACAATTAACTAGAAAATATTGTTTACATGGAGGAGTTAAATGAATTTTTATATATGAAATTAAAATTTCTTATTTACAAATATTTTTTTTATTTTCATTATTGAGAAATGTTTTCACTTTCCAAATTGCATTTACATTGAGATCATTGTTGAGTTATTATTTCATGAGGAATGAAAAGTTTCAAGTGTGGGTGAATTTGATAACTAAATTTGGTACCTATATTTAGAGATGATTTTTAATGTAAAAATAGATATATATCACTAAATAATTGGTTTTTAATGATTTTAGTCAACTTTTAGTGAGTCTAATGAATATAAGATGCATATATAAATATAAATGAAACTAGTCAAAAACATATTATGATGGTCTATTTTCTATGGCATGGTTTTTTAAAGAGTTCACAATGACAACAATAACCAAGAAAAAATTACAACATGAATTAAATTAAAGGAAAAATGGAATGGGTGATTTAAATGAAGCACCATGTCATGATTTTTTTTCAATTCATGAAAAGGAAAACTCATAGTATTGGATTTCCCTTTTGAAGCATAAAATTACTTGATTACATCATTCTAGGATATGATAAAAATGACCCAGATACTTATACGATTATGTGGGATTACACATAGTGGACAAATAAAGTATTAAATGAAGAGATAAAACCATTTCACTCAGGATAGTGTAAAAAATTTATCATTGAATTATATAGATAAAGAAACCCAAATTTAGTGATTACTGTCATGATATATTTTTCTAAAGTGTATATATTGTTTTTTAATTTTTTTATGTTTTAGGGAGATTTTTTCTAATTTAAGTTCTAGTATTCTTATTTTATATTATAAATCATCATTATTTATAAATTTTTATAGTTGATCTATTGGTTGTTTGTTTTTTTATTATTTCTTATCCATTATTAATTTAAGTGATTACTTTTATTTATTCCAATATAAATTTTTAAGATTTTATATTCACAATTAGTTTATCTCAATTCAATCGTTTGTGAACAATTCTTTTAATATTTGAGATATCATGAGTAAAAGGATTCGTTCATTATTTTTTAATCAAAACTAATTATGAATTTTTTTTTATTATTATGATGAAAAATATTATTTTATTAAATCGATTATTAACTATTAAAAAAAATTGAGTTATTAAGGGAGGAAATAATATATAATATGGTGAGTTAAATCATGAAATATAATTTTAGTATTTATTTTATTAATGTTTTTTTGAAATGTAATGCTCTTTAATATATTTGGTTCTTAGGTCCAGATAAGTGAATTGACTAGAGTAATGGTAGTGTATTTGAAAATAATAATGTTATTTATAACCTTAAATATAATTAATTTAATTAAATTTAATTGGGAATACGATTACATATTTTGGAAAAACTATATTTCTAAATAAATCTCTTAATTCTTGATTTCATTTTTTTAATAATTTAATTTTTTTCCTTCATAATTTCATCATATCATTTTTAATACTATGATATATTTTACAATTGATGCATCAAATGTTGTTAGTATTTTGTGTATTCTTAGAGGATAATCCTTAGATGAATCTATTTACAAGTATTTTTTATAGTTTATAATATTTTCTCATATATTTTAATAATTTGACCAACATTTGTAGGAGTCGATGATGCAAAAAAATGTCACATACCATATGTGAAATGATCTTCTATAAAAGTGTTTGATCATAAAAACCTAGAAATATACAATAGGTTATTTCCTATAAAGGTAATCCATCCATAATGTAATCTCATTTTTTTATTAGAAGGACCTTCTTTCCAAAGGTGTATTAATACCCCCTCGTCTAAAGAAAGAAAAAAGAGAGATTTGAAATGTTAGATCTTACACAATAATATATCTATATAAAGTAACAAAATCCCTTTTATAGACCTCTTTTATTAATAAAGGAGGAAAATTGAATTCATGTTTTCCATAAACTCATAATTGACTCCTATCCATATATGTTATATATTTATAACGTAGGTTTCATTTAACTCAACTTTTCATTTTAATTTTTAATATTTTAATATAAGTACCAATTCAATAAATACATCATCACATGATGTATAAGCTATAAAATATGACAGGTCTTGTTGAATATACTCAAATAAAGTACCTATCATACACCTTTATAATTAATATATCACTACATGTGATCCATATCTCATATAATGGTATAGTCCATATCACTGCTTGAGATATGATACTTTTGCATACATTTTCATTATAAATCCTTAAACTATTACAAAACATACTATAAGAATAAATTTTAATAACAAATTCATGCTAAATAAAAGCTATCATGTGAGGAAATACTAAAAAAATTTATGGAAACTAGTAAATAACATATTCAATAATTTGGGAAAATTAAAATATTTTTAGTGCCATACATGAAAGACTTGAAGAGGAAAATGGGTTATCTTATAGAAAAATAGTTTGAATGAAATCTAAGAACCATAAGGATTAATAAAAAATAACATTAATGTAAAGGTTAACATTATAACTTTATTTAATTGTTAACAATGTTTATAAATTTAAAAAACAATAAAGTGAACTCAAAGAAAAAACCCCTATGTAATATGGTGGGCTTACCATACAGATAATTATAATGAGTAAGGAGTTATTTCACATATATATCCTTAGTTTATACTCAAACCAGTTTCTGGATAAATTATTTAAAACCAATGAACTTATAAAACTGATAGAACATATAGATATCCTTATGAATGATATAGAAATGAATGTACCAGTGGATGAAGTTCAAAACCCTTTATAATAACAATGGAATTTAGTAGAGTCTCTACAAGTGAGAAGGAAGCCAAATTGATTTTTTATTCATCCATTCATCTTAATTAGAGATGATATCCCATTTTCTTTCAGTACATAATTAAATTTTTCTAGTTTTTAAATGATGTGGCACCATTCATTCACACTTTTCCACATATATTTTGGGCGAATCAAATGAGTTTTAATGATTAGTTTATTTTTTAATTGATATTTAGTAAACATGTAAAAAATTTGGTTGAATCATATTTTATTTGAAAATATTCTTTAAAGTATGATTTTTAGTGGTTAAGATGTCCTTTTTTGGATATTTAATTATTATATTGTTGAAAAAGATTTTTTTGGTGATTTTCATTGATTTTTTGGTTGTAACATTTTATAGAGTTTTATGTTTTTAAGGTAAGCATTAGTGAAATGGATACATGGGATTAAATAGCTACATCAAAAAATTTGGAAATGTAGGAAAATTAGTTACATTGGATGAATTTGTTATGTGGATGGATCATCTACATGGTTCAGGAATAGATACATGGGTGAATCACCGATGTCAATATTTTACAAAACAGATTAGAATTAGCTATGTAAAGGGATTTATCTATGTTAAAAAATGGATTAATGGCCCAATTAGTTATGATATTCAGAAATAGATATTTTAGAAAGGTGAATAAATTAAAAAATGTAAATGTAGTCCATTTGGATACATCTTTACTTCAGTAGGAGGTGAAATGTGTTTGATATAGGGAATTCAAATTTTATAAATATAACAACCCTTAAATTTATTACACATGTAAACATGATTTATTACATAAAATTGAACTTAAGACAACTCTGAGGATTGAAAGGTCTAGTGTCTTGGGAAATTAGGAACATTACATAACAATAATAAAAGAAAACATCTTCATTTAATATTTCTTTTACATAACCGCAATTTTCCTTCATACTTAGCATTACATGAGATAACCTGAGGACATGTATAAGAAAAGGGTGAGCTATAGAGCCCATGAAGGGAGTAAATAAGGCATAACATGAAGAATATAGTACATGTTAGGCAATAGGAATATCAATGGATCAAAATAGAAACATTAACATAATATCATGATATTACATGATTATCATAACATAGAAATATGGAAACAACATTTAACAAGATATTAGCATGACCCAAGGCTCATTGCACAAGGAGCATAAATAAAACCTAATTGCAATTGAATCTGCATGACTAAACCCTAATTTCACATTAATTTTCATGAGTAAACCCTCATTGAATATGGAATATAATGATACTATTCTTTACCTAATTCATTGGAGTGCTATCAGGGCTCAACCTTCATAAACATTTCATTTCACACATAAGTGTGCCACATGAATCACATAACATGGAGTTATTAAACATCATAATTTATTCCTCAAATAAAGAATTTGGAATAAATAAATAAACTTATGATTCAATATGTATATGTTTATTATGTTGAATACCCTTGATAGAGAAATTGGTATGGTATTCACTTACATGATGATTTCGACACAAACTGTTTGGTGTAACTTCAACAACATAATGATGTCAAATAGAAATTGTAAAATGGGTTGATGAGAGAGAAATGGGTCTCTAGTCATTAAAAAATTAAATTAACTCTAATGGGGTCATGTAAAATAATATCATAACATATGTAATGGAGTTTATATGCATAATATAAAATAATTTCTGGAATATAAGTGAGGAGAGAGAAATTCCTTTAGGAATTTCGAAATGGTAGCGGGTGTACATGGGAGGAATTAATGAGAGAGAAAAAAGTATATAATCATTAAAACATAAGGAGGAAAGTTTGGGGGAGGTTTCAAATAATACCCCGACATTTTTAATTGAAAATAAAATGTTATAACAACGTAACAAAATTTGGACAAAAATGAGAAAGGAAGAAATCCCATACTTGGATGTGTGATCCCAAAGGCTTGGGAGAAGCTTGAGAGAGGAATCTTAGAAGCTTGTGGAACCTTGGGAGGATTATAGAGAGAGGAGGGAATAGTTTGGTCAAGAAACAATGGTTTTGAGTGATTATTAATGAGATATTGAGTGGGATTATATAAGAAAGGAGAGGGAATTCTTTATTATTTAGTTTTTTGGACACTACACATAAAATTAATCAAAACAACAAACCATCCCAAGTTTTTTGCCCATTTTTCTCACTAAATAAGAGTTTAAACAAAAATTTATAATTAAAATGGCCGAAAATTATAAAAAAATTAGGCTTTTATATGTGGAGGTGAGTCACACTCCCAAGGAAATCATTTCAAAATGTTAAAATAGTTTATATGTCTTGGAGGGTTCACTAAGGCATTGTAAATTTAATAAAACAAATTCAAAATCACATTATTTTAAAGGTAAAACATATATCAGGCGAATATACATTTTATAGAATTTTACTACATCACTTTTGGGTCATTATAATGTCATAAAACACATTATATATTTAAACGGTATTTAATTTTTACATAAAAATTCAATTGTATCAGAAAATTTTGAAAAATTCACTGTTATATAATTTAAATATCCTGAATACAAAAATAATATTAATTTTATCTAAATAATTTTTTAAATATGTGAATTTTTACTTTTAAAATAAAAATTACATTTATTGAAAATTCACAGGTTTTGATAAAAACTACTTTCAAACCTTAATAAATATTACAATTGTATTCATAAAATAATTATAAGATAATTTATATTTAATAAAAATTAATTTAGTAATAATATTTTATTAAAATAATATTTAATTAAAAAATCCCTTAATTCATTAAAATATCTGTCTTAATTGAATATTTACTAAAAAAAGTTTTTTCATATAAAAAACATTTAGAAAGTAACAATAATAAATTGATTGTATATTATTTATAATAAAAATTGAATATAAACATAGTTCTGGGGTCTTGTTAAATAATCCCTTATAACACCCACATAAGATCTAAGGGTAAGGAGTGCGATGGTGACCGACTCTTGGGGTTGATCTGATAACATCGTTCAGGTGGTAATATCTATTAACTTTCACTTCTCTCGTAGGAGATTTCGTTCAGGCTTAACGTGTTGAAGCTCGGCTTGGACATGGTCAGGAGCGAAGCCCAATGATGCTAACTACATTCTGAGCTCCAGAAAAATGGGCTTCGTATGGAGAAATTCTATTGGATGAGGCCATCGCTTCATTTGTCTGAGTAAATTTGATTTTTAAATCCTTATATTTATACTAATAATGTGATCACTATTTAATGACTATATTAGCAATAGTAAAAATTCTTAACGGTATTTTAAAATCCCAAAATATAAAACCAAGGAAGTGCATGTGTTTTACATAAACATTTTATATAATAATACATTTAATTAGATCAAGAGGAATTTACATTAATAAATGTTTGGGTCAATAAAATATTCCCCCCTTAAGAAATTTTACCCTCAAGATTTCCTTTTCCCACACTAAAACAGATTAGGGTAACTCTGCATCATCAATTCCAATAATTCCCATATTTCTTCTTAACACATTTTATTTTTTCACAACACTTTGATGTAAGGAAATGAATTATTTCATAGAACTTTTTCCTTATGATCTAAGATCTTCATCGACTTGTCTTAATAGGAGAGGTCATTCTACAATAGTGCCAACTCTGGATTGAGTACATGTGATTTATTAGGTATGTACTTCCTCAAGAGTGAAATGTGGAATACATCATGTACTTGAGAAAGGTTCCGCAGGAGTGCTAGTCGATAGGCCACTGCTCCAACGCGATCAAGGATCTCAAAATGCCCAATGTACGTCAGACTAAGTTTTCCCTTCTTCCCAAATCTCATAACCCTCTTCTATAATGATATGCAAAGGAATACCATGTCTCCAACATCAAACCCTAGGTCTCATCGATGATTATCAGCATATCTCTTTTGTTGACTCTGAGTAGCTTTAATGTGTTATTGGATGGTCTTAACCTTCTCCACCATTCCCTTGATCATTTATAGACCTACGAGTTTTCTCTCCCCAAATTCATCCCAACATGTGGGTATTATGCACCTCTTCCCATAAAGGGATTCATAAGGATCCATTTGGATGCTTGAGTGTAAACTATTATTTTAAGAGAAATAAAGCATAGGAAGATGTTGATCCCGTACTACTTTGTACTCCATTGAGAATTCTCTCAACATGTCCTCAAGTGTTTTAAATTTTCCTCTCATATTGGCCATCTGTTTGAGGATGATAATCTGTACTGATGTTCAGCTCAGTATTCAGATCATTTTGGAGAATATTATAGAAATTTAGGTCAATATTGGTTCTCAATCAAATAAAATCTATAGTGGTACTAAATTTAGACTTACAACTTCTATTATGTATATTCATGCCAGTTAATCCAATGTTAAATCCTCTTGAATTGCACTGAAGTGTGCAGTCTTTGTAAGATGATCCACAACAATCCAGATAACATTGTTTCCTTTGGATGTATTTAATAGTCTAGTGACAAAGTCCATGGGGCTGGTCTAACTTTTCCATTTTGGTATGGGAAATGGTTGCATCATCCCATTAGACTAATGCCTCTAAACCATCACTTCCTGACATACAATGCAATCTGATGTATACTCAGTGATATCCTTCTTTATGTTATCCCACTAATAATTCTCTCAGAGATATTAATACAACTTTTTCTTTCCTAGGTGAATGGAGATATTCAAACTATGATCATCATCCAAAAATTCATTCTTTAACTCCATATTTTATGGAACACATAGTCTTGACCCAAATCTCACAATTCCTTATTCATTAACATTGAACTCTGAGGATTTACATTTTCTGACAGTTTCTACTTTCTTCTGAATTACCACATCATCCTTTGAGTATCCTTTATCCTTTCCAAAAGAGACGGTTGAGAAATCATTTGTGAAATGATTGATGATATTCCCTTATTTTTGATTCCCATGTCCATCTTCATAAAATCTAAGAAGATTGTATCCTTTTCAATTCTCATCAATGAAAGAGTTGCAGGATCCTTACTACTTAGAGCATCCACCACCTTGTTCGCTTTCCCATGGTGGTAATGGTTTGAGCATTCACAGTTTTTGATCAGCTCTAACCATCTTCATTGGTACATATTCAACTCTTTATGGGTGAATATATACATGAGGATTTTGTGATCCTTATATATTACACAATTCTCCCCAAAGAGCTAATGTCACCAAATTTTCAAAGAGAAGATTAGTTTATCCAACTCTAGATCATGCGTTGGATAGTTTTTCTTATGAAACTTAAATTAAAATAAAGCATAGGCATTGAATTTGTCATTGTACATCAACTCACAAACCATTCCCTTCTTTGATACATTACTAAATACCATAAAAAGTTATCCACTTGTGTGTAGTGTGAGAACGAACAAAATTATAAGACTCCTTTTCAACTCATTAAAGCTATATTCTCATTCATCACTCCAAGAAAACTTGACTCCCTTCTGAGTTATCTTGGTAATAGGGTTGGAAAATAGTGATAATTGTCTCAAAAATCAGAAATAATATCCAACTAACCCCAAGAATCTATGGATATCCTTCACAGATGTTGGCCTCACCAATCCCTCAATTGCAGCTATCTTGGAGGGATCCAAAGATATCACATTTCTTATGATTATATGACCTAAGAATGAGACTTCCTTCAACTAGAACTCACACATGTTGTAATTTTACTAGATCTTATCCTTTCTCAAGGTCTCTATTATAGTGATTAGATGCTCCTCATGCTCCTCCTTGGTTTTGGAGTATATTAAAATATATTCTAAAAGACTACCACAATTTTGTCAAGGTAATCTCTAAAGAATCTATTCATAATGTCCATAGAGATTTTTGGATAATTAGTGAGTTATAAAGGGATTTCTAGGAATTCATAGTTCCCATACCTTGTATAAAAAGAAGTCTTGTGGATATCCTCCTTCTTTACCCTTACATAGTAATATCCCGACCAAAGATCCACCATGGAGATGTATTGTTCTTCACATAGATGATCGAACAAGTCATCTATTCATGGAATTTTATACTTGTTCTTTATCATGATTTTGTTGAGATCACGATAATAAATGAAAAGGTACATTGATCCATCCTTCTACTTGACGAAGAGGACTGGTGAACCCCATGGTGAAGCACTTGGGCGTATAAACCCTTTATCCAGATTCTCTTGTAGTTGTTTATTTAGCACCTCAATCTCCACAACACCCATTATATATAGAGTATTGGATATTGGAAACATCCCAGGTATAAGATCAATTGATAATTAAAAATATCTTCTAAGAGGAAGGCCAAGAAATTCATTGGGAAACACTTTAGTGAATTCCCCCACAATTGGAATGTATTCAAGGATGGTTGCTTCCTTAGAATCAATCATCTGAGAAAGATATGCATTCTCACAGGGCAGTAATATCCACCCTTGAGATGATGGTGCTAAAGAATATTCATCCTCTTCCTTACACTTGTATAGATTCGTGGGTCGATTCACCATATGGAGAGTGATTTCCCTCCCATGGAAATTTATGTCGGATCTATATAAGGAAAGACAATCAATTCCAAGAATTACAATAAATTCCACCAAAGGGAGTATTATGAGGTTCACCATGAAGTTCAAACCAAAATTTTTGAAAGGGGAGTAATTATATTCATGGGATGCAATTATTTCCCCATATTCCATCCTCACCGACATCTCTACTTCCATGATTTTTGGTGGAGTTGGGATTGTTCTACTAAACATTCAAGATATAAAAGAATGTGTAGAACAAGAATCAGAAAGTATGTTCACTATTATTGAATAAATAACTATCACACCTATCACCACTTTGTTTTTGGGGTTTTCTTCAGTGGTAGTGATGGAAAAAATCTCTCCCATTCTTCCTTGGAGGTTATTGGTTGCCCCTGAAAACCCTTGGCTTAGGGAACTAGTTTTCAAAGTGACCTAGTTCTTTGTAGTTAAAGCAATGAAAAACACATTGATGTTCGAATGGAGTATTCCTCTCCTCTGTCGTAGTAGTGGGTTTTTCGTATTGGGAATTCATGGCCAAGTTCCCTTCTCTTCAACACCTAAATAATTTCCTCATCCTCTTCAGGAAATTTCTAGGGTGCTTATTTCTACACCTTTAGCAAGTGGGGAGCTCTAATTTCGTAGCACCGTTGGATTTATCCATCGGACCACCAGAATTAAATTCCACTTTCTAATTCTTATCCCCATGATACCCCTGAGGTTCTCCAATCTCCTTTTCGACTTTGAGGTGACATCAGACAATTTTCTCATAGATATCAAAGTCACGGATCGCTAGGGACTTTTCTATTCTAGGTTTTATCCAACCAAAGAAGTGGTAAACCTTGCATTTGGGGGTAATGAAAAAGTGATAGGCATATCATGAAAGCATTTTACAGTTTTCCTCGTACGCTTTGATGGGTTTATCATCTTTTTTCTTGACATAAAGGAGCCTTATTTCCATTATAAGTTTGAGGGTGCGTGTAAAATATTTATCGAAAGACATTTCTGGAAATACATCAATTCCAATGCCTCGATCTCTTCCTCGGGCTTTGTGTTTTGATCAATTTCCACCATTGATAAGCTTCACCCTCTATACGATAAGCATCCATAACAACCATCTATTGTTCGGAACATTGAAGATGGAGAAGATATTTTCAATGGAGTTGATCCATTTTTCGACGATTGAGGGATCATATGATCCATTAAAAGTAGGAGGAATTTTTTTAGGAAGCATTCAATTGCAGTTTGTTATTTCTTTGGGGGAGGGGGGGGGTTGGATGTTCCTCTTAACACATGTTTCTATTAAAAACATGAGATAACTGGGAGAGTATTATGACAAAGTTTTCAATTCTCGTTCCCATCAAATTGGGCATATCATTAGAACAATCATCACATTGATCTTCACTTCTATTATTATCCCAAGTCCTCCTATTACTGGCCATTGGAAGAAATAAAAAAATTTAGGGGTAACACATAATGGGTAATCCAAAGACAAAAAGTTATAACTCATAAATTACATTTATTTCCTTAACATATGTATTTATTGGCTTCAATCTATGTTATCCATGATATATTTACAATCATATATACTTGGGGGATTTTTTTATTATCTTAATAATGGTACATACTATACTTATGAATTTAGTAACGTATATCCCCTAAGAGTATCATAACCAAGAGTGTAGAAAGGCCCATTGTCGTGCACTAGTTCTCATTCAAGTCTAGCTCAAAGAGGTGTTTTTGCGTTTTACCCCTAGATACATCTTTCCCAAAGCCGCCTCTACTTGTTCATATCTAGAAAGAGATGTATTTTCTTGATAAACCACTTACTCTATACTCACCAAAATATAGGTATGTTTTTATCATACTTAGTCTAATCCCTAAGGATTTTAGTAGGGTTTTCTAATCCTAATCCGAAAAATAAATAAACCTATCCTCTGATACCAAGTATAACAACACTACTCTTTATTACACACATAAACATGATTTATTACATAAACTTTCACATAAGGCAACTATGAGGATTGATAGGTCTAGTTTATTTGGAAATTAGGAACATTACATAATAATAATAAAACACAACATCTTTATTTTAAACTTATTTTACATGACCACAAAGTTTCTTCATACTTAGCATTGCATGGGATAACCTGAGGGCATGCATAAGAAAAGGGTGAGCTATAAAGCCTATTAAGGGAGTAAACAAGGAATAAAATTAATAATATAGTACATTTTAGGAAATAATGATATCAATGGATCATAAGGTAAACGTGAACATAAAGTCATGATATAACATGATTATTCTAACACGAAAACGTGGAAACAATATTTAACATGATATTAGCAAGATCTAGGGTTCATTAAACATGGATCATAAGTAAAACCTCATTGAACATTAATTATCATGAGTAAAAAATAATTTCATTTGAATTATAATGACTAAACCCTCATTTCACATGGAGTATCATGATACTATTATTTACCCAATGTATCGAGTGCTATCAAGGCACACCCTTTATAAACATTTATTTCATGCATAAATGTGCCACATAGATTATATAATATGGAGTCATTCAACATCATAATTTATTCCAATATAAAGAAATGTGGAATAAATAAATGAAATTATAATTCAATATCAGTATGTACATAAAGGTGAATAATATTGATAGAGGAATGGGTATGGTATTCACTTACACGATGATTTTTCCATTGAAATTTTGGTGTAATTTTGGCAGCATAACGACATCAAATGGAAATCTTAAAATGGGTTGATGAGAGATAAAGGGGTATCTAATAATTTATAAATGAAATGTAAAGTAACGGGGTCATGGAACATAATTTTTCAACATATTTAATTTAATTTATATGCATAATATAAAATAATTTATTGAATGTAAATGAGGAGAGAGAAATTCCATAGGGAATTTTGGCATTGTAATAGGTGTACATGGGATACATTAATGGGAGAGAAAGAGGTATATAATAATTAAAATAGAAGTAGGGAAATATGGGGGAGGTTAAAAATCATACCACAACATTTTTAATTGAAAATAAAATATTATAAGAACATAATGAAATTTGGACCAAAATGAGAAATGGAGAAATCCCTTTCTTGGATATGTGATCCCAAAGGCTTGGGAGAAGCTTGAGAGGGGATTATTGGGAGCTTGGGGAACCTTGGTAGGATTTTAGATAGATTAGGTAAAAAAATTTCAATCTACAAAGTTTTTTAGTGAAGAGTAATGTGAGATTTAGTGGGTTTATATAGGAAACGAGAGATGATTATTTATTATTTAGGTTTTGGATACTACACATTAAACTAATCAAAACCATGAACCGTCCCATGGTTTTCCCATGGGTTTTTCCAAATCAGAATAAAAAAAATATTTTATGAGGAGAATTTCATAACATAACAAAAAATTATACTTGCTTATGTGGAGGTGAGTCACACTCTATAGGAAATCATTTTATAACGTTAAAATAGAATATATGTCTTGGAGGTTCAACTAAGGAATTGTAAAATTAATCAAAAAATATAAAATCACATTATTTTAATGGTGAAACATATAATGTATGAATAAACCTTTTATAGTATTTTATTACATCACTATTGGGTCATTATGATGTCATAACACACATTATATATTTAAACGGTAATTAATTTTTACCAAAAAAATGAACTGTCTCAGAAAATTATGAAAATTTTACCATTAGATAATTTTGAAATCCCGAATCAAAAATAATATTAATTGTATCTAAATAATTTTCTGAATATGTGAATCTTTAATTTTAAAATAAAAATGACATTTATCTAAAATTCACGGGTTTTGACAAAAATAGCTTTCAAACAGTAATACAAATTAAAACTGTATTCATAAAAAAATTATATGATCATTTATATTTAATGAAAAGTAAATTTTTAATAATATTTTATTAAAATATTATTTAATTCAAAAATCCATTAATTCATGAAAATATATTTCTTAATTGAATATTAACGAAAAATACTATTTTTTCTTTAAAACCCATTTACAGAGCAACAATAATAAAATGAATGTATATAATTTATAAAAAAATTAATGTACATAAACATAGTGCAAGGTATTTGTTACATAACCCCTTATAAAACTCCCATAAGACTTAAGGGTATAGTGTGCGATGGTGACATACTCTTGGGGTGGCTTGGATAACATCGCTCAAGTGGTAATCTCTATTAACTTGCACTTCTCCCGTAGACGATTCTGTTCAAGCTTAACGTGTTGAATCTTGGCTTGGGCTCGGGTTAGAGCAAATCCCAGGGACGCTACCTACTTTTTGAGCTCTGACAAATGGGCTTCGTATGGAGAAATTCTACTAGTTGTGATCATCGATTCCTTTTTCTGAGTAAATTGGATTTGTTAAATCCCTATATTTATACTATTCATGTGATCACATTCAACAGCTTTATCAGAAAATCTAATAATTCTTAATGTTATTTTAAAATCCAAAAACATAAAACCATGTAATTTCATATTTTTTACATAATCATATTACATAATAAAATATTCAATTTGATCAAGAGGAATTTTGGTTAATAAAAGCTTGAGTCGTTACAATAAACATGGATGTTATGACCATTTGGAAGTTTAGATAGGATCAAAATTCCTTGAGTAAAATTTGTGTACAGAGTTGGGGCATTGGGGTGAGAGAGATGGTTCATCTAGAAAGTTGGTTTCCCAATACACGCCACATGGATTTAAAAGCCTATTTTTAGTTTTTTATACTTTATTTTTGATATAAGAGGTGGTTTTCTCCTCTAGTGGGACATTACCAAAGATGAGAACTTAATTCTGGACACCTTTGATGATGTATATTGACTATAACTCCTTCCCCAGTGGTCCCAGATATGAGACCCATTTTTTAGTTCTTCCGACTTCCTTTCATTTTAAGGATATTTAATTATATTTTTTAAATACATGTTTGTGCTCGTTTTTTCCTATTTAATGTGTTATTATCGAAAAACATTATAAATGAAGGGATAATATAAAATTCTTGTTCTATGAAGTGAAACAATTACACTACATGAAGATATGTTCTTCATGTCGATCATTATCCTTTTTCATTACGAATAACATACACTAACTCTATAAGTGGTGAAGCGAGAGTTAAACTAAAAAAGGAAATTTATTTTCATTATTAGATTATTTTTTGAGAGATGTGTAAGACTCAAGATATTAGGGATATAATGAGTGAGTTTTTGAGATGATTAGTCCATTTGATGTTAATGATAAGTAGAAAACAACAGGATCAATCAGGACCTGGGCCTGTTCTTTATTACTTATCTCTCTATCATATTATTTTATTTACTATATTTCTTATTCATTAAATGTTTCTTCAATACAACTATTCTTTTAAATAATGTTTCTTCTACTTTTTTTTAAAATAACATAAGTGTATTGGGAAGACAATTAATAAATTTGACACAATGTCCTTGTGATCAACCCCATGGTTATTCATTGTGTTATATTTTTTATTTATAAAATTATCATTGGACATACTCGTGATAAGGATTTCATAAAAATTATGAATCATTTTTGGGTATTAAATAGGTGTTTTCAGGGTTTTTCCAATTTTTGATAAAAACTAAAAAAACTAAAAAAACTAAAAACAAAATTATGAGGCCTCCTTTAAAATCAGCAGACACTTTAGGATACCTTACCAGTAAAATCTTGGAGAAATTTAAAAATTTTGAGTAAACAATATTTACATGAACTTATTAAATATTATAATGATCTTAGAAAACCTACTATAGAGGAATTAACTTGATAACATAAATAATTATCTCACATTTTCCCTAAGTATTATATAGGAGACATTCTCGAAGAAGACTGCATTACATTCACATTTTTGGAGGAGTTTGAAGAAATTCATGGAAGGATATAAGAGGTTGACTACCTGAATATTATCCCATAAATACTCTCAAGTGAACCATTCAATCCAAAAGAATAAAAAACTACACTGATTCAAGGAGTTGAAAATATCCTAGAAGAACCTGTGGTTTTATAATACTTTTATCATTTTGAAGCTGATATAAATTATTCTTCTCTTATTATAGTTATTGAGGATACATTTCATTTTGGTGATCTCCTAGTGAGTCAAGAGGAACTTGAAGTTGATCCTACTATGGAATTTTTTAAATTGTTGGTTTTTTTGAGGATTTTACTATGTGAAAGGATATTGAAGAAGTGGTGTTAGAACTGTCTATAGGGTATAATGAGGATGTAGATATAAGTTTTTTTGTTCAAGAGGAGATAAAAAATGGGAATAAAGCATAAGAAGAGTACCAACCTAAAGCTACCCTATCACAACCCATTCAGTTCAAACACAAAGCTGTAGAAGAAGGGAAGTACCCCTTTTCTCTATTTTCCCTCTATTATTTTATAAGTGGTTCACTGATAAGGAGTGGTAATTTTATGAAATTTTATAAGGGATACTCCGTAAGTTAAAAACTACCAATTTTGGAGTGAAAATTATATGGTTGTTCTTATAAAATAATCCAAATTCATCACCAGATTGGGGCTGACCAAATGATTGTACTGCAATGGATAGTCAAAACAAAGTAACCCTTGGGGTTTTCTCCCATGATTATCAATTTTTAGATTATTTTTTTTTCATTCCATTTAATTTTATTAGTTTTTTACGTGTGATTTGTTGTAGTATAATAATCAGGTAGTGATCCCATGTAGAATATAATAAGTAGGGACATGGGATTCAAACTTGAAATCACAGAACCAAAACTAATTATTTAGGGGTATTGCAGAAATAATACATACGATGTATCCATAAAGATCCACAATAAAACCATGACATGATTTTTCATTAAAGAGTTTTTTTAATTCACCCATATTTTTTTCTTCTTGTAAATTAAGTTTGAGGGAATACCCATTGGTTTTCATGTAAAAAATGATGTTAATATGTTTTTGTTACTTGGTTACATAGCTTTTTGAAATCTAGGGAGTTGAAAATTAATTTGAGTGAACTTTTAAAAACCTTTTTTTTAACCTTTTAATCTCAAAATCAGTAGTTATTACATTGTTATCATGCAATTATTTGAACTAAATTTCCAATTATTTTTATTTTTGTACAAGGTAAAGAACAATCATAAAAAAATTCCTCCATATAAAAGTGTAGAAATTCTGATATTTTGAACACTCATGTTTTATATCCAAAATTTATGAATTAGTAGATTGAATATTCCTTTTGAATCTTAATTGATATCCACCTTATAATTAAACATTTGAGAAAATGTTGGGTTATAATTATCATAGAGAGGATAATTTCTTTAATTTATCTTTACTTTAGTTTTGGAACATCTAAAACACCCCATGACTGAAACCTTTTGTTGGTATATTTGAAAAAATACCTCACCTTTTGATAAATATAGTCATGTTATTTTCTTTTCTAGACTAAAAGAAGATACATTGACCTATTTAGGGTGATTCAATTGAATATAATATTGTTGGGATTAAATTATTGATGAGTATTGTTTTCCAATATTTTATGGGAATTATTCTTGAAAACTAGGGACAAGCTATTGATTTATTAAACTCATATGGAATTAGAGCTATAACGTGAGGTAACATGAACTTAAATTTGATCTTAGATACTTAGCCCTAGGTAACATATAATACCTTTGAGAGACAACCAAATTGAGAAGTGTTATAGATTCTTTGAATGTAGAGTAAAATAGGAAATTGGGATCCCATGTTGAGTATTGAGACAAGGGTAGATAGTGTGTTTCTATAAATAAAATCCAAACATAACAAGTTCTCTACATAGTGACTTACACAAACTCATGGCTGTGAAAAACTAAAATAAAATACCCATTACAAAAATTATATCATGAATGTGAGGGGAATATTGAACCCAGATAAACAATGAGACAATTGTTTTATAAGAAAATCTTTTTGAGTTAGATCAACAATGTAAGAAGTAAAATACTAGTTTGAGAAACATAAGGGAGAGTTAATGTTTTTTCTTCTTATATTATAGATCTAATTATACTTGATTCTCCCTTGTATTTTCATTTGGAACTATGATATGAATTTTCATGTAAATTGGGTAGTGTGAGGCACTCACATAGGAGGTATGAAAATATCTTTTAATGTATGATTTGGTGTTTTCCCAGGCTGGTTAATCTTCATTGACCCTAAATCCTTTGTTACAAATAATTTAATATATAGAATTTACTTTAGTGAAATGTTTCAAGCATGGGTGTGTTTGACGTATCACTATTATTTCACAATTTTCAACAACTATTTTTTGTGAATCAAATGATTTTCAATGATTAGTTTAATTTTTAATGGAGATTCTAGTAATATGTAACAAATTTGGATGAATATTATTTTCATTGAAAATATTCTCTAAATTTTAATTTGTAGTGGTTATGTTTTCATTGTTATTTTCTTTAATTATCATATAATTGAACATTGTTTTTTTGATTTTCAATGAATTTTTTTTTGTTTGTGGTTTTCACTTTTTTTGGACTTTTATATTTTAGGGGATGCTGTGGTGAAATGGATACACCATGAAAATCAGCTACGTTGGAAAATTAGATATTTCGGTCAAATCAATTACGTGGAAGTATTAGGTGTGTGGATATTAAATGGATACATGGTTGAATCAACTATGGGACAAATTACTATCTCTATATTAAAATATGAAGATTAGAATAAACTATGATAATAATTGGCCACATGAATGGATTACCTTATGTTGAAAAATAGCTACGTGGCCCAATCAGCTATGTCTTACAAAAAATAGATATCTCAGAAAGATGACTATGTGGGAAAATGATTATGTGGTCCATTCAGCTATATCATTCCTTTAGTAGGATGTGTAATGTTGATGATTGAGGGAATTCTAATTTTATGAACCTACATGTGATGACCATTAGTATTTTCTACAAGGATCAAAATTCAATGAATGAAATAGTGGTATGGAGTTGGTTCATTAGTGTTAGAGAGATGGTTTGGATAGGAAGTTGGTGCAGTAATGCATGACACATAGATTTGACAACATTTTTTTATTTTTTTTAATTTATTTTTGACAAAAAAAGGAGGTGTTATCCACTTTGGGTACATTTCTAGAGACATGTAGATAATTTTGGACACCACTGGATATGGAGATCGATTGTAACTCCTTCCCCCATGGTCTTGGATATGAGACCCATTATAGAGTTTTTCATAGTTCCTATCAATGAAAATATATTTGGTTATATTTTTTAAGAACATGTTTGTTCTCATTCTTCCATCCTCCATGTGTTGTGATCTAGAACCTTCAAAAATGAAGGGCTACTTTGCATGTCCAATTCAAGGAAGTGGAACTCTGACTCTACTTAGAGATATATGATTTTTACTCATTGTCATCCTTTTTACTTACTCATGATAGACTAAAACTCTATAAGTATTTAAGCGAGACCTCAACCACCAAAGGTAAGTGATCGTAATTATTTCACTATTTAATGGTGGAGGTGGGTGACTTGAGGGACTGAGTATCTTCTGAGTGAGGTTTTGAAATGATTAGTCGCGTTGAGTTTAATGATAGGTACCAGATGAGTGGATAGACCTAGATCTAGGCTTGTTCTTACTTACTTCTATCTCAATAATATTATTTTGTTTACTATATTTCTTATTAATTTACTATTTCTTCAATCCCAATGTGTTCTTAAACTCTGTTTCTTCTGATTTTAAATTTTCTAAAAAAATAACTAAAAGAGTTTTGAGAATACCACTAGAACATTCAACACTGAATTGTTATGATTGACCCTGCGGTTGTCTACAATGTTTTTTTGGGTTTATAAATATATATTTGATCCTACTCATGAAAAGGATATTGTAATTCAATGTATACCTCCTCTATAATAACTCCATTAAAGAATTAAATATTTACATCTATTTGTTAGATTTTAAATCACATTTGTATATCCTCTATAAGAAATAAATTATATAATTCAAAAATTTCTACTGATGTAGTTGGTTTTTTCCATATAAATATATTTGATTTAGGTATTTAATTTTCATATAAGAAGATAATTATATCTAATTAAATTCCATAATCATTAGTTTTGTTTTTTAAGAACAATATTTTTCTAATGAAAGTATATGAATATAGTCACTCTATAAAATACAAAGTCTTTTTCTTGATTTGATGATATCATTAATTAATGGTATTGATCCATGATTCTTCTATTTTTATATATTAAAATTATTTTATTTCATCTTTTGTTGAAAAGTGTTCCTCTAAAGATTTTAAATTTTATGAGTTTTTTTTTTGTTATTTTTTTTCTTATGGTGTTCGATTCATTCCTTCTACATTGTTTTCATGTTTTATTAGTGAGTAATTAAATTCAAGAAATATATTTATATTCTAATTAAATTTCAACATCATCCTTATATTATGTATAGTGAGGTTATTAAAATTTAGATCTATGATCTTCTATATGTCCATAATTTTCCTCATGATATGAGCTACTCAATCTATTTCAATATTATTCTTCAATCACATCCACATCATTGTTTTTAATAATTTTATAAATATTTTTATAGAAATAATTGTTTTTAAAAATAGTATTCCCTTTATAGTATTCAAAAATCCACTATATCATCATGAACAGATATCCATATAAATGATAAAACAGAACCATCCCCCCATAATTTTTCAAACATTTAATGATACATTTAAGATCCATAAATAATAAATTAATTTATGTACCATAAAAAATGTCATGTTTTGGATGAGGAAAGGATCATGAGATAATAATTAAATATGATAACATGCCAAAGAAAGTCACCACCCCACAAATCAAGTCATTCCAATATGTAAAGAAAAATATACATACTGTTCAAGTGGTTAGGCTTTTAATAACATCAATTTAAATCTCTTTTAGGTTGGTTTGTCATAAATCAACCTAAATTCCATCGTTTGATTAATTAACATTTTCTATTGGGATGACATATATTATCATAATTTACACCATTTCCATTTTAAGACACCATGTAATGAGGAATATTTACTTTTTCTATAAATTATTTATGGTTATAAAATAAAAATGAGAAAAGTAATAACAACATTAATATGTTAGTGGTAACATGGTATAATCCTTATAGTTTTAGAACATATAAAAAACATTTTCAATGAACATATATTTTTTGAATTTCACTGATCTTGAATAAGATAAAATGATATGTTATTTTTTTATTTTAGTTATTAAAAATTTAACATACAATCATTATTCACCTCCATACCCAATACTAAGTTATCCATTTTTCACATTATTGATTTAATTAGGGAGCCCAAGTGAAACAATGGATCTAAAGGATAATGAATAAGGAGAGAAAGGAACCACTATTGATCTAATTCCAAAGACTCTACTTAGTGAGATGAGTACCATATCTAAATACTTATATAACATCATCTTGGTATAATTACAATGAAATATAGCTTCATCTACTATATTTCAATATTTTCCTTGAGAACCTTCATTTCTCTTAATAAACATATTATAAACACTCAATATTGGTTTAAAGTTATATTTATTCCATAACATATCTCTTGAGGTGTCAAATTTTACACCATATTAAGTAAAAAACTTATTTTATATTCATAAAAAAATTCATTTCATATGGATATAATAATTAATAAAAAATATAGTTTCTCCATCTCTAGTTACTTTAATCTAACTGGAACATGTAATTTGAATGAAAGAATATAATAAAATATGTAACTATTTTTATCATGGGTTTTTATTGACTATAAACCATATTTTCTTTCATACATTTTTCAAATTTATTATATCATAACATAATCAAAATAGGTATAAAATTATATTACATAAGAGTTGAGTGATTATCCTTGTTTTATTAATGTATAAAACCAATTAATTAGTTCCAAAAGTTGTTTTCTTCTTCCATAGTGATATAACATATGTTATCCTTATTATCCACTTGATAATTATTTCCATTAGCCCTCCAAAATTTGATCAAAATGACTTTATTATTTGTCTTAATTATTCCAACCCTTTTATTGAATAAGACTTGAAGACCAAAGTCCCACAATTTAATCAAACATAAGAGATTGTGAAAAATATCGTCATTAATATAAAATCCATGATCTTTATATCTTCTAAAATTATCATTATCTTATCACCTAATTTGATCTTTAATTCTCTATTTTTTCTAAAATTAACCATACTATCTATATGATTCTTTATGTTTTGAAAAAGAATAAAATTCCTATCATGTGAGATGAGTATACCTCGTAAAGCATTCATGTTGTATTACTTTAGTTAAATAAAACTTCAATAATATTTCCTTCTATTTAATATTATTTTTTTATATGAAATTATTATATGATTTGTACCATTTTTGGGTCTCACTTTTTTTCCACTATATATTCAGTAATATCTTCTTGTTTCAAAGCTATATTGAATTGTTTCATCAATAAAATAAAATTTATGATCAATATTTAAATATTTATGGATGAATTTATATGTTAAGGTCCATATTATCTCATATTTTAATTTAATGACATGTGAAGATTAATAAAATGATAAAAAATACCCACCAAAAGAAATTTTTCCTTTGTTTTGTAAGATATGTTGTTTTTCTCCATTTCTACTTTAATTACATCAACTAATAGGGAGTTTTGTTTTTTTTATAATATGTAATTATGAAAACCAAGTCCAAATAAAACTAACACTTCCTCAATGGATAAATATTCCCAATTCTCATCTCAATTACATTTGTATAGCTTCCAAATTATTCAAATACTCTCAATGATTTTTATTGATGTTTCTTTTAATCTTTTGATTCCATTTATCTATTAATATTTCCTATTTAGATTTTAGAGTGTTTTCTTTCACCTTTCTACCCCATAACACTTTTATCCATATAAAATAGAAATTTCATTATCAAACATTCCTTAAGTTTTATTACGGATTATTAAAATTTATATTTAGACAACATAACATTATCACTACTAAAATTCAGCATTTCTCAAAATTTTTATATTATAATTAATCTTTTAAATTTTCACATGATATATTTATATTTCATTTAATCTTGAATAAAAAAATTATTATAAAAATTTATCTTATATTGTTCATAAATCTTATGTTTTAACTTAAGTAATTCTTCAGATTTTTATTTGGAAATAAAACTCTGAAGAATTAATTAAGTTAATAGTTAAGATTTATAAACAATCTAAGATAAAATTACCTTCAACCAATTATTCAAGTCATGAAATTTCAGAATCACAGACATCAATATAATCATTTGAGACTTTTTTTCCCACTACTAATTTTCTCATAGTTATTTATATTTATATCTCCTCAAGAGTTACTTTTTGATCTAATTTCAAATAAATAACCACTACTTATTTTTATTAATATTTAAAAATTGTTTTTTACTTTAAAAATCATCATAATAAAAACATTTTCCAAGTGAGTTTTATATTCTATATATTATTCTTCAAAGGTGGGTCTTTATCATCATTTTCATTACTCACATGGATTATCCTATGAAGTTTTATTTTTATCATTTTCTTAAAAAATTATATTTTTAGTTATTTCAAGGGTAAAGGTTATATAGTACTATACATGATAAATCAATATCACTTACTTATTCTTGTCATCTAGGATACCTTGTATCTAGTTAATAAACTTTTCTATATCTAAAAAACACTAATGGTTATTTACCATGAAATATACCTTTTATTATTTGATTTTACTTGTAATAAGTGATATAAATTCATGCTTAATGTCTTCAAAATCATATTAATGGTCATACTAGACATTTTATATTACTTTGAAATCCATATCTTTAGATTATTAGTTGAAAATATTATCTACTTTTACCCTCATCTTATTAGACTCCAATTTTTATACAAACCATCAATATTAGCTTAACATAGAAAAAGTTTTTTAATTACCATAAATATTATTTTCTATAAAGGTGAAATCATTCTTAATATTTTCATCACAATTTAAACATCCTTTAACATTTGGTAAAGTCCTTGTATTGATCTAACCCTATTAATGATCCAACTAAAAATTAATCATTGCCTTTATTGTGATGTAATACAAAGAGTTCAATTTATTTCAAAAAACATGAATATTATCCTAATTAATTTTTTTTAACATTTATAATAATTAAATAACTTGTCCTATATGGATTATGTGGTTATAAAACTCATGAAATTTATATATATTTATTAGTAGATAGATCTATAAATAGTGAATTTTAAGAATTTACATCTATAATAAAAAATTTCTTATCTATTTCATTAAAATCAATCATCACCAGATCACTATTTTTCATTCCATTTATAGCTACAAAATAAACATATAATCAATAACATAATATATTTTACTCATTTTATAATTCCCCATTTGTAAATTTATCCCACCAATGATTGGTGCTTAATTTGTATCCATAGTGTTTTCCATGTAATGGTATATTTGAAATTGCATTTATTTAATTAAAAAATCTTATATTATGAAAATTTTGACTATTATATAACTTGTTAAAACCAAGGTCTAAAAAACATCAATAGGGAAGTGAATTATGATGTAATTTATTTTCACTAAACATATTTAATTAGATCTTTTCCTATGTTTTGAGGTGAAATTGAACTATAAATTAAACAAATCAAGCAATGTGACCATAAAATAAAAATTAAAACATATATATATAAGGTTTTATATTTGGTTTATATTATAGGATGAATATAAGGTAACTACACATGAAATTTGTTCAGTGTACTAAAAAATAATATACCATTGTGATGAATCTTTTTGGTTTGGTTAACTACCAAGGCCAAGGACCAATCCCTCTTCTTCTACATCCACTTACTACTTAGAGAAAGGTTTCACATAATGATTTATGTGAAGGAAAAAAATAACTTTTTTTAAATTAAACCAGATGAGAGATGTTGTTTTACTTTTTCTTCAAGTCATCATGAACAACATGTTTATCTTCTTCTTATATATCAATATATCATAATTTATATATAATGAAAAAATAATATATTTTAATTCTTTATAAATATTAAACATCAATCCTATATGTTTCTATATTCTTTTCATTAACTTTATTATTGTACATGATAATAATTTATTATCATAATTTAATTTTAAACCTTACATTATTGTCTATGATACCTTTAAAATCCTATCATTCATCTTATATTTCTCTATGCGTCATAAGCATTACGGCGTATCAAAAAAACATTCATAAAATTTTAATTACATATCTAATGTATCGTTCAAGACTTTATAAAAATAAATTGGATTGAAATATTTATAATTCAATATTATACATCAAACCATGTATTTAAATTCTATAACTATAGTACTATAAACCAAGGAAAATATATGTTTGATGATCATTGACCTAAATAATTATTACCCTTTATTTTCTCTAAGTATTTCATTGTTTTGAAATTTTATCAGATCAAAATCTCTTGGACATGGTATTTATCTTTGGGCATGGAACATATAGAGTTTGAAAAAGGACAAATTCAAAATTATTTACACTAAAGATGAAACTTTTTACATAACTATTCTATTTATAATTGAACATTATCCTTTATTAAACATTCCTTGGACCTCAACATATAATCCATTTCCTACTAATAGAAAATATAATAAACCAAATTAATATTATCTAATATTATTAATAAAATAAATTGTTTCTATATACCATGGAATATTACCATGAAACACAGTGTGTTATAATAAACCATGGTTGTGTATACATTGTACAACAAAATGGTTTAACCAAAATTCTTGTAGTTTATAAATTAATTGCTTCTGAACAATGGTATACCACCAAAAAATGGTTTGAAAATATTTTACAATTTAATCTTATTTATACTTTTAAAAATTGATAAATAATTTACTTAACTTACAGTTAGTTATATCTATGTAAAATATCCACAATAAGATATGAATTTATAATAAACCCAACACTAAGTTCCAAAATTATCTAAATGGTTTTAAATATCTCTATGTTCTAATATAAAATCCTTTTACCCTTTCAGATCACCAATAATTTTCTAAATAGTAATGAAATTTATGTAATGTGGAAAATTATTTCTTTTGTACGTCATTATTTATATAACTATCCTTACTCACAATGATCTTATATAAATTGATTTTATTTTTATTTCATGTTTATATGTGTTGGATGGATTACATTCACCATAAGATTTGTTCATATGCATGCTTAGGATAAGCACAATAATTATATGAATCAGAGAGGGATGAAGAAGTTACCATATATATATGTTAAAATATAGAAAATTATACACGTAATGGACCTCATATTTACAGTTTTGTTCCTCTAATTTCTAGTTCTCTAAGAGTTAAATTAATAAAACATTACGTTTAATATGGATTGGGGAAATATAGTGGGAAGTTAGAATGAAGAGGAGAATGTATAAGTATAGGTGTTTTATAGGGTACCAAATAGAGGAGTACTAAGTACTTTTTGGTATTTGGTGTGATATGTAGTGGCTTTTGGTGGATCCCCCAGATACTTGGTGCAATTACGTCCTTTAAATAGTGAAATGACCCTCAATAGAGTATAGTTATAGAGTCAAAAAGAAGATGGTTTCTAATAGAAGTGAAATGTGTAAATTTTAAAATTTGGAATGTGAAATGTTAATTAGAGATGTTAGATATGATTTAAAATCTTCAAGGTAGTGTTATGTGTGTAATGTTGGGTGGAAAAGTCCCTAAGTGAATTTAAAGGTGTTTGATTAATTGAAAATTGAATGGATGTGGCTACAGTAAGCCATTAGGCACCTGACATGAAGAAATTGGGTACCGAATTGAGATACTAAATTTTTTCCCCTAGTTTGGGCCAATGGGTTTCTGGTGAATATACACTAGTTACTCGATACCAAAAAAAAATCCCTTTTTATGGAGGCTAAAAAGAGAAATTTAGTGTTAAAAAATTAAACCACCCCACTCAGGGGATGTTTCCTTCAATTCAATCAAATATAGGGGTGCTGGACCACTCACTCTCCTTACCATATCTTTTTTATAACATAATTAGAGGTATTATATTATTATTCATGGTTATTAAGGTTATATTCTCCTCTATTTATCCTCCTTTTATCTTTCTCTTGTGTTTCCTCAAATTTCAATGGGATGGAATTAGGGATTCATCATGATTCCATTAGATCATGGTTGAATAGTTTTAAGGTTATAGGTATGTCATGTGATGAGGTGGGAGGAGGTCAAGGTAGGATGAATATATATGGTTTCATGTGGTATCATTGGTGTTAAGCCACTGATTTTGTTTTTCTTTAAATTTCAGTGATTTTGGATAACAATAAAGGATGAATTTTGGTATGAAATTTGGGTTTTTTCATTGAACAGGTTTGGATTCATGTTTGTGACAGTTCAAGAATTGTTTCTTATGGTTTTGGTTTCATGAAATTATCTATTGGTACATGTGATCAAGATTATAGATAAGGACTGGTACAAGATTAGGTGAGCTTCGATGATGCTGGACAAGAATTTTTAAGGAAAACGTTAGTTTGTGATAGGTGGTTTTAAATATTACCTAGATTTATGTGATTTAATTTATTGTAAGGAATGCATGTGAGGGTTTTTGGGTGCATTCAATTCATACTTTATTTCAGGGGACGATTTTGGTATACTAGAATATTTTTTACCTAATAGGGATGTAATGGGGATATCACATATATTTATATGGATTTTTTACAACTCTTTGTCCATGTGGGTTGATGATCATTGGTTTTAAAATTAGTGACACCCAAATGTGTGTTCTTATATGTGAAATGATTTTAGAGATCCAGTGAGGTCCCTTATAATGTGATATAATAAACTTTTTTGAGGGACTTTATATTGGTAATCCATGTTAAGGTCTGTTGGGAAACCATATAGAAATTGAGTTATGAATGATGGATTACCATGGGTAATGAGTTGTGTTATTGATAATGGCCTTTTTGGATAATGGTAGTATAATGGGAGCTCTACCAATAGTTGAATAGAGTGTTGGTGGCCAGATACCATTTTCCCTAGGTTTGGGCTATGAGATATTACTAGGACAATCTATTTATCTACATTTCATGCGAGGGGTGACTTATGTGAGAAGTATGAATTTGTATGAGGGATAAATTTTAGTGGTTAATTTCTTGAGATTTTATTATGGGGTTTATTCCTGACATTCACTTTGTGGTTGATCGACCCGAGCACATATGATCATGTCAATCATATTATTGGTAAATTAATAGGATGGATTTACTGATACCTGTGACTATGTGATTCAACATCTAGGAAAAACTTTATCACATAAGGTATTAAGATATATATATTTTTTACAAGAATGGTTTCATCCTATGATAATTTATAGAGTTATTTAGAATTGATGTGATACCTATAATTTTTGTATTTTATATATTTTTCTATACTGGACATGTTTCTAGCTATTTATATATAAATAGTGTTTTCTAGTTAAGATGGTTTACATCAAGTGGTGTGATTTGACATGCCAGGTATTGAATTTGACCTTGATTACCCTAATAGTGTTGATAGCAAAATATGGGTTGGATTTTATTCCTAGTAAAAGATAAATTCTTATATACAATTTGAATTCTATATTATCCTATTGATAGTTCTTATATACGTTTTTAACCCTATGCCTAAAAATCAATAGTTTTTGTATAGGATTTCGATTCTATTATGTTCAATCGATCATTCTTGTATATGGTTTTGATATTTTTCCAACTGATTGATGGTTGTTATATATGGGTTAGATTATATTACACAAAATTGAAAGCTCTTGTATATAGGTTATATTCTTTTGTGACTGAAAGATGAGTTTATGAAAATATGCGTTGGATATTATGATAAACATGAATTGTATTATTGTAAGTAAGTTGGATGTTATTTCAAACAAGAGATTTTTTCTATATTTGGGTTAGGAAGTATTCCATCTCAGTGTAGTTTTTTGGTATAGGTGGAGAAGTTGCTGACCCACATCCTCTATAATGTAATTATACTTAACAATATTACTAGATAAATAAATAAAGAGTATAAAATTAGGTTGTATTATTAAGAATATAACAGTTAAATGAGTTTATGCATGTGGTTATTATATATTTTATTACATCCAATGCATGAATATATATATATATATACTAGTTTTTATTCGGGAAACCATTGGTGGCGACCTACTATGTTTTATGCTCACACCCTACATGTGATCCTTAGTTGATATACAGATCATATAGTTGATGTAAAAGTCAGGGAATGATAACTTATACATGTTCATGATATTAATGATTTGATAGGTATTATGAGACATGGATGAGGCCATGATAAAGAAAAGGTTGATTTTCCTTACTATATTAATTTTAAATTATTTTTCATTATTATGATATACCCATCAGGTAATTTTTTTTATCTATTTATGACCCTTTAAACTTCATGTGTTTCATTTTTATATCATTGTAGATTTTATTTATTATTGGAATTATTTACATTCTAAATACATTTATTTTTTCCAATGTTATACCTATTATAGTTGTTTATTTTTTTTATTTTTCTATGATGATACTTGGGATATAGTCTCCTTAAGTGGTATTATTATACCCTTACCATTAGTTTATGGCCTCTTACATATATGAAGTCACTATTGAGGTCATGTGGAACTCTATCTTATGGTTGAGGTTGTTTAATGGGATATAAATTTCACACCTGGTTGAATATAGAATGTTTTTTTTAAAATAATGGAAAAATGTCATTTTTTTTAATAAAAACACATCCCTTAAAACAAACCTTTGGGATTTTTAGGAAAACAATCCACCCATATAACTATAAAGATATTATCCCCCATCATATCTTCCAGCTATAGGATTTAATATTCAATATTATTTTATATTGAAACCAATTTTCATTAGGAGTTCCATTTTGGAAAGTCTAAGATATGAGTATTCTATCTTCATATAGTTTTCTTATTTTCTTATGGGAGTGACATAAATCCCCAAATTATGCATTGTTGAGATTTTTAAATATATTACCACTTTTTTATTCTTCTAATAAGAAGTGATTGGGGTTAGTGTTTAATAATATGAAGGTATGACCAACCTTTGTTTTCCTGATATCAACTTCTTTTTGAGTAGTGATATAAATCTATATATTCTTCTTATTTAGGTTTATCTAATTTCAAATATGGTAATATCCTATTTTCTTTTAATATAGGTATTTTTTTCCAAATAATGTTTATTATGTGGCCCTCCTTTACTCTCATATTATTTTTTTGTATGGGATAATCATTGAATTAGGTTGAGTGAGATTAAACCTAAGCTATTTTTAAATGAAATGGAAATATTAAAACTACTTATAACATGGTTTTTATTTGAATATATAGAGTTTCCATGATATTGATTATATTTTATTATTTTCAATGAATTTGTTACATTATGGTGGTTTATTATTTATTCTTAACTAACTTAATAATGTGAATTTATTTATAAAGTTGTAATATCATTTCCATATATATGGGATTCCAATGTAAGTTAAGCCATTATTAGATAAAACATTTGATACTGATCGGATAATTTGGGTGGATTGAACCATGGATTCGATTGTACTATGGAATTAAATGATTATCCATATGATATATGCATATATATACCATATGTTAAAAATGGAATAGTGTACACATGTTGTTGTAGACATTATTTTTGGATTTTAAGCCTTGATAAGGGTAAATAACTAGAAATTGGTGCACTATCTACCCATGTCATTCTGTATACCAACTATACAATATAAAAATGAATTATTGGATGTGTATCTTGATAATTAGACTTTCTTGGTGATAATAACTAAGGTAACCTAACTTTTTTTATTAAATGTAACTAGACCTAAGAGAGGAAATGATATGCCCTAAACCTTTTTTTAGACACAGTTAATATTAATTTAAATGAATGTTCTTTCGAGATTTGGAATGATATGAATGGTTTTACATTTATTTTTTAGTTCACTAGAATGGATTTTGAGATAGACTTAAAGAAGGTATGATTGGGTTTCTTGGTTTATGGTTTAGAAAATTATAACTAATCACCACAATTATTTTTAATTTAATTTTAACAAAAATATTATAAAATAATTATGCATTTTATATTTTTTTCACTACCTATATTATTATAATACTTCATTATATTGGTTTTAAAATATACTGGTAGGTGTTGGGTGGTGATGGACTACTTGGTAGGATGTACTTACACACTACACATTTCCACTCTAGAAGTTTATAGATCTTATTTTTCTTGATCTAAATAAAGGGAAGGGATCAGTCCATGAGAGATATTATGATCAAAAGATATGGTCATAGTGTGATTTTTTGATATTTTGGTCCTTAAATCTATTTATATTTGTTAAATATTTTTTTATTCTATTTTTCACTATTGGTATTTTTGTTCATGTATTAATGGTACCCATTAAAGGGTTGTAATTATGCTTTGGATTACAGTTATATAGAACTTCCAAAATTTTAAATAATTTTTTAAATTATTAATCAAATATACTAGGTATCCTTTGGTTTACAAGTCTCTTTTCCTTGGAATAAATATTTATGGTTATTTTATCTATTATAACAATGGGTTAGGATCTTTTTTCTGTAGGATCTCATTATACCTTAATAAAATTATAAAGATAGAAATTATTATTTTTCATTATTCTAGGTTTAATCCATTGAAATTTATGCTAACCTATTGTGATTATGAATCTAGCTTCAGGTATTATGGGGGTTTGGATTAGGTAAACATGTTATCTATTATGAGTTAATACAATATGGCATCATATCACATTAGGGAAAACTTGGTTTGCGACTAGCTGGGAGAAAGGATTTTCAGGACTAAATAAGTAAGCAATAAATATAACTATATAGATAAATTATATTAAAATGTTTGTTAATAATTGTAATTTAGGTTTAATTATCCTATATATTTTCTAATAACCATTTTCATGAGTCTCATTCATCTTGGATAGGTACCTATAAGTGGTAACTTGTAATAAATGTTGGCATATCTTGTTCTTGCATAATTTAATATCAAACACTAAAGCATAGACCCTGACATTGTAAAATTAACCATGTCATGTTAAGTGTCTTCTTATGAATTCTTACAACACGTCATGGTGATAATGTTGAATTATATGTGATATAATTTTATTGAATCTTCCATATTGGTGATGATGTTTATTTCTTTTTATTGACACAATATATAATGATGTGAAAATAAAATATGTATTACTAACAGATTTTAACAATTGGATTAGTAAATGGGGTAGAATTGAAGTGGTTTGGTCATTTCATAAGGTATATATAGAAACCAAAACCATATACACATTTTCTTTCATGATTTTAAAAAAATAATTTCATAAAATTAAAACCAAGGATCTAGAGGTCTTATTTATTAGTAAGATTAGACACAAAAAAACAAAAAAAAACATACCTACTAATTAATTATTTTAATCTCAAAAATGGGATCCAAAATCCCAATGGTATTCTAATACTACATAGGAAAATATGGGAATATACATTAGGAAAAGGGTGATATATAAAGAACAATAAGGGAATAAACATGTTATAGAAATATAACAGATGAGAGAAGAGGCATAACACGGTATCATAAAGTGGAAGATCATATAATATCAAAAGGAATCACTAAACAAAAAGTATAATGGAATTATGAAAATTTGGTAACAACATAAGAAATTAAATCATAATAATAAGTCAAGGATCACCACCATGAGAATATAACACAATGTTCTTGGCTAACCACCCATGCACTACACTTGGTATCTCATGACATGAAAACATTAGCTAATAAATTGGGGAACTATCAGGGAAAAGCCATCATGTTTACAACATGTACATGGATATGTTTTCCCAATAAATAAATAAAATATAATACATAATTATAAGAAATCCCCATAAAAAGGGAATGGGTTACATTATATTATCTTTGAGAATAATCATATAGCATATCATAAATATTCCCATTAAAAAAAGAATTACTGAATTATTATGTGTTCATAAATGAAATAAGAATGAGATATCATGAAAATGATGTTAAATTTAAGTAAATATATAAAACGTGTGTAGAATTATGTTTAGAAATGAACCTCTTAAGTAGGGTTTTAATAAAAATGGTAAAAGGGTAATATAATAATAACTTCCCTAAAACTAGAAATAAAACCAAAGGGTTTTATATGAAAAATTGAATAATTTTAAGAATAGTACACTGTGTGGGTACTGTAGTAGGCATTGTAGTAGTTACTATAGCAGGTACTGTTCAGTACTATAGCAGCTGGAACTATTCACCTTGGGCCACCAGTTTGGTCTTGGAGTCCTTAAGGTTTTCGGGCCACCCAGGCCTTCGGGTCAGTAGGGATTTCAGGCCACCTCAAGTCCTTCGGACCACAAGCATTTTCCCCAGACACACTACAAAAAAGGAGCATCCCAGAAGAGGATTCAGAGTAGGTGCACTCACCAGATTAGAGCCAAATATATTTTTTAGAATGAGAGGGTATGGCTATTCCATTAGGACCAGCCTGTGCCTGCATAAGAAGCCTACCCAGACGACCATGCAAAGGTGGAGAGCTACTATCATGACGCAGATGCTAGGGAGGGGTAGTTCCTTATAGATAGTTTGGTTTAATTCCCTACGACCTTTGGGTCATGTAATCTCCTAAGCCTATAGGCCTTGTAATCTCTGAGCCTACGAGCCTTGTAAGGGTTCCCCCTCATCCCTTGAAAGGGGGGTTTTCAAAAAATAAAAAAAAATGAAGGCTTTCGGGCCATTCAGAATTATGTTTAAAAGAAGTATTTGAGAATGTAATTTGGAGAACATGAATTATCTAGAACAAATAAATGTAAAGTACAATAGGTATGTATGCGAGGAAAATATATAAAAAATATGGGGTAATATCATGATAAGAAGATATAGGTAAAGTGAGAAAAATAAGAGGAATACATAACCTAAAAGTAATGAGGGTGTTTTAGAAGATCCCTTACCTCAGTTAATTTACTTGTTTAGTATGCTCACTTAACATACAAAACACCAAAATTAAATGTATTAAATAATTGATTAATAAAAAATTTCAGATAAATTTGAATTATTAATATTATTTTATGTTTTTTTAAAACCATTTAATTAAGACATCGTGTTTATTTTTACTCTCTCCGAAGGGTCTTCGTTTCATGGTTCCAATGCCTCTTTGGTTTTCTGATAATTATGGAAGTTATTATAAAATGGTACTAGATCAAAAAAAGTGAAATGAATTGATATTCATGTACTTAAAAAATTTCCAAATTTTCGAAATATCAACATGTGTTATGATAAAGAGATGATTCATTTATCCAAAATGTTATCGTTATACAATTAATTTATTTAAGAAGTTTTACCAACCATCATGAATTAGTTTTTTTTATTTAATTTAATGATTATTTATATATTATATAACAAGAAATAAGTTATAATATATTTATTAGAATCATATTGAAGCATAATATTACTTATATAACAATCCAAAAATGCAGTGGTGAAAAACAAAACACGTTGTCTATGGAGGTGGGGAACCAACCAAAACATGGGAGAAATTTTCATTTATGAAAAGATAAAATTAAGTTATATTATGGATATTAAATTAATTTAATAACAATTAAATATATTAATAATATTTATTTTGTTATGAAAACATTGATAGAATAGATTTAAGGTGTTAATAAGAAGAAAATAATTTAAAAGGCTTTATTAGAGGGTATTACATCTTCCGTTGGATGTTAACTCATATGTTAACCTTTAAGGCTCTCAAGAATAATATTTTGGTAATATAAAAAATACATGGACATGGTATAGATGGTTGGAGAGATATTTGTTTAAATATTCTTCAAGGTAAGGAAATTAGAGTGTGAGGAGAAGTGGGGTGGTGTTTATAAGGGGAGGGGGGTGTTTTTGAATATAATGCTCATTAGTTTATTATTTTTTCTCAAGTCTATAAATAGTGATGATTATAGTGAATATATATAAATTAATGCATGTTATTTCATGATAATTTTTTATTACATCATTATATATGTAATTAATCATGTATATACTTATAATGTAAAATCATGTATTTTATCATATTTTACTATTCACAAGAAAGATACTATTTTAGAAAAATACAAAAAAATAACCCTAATTTAATTTTTATTTAATGATTCCAAAAAATACAACTATTTTTTTCAAAACAAATTCCAGTTTTTATAAATTATAATTTCAAATAAAATCATTATTGATTGAAAAATACTTGTTTTTATAATACAACCAATCTTTCAACCTATTGAAAAACTATGTTGAATATCATAAAATTATATTATAATTTTTATATAAATAGATTGTGTTTTATAATTCCATTTTGAGAAAATAAATATTTTTTTTCAAAATTCTAAATGTACTATAAAAATGAATTCTAATGAAAATAAAAGATAAATAATATACTAAAAATTACAATTATTCTTTATTTGTGAAATTTTTTAATTTTTTCATTTTAAAAATATTATTTAATTATCTTATGATATAAATTTTTTATATTTTTATTTCATACAATAACTAGTTATTTTTTATTCCAATAGTTTAGTTACTATTCTAATAGCCAGTTTACTATTCCTAATGGGCAGTTTAAAAATTCCAATAGTCATATATGTTTTATAAATCCTATAAATACCACTAATTTACAATATTCATCATTTACTCAAAATTCACTCAACTTTCAAAATTACACATTAAAAAAATCGATTGGAGTACTAGTGTTTTGTATTTTTTTTATATTTCCCATTGTTGTGATAATTTTTAAAGACAAAGAAGATCCAAATTCTCTCCTTCTAGTTATTTTATTTTATATTTAAATTTATTTTCCCATTGGGAAACATTCATTTATTAGGTATATATTTATTCTCTAGATGTAATTTACAAATTAATATAATATTACTTTGTTGATTTTCATTATGTTGTACATGTGTATTGTACTATATTGGCAAGTGTTTCACAAAAAAATTCCAAAGGGAAATTTCATTCAAATTTTGGGGGTTATTTAATTCTATTTCCACTAAGAAATTTCAGCCTTGAAATTTTGTTTCACATGCTAAGATGAAAAAATATGAGAGTACTTCTATTTAATTACTTTTTTAGGATCTTGTGGGGATTATTCATTCTTATAATTTCACCAAAGTACTTTGAAAATATGACTTGTCTTATTGCGTATAATGTTTTATTTAATGTCATTGATCTTCCTCGGTTTCTTCTCATTAAATAGATAATTCTCTAATTGTTCCACATCTGTTTTAGTATTTTTGTGGGACATGGTATATACATTCTCAATAGGAACACATAGAAAACCTCATGTACTTGATATTGGTTTAGCGGGAGTGAGATTTTATAGGCCCCAACTCTGATATGATTAAGAATCTCAAAGGGGATGATGTATCTAGGACTTAAATTTCTCTTCTTCCAAAATATCATGACTCTATTCCATGGATACATATTAAGGAACCATTTATAAAAAAACTTAAATAAATGATTTCATCAAGGATTGTTATAATAAATCTTATATTGACTTTGGGCTTCTTGGATGTGTTGTTCGATGGTATTGAACTTTTTATTCATTTCTTAGACTAGTTTTGTTCTTGATTTCTTACCATCTCTAGCATCATCCCAATATGATAGTGATATATTTTTCTTTTCACATAAGATTTAATAAGGAGTGATCTGAATGATATAGTGGAAGATAATGTTGTATGAGAAGTCAATCGTATGAAGATATTGATCCAAAGTCCCTTTAAGGTCTGTAGAGAAAGCTCTCAAGATATCCTCAAGTGCTTGGATTGTCCAGTCTGATTGGCCATCAGTCTGAGGGTGATATTCCATACTAAATTTTAATTTTCTTTTCATAGAATATTAGATACACTTCTTGATGTTTATGGTGAGCCTCATATCTAATTCAGAAACACTTTTTAGTGTTGTTCCATGTAGTATCAACACTTCTCAGATGTATATCCTTGAAGGTTGATCGAGTGAGAAGTTATCCCAAATAGAAATTAAATGTGCTGTCTTTTTAAATGGTCTACCATAACCCATATGGAATTGTTCCCATTAGATGTCTTCAGAAAACCCATTAAAAAATCTATGGTTATGTTTTACCTTCTCTATGAATATGTGGGTAATTCTTACCAAATACACTGGATATTTTTCCTTTATTCCTTCACTTACTGACATATTAAGCACTTTTATGTACACTCTAAAATCTCTATATTTATATTTTCACACAAAAAGTGCTATCGAATATATATACACATCATTTTGATCTATGGGTGGATAGAGAACTTTGAGTTATGATAATCAATTAATAGCTCATTTATTAACTCAATAATTGATAGTACACATAATCATGAACAAATTCTCTCAACTCCTTCATAAATTATTCAAACTGAGGATTTCAAATTATTTATATTATCTACCTTTTTCTGTATCACCACAAAATCCCTTTGTTCTTCCTTAATCTTCTCTATAATGGATGGTTGAGCAATTATTAGATGAAGATAGGATGGGTTTTATTCCTTTATGATTCCAATGACCATCCTTTTTATTGATAATAAGATTTTATACATCTCAATAATATTCATGGATAAGGTTTTAGGATATATTATACATAGATAATCTACCACTTTTTTTGATTTCATAGGATGACAGTGGATTGAGAAGCCATAATCTTTGATTATATCTAACTACATTCATTTGAATTTTTTTTCTTTTTAATCCAAATACATACTGGAGGCTCTTATAATTCATACATATGTCACACTTAACAGTATAAAGACTATTCCATAAAATATTCAATACAAAGATTAGTTTATCTAATTCCACTTTAGGCATTGGATAATTCTTATCATGAATCTCCAACTATTGAGAGTCATAAGCTATCACTTTATTATTTTTCATGAGGACATAGCCCATTCCCTTCTTTAAAGTATCACTATATATCACATATCCTTCATTATATGTGGGCAATGTGAGTAAAATAGAAGTGATTAGACTATTATTCAACTTCGTTAATCTATATTGATGTTCAGTATTCCAGAAAAACATTAAACCCTTCTGAGTTAGCTTTGTTAGTGAGTGTGAAAAATGTTAAAAGTTTCTCAGAAATTGCCAATAGTACCCAGATAATCTAAAGAAAATACAGATCTTATTTATAGATTTTCATCTAGATAATTCTTTAGTTGCATCTACTATTTAAGGGTCCCTAGATATAACCCAACATTTTATTACACAAGCCAAGAATGATACTTTTTTTGTATCCAAAATTCAGAGTTTTTGAACATGGAATAAAATTTATTCTTTCTTAATATCTTTAGAACAATACTCAAATGATCCTCATGTTCCTCCTTGAACTAGGAGTACATAATAATATTATATATAAATACTAAAAAAACATTTCAAGTTAATCTCTAAATAATCTATTAATCAACTTAATAAACATAGTTTAAGCATTGGTGAGTCCGAAGGGAATTACTATGAACTCATACTGTACATACAAAGTATTAAAGACAATATTGGGAATATCTTCCTTCCATGACATTATTTTAGGATACCAAAACACATACATATTTTATAACATATTTATCATTAATAAATAAATTCATTTTATATCTTTTTAAGAACACATCCATGAAATTATTTGAATAATTCTTATTCATTTTAAAATGAAGTACATTATATTGATATACTATTGATCCTAAAGAAAAATTTTGAACTATTTTTGTCATAATATTTTTTATCATATATTTTTATTTAAAAATTAATTCATAGAATTAAAATTATGAAAACATATTTTTTAGACATGAATAAAATTAATTCATTGGTTAACAATTGGTTATAATTGAATATAAAATCATTTGAAGGTAAAAAGTAATGTCTTTAAAAAATGATTTTATGCACACAATATGTTTTTATAAATTATATTAATTACTATTAATGTATGATTTTAATTAAAATATAAGATAATATATTCAATAAAAATAATTTAACATTCATTTAATGTTTTTTACTAGTAAGAGAATGAGAATAAATTCACTGTTATACATAAATATACATTTATCTAAAAACAGTTTCATTGCATTTTATGCGGTTATTTTATAACAAATATATTCCACTTATAGGAATTTAATTTTAAAATTATTGTTTCTATATTTTTAATTGTAATTTTAAAATTTTGTAAATATTTCAACTTCTTTTTTGGCCGTAATGAATAACAACTAAGGTAAAAATTCATTTTTATATAAAAGGTTAAAAACGGTGAGCTATGTGTTAAACCAAAGTGATAAGGGTTAAAAAAATTCTACATAATATTGGTTAAGTGAATACTAACCAAAATATTTATTATATATTAATTTTGGTTTCTTTGGTTCCACATTAATTTGGATATAACTTTATTATATTTTAATGAAATATGTATTTACAAGAGTTCCAGTCTCCTCACTTATTAAAGGATGTCCTCTCCCACTCACTCATTCACACATTTTGAGCCATATAAATTGGAAAATAAATACACAAATTATTTTTTATCTTCCTTCCCCACATTCTAGATCTTATGTTCTTCTCAAAATACCAACCTTTGAAGGAAACATTTGTCAGATAAAGCAGGTTTCCCAAAGAATAGGTAATTTTCTTTAGTAGTCTATTCTGAGTTTGTTTCTTTATTATCATAAAAAAAATATTCTATAATTATATTAAACTAATTATATTAGTGTATTTACTATAATTATATGTTTCTTATTAATATTATAACTAATTTTTTCCTCCTTTCCATCCAATTATAAATGTTGATGTTGTTCGTGTGTATGTGTGGACTACAACCTCCTTGAAGCGATGTGATTTGTTTTTCATGTATTCCATATATAGATGGTAATGTAGATTAATTTAATTAATATATTATATATATAATATTATTATGATTATGTAAATATATATTATTATTTATCTTTCTCTCATTACATTCATTGAAAAATGAAAACATTACTCATGCATACATATGGACAATCATCTCCATGAAGTCATGAAATTCATTTTTCATCAACAAATTATATGAATGGTTATAAAATTGTATAAATGAATAAATATTATACTCAAAACATGATTAATATTCTATATATTATGAAATCATGACCATTTTTTCAGTAATAGAACCATCAAATTGAATCATATATGGAAAATGAACTAGTTTTCACTCGAATATTGATTTTAATGATGTATTGTTAACAAAAGAGAAGTAAGAAATTATAAGGGAATGATATCGTATAATATAAGTGTAAATATAGTTTTCATAGATGTTTAAAAAATATAAATTTATTATACACGAACTTTATAACATGTATGGAGAAATTTAGGACTTGATGTAAGGGTTTATGTTATGATCTCATTTTTAATCTAGATTTTTTATGTTTGAATCTATTTGGGAAAATTAAATACTATATATATATTAAACCCTATAAATTTTATTATACTGTTTTTATTTTTTGGGTTTACATGTTTCTATTTCATCATCATCTATTTTTTACATGAAAATATCGATAAAATATTTTTAAGAAAAGTCGACCATATATCATATTTGGTCGATAAATTTCTTATTCCATGTATATGTTATTTAAAATTGTTTCAAGAATTTTTTTTATATGATAACACTACTATTTACTATAATTTTAAATCCTATTTTACTTTCTTTTAAAATCTGTAAAAGGAATCTTCTTGTCATTTTTTAGGGAGGCACTTTTTTGAATTTTTACCAAAATTATGAAGGGAATATTTGTATTAACCTTTGAAAAATGGATGGATTTTACAAATTTTATAACCATTATATAATTTGAATATTAATTTATAAGTTTCATTAGTTATTTTTGAGGAAAATAATTTTCTAAATTTTCTATGATTTTTTATTTAAAATGTCATCAATATAGAATGATATTTTTCTAATGTTTTCAAAAAAAGTTTTGAATGTTATTTTAAATGTATATTTTGTCTATGTCAGCATCCTTTGATGTTTATTATGATTAACTAATGATATTATATAATTATATAGTCCATGTTATTTATCAATATGTGTTATGGATATGTTATGTTGAAATATTTATGAAACTAGTTTCTTTTCCATGCATTATGAAATGATGAATTGATAAATATTTTAATGATCTCATGGCATATATATGTGTGGTTTTTATTATGTGTTGGATGGGTATGTTAAATAACTAAAATTAATTTTATAATTATTTATATATCATAATATAATATATACTAAAATGGGGAGTAAAACTAATTTAGTAAGGGACTTTATCCACTATGATAGTACTGGGAGTGAATAGTGACAAAGGAAATGATGGAATAAGGTGTGAACCCAATCCTCTATGGGAATTATTCCACCATGATAGTCCTGTAAGTGCAGCTTAATTAATGAAATTATTTTCTATGATTATGAATGTGATACACTTTACTTGAAATGTTCTTATGCTTATGATATGATCTTATAAATAATTATTTATTATTGATGATTCCTCAGTCTTATGACTCCGGTCTTTGGAAATGATAATGATTTATGCCATGCCTCCATAATTCTGAAATAAAATTATTGGGCACGAACTTCATAAGTTATTATCATAATATCATATCCTCATTAATGTAAATGATATTGAGTTGATATTTCCCATGTTTACGCTTACTTAGAATATGATCTCACCCTTCATTATTTTATCATGTTTCCCATGTTATGAAGAAATAATTTATGTAGGGTATCTTTAATAAGGGTAATATAAGTGAATAAATCTATAGAATATTTTAAATATATTTCATGAAATAATATGATTATGTATTTATTCTCAAAATACACTAAAACATTATGGTTTGATGGTATGTATTATTATGAAATGTATTGACTAATCCTATAAATTTATGAAATATTTAAGTATTTTATGATGGGGTCACATCAGTTGGTACTAGATAAGAAAATTATTATTTTTTAAGATTAGGGTATGAAGAATATGAGTATAGAACATTTTATAACCTATGATTAATTTAATGTGATATAGGGTGATCCTAAAAGTGTTATATGTTGGTTAGAAGATATCATAATTTGAGATATCTCATGAATGATTTTCATTGCTCACTTTGATTATTGTAGCTGTATGATCACAATATTATTTTATTTCTTAGTTAATGGCTATAACAAAGAGGAATCATGTTTATAATAAATATGAATGAAAATTTAAGGATTGTCCTCTTGAGAAACCAAATGACCTGGGATATTGAATGAAAAATCTTATTGTTATGCCCATAAAACTCTCTCAATCCATGAATCATGATGAGACTCACAATGAAGAAATAAGGGACAATAAATCAATGATATTCCCCTAATATAAATTTATGAGACCAATGAGAGGGGGATGTGGTGAATTAGAGATGAAGTTTTCTTTTATAAAAAAGTTTCTCAACTTTATAAGGAATATTTCTCTGAAAACATATTAGACTTATGATCCAACAAAATATAAATATCAACCTTAACATTAATATAAAATAATATTAATATAATAAAGAATATATGATTAGACACATGAAGAGGCTAATATTCATTGTTAATTTATAAAGTTTTCATGTGATTTGTTATTCATAAATACCATTTCAGTGCATTTTACACTTTGAACATCATTTCACATCAAGATTGCAATTCTTTCCTAAAGTTCACTATTACATGGTACATTCTTGAACATATCATAAAACACCAAATGGTATTTATTTTATTTTTATATTATATTTTAAGGCATCCCATGATATAAGGAACAATTCATTCTTCTGGAGCACTGGGAGATTCAATTTGGAAGACCACCAAAGTTGGCCTTGAACCAACCACATTCTGGGCGAAGTGATTTGGACAAAAGCCCAATAATAGAACTGTGGGGCCCACAATACAGGCCCAATGAAGCCCCAATTTCATGGTTGGATAGAAAAAATATAGAGGACAAATAACCCTATTGAAGATAGTGCTAATTCGTCCTAAATAGTGGTGATTAAGGCGGCCCAAGTTGAAGATTTAATTCTGTGCCAGATTCTGAGGCCCAGAAAAACAGCCCACCACTTATATCATATCTCTCGAACGGATTATTATTTTGGGCTGAAATTTTACAGTATATTAGGATACTTCCGGGGATTCATTTATGTCTTATATGTCCCACTCAAATTATACCTTTTAGAAGGTCCTTTCAGTGCGTATTTCTGGTGGATGCAAGCGGAATGCAACTTCAAGGCAAAAAGTGGAAAAGTCTCTAAATTAATGTTCCACCCAACATTCCCCAACACAATTAATTAGAGGCACATGGGATTTTGGGGGCTTGGGAAAGGATTAATGTTTTCCTATTTAAGGTAGTGGTGGTGGTGGATTTAGGAATCTTGGGTGCTTTGTTTCATTATAATGTTATGCAGTCCATTTGATGTTGTAATCGTTCTTCATTCTCATGTAAGTTGTTTGAATCAAATTAGATTTTAATAAAAGTTCTTAATTTCCTCTTTTTCTTTTATTCTTCTTATAACTTTGATAAAGTTTCATTAATGTGTGAATTTATTCACACCAGCACTTGTGAATTTATTCACAGAACAGTGGAGTGATCATTTTTGTTGTTGTTGTTTTTGCTTCTTAAATTCTGCACATATGAGTCTACTTTCCACTTCCTTTGAGATTGTAGAATCAATGGAGGGATAAACCCTTATGGGTTGGTCCTAGGGAGTTGCTTGGGGCAGATTTGATATTATTTTATAATCTTAATTTCTTTAATCATTTCATTATTTTAAGATTTCTATTTGATGATTTATTTTCTTCTTCGTCTTCGCCAACATTAACAATGACACATTTCAAGTGCTAGTACGATCCAATTCCTTGGAGAGATCATTAAATTGATCCTATAAGAGAATTGGTGATTAGCCTTGGAATGGTCCAGGGATTAAATTGGTGAATTATATTGAGTAATTATATCATTTTTTTGGATACATCTTGAATTAGTGAAACAAATTTTATAAGAAAATAAATGCATCCAATCTAACCATAGTAACAACTTAGGATCAACTCATCTCCATTAATTGTTTTAGACTAAGTAATTGTATGTTTTAATTTACTTTATTTATTTTAAATCAGTAGTTATTAAATTAAAATAAATCCAAATAATTGGCCACTCCATAGCCAAATCCTTCCAAAATCAGAGTGTCTCTCTGTTTTTTCTTCGGTCCCTGTGGATTCGACCCCTACCTGTACTACAACGACCACATACCTGTAGGGTATATTTGCATTCAACTAAATTTTGGAACCGTTTCTAGGGACCAAAGTAAGTTAACTTAGACACTATCATCCTTTTCTCACCCCACATTCTCTATTCCCACCCCCATCTCTCTTATCTTTTCCCCCTTTCTGTTTGTGTGTATCCTGAGAATCTAGATTCCAACTCTCTGTCTTCTCCAATGGAGTATCTTCAAAATCACCATGTCAGAAACTCATGCTGGAATAAAATGGAAATTCAATATTGGGAAGCCCCTAAATTAGAATTGTTTTTCATCAACCCTTGAATGATTACCCAGCACCCGATGAGACGTACAATCAATGGCATAATGAATGTTTAAATGATCAGTTTCGTTCCCTCTCAAGGATGATTGGAGAGTACAATATTAGTGAAGTCCAAAATGTTCAATATGCCATCCTATCTATTCCTCAATCATTTCTTTAAAAATTGCTCAATCAAATGGATATAATGTGTTCCGAGGTATCATCTTTGAGATTAGAACTACAACGCATTAATACTTCTGAGGAACTCATCCCTACAACAATTTAACCTTTCAAAACCTTATGTGGAGTGTCTAGTTTCCCAAAAACCTCTCATTAAATAATTTAAGAACCTACCTTTGGATTAGGGGTAGGGGAAGTGAATCAAGAAATTGTTGAAGGGTCTTTAAATCAGGAAGAAATTGATTTCATGTATTCACAAGAGGGAAATTTGACATCGTGGATTGAGTGTCCTAAGATTACCTCTATTGAAGATTTTTCAAAAACACCAGTCCCTAAACCATTGAGAGAAATAAAAAACATTGAGTCCATTATCATTCCTAACACTATTCATTCAATTTTTTTGGTAGAATCTTCTATTCAAAATGAAACAATTTTGTCAAGAAAATTGGAAAATGAAACTAAGTTGGATTCAAATTCTCAACCTGTGTCTAAATTTCCAATCCAAACCGAGCTCAAAATCATTGGCATTCCTTCCCCACTCAAGTACCCTATCATTTTTGTTAAGAAAGAGCTTGGGGGTTTCATTAATTCATCTCATGAAACCCAAAAATGGGGGTTGATCTTTGATTTATGAGGAAAGACTACAGAAGAAAAAATATCAACCATTTATGATATTCCTTGCATTTTCCCATTCATTTTAGAAAATATGATTGTTCATGAATCAAATTCCAAATCTTCTTACCAACCAGAAGGGATATGCGTTCTCAATCATGTTTAAGTGGAGAAAGATGAGGTCATTAAAATTTTTAAAGTAATAATTGGCTAAGTTGGGGGGTTCAAGTCGAGCTGAAGACTTTAAACAAAAGAGCTGCATGAGAGGAAACCTGTGGTTTTCATGTTTTATTTTATTTAGTTAGAACTTCAGACTGTTGACCTGTTCTTCTTTTATGAGTAAGGATGGGTTTGAAAGAGGAGCACCATATTCATCTGTGTCACGTGGTGTGATCCCTGAGTAATACCTTACCCAAAAATTTAAAAGAAGACAATGTATCATTAGTTTATATTTATTTTATTTATGTTTCTGTAGGTTAAAAAAATTAGACTATTGAAATGTTCCTATTTTATGAGTGTGGATGGGTATGAAAGGGGAGAACCATATTCATCTGTGTCACGCGGTGTGATCCCTATGTAATACCTTACCCAGAAATAAAAAAAGAGGACAATGTATCATTAGTTTGATAAAAAAAATGAAAAAAACAGTGAAAACCATAAAAATGATTATACTTGGAATTGAATAAGTCTTTGTGTTGTTTGTTTTGTTTTGTTTGTTCTTCTTTTTATGGTTCAGGGACTATTTTGCGTGATACACGTTCAATCAAAGAGGTTCCTACATCCCCCAAGAGATCAAAGGATTAATCTAGAGCATCATGAACTTCAACTTCAAAAACCAAGTGAATTTATTCCATGTTTATCATTTTCAATTTCCTATTTTAACTCCCCTCCTACACCCCATCTAACTTTTTTTCATTAAACACTGAGGACAATGTCATTCTATGTTGGGTGGAGATAAAAAATCATTGATTTTGTTTTCATCATAAAAAGTGTGGAAGGAAAACTTTCATAAACCTTGAACATGATAACACACATTGCAGACTCTGAAATTGGATATCAAATAATTTTGAATGCCTTGATTCTGATTTTAATGAAATTTTAAGTTCATGAGCATAGATTTTGGGATTTACGGTTGTCCGATGTGATTTATCAGTATTATAATTTCACCCATTTAATAAAAAACACAATGCACATCCTCTAGATTGTGGGGATTTAGTTTGAGTTCTTGGGGACCCATAATAAATAGCATAGGTTTGGTGATCATTTTAGTTTTAATATGATTATTCAAAAAAAATCAAAAAAAAATCAATTTGCGCGTAGAGCAATGAAATGACCTAATGTGTGGCTTTCAACATTTGGGGATCACGACTCTATAGTTGGTTGGCCTGGAGTTGGGAATTTTATCTCTATTTGTGGTAATTTGAATTTTGTTTTGATTGAGTTAACTCGAGACGATGCCTGAGTATGTGAGCTTCACTTGGTGCCATAAGTTCTTTGAGCCTGGGAGTAATTGGCAACGTCTTGCTACATGGGTTGACAAGATTGAGTTCAATTTCAATTACCATGGAAAAATTGAAAAAAAAAACAAAACAAAAAAGCCAAAAAAAAAACAAAAAAAAAACAAAAAAAGAAAAAAGAAAAAAATTGAATACTCATCTTAATATTAAAATCTCATTCCTCATAGCGCTTCCATCTTTTCTCCCTTTTAATGAAAATGAACCCCCATGGCTATTGTGATGCACAATGCTTCGTCATGCTTAATTGAAATTGGATGAAATGTGGTGATGAATTTGAACAAAGGAGTGGGACTGGGCTTGGGTTATGCCTCTATACTTATCATGTTTTAAATGATTTTTATGGGTTTCATAATTTTTTTGGTATGAGGTCTTTGGGTGATCAATGTGATTTAAAATATTTTCGGAAAAGGTCATTCAAATTTCATGTTCGTGAGATATATTTTGCTCGGGACTAGAAAAAATAAAGTTGGGGGGTGTGATTAGCCACTGGAATAGGCTAATATTCATTGTTAATTTATATATTTTTCATGTGATTTGTTATTCATAAATACCATTTTAGTGCATTTTACACTTTGAACATCATTTCACATCATGATTGAAATTCTTTCCTAAAGTGCACTATTACATGGTACATTCTTAAACATATCATAAAACACCAAATGGTATTTATTTTATTTTTATATTCCATTTTCAGGCCTCCAATGATATAAGGAACAATTAATTCTTTTGGAGCACTGGGAGATTCAATTTGGAAGACCACCAAAGTGGGCCTTGAACCAACCACATTCTGGGCGAAGTGATTTGGACAGTAGCCCAATAATAGAACTGTGGGGCCCACATTACAGGCCAAATGAAGCCCAAATTTCATGGGAAGATATAAAAAATATATAGGAATAAATAATTCTTCTGGAGCCAGTGCTAATTCATTCAAAATGATGGTGATTAAGGGACCCCAAGTTGAAGATTTAATTTTCGGCCAGATTCTGTGGCCCAGAAAAACAGCCCCAAATTTATATCATATCTCTCGAACAAATTAATATTTTGGGATTAAATTTTTCAGGCTATTAGGGGAAACCACAAGATACATTTACATATTATATGTCCCACTCAAATTCGGCCTTCTAGAAAGTCCTTTCGGCGTGTCTTTCTGGTGGATGCAAGCTGAATGCAACTTCGGGGCAAGAAGTGGAAAAGTATCTCTACATTAATGTTCCACCCATCTACCCCAAAAAAATTAATTAAAGGAACATTGGATGTCGGGGGCTCAGCTAAGGGTTCATTTTTTTTTCTATTTATGGCAGTATTGGTGGTGTATTTAGTGATCTTGGGTGCTTTGTTTCATTATAATGTTATGTTGTCCATTTGATGTTGTAATCGTTCTTCATTCTCATGTAATTTTTTTGAATCACATTAGTTATTAATAAAAGTTATTCATTTCATCTTTTTCTTTTCTTATTCTTATCACTTTGATACCGTTACATTAAGGTGTGAATTTATTCACACCATCACTTGTGAATTTATTCACACAATGGTGGAGTGATAATGTTTTTTTTTGTTTTTGCTTCTTTAATTCTTCCCCTATGAGTCTACTTTCCACTTCCTTTGAGATAGTACAATCAATGGAGGGCAAATCCCTTATGGGTTGGTCCTAGAGAGTTTAATGGGGTAGATTGGATGTTATTTTATGATCTTAATTTCTGTAATCATTTCATTATTTTAAGATTTCTATTTGATGATTTATTTTCTTCTTCGTCTTCGCCAACTTAAAAAATGACACATTTCGAGTGCTAGTACGATCCAATTCCTTGGAGAGATAATTAAATTGATCCTATATGTGCATTGGTTATTAGCCTTGTAATGGTGTAGGGATTAAATTGGTGAATGATGTTGAGTAATTATATCATTTTTTTGGATACATCTTGAATTAGTGAAACAAATGTTATAAGAAAATAAATGCATCCAATCTAACCCTAGTAACAACTTAGGATCAACTCATATCCATTAATTGTTTTAGACAAAGTAATTGTATGTTTTAATTTATTTTATTTAGTTTAAATCAGTTGTTATTAAAATCAAATCAATCCAAATAGTTGGTCACTCCATAGCCAAATAATTCCAAAATCAGAGTGTCTCTCGGTTTGTTCTTCGGTCCCAGTGGATTTGTCCCCTACCTGTACTACAATGACGGCATACCTGTAGGGTAAATTTGGGCACAACAAAATTTTGGTTCCATTTCCAGGGACCTAAGTAAGTTATCTTAGACACTATCATCCTTTTCTCACCCCACTTTCTCTATTCTCACCCCCATCTTTCTTATCTTTTCCCCCTTTCTGTTTGTGTGTATTCTGAGAATCTAGAATCCAACTTTCTGTCTTCTCCAATGGAGTATCTTCAAAATCACCATGTCAGAAAATCATAATGGAATGAAATGGAAATTCAATTTTGGGAATCCCCTACATTAGAATTTTTTTTGATCAACCCTTTAATGATTACCCCACACCCGATGAGATGTACAATCAATGGCATGATGAATGTTTAAATGATCAGTTTCCTTCCCTCTCAAGTATGATTGAAGAGTACAATATTAGTGAAGCCCATAATGTTCAACATCCCATCCTAGCTGTTCCTCAATCATTTCTTGAAAAATTGTGTAATCAAATGGATATAATGTGTTCCAAGGTATCATATTTGAGATTAGAACTACAACGCATTAATACTTATGAGGAACTCATCCATACAAAAATTGTACCTTTCAAAACCTTATGTAGAGTGTCTAGTTTCCCACAAAACTCTCATGAATTAATTGAAGAACCGACCTTTGGATTTTGGGTAGGGGAAGTGAATCAAGAAATTGTTGAAGGTTCTATAAATCAGGAAGAAATTGATTTCATGTATTCACAAGAGGGAAATTTGACATCGTGGATTGAGTTTCCTAAGTTTACTTCTATTGAAGATTTTTTAAAAACACCATTCCTTGAACCATTTAGAGAAATAAAAAACATTGAGTCCATTCCCATTCCTAACACTATTCTTTCAAATTTTTGGTAGAATCTTCTGTTCAAAATGAAACAATTTTGTCAAGAAATTTGGGAAATGAAACTGAGTTGGATTCAAATTCTCAACCTGTGTCAAAATGTCTAATCCAAACCGAGCTCAAAATCATTTTCCTTCCTTCCCCACTCAAGTACCCTATAATTTTTGTTAAGAAAGAGCTTCGGGGTTTCATTCATTCATCTCATGAAACCCAAAAAGGGGGGTTGATCTTTGATTTATTAAGAAATACTACAGAAGAAAAACGATCAATCATTTGTGATATTCCTTGGATTTTACCATTCATTTTAAAAAAATAGGATTGTTCATGAATAAAATTCCAAATCTTCTTACCAACCACAAGGGATACGCATTCTCAATCATGTTGAAGTGGAGAAAGATGAGGTCATTAAATTTTTTAAAGTTGTAATTGGCGAAGTTGGGGAGTTGAAGTCGAGCTAAAGACTTTAAACTAAAGCATTGCACGGGAGGCAACGTATGGTTTTCATGTTTTATTTTATTTAATTAGAACTTTAGACTATTGACCTATTCTAATTTTATGAGTAAGTATGGGTATGAAATGGGCGCACTGTATTCATCTGTGTCACACGGTGTGATCCCTGAGTAATACCTTAACCAAAAATTTAAAAGAATATAATGTTTCATTAGTTTATTTTATTTTATTTATGTATTTGTAGGTTAAAAAATTAGACTATAGACATGTTCTTCATTTATGAGTGTGGATGGATATGAAAGGGGAGCACCGTATTCATCTGTTTCACGCAGTGTGATCCCTAAGTAATACCTTACCCAGAAATTTAAAAGAGGGCAATGTATCATTAGTTTGATTAAAAAAGAAAAAAAATAGGGAAAACCATAAGAATGATTATAAATGGAATTAAATAAGTCATTGTGTTGTTTTTTTGTCTCGTTTGTTCTTCTTTGTATGGTTAAGGTACTATTTTGGGTGATACATGTTTAATTAAAGAGGTTTCTACATCCCCCAAGAGATCAAAGGATTAATCTGGAGAATCATGAACTTCAACTTCAAAAACCAGGTGAATTTGTTCCATGTTTATCATTTTCAATTTCCTCTTTGAACTCCCCTCCTACCCATCTTCTAAATTTTTTTCTTTAAACACTGGGGACAATGTCATTCTATGTTGGGGGGAGATAAAATAAAATCATTGATTTTGTTTTCATCATAAAATGTGTGGAAGGAAAATTTTCATAAAACTTTAACATGATAACACATATTGCAAACTCTGAAATTGGATATCAAATAATTTTGAATGCCTTGATTCTGATTTTAATACAATTTTAAGTTCATGTGCATAGATTTTGGAAAGTACGGTTGTCCGATGTGATTTTTCACTGTTATATTTTCATCCATTTAATAAAAAACACAGTGCATGTCCTCTAGATTTTGGGGTTTTAGTTTGAGTTCTTGGGGACCCATAATAAATAGAATAGGTTTGGTGATAATTTTAGTTTTAATATGAGTATTCAAAAAAAAATAAAAAAAATCAATTTGTCTGTAGAGCAATGAAATGACCTAATGCGTGACTTTCGGCACTTGGACATCGCAACTCCATAGTTGTCTGTCCTGGAGTTGGGAATTTTATCTCTATTTGTGGTAATTTGAATTTATTTTTGATTGAGTTAACTGGAGACGATGCTCGAGTATGTGAGCTTCACTTGGTTCCCTAAGGTCTTTCAGCGTGGGAGTAATCAGCAAAGTCTTTCTACATGGGTTCACAAGATTGAGTTCAATTTCAATTACCATGGAAAAATTGCAAAAAAAAAACAAAACAAGAAAAGGAAAAAAAACAAAAAAAAAACAAAAAAAGAAAAAAGAAAAAAATAGAATACTCATCTTAATATTAAAATCTCATTCCTCATAGGACTTCTATATTTTCTCCCTTTTAATGAAAATGAACCCCCTTGTATACTGTGATGCATAACACATCGTCATGCTTAATTGAAATTGGATGAAATATGGCGATAAATTTGAACAAAGGAGTGGGTTTGGGCTTGGGTTATGCCTTTGGACTTAGCTTGTTTTAAATGATTTTTATGCGTTTCATAATTTTTTGGTATGATGTCTTTGGGTGAGCAATGTGTATTAAAATATTTTTGGAAAAGTTCATTCAAATTTCATGTTCGTGAGATATATTTTGCTCGGGACTAGCAAAACTCTAGTTGGGGGGTGTGATTATCCACTGGAAGAGGCTAATATTAATTGTTAATTTATATAGTTTTAATGTGATTTGTTATTCATAAATACCATTTTGGTGCATTTTACACTTTGATTATCATTTCACATCATGATTGCAATTCTTTCCTAAAGTGCACTATTACATGGTACATTCTTGAACATATCATAAAACACCGAATATTATTTATTTTATTTTTATATTCTATTTTTAGGCCTCCAATAATATAAGGAACAATTAATTATTTTGGAGCACTGGGAGATTCAATTAGGAAGACCACCAAAGTGGGCCTTGAACCAACCACATTCTGGGAAAAGTGATTTGGGAAGCAGCCCAATAATAGAACTGTGGGGCCCACAATACAGGCCCAATGAAGCCCATATTTCATGGGACGATAGAAGGAATATATAGGAATAATTAATCCTTCTAGATATAGTGCTAATTTGTCCTAAATGGTGGTGATTAAGGCGGCCCAAGTTGAAGATTTAATTCTGGACCAGATTCTGCAGTCCAGAAAAACAACCCACATTTTAAATCATATCCCTCAAACGGATTATTATTTTGGGCTGAAATTTTACAGGGTGTTAGAGGATATCAGGGGCTTCATTTACATCTTATATGGCCCACTCCATGTCGGCCTTCTTGAAGGTCCTTTCGGCGCGTCTTTCCGGTGGATGCAAGCTGGATGCAACTTCGGGGCAAGAAGTGGAAAAGTCTCTCTACATTAATGTTCCACCCACCTTTTGCCATCACAATTAATTAAAGTCACATGGTATTTTGGGGTCTCGGCCAAGGCTTCATTTTTTCCTATTTATGGAAGTGGTGGTGGTGGATTTAGGGATCTTGGGTGCTTTGTTTCATTATAATGTTATGTTTTCCATTTGATGTTGTAATCATACTTCTTTCTCATATAAGTTGTTTGAATCACATTAGTTCTTAATAAAAGTTCTTAATTTACTCTTTTTATTTTCATCTTCTTATAACTTCAATACCTTTTCTTTAATGTGTGAATTTATTCGCACCAGTACTTGTGAATTTCTTCACACAACGGTGGAGTGATCAATTTTGTTGTTGTTGTTTTTGCTTCTTCAATTCCGCCCCTATGAGTCTACTTTCCACTTTCTTTGAGATCGTAGAATCAATGGATGGCTAAACCCTTATGGGTTGGTCCTAGGGAGTTTAATGGGGGAATATTGGATTTTATTTTATGATCATAATTTCTGTAACAATTTCATTATTTTAAGATTTCTATTTGTTGATTTATTTTCTTCTTCGTCTTCGCCAACTTTAACAATGACACATTTCGAGTGCTAGTACGATCCAATTCCTTGGAGAGATCATTAAATTGGTCCTATAAGTGCATTGTTTATTAGCATTGGAATGGTGTAGGGATTAAATTGGTGAATGATGTTAAGTAATTATATCATTTTTTTGGATACATCTTGAATTAGTGAAATGAATGTTATAAGAAAATAAATGCATCCAATCTAACCCTAGTAACAACTTAGGATCAACTCATCTCCATTAATTGTTTTAGATTAACTAATTATATGTTTTAATTTATTTTCTTTAGTTTAAATCAGTAGTTATTAAAATCAAATCAATCCAAATAGTTGGCCACTCCATAGCCAAATGCTTCCAAAATCAGGGTGTCTCTTGGTTTTGTTTTTCGGTCCCTATGGATTCGACCCCTACATGTACTACAACGACCGCATATGTGTTGGGTAAATTTGGGTGAAACCAACATAATTTTTTCAAGGTTTGGTACAAATACCTACTCCTTCCAATGTTGTTTATTCCCCAAAACATTGAATCTTTTACTATTTTATTTCCAGAATTCAAATGTACAAGAAGTAACTGGTTATACCACCAATACTCAACCTCTAGTCAACCTTAGTTCTACCCCCAATAATATTTTCTTTTTCCACAGTTGGTTATAAACCCTAAATTTAGATTTGGTATTTACTAAATTCATAGCTGGTTATACCCCCCAAAAATCCTTTTTATTAACTAGGTATACCCCCAGATACACGTTGCTTTTCTTTCTTCTTTTCTGAACCGCTTCAGAATATTCTTAACCTTCTCTAAAAGAAAGCTAGATCAAATTTTTATATTTAAAATATTGAAGATATTTAGAATATATCTTAAGAGTCTATTGTCCTCGAAGCTTATTATTGATCTTTGGTAGACCGGGATATGCTCAATATCAACCATCCAGATTTTTTCTGGAAATTTCATTAGAAAAAAATAATTTGATGGGTTAATATAGTTTTCTTATTTCATAAGGCTACATATGATAGGTTTTCCCATTTTCAGTGATTTTTAATACCATGTTTTGTATTTATTGTTAAATTATCTGATTATGTTGTCTGATGAATCTCTATCCGATGAAGGAAGTATTGCCATGTGCAGTTCCTTATTCAACTTAGTAGAAATTTAATCAGAAACTCAGTGCTACTTCTCTATCCAATGGAACTCTAATTGAGGTTCCTTCATCAGATATATCTCTATCCTATATTCTCAAATTCAACCTAATTAGTTGGAAACTCAGACTATAAAAAAAATAGTGTTATATTTTTTACACACGAACAATTACTCAAGTATAATTTCTATTTTTTCACCAACATTATATAGGAACACCTTTCAAGAGTTTGAGAAGGAAATCAATTTTATTTTCCTCTCAACCAAATTTCATTTTTGAATGTACTTTTCATCTAAATTTCATTCGGATTCTTATCAAGAATTCCAGATTCATCTAAAATATTCTTGAAACTTTATTAACTCTCAAAGAAATATAATAATTCTCAATATTCCATAACATCATTCATGAATGAACTTCACAAAACATCCTCATTATTAGCTAGATGAGAATCCAATATATTGAAAAACACAACATCATCACAATTAGATAATTTAAAATGTTATTTAAAGCATCTTAGGGAATATTTTTTTGTAAAATTATTGCATTATCTTTCACCTCGAGCACTGTGTCTAGTTCTATTTGTCCACAATTATTTTTTCAGTGGAATATTTCTGAACATCAAACTTCAGTTTAGAACATTATATGACTCTTTTAAAAAATTCCAACTAGTATCATTCTAAATTATTATTTGTTTTTGTTATAATGTTATTACATCTAATGGATTAAACAACTTAGTAATTTTTAAACATAAATGTGTTACTCAGTCTGTAATAAATAATCTTTACAATAATCTTATTACTGAACTATATGTTCAGAAAACCCACTTTTCCTCTTTCTGTTTTTTTTACCCTATTGAAAAAATAATTGAAGAACTTTACAGAATATCTTTGACTACATTTTTGAAACTTATAAATACTTTATATACATACACCACCTCAATCCAATTTCAACTTCAACACCTCTTATTCCATTTATTTTAAATTATTTTGTGTTTTAAAAAAAACGCATTAAATAATTCCCCCAACATTCATTCTTGAAAAACATTCTTCTTGGATACATCTAGTAAAATTTCCTTTATAAAAAATTTGGCAAGATCCACTATCAATATTTTCTAAATGAAAGCCCATATAATTTTTTTAATCAATGGAGTTCAGAAACCATTGAGAAAAGTTCATCGAGCGACCTGTGTGTGAAATTACATTTATAAAACCTCAACAAAATTATACTTTCATAATTTATTCTTATATGAACTATATCTAGAAATCTATATGTTGTGTGGATGGTAATTTTTTTACAGATCTCATCTGCACTTCTCTTTAATTTCAAAAATGTGAACTATGGCCCATCTATTCATCACATTTTAAACAATAGATTTCCAAAACTTTTTTAGGATGATATTTCATGAAATTTTTCCTTTTGCAGCTTCTTCATTTTACCACCATATTCTAATTATTTCAACCTTAGGGATTTTATATCCAAATAATTATTTTGAAAGAGTTTTTATGGAAATACTTTATCTATAAATCATGTGTTGTTATCATCCTTCGTCATCACACACCTTGTATGATATTTTTACACACCATATTAGATCATGATATTTTCATAATTTTAGGAACTATAACGATAAATAAAGAAACTTTTGAATTTAATAAGAAAATTTCTTATAATCCTTCATAATCATATTTTATACAAATTATTTTTTTTGAATGTGTTTTAGGAAATCTATCTTCTTTAAGAAACTATATTATGCAACTTCCTTAAGAAACTCTCTTCTCACAAACTTTAGAAACTTTCTACAGTAACCTTCATAGCCAAAAAATATTGATATATTGACATCAAATGTAACCAAAATCACTTTGGTCCTAATTATCTCACTATTTATGTATATTTTCAATACTCATAAAAACATTAATAATATTCTTCATAAATATGTGTACTCTACTATTTCTCATAATTTAATGCTTAAATATTATTGCTACCCCTTGTTTTATTCTCCCCTTATTGAAAATAAAATTCAATAGGGCCTTTCATGGTTGACTTTCATTATTTTAAAATCTTAAAATATTGATTTAGGATAAAAATATCATCACATGAATTTCTTAAGGAAGATACTTTAACTAAACAACTCTAAGAGTACATGGGAAGACTAGATATAGAAAACAAGAGTGAATAATCAAGATGGTAAATGTTTTCCATAACATAACCATCATATAATACATTACTCATTATTCATCTAACATATTTGTAATAAGGGTAAAATGAATATGAATTGTTAAGTGATATCCCGCACAAATCTTAACAAACATATGCAAATTTTTCCATTATATAAAAACAAAATTCCTGAACACCTCGGTTTTCTTAACATATTTAGTTTATTAAATAAGATATGTAAGATACTAATACCTGAACATCATATTTTATACCCTTCAAGGGAAACATACCACTTCTCTTCATGGTTGGAAAAGTTCCATGATGGACATTGTTCATGGAATAAAAAATTTACAACACCCCTCACACTTCCTAACATATCATTCAATTCCCTGTATGTTAGGGAAAAAAATCAGGTACATTGGAAATATGGAAAAACCTCAGTATTTCCATGGAAAAAAAATTTGGACGGAGAATCTTCTCCCAGTATTTATTTCTTCTTATTCTTCTTGGATTTATATTTTTATGTAATTTTACTCTTTTGATCATTATTCTAATATTTAGAAATTAATTTCTTTTCATCTATAGAATCATTTGATTAATATGTCATCATTTCTTTAGCTTTAGTAACATATTTATTACCTTTAGTTTGTAACATCATTCTCATGATTTAATCTTGGGATGATATAATTGTCTTACAGGTTTTATTAGCATTCCAATCTTTCTCACACATCTTTCACATCTTTTGAGTTTTCAAATAACCATATGTTGATAACTTTTTATCAATTTTGTTCTCATTTTTAGAAACTTTATTCTTTAGAAATGTATTTAACTTCCTCTAAATTTCTATAAATATAAATTTTCTATGGATAAATAACTAAAAAGTCTTTCTTTCTCCATTCAACATTCTTAAAATTTTTATTTTTCACTATTGATCCTTTAATATACTTAACTTTTTAATATTTTTTGTAGTCCTCAACATTATTTTTTGGAAAAAAATTATTCTCTACATATTATATCTCCCTCTTTATTCATAAATATTTACTAGTGGAGAAATTTTATACCATCATAGATAATATCCATGCCAAAAAAACTGCACAACGCCAACCATGACCTTGGAATATTGATTTTTTAGACTAATAGAAAAGCTTCTCTAAACATTATTATTGTTTCCTTCTTTAAAAATGTTTTGAAACATTGTTTAGGGATATAATTTCTTGAAGAATTATACTATTTCTTAGTGGAAGATGTTTTTTCCCAAATATAAGATTTTGTTCTTATAGAGTTAGTAAAAATAGATATAGACTGTGATTTTTTAGGAAAAGAAACAACCTCATTCTATGAACCATTAATTCCATCATCTTTAGAAGTTTCATCCTTTACCTAAATTGATTTAGTAAAGTATTCTGTAATATTTCATAACTAACATTTTGTTGTAAGAAACATTGATTTTTTATCTAACAACAATTATTATTTTTCATCCAAATAATATTTAAGAACATGTACAATCTAATCAAGTTCATCCATCTTCAATATGTTCTTATTAATTTCATAAATAAGTGTAGTTCCTTCCATGTTGAGATTATCACCAGCAACTAATTTTTATTCATAAAATACCATTTTACTTTCTATAAAATAAAATTTAACTTTTTAATAACTAGTAACATTGACGTTTATATCATCCTTTCTGATTCACTCAAAATTTTAAAAAGTTATTTCCATAAGAAAATTCTTCAACTTCTTTATTTTCTTATTTATTTGAGTATTTTCCGTATGTGATGATTCCAAATATATCCTTATCTCTATTTTCCCCTTTAAAAGTTTTTTTATGGAAATTCCATTCTCATTGGTTTTCTTGAAAAAATCTATTTTTATCATCTCATATGCCAAAAGTGTATTATGACGTTTATAAAAAGATAATTTTTCATGATCTTCTAAAGATGATAATTTGGAATAAAATCTATCTCTAAAGTTTCTAATCAATTTTTAACAATAGTATATTCTTCCAACTTCACACCAAAAACCCTGATGTTGCTGACAATATCATTAACTCTTTTAATTTATGTATCAATACTCCGTTCATTAGTCATCTTAACATATTAAAATATTCTTCTTCATATTTGTAACATAGATTCATTAACTTTCCCATTTCCTTCATTAATACATCTCAACATATTTAACATTTTCTTATCCATTAAAAACCCCATAACCTTTTTATAATCATTTTCTGTTAGAATCATAAATATAAAATTATTATATTTTTCAAAATTATATTCATTTTTCTTATTGATAACTATAATAAAAAACATAAAAGGGATGAAATGTTAGGGTTATAACATCTCTAACTTTAAGTCCAAGAGATCAAAGATAAGGTAACATATAATTATTCTAACTGTGATAGTTTATTCGATTAAAAACTATAACACCCCTATTGTTCACTGGATTAAAATTCTCCATCCTTAGTAGTTAGACCTTTTAAATGGAACATACTCCATTACCAATTTAATTTCCTATAGGATCAATGTTTGAGATCATTGAGAGGGGGATGGGGTGAATTAGTGATCACATTTTATTTTATAAGAAGGATTATCAAATTTATAAGGAATATTTCTGAACCTCTCGAAACTAGTTAGAGTTACGATCTACTGAAATATAAATCTCAACATTAACTTTCATATGAATAAAATATAAATGGAGGTAAATATATTATTTTTACAAGGTTTGGTAAAAATTCCTACTTCTTTTCATGTTGGGTATTCCTACAAATGGATTATTTTACTATCTTTATTTTATTATATAAACACACAAACAACAACATGTAATAGGCACCAGTTATTGACCTTAATCCAACCCTGGTTCTACCCCCGACAAATTAGTTATTCTCCAAAAGTTGGAAATACCTCCCAAATATATATCTAATAACCACTAAAGACACTACTGGTTATACCTAGATCCAATAACCATTTTAATCAATTATTTATACCCCTATCTATAATATTATTTTATTTATTCTTTCTCAATTCACTTTATAAAGTTCTTCACTTCCAGGATAAAAAACTAGTATCAATATTACCTATGTAAAATCTTTAGGATATTAAATAACACGATTAAGATTCTATTTAGAAAAAATATACACCTAATATTTGGTAGACCTGTATATGCTCAATATGAACTTTTAATATTTTCATCTGTAAATTTTATTAGAAGAAGTTAATTCGATGTATTCTTCTTGTTTGAATTTTTCAAATGGATATGTTCGATGGGTCTATCCATTTTTCCTTGATCCTATTTTCCTTAGTGTGCTTCAATACTGACTGCTTCATTTAGAGGTACTTTATTCAGTTATTTCATTTAATGAATATTTATATGATGAAGCAAGTCTAGCCCTGTTCACTTCCTAATTTGATTAAGTAGAAACTAAATCTACAAATCACCGCTTCTTCTCTATCTAATTGAACTCTGATTAAGGTTCCTCTATCCAATGGATCTCCATCACATTGTCTCAACCTTAACCATATTAGTTGGAAACTCATCTTATAAGAAAAAAATCATATTTTTATATTTTTCAAGTGTAAACCGTGTCTGAAGTACATTTTTTCCACACCCCCTTTATATTGGTTCATATTTCAAAATATTGGGCTGGATCTCAAAAGGTTTTTCCAATTTAGAGAAATTAAACTTTCAAAAATTCTGCTTATTTGATTTTTTTAGATACTTATCAATAATTTTAGAGACTTAATATTGAATCTTTATAGATTTTCTAGGACATAAAATCTTTCCCAAACTAACATTAACTTAATGAAATAGGGAACTTCCAAAAACATCCTCATTTTAGTTAGACTAATAACCATTTTAAAGAATAGCTTGACTTCATTACAATTAGAAACATTACGAGGTTATGTAATTTTTCTTAGCGAATCTTTTTCTGGAAAATACATGTATGATCTACCTTTAGAAAAACTATATTTTCTTTTATTTGTCTGGTCATTTTTTTCTGGTTGAGTCTATCCCGAATTCCTTCATCAGCTTTGAACATCATATGGATATTCATAAAAATTTATCTAGTATCATAATTAATGATTATTTGTTTTTTTCAGTGTTATTTCATCTAAGGAATCAACTCACTTCCTAATTTTGATAATTTTAAATTTTAATCAGTAGGTAACATAAATCCCAAAATTAAAATTTTATAAAAAGTTTTGTATTGGATAATCTCAATTTTTTCCTATCTATTACTATTGATTATATTAAAAAAATAGAACAAAGTTAATAAATATGGTTATCTATATTTTTGCAACATCAAAAGACATCAATTAATTTCACAACCTAAGTTTGATAGAATATTCAACAGCTCTCACTACTACAAATATGGCCTTTATTAGCGTTAAAAATGCCCTTTATCAGCGCTAGAAAAAGCACTGATAAAGCTAGCGAAGATAAAGGGGGCGTCCCCTTTATCAGCACTCCGAAAAGCGCTGATATAGGACCCCTTTATCAGGGCTAAAAAAACGCACTGATAAAAGGCGTCTTTTATCAGCGCTAAAAAAGCACTGATAAAAGTACCCCTTTATCAGCGTTTTTTTAGTGCTGATAAAGGGGTCCTATATCAGCGCTTCCTTTATCAGCGCTTTCATTTTAGAGCTGATAAAGGACCATTTTATCAGCGCTTTTAAAAAAGTGCTGATAAAAGTTAAAAAAATTAAAAACATTTAAAAAAAATTTTAAAAATTTTAAAAACATTTAAAAAATACTGCAAATCGGGTGGTCTTTTATTACGCTTGAGCCCCCCATTTTACAATTCTTTTCTTCCCTTGTACCACGCACCCCACGCACCCCCTTCACCCTTTAACAGCGCTTGCTGATATATTCCCCCATGCGTGCGCGCCCCTGCCTCCCACAAGATTTGAACTCGAGACCTCCCCCCTGCGCGCCTAAGCCTTTACTACTACTCAATTTTGATTTGTCTTCCAATTCATGATATCTCTCTCTCTCTCTATATATATATAGTTATATTTATTCGTATACTAATATATATTTATGTTAATATATATATATATAGTTATATTATAATATATATATATAGTTATATTATAATATATATATATATATATATATATAGTTATAGTAATATATATATATATAGTAATATTAATATATATATATAGTGATATTAATATATATCTACATCTATATATATATATAGTTATATTTCTTCGTATAGTAATATATATTTATATTAATATATATATATAGTTATATTAACATATATATAGTTATATGAATATATATATATAGTTATATTAATATATATATATATAGTGATATTAATATATATATTTATAGTAATACTAATATATATATGTAGTTATATTAATATATATATAGTTATTAGATTAATATATATATATATATAGTTAGATTAATATATATCTATATAGTTAGATTAATATATAGGTTTATAAATATTGATATATTCATATTTTAAATAAAATGGATGTTATTTATTATTTAGATAAATCTAATATATTTTATATGTAAATATATTTTAATATTTATATTTATAATTAAATTTTTAGGTGTGAATATATAAAAAATATGAATATATTGTTATATTTTTTATTATAAATAGCAGTGCATTATAAAAAAGGGTGAAATTTCAAAGACATAATATCAATATGAATGTAATACCTTGTAATAAATTCAGACCCCACCAAAAAAAATCTAATAATACCCCCTTAAACGAGGGTGAAAATCCAAAAAATGTTAAAAAATTGGGGTACCCCGACTAAAAACTCAGTTTTGGAGGCCTTCTGAGCCTCTTTTGACCTCGAAAATCCCATGACAAGGGTCCCCCAGGTCACAGCGACGTAGAGCTCGTCGTAGGCTTCGATTTGATATGTGGTAGAGCTCAAACGGACACCCAGATCAAATTTATGGCCATTTGAAGTTTGAGTTGCGTTTTCAACATATTTTGGATCTTTCTTTAATTTTTTTAATTTTTTTAGTCTTCAAATTTTTATTAAATGACTATTACTCCATAATGATTATAAAATTATTAATTAAAAATATTTTTTTTAATTTTTTAAGATTCCATTTTCATTAAATATCTTATATATTAAGTATAATAAGTGTAAATGTACATTTATACTTATCTAAAACATATTTAAAAATTATATATTATATTTATATAACAATATAACTATATTTATATATTAATATATTAATATATTTAAAAAAAGTTTTTTTTGAAGCCGACCCTTTATCAGCGCTTTTAAAAAAAGCACTGATAAAGGCCCTCCTCCCTTTATCAGCTCTAAAAAAAAGCTCTCATAAAGGGGTGCCATTATCAGCACTTTTTTTAGCGCTGATAAAGGAACCCCCCTTTATTAGTGCTTTTTCGTTAGCACTGATAAAGGGGGGGAGCTGCGAAAAACTGTTTTTTTGGTAGTGTCTTGTTCCATTTATTTTTCATTCTTTTGTTTTTTTCACAAAACTAAGCATTGATAAATTCCCACAACATTCAGTTTTGAAACACTACATGTCAACATCCAGTAAATTTTCTTTTATACAAACTTTAGAAAGTTCCACTGTTTACTTGTTCTTTCCCAAACTCTATCTGATTAGTTTTATGCTAGGAATTTATAAAACTTTTCAAAAAATTCATCTGGTGACATAAGTTTGAACATCCATGTATATAATCTCATCAACTTTGTACATTAATCATTTTTTATAACATAAACTTCATCAAAAATGTTTTTCTAGAAAACTTATAGCTGTACATGCGATAATGTTTATTTGGAACTCAAAATATAATTATATTTACTTCCAAATACATCATCTCTGGTACAAATGATCAGAAAATTTGTAAAATCAATATCACACAGCTTCATTAGGATGGGTTTTCTAGAAATATCCACTTTGGAGACTTCTTCGTATGATCACCGTCTTTTGATTCTTTTAACCCTCATGAATATATATCCGAATAGTTTTTTTTGGAAATCCTATGTCTGGAAATTATATATTGATCTCCTCATTTTTTTCCCTCAATTTTTAAATCATTTATACACACTATCTTGGATCATTATATTTTCTTGATTTTAGGAATTGGAATGATCAAAACAGAATCATCTGAATTTATGAAGGAATTTTCTTTTATTTCTACAAAAGAAAAGTTCTTAAAAATTGTTTTTTTGGAAATTGAATCAACAAATCTATCTTTCTTAAGAAAATATCTTATGAAACTTCCTTAAGAATATATCTTCAAACAAAAATTAATAACTTTCATTAGAAACGTTCACATCCAGTATATATTTATATTTTGAATTTTTTTTTAACCAAACTCACTTTGGGACTAAAATTACATTGACACATTAATGAGGAAACTTCTACCTTGTATTAGTGGTTCCATTAATACACTTTTTTTTCAAGAAATGTATCAGTACCAATAGAAATATATTTTACATTATCAAGTGCATGGAGAGAAAAAAAGTTTTCTTGATAGTTTATCATTTATAATGTAAAGTAAATGTGGATAAATCTTATTAAGAATATGAGGAAAGAGGAATAAATTAGCTCTGTGAAATGATATGAGTTTAAGAGGGTATTTTTTGTAATTAGTTTCCTCTAAATATTCACATGAAAATATAATGGTAATTCCTTGAGTTTAAGGAAAATGATAATGAATATATTAGTACCTATGAAGGAAATGATATAAGAATCCTGGGGTAATATTCTAGTTTTATCATCGACCCAGAAATAAAAGTTGACCAGTTATTCAATGGCTAATAACCATGTCCCCAAAATTCATTATCCATATGGGAATATCTATGAATAAATTATTCTATATAATCTCAAGGTAAAAATGTAGAGAAGATATTCCCTTCATTATCATGGTTCTAATAGAAAGAGAAAGACAATGTTTCAAGGAAATTCTAATAATAAAACCCATGAAGGAAAGAAAAATAATATTCCTCTATGCTAGATGTGTATAAATAAGAATAGGAGAAATTTTTTAAGTGTGTAAAAGAAGACCATCAAGAAAGGGAATACCGAAGATATAAAAAGAGGCAAGCCAATAAAATGAATATACAGGGAGCTCAATTGAACGCACCACCAACACTTTAATGCTAACAAAAATCTAGGATTATGCGATTTATGGAAAACTAGTGATTCTATCTAAGGTTCAGTGATGACATTCATCATTTACAACCTCTTCATACAATAAATAATGTAAAATTTCATGCGATCACAACAAGTAAAATGGGTCACGAGAATGAAGTGGTGAAAGGTAAACTTATAATCAACTCTAGGACTACAAATTCCTTATTTGGATATGGTTCTACCCAATATTTTATATCTAATTTCTTTTATAATGGTATCATATCACCAACTTAATGATTATATGTTGAATTATCAATGAAAACTATTCATTTTTTATGATTTCATCCTAAATCTATAAATATTATCAAATAAATGTTTGGGGATATGATATTCTTATAAATATTATGATTCAACCTGTAGTTTAATTTAATGTGATTTTGGATATTTATTATCCCTCTATTTATATAGAGTATGTATCAATCATTTAGGAAGGTAAGCCACATTTGATACTCCAAATCAACCCATGTTTGTCTACCGGTGTGAGGATGAATATGCACTTATAATGGATTATACTTAATTTTAAGGGACTTATTACCTATTCCTGAGTGGTATCTATCGCAACTAGTTAGGAAGAAACTAAATACTAAAGAATTAAAAATTATTTGGTAATATGATGAGGTATTTTCTAAAGAGCTTCATAGTCTTCCCTCGATTCATGAAGTTGATTTCTCAATGGAACTCACACATGGCGCTATTCCCATTTCAAAGAATCCATATAGAATAAACCTAATTGATTTATTGGAATTGAAGAATAAAATTTATAAGAAACTTGGAATGTTATTCAGTTATCTTAGTGTGTCACCATATGGTGCACATGTTCTTTTTATTTAAAAGAAAGATATATCAATGTGTCTTTTTATTGATTTTTTAGAACATAAAAACATTAATATCTATAAAATATATCCTATCCCCATTTATAATATTTTTGTGATCAATTTTGAGGATATATATACTTTTTAAATATTTAAATCCTATCAGGGTATCATTAGATTAGGTTCAAAAAGGAGTGCATATCCAAGATAGATTTTCGTACAAGGTATGTTCATTATGAATTTATAGTGATGAAAATTGAACTTACCAGTTCCAAAACTATCTTTATAGATCTAATGGATAGAGTATTTTGATACTACCTTAATCAGGCTTTGGTATTCATTATAGAAATACTCTTATATATTTAAAGATGAAGGAAGATCATGAAGTTCATTTGATAATTTATTTTAAAACTGTGAGGAATGAGAATTTATATTCCAAATTTAGTGAATGTGATTTTTTATATAGAAAGTATCATACCTAAGTTTTGTAATTTGAAGATAAGGTATATTTTCAGATCCATTAATGAAGAATTTTATTGAAAATTGACTCAAAAATACCATAGTTAATGAAATACTTAGTTTTCCTATGTTTTGTGGATTCTATCAATACTTTGGGATAAATTTTTCGTGACTATCAAATCTGCTAACCATGGTGATTAAGAAGGGAGACAAGCTCCTTTGAAAAAATGAAAGTGAAGAAGATTTCATGGAACTGAAGAGATGGTTGGTCAGTTAATCTATACTAACCCCACCTTTTAGATGAATATGCATCACATGAGATTCTTGGTACTGAATAAAGATTATGAATACTCAATACATTATCACCCAAGGAAGGTGATCAAGGTGAATGATGTTATGATTCCAAAGGACTATTATGTTTTGTACATGATAAAGATTTAAAGAGATATAATACCTATAGATTTATAGAGGATGGACCTTGAAATCATATAGAATAGAGAAAGATCAGATCATTCCCAAATGAATTTTTAAACATCTATTTGTGTGAATATTAAAGAGGCATAAAGGGAGGATGTAGAGCTAAAAAATAAGTTATGTATTATTATAGAGTTCATCCATGACAATGATAGAATGATTAGATTCATGAGTAGAGTATGTATCCCATCAATACTATTATTGAAGGAGTAAATGTTAGATGAAGATTATAGTTCAATATTCTCTATTCAACCTAAAATTATAAACATATTTAGATATTTTCAAGAGAATTTCTAGTGGGATAACATGAAGAGAGATATTATAGTTTATGTATCTCGATGATTGGTATGAAAGCAATTTAACGATGAGATATATAATTCTAATTTTATTTTACAACCTTCACCCAAACCTGAGTAAAAATGGGAAAGCACCACCCTGTATTTCATAATGGGACTCTTCAATACATCTAAAGCGTATAATGTTATTTTGGATAAAGTCACTTACCATATGAAATAAACCCATTTATTTTATATCAGATAAGGTTTATCCCTTGGATAGATCACTAGGTTATATATTATGGAATTGGTAAAGTTTCATGAACTACCACTCCCCATCATATCTAATTGACATATGAGGCTTACATTGAGGTTTTGGAGAAGACTCTAATAATATTTGAATAGGGGGATGAGATTTAGAAATATATATCTTCCTCACATAGGTGGTAAATATAATAGGAAAACTAAAACCCTATAATATATGATGAGAGTATTCTCTATGGATGTATATGGTGGTTGGGATCATCACCTCACAGTAGTTAAATTTTCATACAATAATAACTCTCAATCAATCATTCTAATAGATCATTATAAAGCCCTATATATTAGGTAATGAATCCATCGTATTGGGATTAATTTGGGGAAATAATGGTATTGGGATATGATCTAAATGAGGAAATGGAAGAGAAGTTTAAATAAAAAAATTTATGTTGACAATCATCGGTGAGATCTCAAGGTCATATTTGGTGATAAGGTAAATTTTTAAATATTTCCATCAAATAATGTTATTATTTTTGGAAATAAGGGAAATCCAAGGCCTAGTAATAAATATACCTACAACATTATTGATTATATCACGGTAATAAATTATTACATAGTGATTCCTCTGAAAAATTCCCAAGTTCATGATGTGTTTAATAAACTCTATTGAGAAAGTACATACTGGATCGTTCACATGTTCTGAACATAGAGGTCACACCATTAGAGCATGATTTTTATTAGGAGGAGAAACAAGTATATATTTTTATCATAAATACATAGCACTATGGAAAAACACTACCAACTATTTTATGTTTCTTTAGAGGAATTAGAAAATTGAGGGAGCTATGAGGGAACCTAATGATGTGATTAGGTAGAGGTATCCTTAGATATTTGTATTAGAGTGGTAGATTTTTGAGGGAGAAATTATTATAATAGGAGTATAATGTAACAACCTAATATTTTATAATATAATTATTTTTAATAATTAAATTAATTGTATAAATTTCTAATCATGTAACCATGAACTTATTTGAATTTTTATTATATATTATAAAATGAAGTACATTATATGGATATACTATTGATCCTAAAGAACTATTTTGAATTATTTTTTATGAGGATTATTTTTTTCATATATTTATTTTTAAAATATTAATTTATAATTTCGATATTATGAAACATTATTGTTTAAAAATGAATAAAATCAATTAATTATTTTTCAATTAGTTTGAAATTAAAATAAAATCATTTAAAGGTAAAACAGTATGTTTTAAAAAAACAAATTTTATACTTGCAATATATTTTTATAAATAAAATTAATCAATATTTATGAATTATTTTAATGAAATTTGAAGACAATATATTATATAAAATAGGTTAATATTAATTTAATGGTTTTTACTAGGAAATGAATGAGACTAAATTCAGTGTTAGGCTTAAAAGTTATTTTTCTAAAAATGGGTTTCATTGGGGTTTATGCGCTTCTTTGAAAATTAATTTATGAAAATTATAGGAATTGAATTTAATAAAATTGATTCCATATTTGGAATCATAATTTACAATTTTTTTAAATAGGTCAATTTTATTTTTAGCCATAATGAATATCACATTAGTTAAAAATTCATTTCAATAGTAAAGGTTAACAAGTGTTAATGTGGAGTTATTCTAAAAAGATAAGGGATAAAATAACCTAAAAAGATATATAAATCCCACTAGATAAGTTTATTTCAACCCAAAAGTATCTCATATTATAAATTGGGTTTATTTTTCACCACATTTACTTAAATAGTACATTATTATATTTTAATGTTTTAAGTATTTACAAGAGTGCCACACCCCTCACTTATAAAAGGATGTCCTACCACTCACACCTTCAATACATTTGAAAATTATATCTCAACCAATAAATAAAATAAATAAAATTATCACTTTATTCCCTAGTTCTTCGTTCTTATAGTCTTCCTAAAAAACCAACCTTTGAAGTCTTAAGGTGTTGGCCAAAGGAGGTTCCCCAAAGAAGTGGAAATTGCCTTTACTAATCTATTTTGAGATTATTTTTTCCTTAACCTCATAAAAATATTATATAAACATATTAAAATTATTGAATCAGTATATTTACCTTAATAAATATATTATGTTAATGTAATATCAATTTTCTACCTCCTTGCAATCATATGATAAATGATCACATCGTTTGTGCGTACATGTGGACTACCACATCCATGAAGCGATGCGATTCATTTTTCATATACACCATATATGGATTGTCATATGGATGGATTTAATGAATATTTATTATATTTATGATATTAATATGATTCTATAATATATATTATTTTTTACATTTTTTTTCTTTACACTCATTGTAAAATGAAAACTTTACACATGTGCACATATAGACTACCATATCCACAAAGCGATGAAAATCAATTTTCATAACCACCATATTTGAATGGTTATAAAAGTGTATATAATGAAAAAAATGATACTTATAACATGATTAATATTATTTAGATAATGAAACCATGAACAATGAAGAAGGTCTAAGATAGTCAAACCAAAACATGCTTGGAAAATAGGTCAGTTTTCACCCAAATGTAGATTTTAATGAAATGTTATTAATTAATGGGTAATTAGAAATTATAAGGAAATTATATATTATAAGATAAATATTAATATGGTTTTATTAAATTTTTTTAATAAATATAATGTTTTTACACCTGACCATATGAGAACATTTGAAGAAAGTCAATACCTAAGGTAAGGGTTTATGTAACAATATTATTTTCAATCGGGATTGTTTATGCTTGAATCTAACTTTGGGGAATTATATTTAAAATATATCTTTAAAAATTACATTATAATTTAGTTATTTATGATGATTTACTTTTTTCCTCTCATTTCCTTTTCTTTGCTACTTAATATTACTGAAAAAATGTCTTTTATGAAAAGTGGAACTTATTTCTACTTTTGTTGAAAGATATTTTCTTCCATGTCAGTTCTCTTCAAAAAAATTCAGGAATATTATTATTCATGGTAAAATTATTATTTAATGTAATTTTAAACCATATATTTTTTTAAAAAAATTAAACGGAATATTCTATTCATTTTTTAAAGAAAGTAATTTTAGAATTTTTAAGAAAAGAGTTAAAGAAATATTTTTTTGACACATACTAAATGGATGAATTTTCCCACCATCAAAAACATTATTATATTTAAAATATCCACTAAAATATTCTGTGTTTATTTTCTAATAATATACTTTTTTCATTACATTGGTTATTTTATTTAAAATTTTAACAAAAGATAAATATATTTTTCTCATGTTTTAAAATAAAGGTTCAAATTTTATTTTAATGTTATCATTAATATATAAAAACTTCCTTTGATTATTATTATTCAATAGTGATAAAATATAAATATACAGTAGTTGTTTTTTATTTAGATGAAACATCATTATGTTTTGTTTAAATATTTATGAATCCCATTTATTTTCGATAGATAATGATATAATGAATTGATGAACGTTTTTAAAATCATATGGAACACACATATATAGTTTTTATTATTTGAATGGAAGGTCGATTAAATCATTCAAATTCATTATGTAATGATGGATATCTTCTGAGATAATATGTATTGGAATATTGAGTGAACCCAGTTCTGTAAGGGACTCTATCCACTATGGAAGTATTGGGAGTGGACATTGTCTAAGGAAATGATAGAATGTGGAGTGAACCCAATCCACTATGGTATTTTTTCCACTATTATAATATTGGATGGAAACCTTGAATAATTAAATGATTTTTAATTATTTTTATTATTCCACAATTCCTATGAAACGTTCTTATGCTTATGATGTGATCTTGTGGCTTATGATTGATTAATAAAGATTCATCACTCTTATGACTCATGTATTTGGAAATTATAAATATTTATTACCTGACTCATGATTTATGATCTATGAATTATTGGGTATGAACTTCATATAATATAATCACACTATCATACCCTTATTCAAATCTTATGATTTTATATGATGATTGATTGATATCTCCCATGTTTATGATTATCAAGCTTCTAAGCTCAGTCATTCTTTTATTTTAATATTCCCAAGGTTATGAAGAAATATTTTAAAAAGGATATCTCTAAGAAGGGTATTATGAGATATGTTGAATATATTTCAGGTAATAAGTTGATTATATACCTTTTCTCTAATGAACCTAAATTTTTAATTTTTTGGGGCGTGTATTATTTTGAAATGTATTGAATATTCATCTAAAGTGATGAAATATTTATGTATGTTATGCATGAGTCACCTCAATTATCCTAACTAAAAGTCCAATTTAGGGAAGTATTGGGCACTTCATATGATGTGATCCAAAATTTTCAAAAACATTAATTGAATTTTATTGATTTTACTCACATTAATTCAAGAAACCCAAGGTAAATAAATCACTTTTTTTTATTTTATGAATTTTCAATTTAATTGATAAATGAATTAATTGATGATTTTTATTCATTTTTGGAATTATATAGTCAAGATAAATTGTAATTTAGATTTCAAAATTAAAAAATTTGACTAAATTTTAAACCAGATCATAAAAGGTTAAATGGCTAAAATCATGTGTTTTAGTTATTTTATTCAGTTTTTATACCTAAATGAACAAGTTGTAATTTTGGAATTTGAATTTATGAAATATTTTTGAATTTGAACTCTAGATGTGTAAATAATTTTTTTATATAGTGAAATATCAATCTATATTCTAGAGTGTTCTTTAAAATTATTGATATAAAATTAAATTTTTTAAAATCTGATTTTAATTGATTAATTTTAATTTGATATTGGATTTAAATTGAGAAAAGAAATTAAATTTTGAATTTTTATTATTTTTTAATCCTATTATTAATTAGGAAAAAGTGACTATAAATATTTTTTTTATTTATATAGGATGGATATTTTTAGAGGGGAGACATGTGACCATGTGTGGGGGGAATTTTTGATCGTTCCCCTACATTCATGAATGCATGACCGAGCAACCGTGTGCCTGTGTGTGACTATGGAACTACTTCTTGATCATATATTTTTTCAACAATACAGTATATTTTTTATGATGATTTTGATGCCCACAAATACCCTTATTTTTTATTCTAATGATTTTACTTTAAAGTATATTTTATGAAATTAATATTCATTGTATTGAAAATTTTGGCATAATACTAAAGCATATGATTTGTGTGAAATATTTTTCAAAGTGTTCAAAAATATATTCAGCATGTTATTTAAACACTGTGCATACTGTACGTTGGAGAGCATACCATAAGGATTACATCCTACATTTATTTTACTGGAGTTCAGAAACGTATGGAACCATACATTCCAAGAAAAGTTTGGTAAAAGAAACCTATGTTTGGAAGGAACCTTACATTTTTTATATTAGAAAAGTATAGATGAAGTAACTTACATAAGTATGTAACCTTATACTTGCTTCACAAAAGTATCGATCATCAACCCTACTTTTGTGATGAACCTTACATTTTGTCAAAAATTATAGATCATGTACCTTACGTTCTAAAAAAGAAAAATGTATGCATCATATATCATATGTTTGAATGTTGATGAAAAAAGTTTGGATCATAAACCTTACTTTTTTGATCAACGATATGTTTTATATTTTTATTGATTCTAAAAAGAACCATGTGTTTGACTTATATAAGCGTTGGAGATTTGAATTTTTTACTTTATCATGCAATGGTCTTTTGTAGATTATCAGGATGATTTCAAGCCATATTCAAAGCCTGATTTTGAAGTTCATATTTGACTGATTTAAATCCATTTATACACGATTCAAAGGATACATTTAATAGGACAATTTCATACTAATTATTAAGATAAGTTATGACTACACTATTATTCAAACATTTGAATATCACAATATGTCAAGCAACTTTTGTGGATCTAAATTTATGAATAATGTGATCTTCTTTATTATATAACTACTGAGTATCAGAATTTTTTTTCAGAATACATATGTGACAAGATATCTCTTGAAATCATAGTGATTACAAGATTAAAATCTAGAGATATTCAAGTTTCATAGAAAAACATAGATACACTGATTCTTTAAAAAGATATTTTATAGATCTATTGCTAAAAATAATGACCAGATTCTATTTTTTTATCTTAAATAGAATCGTTGAAGATTATCTTATTTGACATTGATGATATATCATCAATCCACTACTAATTTTTTGCTGAATATATTTCATGATAAATTGCAATTGAATCGATTTATAACTACTCTTACCTAAAGAAAATCCTTTCTATAGATGATGATCCATTTATTGTCAGTTTCATACTTCTACAACTGTAAAGATGAACCAGAAAGTATTTTCCGAAACAATACTCTTTTATTTTGAGTACCGACTTCTCGTACTAAGTTATTTTATCGATTCTGTGTATAGAACTAGAAGTATTTGTTTTAGCCTTAAATTATAAAGGTGTCAACTGCCTGCACTAAGTTGTGGATGATCTTGTGAAGAAATAACCAACTAGTGAAAATTTCCAAGCTCGTGGAGAAGAGTATTGGTGGAGTGGACTGGGAAATTTTTGTGCCCTAAACCAATATAAATCATTGCATCATGAAATATGTTTATTTATACCGCATAAACAATATGATAAAGATAAAAGGATAGATTTTATTATCATCAATATTTCTCAACAAAAAATTTATATGACACTTTTCACTCCCCTCCTGTGTATATGTTTTATAACACGATATGAAAATTGGTATTAGAGGTGGTTCTTTTGTTAAATCCATAAAAAGATGAATGTAAAGGACTATAAAAACGTCTTAATGGATGATACCTAAGATGGATTGTCAATGGATTGAGCTCTATACTTAAATGGTGAAAACTATCTATGTTAGAAATTACGGATGATCATATACCTGAAGATACTTGGATACATAGTATACTCTAAAATTCTTACTCCTTATGCGATTCTAGAGAAACCAGAAACATGAATTGATGAAACAGAAGAAGAGTATGATGTAAATTCAAAAGAAATGAATGAAATCATCTGTGGTCTCGGACCGAATGAATTTAACCGAGTACCACCATTCCCTACTATAGATGAGATGTGACCAAAAATTGCAGTTTCTTATGAAGGAACGGAAAATTTCAGAAAAATGAGGTATGCTACAGAAAAAAAAATTCAATACAATTAGAATGATTGATGTTGAAATCATAACTCAGATGAATGGAATGCTTATAGAGATATTCAACAACATTACTACCTTTTGAGATCTTATCACCCATGTAGATCAAGCCTTGAATGTACTGAGAGTACTACAAACCCATTGGAATGGGATATCTGCAACCATTAGGTAATCATCACCAATTAAAAATATAACTATGAGATAATTGATTAGAACCCTGATGATGTATGAATATTATATGGAAGATGAATATAATGAACATAATTTCTTGATAAATAGAGAAAATACTACTTTGAAAGTTACATCTTAGAATAAGAGCAGAAAGATGAAACAAGAGATCAAAAAGGAATAATGTTCTAAGTTATCTGATTCAGATATGGAACAAGCACAGATGGCCAGAAAATTCAAAAAAAAATTATAAGAAAAAGAAAATATTCATAAAATACTTCATGAAAGATGAGAAATATCCAAAAAAGTATTATGCTATGAATGCAAGAAAATGGGTCACATAAGACATAACTGTTCTACGCTAATAAGAGAAAAGAAAAATTGGTTTTTGAAACGTAGTACTTATGATTAGAAAGATAAAAGAAAAATGAAATGAAAGATACATGGATGGTTTCTAAAGACCCCATCATCTCATCAAAGTCAGACATAGAAATATAAAAATAAAATCTAAAAGCAAACATGTGTTTTATGGCTGAAGATAATGAGGTACAATATTATTAATCTTCCAATTCTAATTCAGACCCTAGCTGTTCAAATGAAAAACCTATAGCCTACAACAATATTCTATAAGAAATATATGATTCCTTATTAGGAAAATAATAAATCATTGAAAAATATCACAATGAAATTTTATGAGAAATATAGACTTTTCTAAAGCAACATCAAGAGTTAATTGAGAAATATAACTCATCTAACACAAACTGTGCAGATCATGAAACTAATATCAAAACACTGTAAGATGAATTAGAAACCTACAAAAGTACATATCTATTTTTCAAAAAAGGATAAAATACGTTAAATTAAATTCTTGGTAAGACTGTGATTAAGAAAGAACGATATGGAATAGGTAGTAAAGGTGAGAATCCTAAACTGTACAAAAACTATTTTGTTCCAAATTCAAAAAGTGTAATTTGAAATTACTGTGGAACAGAAGGTCATATAACTAAAAACTGTTATTTAAGAATTCCCCAAATTAGTGGAATTAGAAAAATCCTTTATTTAAAATATTGTATTTGACTCAAATGATTATAGAAAAAATACGAAAATATAGATTCCCATATCATTACTAGCTAACACTACTTGACCAAAGAGAATATTCGTACAAAAAAATAATTTCTTAAATTCCTTTTAATGAAGTAGGTTAGAAAAGTAGAAAAGAAATATGGTACATCGATAGTGGATACTCTAGGAATATGAGTGGAAGCTCATCGAAATTTAAAACCATAACTCAAAATGATGGTGGATTAGTCACCTTTGGTGATAATGCCAAAGGAAAAATCATTGGTATTGGAACTGTTGGAGATATAAAATTTTTCTCAATAAATAAAGTACATTAGGTGAAATTATTGAAACATAACCTGATAAGTATTTATCAACTTTGTGATGATATTTATTTTTTTGATTTTTCTAACAACTGTTGTTCTATTCTTAAAGATAAATTTCTTAAATTTTGAGCACCTAGAACTCAAAATGTTTATACCTTGGACTTAATTTACCCGTGTAAACAAAAATTAAATTTTTTAACTTCTAAGATAAATGAATCCTAGATCTGGCATAGAAGACTTGTACATTAAAATATTTATTATTTACATATGATTTTAAAGAAATAATTAGATTCTGATTTTCCTAATCTTAAATTTGATACTGAAAGATTCTGTGATGCATATCAGATTGGAAAGAAACACAAATCATCATTCAAATTAATAAACTAAATTTCTACATCTAAAACTTTAGAAATTATCTATATGGGTCTGTTTGGACCTTCAAGAGTGTCATGTTTAGCTGGTAAATTATATTTATATGTTTTAGTTGATGGCTATTCTAGATTTACTAGGATATATTTTCTAAAATATAAAAATGAAACTTTTACTATAATTCAATGTTTTTTCTAATATATTCAAAATGAAAAAGATTTTAAAATAATTTCATTAAGAAGTGATTATGGTGAAGAATTTGGGAATTAGGAATTAATTTCCATTTTCTCAAATCTAGGTATTAAACACACCTTCTCTACACGAAGAACACCCAAAAAAATATAATTTTTGAAAGAAGAAATAGAACTATTCAGGAAATAGATAGGACTATGCTAAATGAATATAATCTTCTAACATATTTTTGGGCAGAATCTATAAGAACAGAATTCTATATAATGAATAGTGTTTTAATTAGAGAAATTTTTTAAAAGACACCACATAAACTTCGGAATAACAGAAAACCTAAAGTATAATACTTTAATGTTTTTGGATGCAAGGTTTATATCTTGAACACCAAGGACAATCCTGGTAAGTTTGATCCAAAATCATATGAAGGAATTTTCTTAGGATATTCTGCTACCTCCAAACCTTATAGAGTTTTTAATAAAAACTCAAGGTTTGTTCATGAATCAGTTCATGTGAAATTTGATGAATTTGACCCTTTTGAAAAAAATGAAAGATCTAATTGATGAATATGACACTGATGATAACATGAGACTTGAAAACCTAAAAGATGATTTTGAAAATGATATAAACAAAATTCAGTCCAGTTTATAAGAACATGTCACTAATGAACCTAATAGTGTTTTTCCAAGACAATCTATAACCCTAAAGAACTACCCTTTAGAAATTGTTATAGGAGGCATATACACCGGAATAAAAACTAGAATAAATATAGAAAATATAGTTGATTTTTCTTACTTTCTATCCTAATTAAAACCTAAATCAATAGAAGAATCCATAGTTGATTAAAGTTGGAAGATAACAATGAAAAAATAACCAAACCAGTTCAAAAGAAATGAAGTTTGTAAATTAGTTGAAAGACCAAAGAACTATCCTGTTATTGGAACTAAATGAGTATTTAGATATAAATAAGATGACAAAGGGATCATAACTAGAAATAATGAAATATTAGTAGCCAAAGGATATAATCAAGAAGAAGTTATAGTTTATGATGAGACTTTTTCCCCTGTAGCTATATTAGAAGTCATTTGGATCCTTTTTGCCTATGTAACTAATATGAATTTTAAATTATTTCAGATGGATGTTAAGCCTACCTTTTTAAATGGTTATTTAATGGAGGAAGTGTATGTTGCTCAGCCTCCTAGTTTTGAAAATTCCCCAAAAGCAGATTTTGTTTCTAAACTTACTAAAGCTCTTTATGGCCTTAAACAAGCACCTAGAGCTTGGTAGAAAGATTAAGTTCTTTTCTATTAATAAATGATTTTACTATTGGTATGGCTGATCAAACACTTTTCAAGAAAATAATAAATTATAATATTTTATTGGTTCAAATTTATATTGTTGATGTAATTTTTGGATCAACAAATAAAAAACATTTTCGTGAGTTTTCCAAATTAATGCACATATAATTTGAAATGATTATGAAGGGATAAAACTTTTTTTAGGGATTCAAACTATAAAAAAGATATTTGAAAAGTTTTGAATCAGAGTAAATACATTATCTATTTACAAAATAAATTTAGACTAGAAAACCACAAGACATATAAAACTCCTATGTTCCCAAATATAAAAATTAATAAGGATGAAACAGGAAAATTAGTAGACAACAAGTTATAGAGAGGTATGATTAGTAGTTTATTATATCATACTACTACCAGGACATATATTTTGTCTTTGTGAAAGATTTCAATAAAATCTTAAAGAATCCCATTTTACAGCTGTCAAAATAATTTTTAGATATTTAAAAGGAACTGTTTTTCAATCTCTTCTTTATCCCAAAACTTATTATTTTAATTTAATTTCATATTCAGATGCTGATTTTGGAAGATGTAGATTAGATAGAAAAGAAACCTTAGGAACCTGTCATGTTTTAGGAAAATATTTGGTGGCATGGACTAGTAAGAAAACAACTCTCAGTTACTTTGTTAACATACAAGGATTAATATGTATCTATAGGCAGTTGTTGTGCACAAGTTTTGTGGATGAAAAACAATCTTATAGATTTTGGACTAAATTTTAATAATACACCTATTTTATGCGATAATTCTAGTGCTATAAATATTTCAAAAAATCCTATAAGTCAATCTAAAACTAAGCATATTGATATTAGACCATATTTTCTCAGAAATCATGTTCTTAAAAAAGATATATTTTTAGAATTTACAAGTAATGAATTTCAATTAGATGATATTTTTACTAAAACACTTATAATTATAGGTTTTGAATTTATTAAGGGGGATTTATGTTTATTTTATTTTAAATAAATTTTATTTTTAATTATAATTTTAATTATTTAAAATAAATCTTATTTAATATTATTCTTAATGTTATTTGATTATATTATTTTCAATTTTCACTATTTAAAATAATTTAGTAACTTACCTCTTAAATAAGTTACATTCATTCCTTCTGTAATAAATTTTAAATATTCCACATCTAGTTTAATTTGTTTTAAATTCTATAATCATTATTATGTACGTAATTACATGAGAATCAAGGCTCTTTCAGAACCCATTTCGAATTCATAAACCTGCCAATTTTCTCAAAACCTTTAGAAATATTGAAACCCTTCACCTATTTCATCATCCTTTACTTGCACCTTCGAAACCATAGATCCTCAAACCTTCAGAGATTTTAGATGGAAATGGAAAAAATAAATAGAATCGAATAATGTGAACCCAATGATGTGAAGCCTCAACGTTTAACTGGACAGAAAATACTTCAGAGAAAATTCATCGATATGGAATAACTATATCAGAAGAACCTGATGTTGATGAAATAATTATCATTTCAAGGTATTGAAATGAAATTATGTGAGGACTAAACTGAATTTCTATATGAGGTTGAGTTGAGAAGTTTCTTTAAAACTGTTCAATTTTTTTGGGAGATATAGAATATTCGATTATTGCAATGATCGAATAGAGAGAGTTATAAATCTATTCTATTGAAATTGCAAGGATCTTGAACTTACCTCAACAGGGAGTTTGTCATTTTTAAATGAATTAAATTGGGGATAACTATCATAAATATGAGGATATAATTTCTTTTATGTTTGGTTTACTAACATAAATAATTTTTTTTCAAATATTTAGAACTTTATCAGATGATTTTGGTTAAATTTATTCAAACTGGTATAGGCCCAAAGATGTATGATATGGAGAATCTTCTTTTTCCTGATATGTATAATATGTTTCTATTTTTAAGTGACATAAAGATGAATTTTCCAAGATTTTTTATTAGACTTTTGTGTTACTTCTGTCAACCTGAGGCTTGTATGAGTTTCTATCCTTATGGAAGATTTATTTAAAATGTGTTGTTTAAAAAAGATATGGTGAGGCTGATTTATGTGAGAATTAGATGCCACAATAGTAATGTGTTAAATGATGGAACATTAAGGTTGCTCAGATTTTTATGGAGCACCGTAAAAGGTAAAATCATGCCTATTGAAGCAGAAGAGGATCAGGTGTATGCTCAGGGGGAGAAAACTGCAAAATATGAAGAAGGTATGGATGAATCCAGAACATAGGAAGTTTAAAATACTGAAAGGAGACTTAGATTTGAAATATAAAATTCCCCTAACTATGAATAAAGTCAAGGTGGACTTTAAAAATCAAGGCATAGAGAACTTAAAGCTATTGAAGAATCTTCTCCTGATAAAGTTCTTGAGATAAATGCTCTTTTTAGTAATAAAATTTTATGTGCACCTTTTTAATAAGGGAGACAAAATAAAGATTTTTATCAAGAGTAAGTAGAAGTTTTTCCTTAGGTAGAGGTAGAGAAAAGAACATAGGAGGTACCAAAAATTGAAAACTATCAAGGAATGGAAATTATTGATCAATCTATGGGCTAGATTGAATCTGTACAATTTAAAAATACTCAGACAGAACTAGTGTAACAAAGTCAGATTCAAGAAGAATTTCAAGAAGAAATTGCTCAGGATGAGAAACTGCATTTAGAAGTTGAGAATGAAGAACAACATATTCAAGAAAATATCTCCTAAATTTGTACAGAAGTTCTAAATGAATCATTCTCAGTTAAGATTTTATGAGAAAAAATAGTTGAGAAACTAGTGGAGGAGGATGAAGAAGAGAAATCAGATGCTGAATCTTTACCACTAATCTTTGTAGATAATGTTTTGAATCAAGCACAAGGTGCCTCTAATTATATGTATGATCACGTTAAGGAGCTTTTCAGAAAGTTTGACAGAGATCAAGAATAGAATGCTGCTTTAAGAAGAGAATTGTAGAAAGAGAAACATAGATTTAAACATCTTAAATATTGTTCTGTTTCAATGTAAGAAGTATAAATTTTTAAGAATGAATTGATGGAAGAAGTTGAAAAATTAAAATCTAAAGTTGTTCTGAAATAATATTTGGATGATTTGAAAAGTTTTATGGAGTAACAGTTTTCAATTGTCAGTGGAAATCAAGTAATAACATCAGGTACTTCACCTGATTGGATCAAGATATTCCAAGTCGTTACCATAGTAATGAGTTACATGAATGATAGGTTGTAGTATTTATAGTGTAATAGTTCTCATTTTTCAGTACTGCTAGATAATCAAAAGTATCTTGTTGGGTAGATATAAGGACCCAAACTTATTACATACATAATCTTGAATTTAGTCAAGAGAACACTTCCTTTTACATTGATGATCTTTTCATGTTTATAGCTTTATAGATTTGGAAAAAACATTCATAACATTACACATTATTGCAGAGTGGATACCATAAAAGCAGTTTCCATTTTTTTTTCAAAATATGAAACATTAAGTCTTAAAACAAGACACCGTGACAATTTGTCAACATTTAACATGGCTTCCTTTATTGTCTTACACATCCATTAACCTATGAAAATCATTCAAAAACTCTGGATGAGCACAAAATCTCACTACGGGATGAAAAAGGAATGAAATAGCACATTAGTCCATGGATACTCGTAACATATGAAAACATTTTCAGAAGTCATGCTTGTCACTCATATATACTTACTTTGTATAACATGAGATTTATACAAGATCTAAAAAAACATGAGAACATAAATATAATCATAGAGTTATCTTGGGGCATTACTTACATAATCTTGTAACCATCTTGGCTGCCCTATAATTTGTAACCCTCACGACTACCTTACTTTGTGTAACCATCACAGTTACACTTGGATTAATCATATGACAGACCTCCAATATACACATACCAAATGCATTGGAGTGAAATATATGTCCCACCCTTCATCATAAATAATTCCCAAGAACCAAAACATAATCAAACAACATGAATAATTCCATAAAAACATTACTTTTGGAATTTTATAAAACTGAATTTTAAAAGAGGTTTTTAAAAAAGGAAATCCTCATAAAAATTACATACAATTAAAGAGAGAATTAATACATTGGATGGAGTATGTATATATTCTATAAATAAACAAAATAAAACATAATATAAGCATAACTGATTACACAACCCATTTAAATAGCACATAAATAATGAAGTAGAAGGTTAAACCAAAGAATGGAAATCGGGTTAAGAATTCCCTTACCTCGGGTTTGTCTTACTTCCAACTTGTTTAAACCTCCTATATAATGGTTAAAATAGTGTTATTAATTTTTTAAAAAAATATTTTCTTGTTTATAACTTCTTATATGATCGTTTTATAACATCATTTCACCCTTAATTGTTAGTATTTTTCCCCTTGCACTGTTTTTGGGTGAATTCTTTACATGATTTCTATGATTGGTTCATGGTGGACATTCTTGTCGATTGGAAGTGAAACTCTTGAATTGGAATGGAGTAGTATTTAAATATATCTAGTAACATAAATTATTCCATTCATCATTTTTAATTCTTAAATGAGGATGATTCATAAGTTAGAACATTAATGATGTTCGTTTAGATCATTTTAGTGGTTCTTTCATAATAACAACCGCGTTTTGTCTGATAAATTAGAACCATGAGTACAAAAGAATTCCAGAACCATGGGTGAGTCATAAAACATATATTATAACCTATTTTAACCATATAAATTGTTTCATGACAAGGCTTTAATGAAAAAATGGAAATTGAAATCACATTGTCCACGATGTCGATAATTCGACACAAACAGACAATGTTTTTATTCTTTAAATAAATGGGACAGGAGAAGAATAATGATGAGTAATTTTACATAAACATGACAACATTTAGAATATACATGATTTATGGATATTTAATGCCTCTTGGGTAAGGAGATATGAATAAAGAATAAGTAAGGAACTCAAAATAAAAGAAAAAGTGAGAAATCTCTTACAAAAATTCGGCAGCCTAATAGCTACACAACATGGTTTTTAAAAATATTAAAAAGATAGTGGACAAGGGTCACCCATCTAGAAATGAATCTTTATATAGATAATATCAAGAATAATAAGGAAATAATAAAATGGTATGGAAAATTGAAAATTATACCACATAAAAGAGAACATGAATTGAAAAAGAAAGAAATTGAGAATTTTCTTACCTTGTAGAGTAACCCTTAGAACTTGAAGGTTGGGACCTTGGGGGCTTGAGGAAACCTTGGGAGGACTACTATGAAGGTAAGGAGGATAGAGCTTCATTGAGGGAGAATTTTGGATGAATTCAAAGAAGGGAAGTGTTGGTATTTGTAGGAAAAGTGAGGGATTATTTTAATAATTTTCGAGGGACACCTCATGAATGGTATTTATAGTGGAGGAGAGGGGGTATTTTTCATTATTTTAATCATTATTATAATATTTTTTCTCAAGACTATGAATAATCTTAATTCATGTGACCCAAATAGTAAAAATGTCATGTTATTTTGAACCAAGTGGGCTTACATCATCCTTGCATCACCTATGATGCAGTAAATCAAGTATTTAGCATTTATCGTATTTTATCGTATTTTACTATTCATCAAAATTTCTTGAATTTTAGAAAAAACCCAAAAATTTACCCTAACCATTTTTCGATGTGTAAAATTAAAAAATGAAGTTCATTTTTGAAAAATAATTTTCTAAATACTATTAATTTAATTTTTATATATAATAATACTTAAAAAATTAACAATTCTAATTCTACAACTACTTCTTTGCCATAATGAAAAATTAACCTCGATGATATTACATTAAAGCCTTAATAAAATAAAAATAATAATAAAATTTACTATTCATTATGTTCATATCACTATTCATATTACTATTAATAAGAGTATGTTACTATTCACAAAAAAAACAAGTTGGTTCCAATAGACTCCAAATAACATACTGAACACAATTGTAGATGACAGTTTCTTGAAATTCAGAACATAGAAGTAGAAAAGTTATATTTTAAAGGATAATTAAAAATATCTACTTAAAACAGAGTTCCATGCATTTCTATTTATTTTTAGAATATATTGTGGTGTTACAGTAGATCACCTCAAGTGAAACAGGTATTAGAGAATTATTAAATAGATTCACTAAGAAGCTCAATTAGTTAATGTAAAAAGAATAAAGATTTCATGAGTTTTTCTCAGTGAGCCTCATTTAATATATTCATTTGACTCAAAAGGGAAGAGATCAAATAATTCAGCTCAGATATGGTGTTATAAAGAGATTAAGGTTACATTTTGGCAGAGTTGAAAGATGTTATTGAAAATCTTTGAGATACCCTTTTCCAAATGTTTATCCCAGAAACCTTGATTCCAATTCATTAATGTACTTGTATATTTTTTTATCAATGAAATTTAATATTTATCATATTTTATGGGTTTTTACTTTGTTTATGTCTTCGTTAGACTCCCTCAAAAAAATATAGATTCCTTTCTTGATAAATAGATTATCATTAAATTTTCTTATAAGTGTTGTACTGAATTACATGAGATCTATTCCATATTATATCATTATCTTTTTCATCACAAAAAGAGGGAGAAATTTTTTAAACCAAAACATTTTACTTTGTTTTTAAATAGACTTTTGGGGGAGAATTTTTTTTAAATAAAGTACCTTTGAAGAGAAATTTGGATAATCAGGTATTTATAATTTTCAAAAAGGTATTTGAAATTAAAAATTAAATATTGTTTTTATCCATGAAAAATTCTAAATTATATAATGTTATGGGTTTTTGAGATCATAAAAACATGGGAGATTGTTGAGCATGTATTGTTTTAACAATACTCTACATTTTTATGATGATTTTTGTAATACCACAAAAATTTTGTGTTATGTTTATATATTCATCACTGAGTTACTTTCTATTCATCACTGTGTTCCTTTGAAACAACACTAGGTTATATAGAAGATAATTCAAACCTAGCCATGAAAAATAAATTTCTCACTTCTATATTTTGAATTTCGAAAAATGGTCATCTAGAGTTGTGTTCAGAAAGTCATTTGGAGTCTGATAAAACAAACTTGATTTTTGGTGAATAGTAACATACCCATATGAATATTAATATGAATAGTAATATTAATATTAACATACCCTTATGAATAGTAAATAATAATATTATTTTATTTTCTTAAGGAAATAAGATAATGAGATCTTAATTAGTTTTTCAACGAGAAATAAAACTAGTTGCACTTTAATATTATTATTTTTGTAATTAACTATGAAATTATTTAAAAATTAAATTAATAATATTTAGAAAATTATTTTTGGAAAATGGATTTCACTTTTGAAATCTATACATCGACAAATGGTTACGGTGAATTTTTGGAATTTTTCTAAAATAGTGGATTTTTCAGTGAATAGTAAAAAATACAGTTTTTAGTTTCGGTGTGTTAATGACATAATTAATGATATAATAATGATGTCATCAATCTGATTGACTTGTGTATATTTAAATAATATGGGAGGTGTCCCAGGTGGCTTATACCATGGGAAAGCCCATGGTTTTTCAATAACCACTCATGCGATGTCATTTAAAAATTATTAAAATAATCCCTCACTTTTCCTATAAATACCAACTCTTCCCTTCATTGAATTCATTCCCAATTCTAACTCAATGATGTTCTGGCCTCATTACCTCCATATTAGTCCTCACAAGGTTTCCTCAACCCAACAAGAGAAAGGAGGTAGACTCATCCAGACACAAGGAGTTGGAAATGGTGAGAAGATGAACTTCTCGTCGAGTCTTCGCTACCTATAGCAGGAGAGTAGACTCGTCCCAAAACGAGAAGATAGACACCGAAAGCACGTGGCATACCCCGTGTGTCTTATCCTAACCTGGAAGGATAGTAACCAAACCCAATAAGTGGGTACCAGAACAAGGTATATACTTATTCATATGCTCACTAAGAAGCCCGAACAAGGTCGTAAGGGGATATCCATCCCGTAGCTCAGCCCAAGAAAAGAGTAGCCAACAGTCCCAGAAGTACACCATCAATGCCCAACATCCTGTATATCTGCCCAAACTACAAGTCAGGGGCTCAATCACCACACGTCGATACTATCCTCTTTGGGCGGCACTGACTCGCCCGCACAGTTTTGGGTCGCGTCACAAGGACACGTCTCGGTGGGGAAAGTGCTCCTCGTACTTGAGAGTTCTAGGGGAACGTCAAACCACAACTCATCACTGCCTCGCAGTCGAGAGGTGATCTCAAAGTTAAATCCATCACAAAACTGAACCGTATAACCAAGGGTCCCAGTCTGGTAATCATGGAGGGAAGCCACAGACTAGCCTAGTAGAAAGGACTGAGCCTGGAATGCCAACAGGTGTCCCACTGCCCAGCCCTACTGGAGGGTAATTCATAACCAGATATAGGGTGACCCACTACCTAGCCCTGCTGGAGGGTAAACCCTAATACATCATCAGGCGACCCACTGCCCAGCCTCACTAGAGGGTAGACCTTAATACATCATTAGGTGACCCACTGGCCAACCTTGCTGGAGGGTAGACCTGGAACTAGACGACGGGCGACCCACTTCCTAGAACTTCTGGAGGGTAGACCCTAAGAGGTCGTCGGGTGACCCACTGCCCAGTCTCTACTAGAGGGTAGACCCTAAGTGCGTCGGGTGACCCACTGCCCAGTCTCTGCTAGAGGGTAGACCCTAATAACGTCAGGTGACCCACTGCCCAGTCTTTGCTAGAGGGTAGACCCTAAGAAGCCGATGAGTAACCCACTGCCCAGCCCCCTGGAGGGTAAAACACATAATTGCTCTGGCCATCTCTACTGGAGGGTACAACACTGTCCAACCGAACACAGACTGGGTATCGTGCAACCACCCAACTCCAGAACAACTCACCCAAAAGAGGTTCAGCGCCTGTTCCATCATTAGGTGTCACTAGCACCGCTACCGGCCGATCCATCGAGAATGAAACCAGGGGGAGACCACTCAACCCTTCTGGTCAAACAAATAGGCACATAGCCAGGGGAAAACTCCACCCTGCAGGTCAAACAAATGAGCACAGAGCCATGGAAAAACTCCACCCTGCTGGTCAAACAAACGAGCACAGAGGGAACCTCTACATAGCGAGAGGTCAAAGTACGCAAAGCAGAACACGTCATGCACATGGGGCCTACACGATGTGTGGCCCCATGTCAACCCCAACCAAGCGGACAAACATTCTCAAGTACAAAGCACACGTACCTCCAAGCGCTCTTGTATACTCCCAGAGTATACCACGTCTCCAGCCCTAAGGCTATCGTGCACAGGGTACCCCAACGTCAACACGAAGGGCGAAAACATAATTTTTCCAAATTTCCACCTCATCGGCTGAGGCACAGCCATCCACATCACTTCAATAATTTACATCACTCACACGGGAGTGCACGCGATCACTCGCCAAGGGTCTGCTACAAACACTGTAGAAGGACCGCCACCGGGGCACCTTCACATTTCCACATTTAACAAGATAGCACAAGAGGCTCTGCACAACCAAACAGATCACATCGTTGTAATCCTCGTAGAAAAAAAATGCGAGATAGACTACTTAATCTCCTTAAACGGATATCCGACGGAAAAGTCACCAACACCGTCTCACGCCCGAACGACGTCCCGTGATCCCGAGCCTCGGCCCCGAAAACAGTCGGGCGCATCAAACAATTGCGATCCCCTCAGGAAAACACGTAAAAAGACATCTCATTTGAGTGCAACAGATATCCGGAGAAAAAGATGAATTCTGGCGCACCGGACATGAGCGGTGCTACGTGGGACCCACATCCCAGTCCCGAAACTCAATGGACGGATCGCACCGTTGCGATCCTCTATAAAAAGGACACAAGTTGGAATATTCACTTGTCCAAAACGGTTGCCCGGTGATGGAGATGGAAAATCACCATTAACGCCCAAACGACCCTCGTGGGGCCAACACAATCATGCAGAATTGAAGCGGGCAGACTGCGCCAACATGGTGCTCTCAGAAAAACACCCAAAAACAACTACTCACATGCCTCGAACAGACGTCTGATGAAAAAGTCGTGAAACGCTGCACGCAGCACAAAAGACGGGCCGTGGGGCCCACGCCTCAACTTCGGCCTCAACGCCTCAAACCACCCTGGAAAGCTCAATCTCGCTGCCAAGGTCCCAAACCACTGACGACGCTTAAATCGGACGTCGGACGCGTCCATGCCGTCCAAAACAAGTTCCACCAGAAAAACGATAATTCACTTAAGGAAGTGTCATGCCTCCGAGGCCCCTTGTTTCAGGAATTAAAAATTCTTGAAACCCTCAAAAAAACTTCGTCTTGACACGAGCTCCGAGGTGCCGTAGACGGCACTCAAAACGGACACCCATAGCCCGAAATACGAGCTTCCAAATATTTAAAAGGTGGGGGGGGGGGGACCCCCTTGGGTCGGACCGGCCCGGTCCGGCTGGTCCGCCCCGCTCCGGCTGGCCTGCTCCAGCCGGCACGCTGGGACCGCGGCACAGCCACCTCCTGCGAGACTCGAGCTATGCGAGGGTCGCTTTACCAACCGGCCAGTTGGTCGGTCGCGTCCACGAGGAGACCCGCGTCACGCGGGTCTCGGTCTCCCCGCAGGGGTCGCGCGCCGCGACCCTGCCTCGCTGTCATGCCAGCCAGCGGCGATGGCGCTTCGCGCCCCCTCGCCCGCGGCCAACCGCCCCGCTACACTCACTGACGACCGCTTCTCTGCCGAACCCCCTGAAGGATCTGCCGCCGCCCAGCTTGCCGGACCGCCCCGCTCGACTGCCGGAAATCACCAAAATCCACAAACTTCGCCAGATGATTGCGAACACATGAGAACTCGGATTTTTGATTCGAAAAGACCGTCGGAAAGCTCAAAACCAGTACTACGCATTTATTGGCTTTGTTCATAAATCCAACAGAAATTCCACAAGACTAAACGGGCTCAAATTAGGTGCGGGGAGAATAAAACGAAAATTGATAATCCTACCTCGATGGGCTTCGCCGTGATCCGTCGGAGTCGTGCCTCGCCGGAGAGGAGGAAGTGATGATGGAGAGATTATTCCTTCATTTTTGGGAGCTGCTGGTTCTAGGGGAGAAGGGGGAGAGGATAGGGGTGGGTTAGGTGTTTAAATAGAAAACACTTAACCACCCGTCTGTCGGCCCGAACCCGAACTCCTGACGGGGTCATGATTAAGCCTCCCCTAGGCTAAAAACCATGATCTGAATGTAACATAATTATCATAATTTTAATCCCAGGCCCCGATCAAAAGTTATTAATCTTAGCGCCCAAGGCCTCCAAATTACGAAAACTCCCCTGGAGCCATTTTTCACAGACGTTCTGCGCCCGTGAAACTTACACCTCTCCTAGGGTAAATAGCACGATCTAAACTCAACGGTGCCCTCGTTTTTCCAATTCGAGCCACCGTGTAAGAGATACTTGAGTTAAGCCATTAAATGAATGAATTAATTAATTAATTAATCTGTTTAATGTTCTGAAAGTGAGCGAGGGGTCCAAAAATCCCACACCGAGATGTTTTATGTCGTTCTTTTGAAGCATCGTTTAAGAGTTATCCCATTTATTTGGTGTTTCTAATGTGAACGCACTGAAAATTTAATTCTAGCCACTCCAGGGCTCAGAATCGAACGCCGTCTAAGGGCACTTCTCTATAATAACATCAAGAATATTCCATATTCTTTCGCAGGAAAAACCGGGTTGTTACATGTAACGTCCCGGTCCTGGGTGCCACGCAATGGGTGCCCCGAGCCCGGTTCGCCACGTGACCTAAAGCGCATTTCCCCAAATTCCAGAGGCTACCGACTAGCAGCGAGGGACCAGGTCCGATAGTGGGGAAACTATGCCCTCATTTTTCAAAGTGTAGCACAGTGGATTACCAAAATAAACATACAACAAACAGCGGAAGCAGTAAACACACACAACTGAAATAAACTACAGTAGTGGATATTACCAACAGTATATGAATGATGATGCTACATGTTTCAAATTCTAAGAAAACAGCCAGAACATGTTATACATCACCGTGATACAACCAAAACCAAAGTACAACAATATGAGTAAACAGCTGGCTGCATCATCGTGAGCCTAGGGTTGGTCCCATGCCCTCCTACTCCACAGCAACAGTCATGTACCTGTATAGGGACTCTTACCCCTATCCACACCTGCAGAAACGTAATCTGTTTGGGCCGAAAAGCATGACCCAAACAGGGTGTGAGAAATATATCTTAGTAGGCACCCACCAAAGGCTCGTTCCCAACTTCTTGTAAGCATGCAACAATAGTGTGCAATAGTAAAATGCAAAAAAGTAAGCAGTACTCAAAAGTAACTAACTTAACAATTAAATTTCCATTTTATTATTCATTTAAATTTATTTAATTTAGTATCGTTTTGTGCTCAACAGCACCACGCCCTCAGGCCAACCATTTTCTCGCCCTCAGGCTAATTTAGTGAACCATGCCCTCAAGCTATACAGAATCTCGCCCTCAGGCATTGAAACAAAATTCTCACCCTTAGGCATACGAAGTGTTACCCATAGGCACAGAAGTCACGCCCTCAGGCTAATATAGTCACACCCTCAGGCTAATATAGTCACTCCCTCAGGCTAATATAGGTAACCGGGCCAAGCCCAACATATCAAAATGTAGTAAACAAGCAATTACTCTCAAGGAAATTCTTACAATTACTACATTGAAGGCATACCCTCGGGTATCCTGGCCAAACGGCTAAACAGAGAAACACACCCCTGGGGTGGTTACGAATCCAAGCAACGGTCCCAATCAGCATTTTATCATCAAAATTTAATCACCTATGCAATTCTAGGCATTAAATATAGCAATGGCCTCAGCAACACGACACCCCAACATGGGTTCGTGGCACGAAAATGCACAAAAAACGCACGACAGTTGGAAAATAAACACCAAGCCACCTACCTCAAACGCCAATGAATTCTATACCCAAACGCCGAATCCAGTAACGCCCAAGAACGACGTAGATCTGACGAAGAACAAAAACCATCCAAATGTAAATAACTTACGTTAGGTGAAGAATTGGAAAGAACCAACCAAGGAGGTGGAAGCCCTTACCCGTGCGGTTCCAATGGGATCGTCCGAGATGGAATCAGATTCCAGACGAATTCCTGGCGGTTCTTCAAAATCTAGCCTCCTCCTTTGGCTCCAAAATGTCTCAAACACATCCTCTACCAAATAAGGAGGCTACTGCCTGTTTTAAGCCCGAAAAAAAGTACACGGCGTGTACTTCAAAGTACACGGCGTGTACTCCTTTCATTTAACTTTTCATTTGGCAGAACCGTCACACTGTTCATCTGCCAACAAGAGTACACGGAATGTACTCCCAAGTACACGACAAGTACTGTCGCCCAGCTAGCGGCGACTCCACCACCTTACTTTTTACCCTGCCGACTGACTACACAGTGTGTAAAGGACCTCTACACGGCGTGTGGTCGGTTCCTACACCCTCTGTTGTCGGCGAGGCTACACACCCTGTGTACTTATCCCAACACAGCCAAAAGTACACGTCGTTTGGAAAAGTACACGGTGTGTAGTTTCAAATTTTAGCATTCTTTTCCATTTTCCATATTTTTCTCGAAAACACTTAAGGAAAAGGAAAAGAATAAACCCGTACCTCAGAAATAAGAACCGGGTTCTTACAAACTTCCCCCCTTATAGCAATTCATCCCCGAATTACCCTTTCCAGGGTGGCAAAGATAAATCTAAGAACAGTTATGGCCACTGAGCCCGTACGTCGGCCTCCTGCTCCTAGGTCTCGTCCTGCACTCGGCCATGCTGCCATATCACCCATACGAGAGGAACGGACCGGACTCAGAGAACCTTTATGCTCCTATCAACGATATGGATCAGATGCTCCTCAAAGAACGCATCATGCTGAAGCTCAACCTCCTCTGGCTAAAAGACGTGAGACGGGTCTGAATGGTAGCGACTTAACTGAGACACATGGAAGATGTTGTACATGGCGCGGTACCACTGCGGTAACTGCAACTGATAGGAAACCAGCCCGACTCTCTCCAGAATCTCAAATGGTCCCACATACCTCGGTGAAAGCTTACCCTATCTCCTGATCCGTTTGTGTCCCAGCCTCGACGAAACACGCAAGAAAACCTGATCTCCGACCACAAACTCCAAAGGTCATCTACGGCGATCAGCATAAGACTTCTGACGAGCCTGTGCGGTAGCAATCCGCTTCCGAATCAATTAGACCTGCTCAGATGTCTCCTATACGAGCTGTGGACCCAGTAAAGATGCCCTTAACCAGTACAAAGGTGATCGGCATGGCCTACCATATAAAGCCTCATATGTTGCCATCTCAATAGTCGCCTGAAATCTATTGTTATAGGCAAACTCGATGAAGGGTATATGCTTCTCCCAAGAGCCCCCAAAGTCTAGGACGCATGCGCGCAACATGTACTCTAGCACCTATATCGTCTGCTCTGACTGGACATCTGTCTGAGGGTGGTATGTTGTGCAAAGAAGCATGTGTACCCAGCACCCTCTGAAAAATCTGCCAGAAACGAGACGTGAAGCGGGCATCCCTATCTGAAATGATAGAACGAGGGACCCCATGAAGACGTACGATCCCTCAGATATACATCCTTCCGAGATCGTCCACACCAAAGGTCTCCTTGATCGGCAAGAAGTGAGCTACCTTCGCGAGTCTGTCCACAACAACCCACACGGCGTCATTGCCTCGAGGTGACCTCGGCAAACCCGTCATGAAATCCATCACGATGTCATCCCATTTCCACTCCGGAATAGGAAACTGCTGTAACAGCCCAGCTGGTCTCTGGTGCTCTGCCTTCACCTGCTGACAGGTGGAACACCTCGTGACAAAACCGGCTATCTCTCTCTTCATACCCGGCCACCAGTACAGACATCTCAAGTCTCGGTACATCTTGGTAACCTCGAGATGAACTGCCCAAGCTGAAGCATGAAACTCCCTCATCATCTCCTCAATTATATCCCTTGGAACCCATACTCGTCCATGGAAACACAAAACCTCGTCGTTTCCTATCGCCCAACCGGGAGGAGGGTCCCCACTTTCCACCGACTCCCGTAGAACTAGGCCTTCTGAATCAGATAGATACCTCATCCTCACTCGGTCCAGGAGGGTAGAAGTCGCAGCTAACGAGGAAAGATAAGTCTGCCCCTGACTGTCATGCACCTCCAGATGCATCTCAGAGAACAAATCCATAAGCTGTCACTCACTACTGGCCTCCTACACTACCTGTATCTGAGTCTTCCTGCTCAGTGCATCAGCTACTGCATTACCTTTACCAGGTGTATAGGCAAGCTCAAAATCGAAGGACTGCAGGTACTCAACCCACCTTCTCTATCTCAGATTCTGGTCACGCTGAGTAAAGATATACTTGAGGCTTTTGTGGTCGGTGAAACCCACAAAATGCTCCCCCAGCAGATAATGTCTCCAACAGCGCAATAGATGCACAACTATAGCAAACTCGAGATCATGCGTCAGTTAATTCCTCTCATGTGGCCTCAACTGCCGAAACCTGTACGCCACAACTCGGTCGCCCTGCATCAGAACGGCCCCCAGCCGAATCCCTGATGCATCACAGTAAACTGTATAGCTCTTCCCCTTCTCTAGGAGTATCAGGATCGATGCTGTTGTCAGACTTCCCTTCAGGTCCTGAAAAGATGTCTCACAAGCTTCTGACCAAACGAACTTCACACCCTTCTTAGTCAGACCCGTCAACGGTGCTTCTAAGAAAGGGAAGTCCTGTATGAAGCACCTGTAGTAACCATCCATCCCTAAGAAACTCCGTATTTCAAACACGTTCTTAGGCTGATCCCAGGAGACTACTGCTCTCACCTTCTCTGGGTCTACTGCAACTCCTGCCTCTGAGATGATATGACATAGGAAGTGAATCTGGTCCATCTAAAAGTGGCACTTCGAGAGCTTATCATATAACCGATTCTATCTCAGTGTAATCAATACGATCTCAAGATGGGTGGCATGGTCGTGTCGAGTGTGAGAGTACACCATGATGTCGTCCACGAATACTACCACAAATGAGTCAAGATACGGATGGAACACATGATTCATCAGAGCCATGAAAACTGCTGGTGCGTTTTTGAGTCCGAACGGCATAACCGTATACTCATATAGACCATACCTACTCCTGAAAGATGTGAGAGGTATATCAGATGGTCTAACGTGCACCTGATGATATCCGGATCTCAGGTCAATCTTCGAGAACACTCGTGCTCCATGAAGCTAATCAAACAGATCATCAATCCTCAACAAGGGATATCGGTTCTTAACCATCAACTGGTTCAGCTTTCGATAATCCACACAAAGCCTAAGGGTACCATCCACCTTCTTCGCAAAAAGGACCAGAGAACCCCAAGGAGAAGTACTAGGTCGGATAAAACCCTTCGCATGTAGCTCCTCTAACTGCCTCTTGAGCTCTTGCAACTCAGGCGTGGCCATCCTATAAGGAGGAATGGACACTGGTGCTGCTCTTGGCACAAGCTCGAAAGTGAAATCCACCTCACGCACCGGAGGTAGACCTGAAAAGTCGTCCGGGAAGACATCCTTGAAACGATCGACAACTGGAGGGAAATCTGTTTGACAAGTCCCCTGGTCATCCAGATATAAGCTCGCAATCTGGGTTGTGACTCCACCTCACCCATGATGCTCTGGTCCAGCACGACTCGCCTGAACATCCCACTCGCCCCTTGTATAGAAAGTCCCTGCCCTCTGGTGACGTGAAACGCCCCCTACGACGATAGCAGTCTACAAAGGCTCGAAAGGGAACCAACCAGTCTATCCCAAGAATGACATCATAACTCGTCATCTCCAACACATAGAGGTCCCAAAGGAAATGATACCCTCCAACGTCAAGGGGGCACTCCTTGCACTAACACACACCAACTGTCCTAGTCCCCAACGGAGTGTCTAGCGTCGAGATAGTAGAAGAAGTAGAAAAACTGAGCCCAAGGCTCTCCACATCGGGTACAGATATAAAACTGTGTGTAGAACCAGTATCACAAAGTACGGAAGACAAGACAGAAGCCACTAGAATAGTACCTCTGACTGTCGAAGGTCCGGGATCCTGCTCTTGCGGGGTCTGTTGCACTGCATATGCCTGCCCAGTGCCGCGACCCTGCGACACAGCCTAGCTACCCTGAGCTGTCCTGCCCTACTACCTCTATGATCCTGGTGTCTGGCTACCATGGCCATGACAACCATCACTGCCTACACGCCCTGACGTATTCCAGTTCCCTGACTGGTAAGAAGCCACTGGTCCTTCTCCCGTACGTGGAGTCTGCACAGAACCCCTCTCACTAGCCACTGGTAGAACCGCCCTACAAAAGCGTTGTAGATGACCCATCTTGCCGCAAGCTCGGCACTCTAGTGGGTCTCGTGGACACTGCGGCCTCTTGTTCCCCTCTCTACCACACTGGTAGCACCTGATCAGACCACCTGTAGAAGCTGCCTGGCTGGTACTACCACCCTAAGAGAAGTCCATCTGTCTCTTCCTCTTTCCAGCAGAAATAGTACCAGTAACTGGTGTCGAACCACCCTGGCCCACACCACTAGATTCTTGCAGGTTCCTCTCTGTAATCAACACCTGGTTCACAATCGCGTGTACAGTAGGTAACCTGAAAACATTCACCAGCACTCGGATGTCATACCGAAGACCATCCTCAAAATGTCTGGCTCTCAGCGTCTCATCACCCACCAACACAGGTGCAAAACGCTGAAGCTCTGTAAAATGAGCAGAGTAGTCAATCACCCCCATAGCGCATTGCTGCAGATTCATGAACTCTCGAGCTCTATCTGCCCTCAGCGTCTCAGGAAAGAAGAAGTCATAGATGACTATTTGAAAATCTTCCCATGCCATGTCCCTGTGATGCTCTGACTGGGTGGTAACATCCCACCACCTCTGGGCGGAATCACGCAGCATGTAAGTCGTGAGCTTGACCCTCCACCCTGGAGGCGTCTCTAGATGCTCGAAATTAGTCTGCATCGATCCTAGCCAAGAATCTGCAGCCTGTGTTCTGCCATCCCATGAAAACGTAGGCGTATGCTGCTGCTGAAAGATACGCGTCAGCTCGGCCATAGATGTGGAAGCCTGCGGTGCTCCCTAAAAGGTCTGCATGAACCGAAATAAGCCTTCACGGAACTGCGCCTCCGTGCCAGTGTCTGGTATAAAAGCTGGTGCCGCATCTGGCTATGCTAGTGGATCAACTAGTATCCCATGGCCCACCATCTCCGGAGTATAATCATCGCCGCTCTCTTGGCGAACAACTTGCGGTCATCTAGGCGGCATGACACTACAAGGTCAAAATCATGCCTCAGATTCAAGATTATTAAGACTGAAATGAAGGAACCACAAAGGAACAAGAGGAGGAAGGAATTTCAAAATTTGAAAAATAGGACTACACGGCGTGTACACTGACTATACGGCATGTACTTGACTTCCTTTCCTCTGCCCGGGTCCTTCAAAACGGCTAATCCACATGGCTCCCATTAAACAAAACTACACGGCATGTATAATATCTAAAGGGCGTGTACGGTGTTATTTTCCAACTTCCCGTGTCATCTGTGAGATGGCCGACTACTCGGCTTTACTCTACACGACGTGTTACACCTGAAAACGACGTGTACACTATCCCATTTCCCAGCCACACGGCTAACTCCACGCAGTATTTCCTCAGACAAGACCATACGGCGTGTCCCAATGGTACACGGCGTGTTAAGGGAGAGGTGACACCAGCCCGTGTTGTTAGTTACATGGCTGAGTCCCTAGGTCACACTACACGGCGTGTACAAAATTTACACGGCGTGGTTTTCCCCAAGGGCTTCCTTACCCTGTGTCGCCGCCCACACAGTTTGTGACACAAGAAGAGACTACACGGCGTGTACTCCTGGTACACGGCATGTACTCAAAAAGTTCATTTTTCCTTCCCAAACAGAAGAACATACACGTCATGTATAAAAATACTACACGGCGTGTATACTGGGTGTCCAGATAGTATGCCTCAGAAACTTCCCCAGAACCCAGAAAACACTGAAAAACAAAACCTAAGTGTCAAATTTCGACCCATGAGGGCCCATACTCCCCACGAATCAATGTTTTACAGCTTATCTGTGTTATAACAACATAAATAGTCAATAGTCCACCAAATTCTGGTCAATGGGGGCCCATACTCCCCAAAACCCAATGTTTAGCGTCCATTCTATAGCTAGTTCACATAAAAATTACCCTATCAAACAGAAGGTATTTTTATTAGTTCAACTATCACAACATCATACCTCTCTAGCACATCAACTATCACAACAACATGCAATTTCTAATACACCTACATGGCATGGAAACTATGCATGGCATGTGATATCTATCATGTGCATATATGATGCATGAGACGACATACCCTCATCTCATCGGGTTGCAATTAATTAGAACCCACAGATAAAATATAAATAGCACAATCCAAGTGTGTCACCCAACGGTGGAAACATAACAACCGTAAAATTGCAAACTCAGAAGAATTGCAAAATACGAGGCAGACTGGCTTTTCCCTGTACACAGGTTAGCTACGCCTGAGCACAATTTATTACCAACTACCTTTCGTCCTATCCCTGACTACGTCTCCAAACAGTAAGTCAAAGAAAAAAAACTCCTTTGATACCACTTTGTAACGTCCCGGTCCCGGGTGCCACGCAACGGGTGCCCCGAGCCCGGTTCACCACGTGACCTCAAGCGCCTTTCCCCAAATGCTAGAGGCTGCCGACTAGCAGCGAGGGCCCAGGTCTGATAGTGGGGAAACTATTCCCTCATTTTTCAAAGTGTAGCGCAGCGGATTACCAAAATAAACATACAACAAACAGCGGAAGCAGTAAACACACACAACTGAAATAAACTACAAGAGTGGATATTACCAACATTATATGAATGATGATGCTACATGTTTCAAATTCTAAGAAAACATCCAGAACATGTTATACATCACTGTGATACAACCAAAAGAAAAGTACAACAAAACAAGTAAACTGCTGGCCGCGGCGTCGCGAGCCTAGGCTCGGTCCCATGCCCTCCTACTGCACAGCAACAGTCAAGTACTTGTATAGGGACTCTTGCCCCTATCAACACCTGTAGAAACGTAATCTGTTTGGGCCGAAAAGCATGACCCAAACAGGGTGTGAGAAATATATCTCAGTAGGCACCCACCAAAGGGTCGTGCCCAACTGCATGTAATCATGCAACAACAGTGTGCAACAGTAAAATGCAATAAAGTAAGCAGTACTCAAAAGTAACTAACTTAAAAATTAAATTGCCATTTTATTATTCATTTAAATTTATTTAATTTAGTATCGTTCTGTGCTCAACAGCACCACTCCCTCAGGCCAACCAGTATCTCTCCCTCAGGCTAATATAGTAAACAATTCCCTCAGGCTATACATAATCTCGCCCTTAGGCATTGTAACGGAATTCTCACCCTCAGGCATACGAAGTATCTCCCTCAAGCACAGAAGTCACGCCCTTAGGAAAATATAGTCACGCCCTCAGGCTAATATAGTCATGCCCTCAGGCTAATATAGGTAACCGGGCCATGCCCAACATATCAGAATGCAGTAAACACGCAATTCATCTCAAGGCAATTCTTACAATTACTACATTGAAGGCATACCCTCAGGTATCCTGGCCAAACAGCTAAACAGAGAAACACACCCCCGGGGTGGTTCTAGATCCAAGCAACGATCCCAATCAGAATTTTATCATCAAAATTTAATCACCTAGGCAATTATAGGCATTAAATATAGCAACGACCTGAGCCACATGACACCCCAACATGGGTTCGTGGCACGAAAACGCACAAAAACGCACGATAGTTGGAAAATAAACACCAAGCCACCTACCTCAAACGCCAACGAACGCTATACCCGAACGCAAACTCCAGTAACACCCAAGAATGACATAGATATAATGAAGAACAAAAAACATTAAAATGTAAATAACTTACGTTAGGTGAAGAATTGGAAAGAACCAACCAAGGAGGTGGAATCCCTTACTCGTGCGGTTCCAACGGGATCGTCCGAGATGGAATCGGATTCCAGACGAACGCCCGGCGGTTCTTCAAAGATCCGACCTTCTCCTTTGGCTCCAAAACGGCTCAAATGCCTCCTCTGCCAAATGAGGAGGCTACTTCCTGTTTTAAGCCCGAAAAACAAAGTACACGGCGTGTACTTCAAAGTACACGGTGTGTACTCCTTTCATTTAATTGTTCATTTGGCGGCACCACCACACTGTTAATCTGCCGACAAGAGTACACGACATGTACTCCCAAGTACACGACGTGTATAGTCGCCCAGCTGGCAACGACTCCACAGCCTTACTTTTTACCCTACCATCTGACTACATGGAATGTAAAGTACCTCTACACGGCGTGTGGTTGGTTCCTACACCCTCTTTCACCGGCGAGGCTACACGCCCTGTGTACTTATCCCAACACGGCCAAAAGTACACGGCGTGTGGAAAATTACACGGCGTGTAGTTTCAATGTTTAGCATTCTTTTCCATTTTCCATATTTTTCTCAAAAACACTTAAGGAAAAGGAAAAGAAAAAACCTTTACCTCAAAAATAAGAACTAGGTTCTTATATTACATCATTCCCTCCTTCAAGATTTTCATCCCTGAAAAGCAAAACCTGGGAACAACTCGGTGTACTAAGAACACACCTGGATTTATCGTACCCAGAAGAACTCTTGCACATTCCCGCATCACCACTCACAGACTAAAGGATTGATCCGTTCACGCGAGGTCGGCCCTTGCCGATGTCGTGCATAGGAGCACGCACACTTCTATTCAGGTGAGTCATGTGGAAGACGTCGTGCACTAACTCCCGGCCTTGGAGTTAGGGTAAGGTGATAGGGGACCTTGCCATCCCTTTGCACGGTCTCAAATGGCCAGAAGGCTCTCAGAGGTAGCTCACCTCCCCAACTGAACCCCTACATCGCACACCGCGACTGGAATCACTACCCGCACCTGGAACAAGGCCCGGTGATTCCCTCCTCCAGAATATATATATGGTGAAACACCCAAGGATCTCTAGTCACACAACATTTCACAGTCGATGTCTCATATCCAAGGCCCTCTTACATGATCGGAAGCGAAGGAGTCAACACCATCGACTAAAGGAAAAGGTCCTACGCCTTTTATCATACCAACACAAGGTTACACCGACGCCCCGTGCCACCCTGGTAACACCTCAAGCAAGGAGCAGGGAGAAAATAATTGCACACCCAGAGTCTAAAAATTCTATTTCAAAAATTAGAAGAGTTGTAGAGTGTACCTATTATCACCTCATGCTCTGAAGGATCATAGACATCCAAAGCTCGCAGCTGTCCGTGGTCCCAACTGTCAGCTCCTGGAACCTGACGTGGACCACCTAGTGGTGATGGGAAGACCTTGTAAAGCCATCCCCCACTACTAGCTCCTACCTCTCCTCTGATCGCACCACCTCTCTGGGTGCTACTCCGATCACGACGCTACCTCTGTCGTGGTGGTGCACCTACTGCCTGCCTGAAGCTCTCCACATGCCTGGTCAGGCAGTCCCGTGCCAGGTGACCTCACCCATCACAAGCATAGCACCGACTCTCTCTGGGTTACACTGGTGCCCTCCGATTCCACTGTGGTGTACGAGCATGCCCTTGAGCCCGGTTGTCAGAAAGGCACCTGCATCGAGGTTCTACTTGCCGATGCCCACTAGCTGTGGCAGACGTCTCAGCTCCAACGTGCCTGCTGCCCCCACCAACTCTAGAACGTGATAGGAAGCTCTCTGTCACCAATGCCTGCTCTAGAACCTTGGAATATGTGGAAATTCCCAAGGGTACTATGATAGCACAAATCTCTCAGTGGAGACCCTGATCAAACGTCTGTGCTCGGATGTTGTCGTCATGGACCAAGTCCAGGTAAAATCATGCACGGTCTGCGAAACTAGCTATGCACTCGGCCACCGTCATCCCTCCCTACTGAAACTGCAGGAGCTCCTGAATCCGAACGGAGTGCAACCAGGAGGGGAAAAACTCCTCATGGAACAACAACTGAAAGTCTCCCCACGAAAGCGATGACTCGTCAAGAAACTGAGTCACCAGACTCCACCAACACCAAGATGATCCACAAAAAAGGTTGGCTGCAAAAGCCACTCTCTGATCTGTCGGTGCCTGCACAAGTTTGAAAAAGTGAACCACTATCTCTAGCCAAACCTCTGATACCTGAGGGTCTGGCTCACCACTGAACCTCAGCGGTATCTACTCCTGGAACTCACAGAGCGCGCTCAACCTACGCTCAAGATCAGCCTGCTCCGCTGAAACTATCTGTTGCTCAACAGGTGGGGGTGCTGCTACCAGCCCACCCGGACATAGGGGCTCGCATGATGGGTCCTGGACTGTGGCCTCGTAGCTCACAGGGTCATCGTCACGAACCAAAGCTGGTATCCTGGCTGGATGTCTTCATGGAGACATCCTGAATGTTATCAAGGAGTGCCGCGGTCAGATGAGCATATATGTATATACCAATAACAACAGCGATGGGGAGCTGACTCAAGAAGTAAAGTCAAGACTCAGTCCTATGTGATGCACAAAAAAAATTTCCCTGCAACAAGTGTCTCAGCATGCCGAGTCGATAAGAGGGTTATCAAGGTCTTGGTGAATGGATACGTCGGCCACCACACCATCACTAGACTCCCTGTCCTGAGAGCCGCTCTCGAGACACATTGACACCATTGACCTATATCCCAACCAATTCCTTTTATTTTAGGGACATCCGAACAGTGTCCCAAGGAATGAACCACCTCTGATACCACTTTTTCACGACCCGACCCTACCCAGGATTGAGCCGCAACTACCCCAAGACCGCCTCTATAGGCCAGGGGCTGGCGACCAGCGCCGAAGGCACAACAATTTGGGGAGGCCTTTGCCTAAGAACCTGTACACACACACGCAGCACACTCAATGAAAAAGTACAGAGTAAAAGAAAAGACAAGTAAAGAAAAGGGAAACTACTATATATATACCACAAATGCATTGACCTCTAACAATAAAAAGTACAAGCTGAAGGTAACTGGAAAAAAAAAGAAAGGGGAAAAACACGCGCCCAACCCAAAAAGTGCCACAACCCGGAAACATGTAAAAAAAAGGAAAACTGCTGGAAGGGTCCCCCACTTGGAACCCGACTCCGACCACCGTACACGGTCCAAGCTCCTGGCTCCTAATCTCCTCTGACGTCATGGCCAACCTGTCTATCGTCTGCAAGGGCACACCATGTGCGGGCAAAGCCCAAGCAGGGGTGAGTATAAAAATACTCAGTATGATACACTAAAGGCTCGAGGGAGCAACAAAGGAGGTATCGAAGGGTGAGATGTAGATCAAATAGGGAAAGTAGAGGAGAACAATTGAAAGTGCAGTAAGGAGTACAGTAAAGAGTACAACTCAACACAACAAGATAAAGAAGGTAGACTCATCCAGACACATGGATCTGGAAATGGTGAGAAGATGAACTTCTCATCGAGTCTTTGCTACCTATGGTAGGAGAGTAGACTTGTGCAACCACGAGAAGCTAGACACGGAAAGCACGTGGCATACCCCGCGCGTCTTCGCCTCACCTGGAAGGAAAGTAACCAAACCCAGGAAGTGGGTACCAGAACAAGGTATATACATATTCATATGCTCACTAAGAAGCCCGAACAAGGTCATAAGGGGATCTCCATCCCATATCTCAGCCCAAGAAAAGAGTAGCCAACAGTCACAGAAGTACACCATCGATGCCTAGAATCCCGTACGCCTACCCCGAACTACAAGTCAGGGGCTCAATCCCCGCACCTCAACACTATCCGCTTTGGGCGACACTGACTCGCCCGAACGATTTTGGGTCACGTCACAAGGACACATCTCAGTGGGGAAAGCGCTCCTCGTACTTGAGAGTTCTGGGGGAACGTCAAACCACAACTCGTCACTGCCCCACAGTCGAGAGGTCATCTCAAAGTCAAATCCGTCATAACACTGACCCGTATAACTAAGGGTCCCGCTCCGGTAATCACGGTGGAAAGCCACAGACTATCCTAGTAGAAAGGATTGAGCCTAGAATTCCAATAGGTGTCCCACTACCCAGCCCTACTGGAGGGTAATTCATAACCAAATATCGGGTGACCCACTACCCAGCCCTGTTGGAGGGTAAAACCTAATACATCATCAGGCGACCCACTGCCCAGCCCCGCTGGAGGGTAGACCTTAATACATCAACAGGGGACCCACTGCCCAGCCCCGCTGGAGGGTAGACCTGGAATAATTCGACAGGCGGCCCACTACCCAGCCTTGCTGGAGGGTAGACCTGGAACTAGACGACGGGTGACCCACTGCCCATCCCTGCTAGAGGGTAGACTCTAAGAGGTCATCGGGTGACCCACTGCCCAGTCTCTGCTGGAGGGTAGACCCTAAGTGCGTCGGGTGACCCACTGCCCAGTCTTTGCTGGAGGGTAGACCCTAATAGCGTTGGGTGACCCACTGCCCAGTCTCTACTGGAGGGTAGACCCTAAGAAGCCAATGAGTAACCCACTTCCCAGCCCCGCTGGAGGGTAAAACTCAGAACTACTCTGGCCATCTCTACTGGAGGGTAAAACACTAGCCAATTGAACACGGAGTGGGTATCGAGCAACCACCCAACTCCAGAACGACTCACCCAAAAGAGGTTCATCGCCTGTTCCATCACTAGGTGTCACTAGCACCGCTACTGGCCTATCCATCGAGAACGAAACCAGGGGGAGACCACTCAAACCTACTGCTCAAATAAATGAGCACAGAGCCAGGGGAAAAACTCCACCCGGCTGGTCAAACAAACGAGCACAGAGCCAGGGGAAAAACTCCACCCTTCTGGTCAAACAAACGAGCATAGAGGGACCCTCTACATCATGATAGGTCAATGTACGCAAAGAAAAGCACGACACACACATGGGGCCCACACGACGTGTGGCCCCACGTCAACCCCAACCAAGCACACAAACATTCTCAGGTACAAACCACACGTACCTCCAAGCACTCTCGTATACTTCCAGAGTATACCAAGTCTCCAGCCCTAAGGCTATCGTGCACACGGCACCCCAACATCAACACGAAGGGCGTAAATGTAACTTTTCCAACTTGCCACCTCATTGGATGAGGCACATATATCCACATCACTTAAAGCATTTACATCACTAACACGGGAGTGCACGCGATCACTCGCCAAGGGTCCGCTACAAACACGGTAGAAGGACTGCCACTAGGGCACCTTCACATTTCCACATTTAACAAGATCATGAAAGAGGCTCCACACAACCAAATGGATCACATCGTTGTAATCCTTGCGGAAAAACACGCGATATAGACTACTTACTTGCCTCAAATAGATATCCGACGGAAAAGTCACCAACATCGCCTCACCACCGAACGGCGTCCCATGATCCCAAGCCTCGGCCCCAAAAACAGTTGGGCGCATCGCACCATTTCAATCCACTCGGGAAAACACGTCAAAAAGACTGCTCACTTGTGCGCAACAGATATCTGGAGAAAAAGATGCATTTCGGCGCACCGCACACGAGCGGTGCTACGTGGGACCCGCATCCTGGTCCCAGAACACAACGGACGGATCACACTGTTGCGACCCTCTCGAAAAAGGACACAAGTTAGACTATTTACTTGTCTAAAACGGTCACCCGATGATGGAGATGGGAAATCACTGTCAACACCCTAATGGCCCTCGTGGGGCCCGCACCATCGGGCAGAATTGAAGCGGACAGACTACGCCAACACGATGCTCTCGAAAAAACACCCAAAAAAAACTACTCACATGCCTAGAACGGACGTCCGATGAAAAACTCGTGAAATGCTACATGCAACTCAAAAGATTGGTCATGGGGCCCAGGCCTCAACTTTGGCCTCAACGCCTGAAACCACCCTGGAAAGCTCTGCCCTGGTGTTAGGGTCCCAACACCACTGACGGCGCTTAAATTAGACGTCGGACGCGGCTGTGCCGTCCAAAACAAGTTCCCCTGGAAAAATGACAATTCACTTAAAGATACGTCGCGCCTCCAGGGCCCCTTGTTTTGGGAATTAAAAATTCCCAAAACCATCTCAAAAACTTCATCTTGACACGAGCTACGCGCTTCCATAGACGGCGCTCAAAACGGACGCTCGTAGCCCGAAATATGGGCGTCCAAATATTTAAAAGGGAGGGGAAACCCCCTTGGGCCGGCCCGCTGGGACCACGACCCAGCCACCTCCCGCAAGACCCGCACTACGTGCGAGTCGCTCCACCGACCGGCCAGTTGGCCGGTCGCGTCCATGCGGAGACCCGCGTCACACGGGTCTCGGTCTCCCCGCAGGGGTCGCGCGCCGCGACCCCGCCTCACCGTCGCACCAGCCAGCGCCGACAGCGCCTCGCACCCCCCTCGCCCGTGGCCGACAGCCCTACTGCAACCGCCAACGACTGCCACTCCGCTGAACCCTCTGAAGGAGCCGCCGCCGCCCAGCTCGCCGGACGGCCGCGCTCGACTGCCGGAAATCACCAAAATCTGCAAACTTTGCCGGATGATTGTGAACACATCGGAACTTGGATTTTCAATCCGAAAAGACTGTCAGGAAGCTCAAAACCAGTACTACATATTTTTGGGATTTGTTCATAAATCCAGCAGCAATTCGACAGGATTAAATGGGCTCAAAGTTTGTGCGGGGAGAATAAAATGAAAATGATAATCCTACCTCGATGGGCTTCACCCGAAGCTTCTCCGTGATCCGTCAGAGCCGCGCCTCGCCGGAGAGGAGGAGGTGATGGAGGAGACCTTCCTCCTTCATTTTTGGGAGCTGCTGGTGCCAGGGGAGAAGGGGGAGAGGGGACGGGTGGGTTAAGTGTTTAAATAGAAAACACTTGACCACCCATCCGTCGGCCCAAACCCGAACTCCCGACGGGTTAGGATTAAGCCTCCCCTAGGCTAAAAATCATGCTCTGAACATAATGGAGGTATCATAATTTTAATCCGATACCCGATCAAAAGTTATTAAACTTAGCGCCCGAGGCCGCCAAATTACGAAAACGCCCCTGTGGCCATTTTTTACAGACGACCCGTGCCTGTGGAACTTACACCTCTCCTATGGTAAACGGCATGATCTGAGCTCAACAGTGCCCTCAGGTTTCCAATACGAAGCACCGTTTAAGAGATACTTGAATTAAGCCATTAAACGAATTAATTAATTAATTGATCCATTTAACGTTCCGAAAGCGAGTGAGGGGTCCAAACATCCCACGCCGACATGTTTTATGTCATTCCTAGCATAAAAACCCCATTCCAGACCCATCTGTACACTTAGATCTCTGATTTGAAGAACCGTTTAAGAGTTATCCAATTTATTTGGCGTTTCCAGTTTGAACGCACTGAAAATTTAATTTCGACCACTCCAGGGCACAGAATCGCACACCGTCTGATGCCGCTGCTCTGGAATAACATCAAGAATATTCCAGAGTCTTTCGCAGTAAAAACCTGGTTCTTACACATGTAACGATCCATGAAAATCAAGGGAGAAAATTCTTCCAAAACATTAAAATTGAATAAAATGAACCAATAGAAAGGGCCATGAATGAACCTCATAAGGTTATAATAAATAAATTAAATGTATATGACGTTATGGAAATATTAATTAATGAAGCTAAATTTGATTATTCATGTCATTAAAACAAATGAATATCACACTCGAGCATAAGGTAATGGGTTTCTCATCACACTTTCTTTTCTATGAGATTTCCATTGTTCGCCAATTATTCCTTAAATTTGGTATATGTTTACTTCCATTTGATATATAATAACATGATTCTATTTATATTCATATTATTAAATTATTCACTTGATGTTTATTAAGTTCTGGTCATACGGTTCGACCAATTACATTGTGGTAAGGGACTTTGTCTCAGATGCCGTTTTCGTTGTGACTATCATTGTATTGTGCACCTAATAATCCTTATGTGCTATACCTAATGCCCATTTGAGATCACTTTTCATTTGAAATTATATTTATATTAAATATCCATAATCTCATTTCATGGATATGTTTGTTGTCTAAACCGTATACCATTTTACATACAGTGTTTATTTGGAAAGTTATTTTTATTATTGAAATATTGATGAATCTGTATACTCTACTCTATACAGATATTGAAAGGGAATATTTATATTGTATTGAATCAATGTATAAAGAATGATTTGGACATATAGTGATGGTTGGGGCTTGCTATATCTACTCTATGCATCGGTAGGTCTCATGAGACAAAACCGTTTGGCGACAAACCCTTCAAGTTTGTTTCCAAAAATCAGACTGGTTTCTACCCACAGAACTAAACCATTTTTATGGTATTAGGGTTTCATGTGCCAGATACATGACGTCCAATTAATAAGCTTTCTCTTTATTCATTATCATTTATTATTATTATCCATGAGGTTTTTCACTATGACAAAATCTATGGATGCATATTCATTTTTAGATTATTAATGGCATTAGTTATTCATTTATTCACAATTCCATATTGATTATGCGAGATTGTTTGTGAATAACTTATTATTGTACTCATGCATCCACTATTTTTAACCCTTACTGAGTGTTTTAGCACACCCTTTTCATTGTCTACCTTCGAGAGGTGATGAAGAGAAGGTCTTCTTTTGAGTTCATGGATGACATTTTTATCTTTTGTTATGTATTGTATTTTGTAAACATTTTCAATGTAATTTGAGTAAAATCTATGTAATTAGTTTATTAAAGACTACTAAACTGATAGTTCCTTCAGGATTTTCATTCCTTCTAACTATTCCAATATCAAAATTAATGCACCGGCTCTAGCCTAGAGGGGTTGGGGTGTTACAGTTGGTATTAAGGGAATTTTGGTAGACAACTTGGAAATTAGAGTAGGAAATGTATAGTAGTGAACAAATAACTAACGTAGTATCTAAGAAATAACATACAAGAACGTACTGGTATTTTGTTAAGGAATAGATTATGTGGATATTTTAAGCAATGCGTCCCTATCTGGATACGATTAGGTAGAGGTGGCTATGTCATAGATGTATCTAGGGGTAAAACCCGAAAACACCGTTTTGAGCTAGACTCGAACCGGAACGGGTGCATGACAACGGGCCTTTCTACACTCTGGGTTATGACACATTCAGAGGATATACATTGGATAATTAATGTTTTCTTTAAAATACATTATGAATGGGTTAATGTAAATTTTTCCTTATAGAAACCATGTTTATAAGATTAGCTATGCATAGAATTTCAATCTATGTTGAGTGATTTTCTATTTGAAATTAATAAACTAATCTAGTGTATCCCATTATTTAGAAATGGCGTCTAATTGAAGAAGGGGAATCAATACTCGGAGGCAAGGTAGGGATCTCCCTACTGAGAAAGTCAACATAGTCAACGTTGGAGCAGATCAGATCATGACCATATTGGGACAACTTACTCATGTTGTAACGAATAACCATTCAACACCTGTGTTGGAACGTTTCATGTGGAAGAAGCCCCCATCTTTCAGTGGGACTACTAATCCAGTGGTTTCTGAGCAATGGATCAAGTCCCTTGAAAAGATATTCATGGCGTTAAGATGCAATGATAATGAAAAGGTAGTACTGGCAGTATATTGTCTCAAGGGCGACACTGATCAATGGTGGTCCTTGATTCAAAATACCATGAAGGAAGAAGAGATAAAAGATATGGAATGGTGGAATTTTAAGTAAATATTCTATGAAAAATATTTCCCTCGTGAGAAATGAAGAAGAAATTCCTTGGTTTGAAACAAAGGGAAGAAGACAGTGTTTCAGAGTACGAGGCTACCTTCATAAGGCTAGCCAGGTATGCTGTTGATTACATTCATGACTCAGCGGAAAATATTGATCATTTCATTGAAGGTCTTAATCCATGTTTTCGAAGTTAACTGGATTCTCAATCATTTTCATCATATGATGAAATTGTATCAAGTGCCATCAAAATAGAGAAGGAATTTTCTAGATCAATTTTTTTAAAGGAAACAAGATAAGAAGCAGCATTATGATAACAAAGGAAAGGGATAAGAACCAAAGAAGTGAAAGGGAATGAATATAATCCCATTATGTGAGAACTATGGAAAGAATCATCCCGGTAAATTCTTGAAAGGCATGGGAGTCTACTATAACTGCGGAAAAAATAGTCATCGATCTGATCAATTCAAGGGGAAGAAACAATTCAGTGATGTTCAATGCTACAATTGCAAAGAGATGAGACACTATGAAAATGAGTGTCCTAAGTTCGAAGGAAACATGGCTCAGAAAAATCCAAGAGACCAAGGGAGAGCCTATGTGATTACAACTGCGGAGGTTGATGTTCCTAGTGACATGGTGGCAGGTACTTTAATTGTTTCCTCAAACTTAGCCAACACTTTATTTTATTCTGGATCATCACATTCATTTATATCCTCTTAGTTTTCCATGAAAATTAGATATGTCCAACTTGATTTAATAAAGGAGTTGTCAGTCAAAACTCCAATGGGATGTATCATTGCAACAAATGCATGTCGACTAGTCCCCCTCCAAACACCAAAACGTGCTTTATTTTCTAGCCTTATCATTATACCGATGATTGAATTTGATATAATTCTCGGTATGGATTGGAAATAAAATTATGATTTGAGGATTTATTGCAAGAAAAAGGAAGTTACAATTTTTGAAAATGCTGTAGAATCTCTTATCTTTAGAGAAGAGTCTTTGTCATCTGATTCTTATCTAGACCCACCCACAATAGCTCTATTTAATGGAATTCTTGGAGAGGAAGAGAACCAAATATCTATGGGTGAGGAAATAAATATTCAAATTTAAGATGTTCATATAGTGAAAGAATACATTGATGTGTTTACAAAGGATTTACCTGGACATCCTCATAAGCGGGAAATTGAGTTTTCCATTGACTTAATTCCTTGTGAAAGACCTATATTAAAGACCCCATATAGAATGGCCACTGTGGAGTTAGTGGATCTTAAGAAAAAACTAGAATACTTGAGTGACAAAGGATTTATTCTACCAATTGTTTCTCCATGGGGAGCCCTGGTCTTGTTTGTAATGAAGAAAGATGGATCCATGAGGCTATGCATTGATTAAAGAGAAATCAATTCTATTACAATAAAGAACATGTATCCTCTACCCTAGATTTATGATTTATTTGACCAACTTCATGGAGCTCAATACTTTTCAAAGATCATCCTTCGATCCGGATATCATCAACTGAGTGTGAGGAAGAAAGATCTTACGATGATAGCATTTTGAATCAGGTATGGGAATTATGAGTTTACAGTGATGCCTTTTGGACTGACGAATGCACCATATGATTTTGCAGATTTAATGAATAGAGTTTTCAAGGAATATCTTGAAAACTTTGTTGTGATAATCATCGATTATATCCTCGTATACTCAAAAATCTATGAAGACAATGAGAGTCACTTGCGAGTTATTCTGGGAACTCTTAGAAGAAATTAATTATATGGGAATTTTAGCAAGTGCGAATTCTGGATTCAAGTAGTTTCTTTTCTGGGCCATATTGTCTCTAAGGATGGAATCCTAATTGATCCTGAGAAGACAAAGGGAATCCATGATTGGCCAATGCCAACAAATGTAACTAAGGTAAATAGGTTTATTGGCTTACCAGGTTATTATCGACATTTCATTCATAATTTTTCCATCCTGGCTAATCTGCTAACCATGATCACACGTAAAGGGGTTAAATTTGTTTGGACAAAAGATTGTGAAGAATATTTTGAAGAACTTAAGAGAATATTAGTCAATTCTCCTATATTAACTCTATCATCGGGGAATAAAGGGTTAGTTATTTATTATGATGCTTCAATTAAAGGACATGGTTGTGTAATTATGCAAAATGATAGGGTTATTGCTTATGCATCACGACAGCTAAAAGTTCATCAGCAAAACTATCAATCTCATGATCTTGAGTTAGCTGCTGTAATATTTGCATTGAAGATATGGAGACATTATCTCTATGGTGAAAATGTGAGATTTATACTGATCATAAGAGTTTGAAGTATATTTTCACACATAAATAACTCAACATGAGTCAAATAAGATGGCTTGAATTACTCAAGTATTATGATTGCATGATACACTACCACCCGGGGAAGGAAAATAAGGTGGCAGATGCTTTGACCAGAAAGGATCATGGAGTTTTGAACAAGATGAGAGTTGAAAGAGATCCTATTTTCCTGGATCTAGTAAAGATGGTTATGGGAATAACCATGGAATGTGAAACATCAATGCCTTCAAATGGTTTCCAAACCATATTTACTAGATAGGGAAAAAAGTTCTCAAGATGATGATGAGGAGTTTCAAAATAATTTTAAAGCTATGAATGATGGGAGATTGAGTGACTTCATATATGGAGATGGAATTTTGAGATTTGGGAAGAGACTTTGTGTTCCCAATTTACCTGATCTAAAAAGGGAATTTTTGGATGATTCTCATAGTTCCAATTTCTATATAAACCCTAGTAGCACTAAGATGTATATAAATTTGAAGGAACATTTTTGGTGGGACAACATGAAGAGAGGGATTGCTGATTTTGTATCAAGATGTCTGTTTTGTCAACAAGTGAAAGATGGAAGGAAACAGCCTGGAGGAGTATTGCAACCTCTTTCCATACCTGAGTGGAAATGGGATAATATCACGATGGAATTTGTTATGGGACTAACAAAGACTCCTAGAAGGAACGATGCAATATGGGTCATTATTGATCATCTTACCAAATCAGCACATTTTCTTACTATAAGAGAAGATCTACCACTTGAAAGTCTAGAAAGACTATACATTAATGAATTTTTGAGACTTCATGAAGTACCCCTATCGATTGTTTCTGATCGTTATCCACATTTTACATCAAGATTCTGGAAAAGTCTTTAGAAGGCCCTACAAACTGATTGTAACACCCGAGACTTTTATGAGAAATATTTTATTTTTATGTTATATAAATCATGAAAGGAATATTTTACTACACACAACACTTGCTTGGATTTATTTACACACAATCGCGACCTTCCTCGATAGCTTCCGTCGTACGCAATACCGAGTTTCACTAAACAACGATATGCTATTAAAATATTATTAAAACTAGCCATTATGATTAGTAATAACCACTTTTTGAAATTTTATGAATTTTATTTTTCAAAATGGACTTCATTTTTGGATTCGGGATATCAAAATTATCCTAGGGTGAAATTTTGGTATTTTTCTGAAAACTTTCAGTTTTTGATGAATAGTGAAAACAATGGGTTACTATTTAAAACCCGACTTTTTATTTAAATAAATATTTATTTTAATTAAATTTATTCTAGGGAAAAATTGATACATAATACCAATATAATTTCAATGAAATTAATTGGAGTCATTTTATAATAATTTTAGATATATAAAAATTTTATTGAACTTTTCACCGTCTTTTACCCACCTCCTAGGAGAATTTGCAAATTTACATAAATATTAATTTTACTGCTTCTGTGAGTGGAATTTCAAAAATCCGAGAGACACGATTGATGTCATTAAGTAAAATGTGGTTCATTGAGATGAAAATAATTTTTGGGGAATAGTAACTTTTTACTTTTATATACCACGGTTAAAAGTAAATAGGGCAATTATGGGTAAAAATGATAATATTATTACCCTAACAAATTTCCTATTTCTATTGGATAATTTTAATTCGACCAAAAAAAACCTTAGGAATAAAATATGACCATTTAGGCCCACTTGGATTAGATTAGGACATTTATTATTAATTTATTTAAAGAAGGGTTAAAATAGTTAAAATCCAAGTTTAATAACTAAATTCTTTTTAATATAGGTTTATACATAAGATAAATTTGACTATAAATATTAATTCAAAATCTAAAAAGATTTCCTACATAATGGTATTTTATTTTTAATTTTTAGACATTAAATAATTTACTTTATGTATGAGACAAAGATGATGCAGTAATTATCTTATTAATGAAATATTGACATAATGGATGTTATAAATACCCAAATAAATGGAATTTGAGACTTTTTATGAAGTAAAATAATTTTCTAGGTTAATATGACATGATAGTGTTGATTTAAGTAACTTTTTTCGAACTAATCATTCTGTTATGATTTTCACAAAAATCAATTACTAAATAGTGTTAAAATTGACATAAAATAGTTTTTAAAACAAATATTATATTATTAATTGTTATTTTATTCCTAAAAATCTAATTTTCGGCCAAATGACTTAGATAAGGTTATATATATTAATAATAAACAACTTGGGGTTCTTTTGGCTTGTTATAGTAAGTTTATTAACCTTATAGTGTAAGAACACAAAAAGACACGGTAAAAGTAAAATTATCTAACTTAAAGTTAAATATAAATTATAAGGTTAAAATAGGAACCTAAACTTCTATAAATTCTATTGGATGAGAGGATTTATACCCATACCAACCTTAGCTTAGAAATAAATCAATTTGGAGATATTTAAAACCGAATTTGGCTTTATAATAAAATAATATTTTTAGTTTTTCCAAAGGAGCCACTCTCCTTACTTATAAAAGGGCACCTCCCCCCTCTTCCTCACACCACTTTGAGCCTTCAAGATCGGCCAAACCCTACCAATTTCTCCTCTCCACTTCCCAAGAGACATACTAGAGGTCCTGGTCTTATTCAAAGACCAATTTTAGTGCCCTAAAAGGAGGACTCAAAGAAGTGCTTCAAAGAAGAGGTAATGTCCGTTACCGATTTTTTCAACTTTATTTCTTCTTCCACTTCTTCTTATTTAGTAGTATCATTGTGAAGTAATAACATCAGTATCACTCATATACTGATATGTTATTATAAGTATGAAACAACCCTATTTCACCATCTATCCATCCTATGAAAGATGAAATCACCGCGTGTGCGTACGTATGGAATACCGTCTCCACGCCGTGGTGTAATATATTTTCCACAACCACCTTACTTAGATGGGTATAATGCTGTAAATAATGACTATATATGATTATTGTAAAGTTATATTTATTCATAAATAGTATAAATACACTCCAATACAATTCCAAGATCATGGGAATTATATCATCGCTCGTACGTACGTACGGAATACCGTCTCAAAGATGTGATGCGATTTGTTCTACATGATCTTCATTTCATAATGATTATATAAATGAATTGAATGAATTAATATGATATATATTACACTAATAACATTCTGGAAATGATTTATCTATAACCTAAAAATAAAAATAAGAATTTATTCGACAAAACACGCATAAGAACAAAAAGTAATAAACACCTGAATAACAAGTAGTAATGAAATATTACTAATAGGAAGCTAAGAATATGAACATATATTATATCATAAAAATATGTATGATTCAGGAATAATTCAATAAAATTATTTAAATCATTATACAGGAGGTTCGGACACTTACGAATCAAATCGGACCTAAGGTAAGGGACAATCTCACAATCTCAATTTTTATCCGAGATTGTTTATACTTCAGAATTTACTGGGGAATATTTATCATCCACATCCATGTTTCCTCTATATGAAATATTATTTATATCCTCCTAATTTTTTTTAAATCCAATTTTACCCTTCGGTGAGTTTTTAGTAAAAGATATGAAAGGAATCTTTTGTCGTTTTTCGTATGAGGTACTTTTTGACTTTTCCGACAAAAGTACAAGAAGAATGTTTTTTAACTTATACGGCATGAATGGAATTTTAAAACAATATTTCCAAGAAGATTCCTTTACAGGTTTTCATGTTTATATTTAATCAATTTCTTTTAGTTTAAAATTGTATGACGTGTTAAGAAAGGAAAAATGTTTTTAAAGTAGAAAGGATATTTTCCTCAAGAATGGAGTTCAAGTGTTTTATCAAAATTATTTTCCATCTAAGATAATATAGGGTTCTGTTTCTATCCCTATTATTACATTGATTTGATTATGTTGTGATGGGATTCTTTTTATGAATTCCTTTATCTTATATGAATTGTTTTATGATGTCATGATGTTTAAGAATCCCATTTTTATTACATGGGTTATGCAATGATGTATGATTTATGATTTTATGGAACACATAAGAATGGTATCATTATGAGATGGTTGGGACCTATATCTCCCTCCAATGCATTGGGTAATGATTTTATATCTCATGAGATAGACATGGCTGGAACGGAAGGTTAAACCGGTTCAGTGAAACAGGACTGAAACGAGGAGTGAACTCTATTCAGAAATGGACTTTGTCCACTAAGATAGTCTTCGAAATGAGTCTTGAATAATAAGAAATGATACTCTATGATTATGTGTGTATGCCACAAAGTTTCATGTTTCAAGTTATGATTATTGGGATTACATTTCACTACTATGATTTATCCCATGTTATGAAATTATGATCTCTTTTGCAGGTTAATATTTCCAAAAGTTATGTTCTTATGTATATGATGTGATTGATATTTCTTTTGTTTACCCTTACTAAGAATTTGAGCTCACCCTTTTATATGTTTTATTTCCCCAGGTCAGGAAGAAGGTTATTAAGTAGGATATGCCAAAAAGGGACTCCAGATATGATGAAATAAATTGGAGGCAATGTAGATGCTTTATGAACCAGTTGTTTATGTTTCCCAGTTTCTAAAGACTCTATACCTATACGGTCCTTTCCTAGTTTTGTTATATATTTTAATAAGTATGATTCAATTCTAAAGTAATAACAATGTATGTAAAGTATGAGTCGTTATAGTTGGTATCAGAGGAAAGGTATAGTCAACCTTTGGAAACTAGGATGTGAAAGCCTTAGTAAGAACCCTCAGGATAAGTCTAAGCATAGAACACGATCTTAGTGTTTTAAAAATGGCCATGAACAACCTATGATAAGACCTTAAGTGTGAAATTTTATTCTTAATTATGTGGTTTTCCTATTATAATTAGTGTTGCTCACACTATTCTTCTTGGTTTTAGTCAGTGGCTGGAACCCGAAGGAACTGTGTTAATGCGGAATGCGATAGGCAATGCAATGATTTTCCCCATGAGCAACCAAACATTTTGGGAAATGGAATGCAAAATCTTGTAGCCATGCTCACACAAATTTCTCAAGCTATGAATCATGCATGACTTCCAAACGAGCAAATGAAGGAGCTACATTTTGTTGAATCCTTCAGGAGGTAGCGTCCACCCTCATTCAGTGGGTCTACTAATCCATTAGTTGCTGAACAATGGATCAGTACTACTGAAAAGATATTTTCAGTACTTCAATGTTCTGAACATGATAAAGTCATCTTAGAAGTGTATCGTTTGGAAGGTGATGCTGATCAATGGTGGAATCTTATCAAGAATACGAGGCCAAGAGATGAAATTGAGTCCATGGAATGGGACAAGTTCAAGAACTTATTTTTCAATAAGTACTTCCCTCGTATTCTCCGAAAAAAGATGGAGAATGAGTTTGTTGAACTAAAGAATAAGGATGATGAATCCATTGGTACCTATGAAGCAAATTTTAGAAGACTTGAAAGGTACGCTTTTGGTATTATTATCCAACCTGAGAGTAAGATCGATCGATTCTTTGGTGGCTTAAAACCAAGTCTTCGAAGGGCGATGTCCATAAGGGACTTCAATAGCTACGATGAAATCGTTCGATGTTCTCTCAAAGTCAAGATGGATATTGGAGTAACCCATCAATCATACGGGTTTGATAAGAAGAGGAAAATGGAATTCAAAGGAAAATCTAAAGAGCACACTGAAAATAAGATGAGTTTTCCCTTATGCTCAATGTGTGGAAAGAAACATGGAGGGAGTTGTCTTAAAGGGACAAGTAAATGTTTTAAATGTGGAAAGGAAGGTCATCAGGAATTTGAATGCCACAATGATGGGAAGAAGATGTCTAGTTATGCGAACAATAAAAAGGCTACACAGAGTGCACCTCCTACACTTCAATGTTACGAATTCAAGGAGATGGGGCATTATGCCAATCAATGCCCAAATCCAAGGGTTGATGATGATGGTTGACGTCAACAAACTTTTAAGGCTAAAGACAAAGGAAAGTCACATTCAATTTCTATCAGCGATGTGGAGTACGATAACGATGTGGTGAAAGGTACACTTACCATCCACTCTAAAGTAGAAAATGTTTTATTTGATTCTGGATCCACCCAATCTTTTATTTCTGAAGAATTTTCTAAGGGTGTCAGCATATTACCTCAATAGTTAGATGTAGAGTTAGCTGTGACAACCCTTAATGGCACAACAGTCTCATCAAAAGCTTATAATTCTTCTCCGATTGATGTTTTTGGGAAAGTGCTTCCTGCAAATCTTGTGATCCTTCCTATAGTGGAATTTTATGTGATTCTTAGCATGGATTGGCTTTCTTTATATTGAGCTCATATCAATTTCCAAATCAGGGAAGTCACATTTCATATTGCAGATCAATCTATGATCGTCTATTGATGCAAGGATGAACATAACCTTCTAGTGGAAATTGCTTCCATCTTATGGGTCTTGATTCCACTAAATGAAGGTTATTTATCTCAAATGGTTGGTGAGAAACTCACGATTAAGAATATTCCCATTGTACGGATGTTTGATGATGTCTTTCCAGAGGAATTGTTGTGTCTTCCACCAAATCGTGAAGTTGAGTTTTCAATAGAACTCGTATCGGGTGCTTAGCCTATTTCAAAGACACCTTATAGAATGTCCCCAATTGAGTTACAGGAATTGAAGAATCAACTCCAAGAGAATATTGATAAGGGATTCATACGCCCTAGTGCGTCACATTGGGGAGCACCTGTTCTATTTGTTAAAAAGAAAGATGGATCAATGAGACTCTACATTGATTATCGAGAACTTAACAAGATCACTATCAAGAAAAAATATCCTCTCCCGCACATTGATGACTTATTTGACAAACTACACAGAGCTCAATACTTTTCCAAGATTGATCTTCGTTCAGGGTATCACCAATTAAGGGTCAAAAGGGAGGATATACCAAAGACGGCTTTCCGTACAAGGTATGGACACTATGAATTTATAGTTATGCCATTTGGTCTTACTAATTCCCCTGCTATCTTCATATATCTGATGAATAGAGTCTTTAGAGACTATCTTGATCAGTTTGTGGTAGTCTTTATAGATGATATTCTTATATATTCAAAGAGAAAGGAAGAACATGAAGATCAATTGAGAATTATATTAAAGACCCTGAGAAAAGAGAAGCTTTATGCCAAATTTACCACGTGTTAATTTTGGATTCAAAGAGTTTCATTTTTGGGTCACATAATCTCAAAAGAGGGGATATCTGTGGATCCAGCAAAAACAGAGGTTATCGAAAGATGGTCGAGACCAAAAACAGTAATTGAGATCCGAAGTTTTCTTGGTTTGGCTGGATATTATCGACTTTTTGTGAAATATTTTTCACAATTATCCAATCCACACACCAGGTTGACTCGGAAAGGAGTTAAGTTTGTCTAGACGGAGGAATGTGAAGAGAATTTCAAGGAGTTGAAAAGAAGGTTATCTAGTGCACCGGTGCTCACACTGCCTTGTAGTGGAGAAAGGTTTGTGATCTACAATGATGAATCCAAGAAGGGATTGGGGTGTGTTCTTATGAAAAATGATATGGTGATATCTTATGCCTCATGACAGTTGAAAATCCATGAGAAAAATTACCCAACTCATGATTTGGAGTTAGCTGCAGTAATATTTTCATTAAAGATTTGGAGGCATTATCTTTATGGAGAAAGGTGTGACATTTATACTGATCATAAAAGTTTAAAGTATATTTTCACACAAAAGGAGCTGAATATTCTCCAAAGAAGATGGTTGGAGCTGATTAAGGATTACGACTTCTCAATCCATTACCACCCTGGGAAAGAAAACAAGGTTGCAGATGCATTAAGTCGACAAGACCATGTCAGTTTATCCATGATGAGGATCACAAAAGATCCAATATTTATGGATTTACAAAGGATGGATCTTGGAATTATAATGTAAGGGGAAAAATCTTATCTTTATCAAATGATTTTTCAACCATCAATACATGTGAATATTAAAGAGGCACAGAAAGAAGATGTCGATTTACAAAAGAAGGTGAGAAATGTTCCTGAATTCAACCGTGATTATGATGGGATAATAATGTTCAAGAATTGGGTTTGTGTTCCTCCCATCCTCGAATTGAAGAAGGAGCTGCTGGATGAGGCTCATAGTTCTTCATTATCTATTCATCCTGGAAGCACGAAGATGTATAGGAACCTAAAAGAGTACTTCTGGTGGGATGGAAGAAAAAGAGATGTTGCTGAATATGTCTCTTGATGCTTGGTTTGTCAGCAAGTTAAAGCTGAGAGATATAAGTCTAAGGGAATGTTACAACCATTACCCATATTCGAATGGAAATGGGAAAACATCACTATGGACTTTGTCACCGGACTTCCTAAAACATCCAAAGGAAATAAGGCTATCTGGGTCATAGTTGATCGTCTTACAAATTCTGCACAGTTCATTGCTATTAGAGAGGATTTCTCTCTGGATCAGCATTCTAGGATATATGTAAATAAAGTGGTAAGATTGCATGGAGTACCACTTTCTATTATATCTGATCAGGATCCGAGGTTTACCTCAATGTTCTGGTGAAGTCTTCACCATACTCTGGATACAGAGTTGAGTTTCAGTACTGCTTATCATCCTCAGATAGACGGTCAGTCTGAGAGAACAATTCAAACTCTAGAAGATATGTTGAGAGCTTGCTCTATGGATTTCAAAGGTGGTTGGGATCAACACCTACCTTTGGTGTAATTTTCTTATAATAATAGATTTCACTTCAGTATTCAGATGGCTCCTTATGAAGCTCTCTATGGAAATAAATGCAGGACTCCAACTTGTTGGGATGAAGTTGGGGAAAGAAAGCTATTAGGACCTGATATTGTTGATGAGATGGCAGAAAAGGTCCGATCTATTCAACAACACATAAGAGCAGCTCAGAGTCGATAGGAAAGTTATGCCAAAAACTGAAGAAAAGACCTAGAGTTAAAAGTGGGTGATAAAGTGTTCTTACAAATATCTCCCTAGAAGAGGGTCATGAGATTTGTAAAGAAGGGAAGTTGAGCCCTATATATATCGGTCCTTTCAAAATACTAGATCGTGTTGGGAAGGTAGATTACCGATTGGCGCTTCCACCGAATCTCTCTCAAGTTCACGATGTGTTCCATGTATTTCTCCTAAGAAAGTACATACCTGATCCTTCACACGTACTCAGCTCAGAAGTTGTTCCACTGGAGCAAGATCTTTCTTATGAAGAAGAGCCGATAGAGATTCTGGATCATAGCAAAAAAGTCCTATGAAACAAGACCACTCTCTTGGTGAAAGTTTTATGGAGGAACCACCAATTAGAAGAAGCTACATGGGAGCTTGAGGATATGATGAGGGAGAGGTATCCTCATCTGTTTGTTACAAAGCGACAAATTTCGAGGGAGAAATTCATTTTAAGGGGGGTAGAATGTAACACCCGAGACTTTTATGAGAAATATTTTGTTTTTATGTTATATAAATCATCAAAGGAATCTTTCATTACACACACCACTTTCTTGGCATTCTTTACATGCAATCACAACCTTCCTCGATATCTTGCGTCGTACGCAATACCAAGTTTCACTAAACAACGACATGCTATTAAAATATTATTAAAACTAGCCGTTATGAATAGTAATAACCACTTTTTGAAATTTTATGAATTTTATTTTTCAAAATGGACTTCATTTTTGGATTCGGAATATCGAAATTAGCCTAGGGAGAAATTTTGGTATTTTTCTGAAAACTTTCAATTTTTGATGAATAGTGAAAACACTGGGTTACTATTTAAAAACCAACTTTTTATTTAATTAATTATTTATTTTAATTATTTTTTTTAGGGAAAAATTGATACATAATACCTATACAAGTTCAATTCAATTCATTGGAGTCATTTTATAATAATTTTAGATATATAAAAAGTTTATTGAACATTTCACCATCTTTTACCCACCTCCTAGGAGAATTTGCAAATTTACATAAAACATAATTTTACCGCTTATGTGAGTGGAATTTCAAAAATCCAAGAGACATGGTTGATTTTAGTAAGTAAAATGTGGTTCAGTGAGATGAAAATAATTTTCGGTGAATAGTAACTTTTTACTTTTATTTACCACGGTTAAAAGTAAATAGGGTAATTAAGGGTAAAAATGATATTATTATTACCCTAACACATGACCTAATTATATTGGATAAGTGTAATTCGACAAAAAGCAACCTTAGGAATAAAATATTACCATTTAGGCCCACTTGGATTAGATTAGGACATTTATTATTAATTTATTTAAAGAAGGGTTAAAATAGTTAAAATCAAAGTTTAATAACTAAATAATTTTTAATATAGGTTTATACATAAGATAAATTCGAGTATAAATATTCATTAGAAAGATAATATGATTTCCTACATAATGGTATTTTATTTGTAATTTTTAGACATTAAATAATTTAATTTAGTTATGACACAAAGATGATGCAATAATTATATAATTAATGAAATATTGACATAATTGATGTTATAAATACCCAAATAAATGTAATTTGAGGCTTTTTATGAATTAAACTAATTTTATAGATTAATATGACATGTTAGTGTTGATTTAATTAACTTCTTTTAAACTAATAATTCTGTTATGACTTTCACAAAAATCAATTACTAAATAGTGTCAAAATTGACATAAAATAGTTTTTAAAACAAATATTATATTATTAATTGTTATTTTATTCCTAAAAATCTAAGGTTCGTAAAAATGACTTAGATAAGGTTATATATATTAATAATAAACAACTTGGGGTTCGGTTGGCTTGTTATAGTAAGTTTATTAACCTTATAGTGTAAGAACACAAAAAGACATGGTAAAAGTAATATTATCTATCTTAAAGATAAATATAAATGATAAGGTTAAAATAGGAACCTAAACTTGTCTAAATTCTATTGGATGAGAGGATGAAGACCCATAACCACCTTATATTTGAAATAAATCAATTTGGAGCTATTTAAAACCAAATATGGTTCATAATAAAATAATATTTTTAGTTTTTCCAAAGGAGCCCCTCTCCTCCCTTATAAAAGGGCACCTCCTCCCCCTCTTCCTCACACCACTTTGAGCCTTCATGTTCGTCCAAACCCTGAAAATTTCTCCTCTCCACTTCCCTATAGACATCCTAGAGGTCCTGGTATTCTTCGAAGACCAATTTATTTCCCTAAAAGGAGGTCTCAAAGAAGCGCTTCAAAGAAGAGGTAATGTCCGTTACCGATTCTTTCAACTTTATTTCTTCTTCCACTTCTTCTTTTTTAGTTGTATCATTATGAAGTAATAACATAAGTATCACTAATATATTGATATGTTATTATAAGTATGAGACAACCCTATTTCACCATCTATCCATCCTATGGAAGATGAAATCACCATGCGTGCGTAAGTACGGAATACCGTCTCCACATCGTGGTGTAATCTATTTTCCACCACCACCTTACATGGATGGGTATAATGGTGTAAATAATTACTATATATGATTATTGTAAAGTTATATTGATTCTGAAATAGTATACATACACTCCAATACAATTCCACGATCATGGGAATGATATCATCGCTCGTGCGTTCGTACGGAATACCGTCTCCACGATGTGATGCGACTCATTCTACGTGATCTTCATTGCATAATGATTATATAAATGAATTAATATGATATATATTACACTAATACCATTTTGGAAATGAGGTATCTATAACCTAAAAAGAAAAATAAGAATTTATTCGACAAAAGACGCATAAGAACAAAAAGTAATCAACACCCGAATAACAAGTAGTAATTAAATATTACTAATAAGAAGCTAAGAATATGACAATATATGATATCATAAAAATACATATGATTATGTAATAAGTCAATAACATTATTTAAATCATTATACCGGAGGTTCGGACACTTATGAAGCAAATCGGACCTAAGGTAAGGGACAATCTCGCAATCTCAATTTTTATCCGAGATTGTTTATACATCAGAATTTACTGGGGAATATTTATCATCCACATTCATGTTTCCTCAATATGTAATATTATTTATATCCTCCAATAATTTTTTTTAAATCTAATTTTACCCTTAGGTGAGTTTTTAGTAAAAGATATGAAAGGAATATTTTGTCGTTTTTCGTATGAGGTACTTTTTGACTATTCCGACAAAAGTACGCATTTTTTTAACTTATACAGCATGAATGGATTTTTAAAACATTATTTCCAAGAATATTCCTTTACAGGTTTTTATCTTTATTTTTAATCAACTTCTTTTAGTTTAAAATTGTATGACATGTTAAGAAAGAAAAAATGTTTTTAAAGTAGAAAGGATATTTTCCTCAAGAATGGAGTTCAAGTGTTTTATCAAAATTGTTTTCCATCTAAGATAATATAGGGTTCCGTTTCTATCCCTATTATTACATTGATTTTATTATGTTGTGATGGAATTATTTTTATGAAGAAGGTTATTAAGTAGGATATTCCAAAAAGGGATTCTAGATATGATGAAATAAATGGGAGGCAAAGTAGATGCTTTATGAACCAGTTGTTTATGTTTCCCAGTTTTTAAAGACTCTATACCTATATGGTTGTTTCCTAGTTTTGTTATATGTTGTAATAAGTGTGCTTCAATTCTGAAGTAATAACAATTTATGTAAAGTATGGGTCGTTATACTGATCTTCGTTTGAGCACTGCCTACCACCCACAAACTGATGGACAATAAGAACAGACTATTCAAACATTGGAAGACATGTTGAGGTCTTGTTCATTTGATTTTCAACGCATGTGGGATCATTATTTACCTCTCATGTAATTCTCCTACAACAATAGCTTCCATTCAAGTATTCATATGGCACCATATGAAGCATTATACAGGAGGAGATGTTGTACACCAACTTGCTAGGATGAAGTTGGTGAATGAAAACTTATGGGCCAGAACTTGTTGAAGAATCAACGGAAAAGGTAAAGATTAACTAGAACCATATCAAAATAGATCAAAGTAGGAAAAATATCTATGTAGATAACTAAAATAAGGATTTATAGTTTCAAGAAGGTGATCATGTTTTCTTAAAATTATCTCCTTGGAAGGGTATTATATTATTCAATGAGAAGGGAAAGTTAAGTCCTAGGTATTGTAAGAACCCAGTTCATATTTTGTGGTATGGGTTTCTTCTTTTCTCCTTTCCTTAAGTGTTTTTGAGAAAATAAGGAAAATGGGGAAAATATTAATTTTTTGGAAGTATACGTCATGTACTTTTCCACACGTTGTGTACTTTTGGACGTGTGGGATGAAGTACACATGGCGTGTAGTCGTGTCGGCGGTGAAGTGTATAAGGACCAACTACATGCCGTGTAGTGGTCCTTTAAACGCTGTGTAGTCAGTCGGCAGACGAATAGTAAGGCGGTGTCCAGATGTGTGACAGAACACACCGTGTACTCAAGGAGACATGCTATGTAGTCATGTCAGCAGGTGAATAGTTCCACACTGGTGAGAAGCCGCCATAGGAATAGTTTAAAAATGGGAAGTACACACCGTGTACCTGGAAGTACATGCCGTGTACTTTGTTTTTTTCACTTAAAATGGGCAGTATCCTCCCCTGTTCACAGGGAAGCCTTAGAATGGGAAGAAGAAATGAGAGAGGAGGCCAAGGCTTTGGAGATCCGCCGAGCGCACGTCTGGAATCCGTTTCTGCCTAGGATGATCTCGTTGGAACCGCACAGATAAGCCCTCCACTCTTCTTTAACCATTCTTTCCAATTCTTCCCCTAATGGGAGTTATTTTTATTTAAGAGAGAATTCTTTTACCTCAGATCTAAAGCGTTCTTGGACGTTTCAGAAGGCATTGTTCGCCTATATCATTTGTGGGTGTTAAAGGTATGTGGCTAGGTGTTTATTTTTTCCAACTGTTCTGTGTTTTTTATATTTTAGTGCCACGAACCCATGTTGGGGTGTTGTGTGGCTGAGGCTGTGGTTATTTTAACTACCTTAAATTGTATAGGTAATTAGATGTGATACTAAAATGTTGTTTGGGATCAGTACTTGGATCCAGGACCACCCCGGGGGTGTGTTCCTCTGTTTAGCCATTTGGCCAGGATACCCGAGGCTATGCCTCTAATGTAATGATTGTAGAATTTCTCTGAGAATAATTTCTTGTAAATGTTTATATACATGTTGGGAATGGCCCAGTTACTTGTTCCTGAGGGCAGTGTTTTACTTAGCCTATGGGCGTTGTTTTCTTAGCCTGAGGGCAGTTGTTATCCTAGCCTGAGGGAAAATTCTTTCATTCCTGAGGGGAATATACTTTGTGCCTGAGGGAGAAACTTCATACGTCTGAGGGAAATATCTGTTATGCCTAAGGGAAATGCGTGAGGGAGAGATTCTGATTACATGAGGGTAAGGGTTTTCATGTCTGAGGACACTGACTGTTTTACTTAGAAATTCGCTATGCTTGTTTCTTAAATAATAAATAATAAAATGAATGTTAAAATGGAAATAACTGGTAAAGTTAGTTATTTTTGAGTACTTCTTAGTTTATTGCAATTACCTTTTCACACTATTATTGCATGTTTACACACAGTTGAGCACAGGCCTTTGGTGGGTGCCTACTGGGAATTTATTGCTCACACCATGTTTGGGTCATGATTTTCGGCCCAAACAGACTACATTTCTACAGGTGTGGATAAGGGAAAGAGTCCTTATACAGGTACTTGATTGCTGCTGAGGAGTAGGGGAGCAGGGACCGGGCTTAGGCTCATGATGTTACCGACTGTTTTGTTTTGTTTTTCCGTACTCTGTATTGTATTGTGATGTATTGTTGTGTAACATGTTCTGGATGTTTTCTTAGAACTTGAGACATGTTGCATCATTATCTATAGAACTGTTGGTTATCTTTTACTGCAGTTGTTTATTTTAAATGTTTATAGTTTATTACTTCTGTTTTTGTTGAATGTTTTTATTATTCCACTATGCTACACTTAGTCAAATGAGGGCATAGTTTCCCCACTATCAGACCTGGGCCCTCGCTGCTAGTCGGCAGCCTCGGGCGTTTGGGGAAATGTGCTTGAGGTCACGTGGAGAACCGGGTTCGGGGAACCCATTGAGTGGCACCCGGAACTAGGACGTTACAAAGTTGTATTAGAGGAAGGTTCTTTTCTTTGACTCACTATTCAGAGCCTTAGTCAGTGATAGGATGAGAACGGTAGTTGGTAATAAGCTATGCCTGGGCGTAGCTAACCCGTGTATAGGGAAAATCCAATTTACCTCGTATTGCAATTTTACTGATTTTGCAATTTACAGTTGATTTGTTTTCACCGAAGGGTGACGCACTTGTATTGTGCTGTTTATAATTTATCCTTGGATTCTAGTTAGTTTAAACCCGATGAGATGAGGGTATGCCATCTCATGCACCATTTAAGCACATGCTATAAATCACATTCCATGCATAGTTTCCATTCCATGTTGGTGAATTAGAAATTTAATGTTGTTGTGGTAGTTGTTGTGATAGAAAAGCATGATGTTGTGATAGTTTCTTGATAAATACCTGCTATGTGATAGGGTATTTTGTATGTGCCAGTTTATATAATGAACTATAAACATTGGTTTTTGGAGAGTATGGGCCCCCATTAACTGGAAGTTGGTGGATCATTGACTATTTATATTGTTATAACACAGATAAGATGTCAAACTTTGATTTCTAGGGAGTATGGGCCCTCACGGGTCGGAATATGGAACTTAGGTGTTGTTTTTCAGTATTTTCTTGGCTCTGGAGTAGTTTCTGAGGCATACTATCTGGAAAACCCAATATATATTCCATTTAGTGCTTTATACACGCCGTGTGTGTTATTCTATTCAGGAAGAAAAATAAAATTTTTGGGTACGTGCCATGTACCCTGGGTACACACCATGTAGTCTCTTCCCGTGTCACAAACCTTGTGGGAAGTGACATGGGGAAGAGAAGAGCTTGGGGAAAACATGCCATGTATCCTCTATATAAGTCATGTAGTGTTGACCGAGAGACCCATCCATGTAACTAACAATCATGGGCCTATGTAATCGTTTCTGAAACATTCCGTGTCAATGAAGAACACACCGTGTAGTGTGACCTGGGGACCCAACCGTGTAACTAACAAAACGGGTCGGTGATATCCTTTCATGTACACTCCGTGTGTATATAGAACATGCCATGTAGGACGAGCCATTTATCCGGCCATGTAACTAACAACATGGGTCGGCGAAGCTCGTCTAGAACACGTCGTGTAAATGTGGGAACACGCTGTGTAGTCTTTTTCGAGGACAGACTGTGTGGATTTAGCCGACAGGCTAGGAAAAGGGGTGGTGTACATGCCGTGTGTGGGTGTAACACCTCGTGTAGTGTCAAGACGAGTAGTCAGCCATGTCACAAGCGACACGGGAAGTTGGAAATAACACCATACACACCGTGTAGATGATATACACGCTGTGTAGTTTCGTTCAAACGGAAGCCGTGTGGCTTAGCTGTGTCGAAGGACCCTGGCAGGGGAAGGGAAATCAAGTACATTCTGTGTAGCCATTATACATGATGTGTAGTCTTATTTTGAAAATATTAAAATTCCATCTTCCTCTTGTTCCATTTTTGGTTTCTTCATTGTCAGTCTTGTTTATTTTGAATCTAAGGTGTGTTTTTGACCTTGTAGAGTCAAGTCGCCTAGATGACCGCACGTTGTTCACCAGGAGAGTGGAAATGAGTATACTCCAGAGATGGTGGGTCATGGGATACTAGGGGATCCTCCAGCAGAGCCAGATGTGGTGCCAGCTGTTATAATGGACATAGGCGTAGAGACGCAGTTCCGTGAAGGCTTTATGCGGTTCATATAGACCTTTCAGGGAGCACCGCTGGCTGCCACATCTATGGCTGAGATGACACATATCTTTTAGCAGTAGCATCTGCCTATGTTTTCAGGGGATGGAGGACCACTGGCTGCGGAGTCTGGGCTGGGGTCGATGCAGACTATTTTTGAGCATCTTAAGATTCCTCTAGGGCGGAAGGTCAAGCTTGCGACATACATGCTCTATGATTATTCCAAGAGGTCATGGTATGTTACCACACAGTCAGATCATCATAGCGACATGGTGTGGGAAGATTTTCAGGAATTATTCTATGACTTCTTCTTTCTCGAGATGATGAGGGTAGATCGAGCTCGAGAGTTCATGAATCTGTAGCAGGGCGTTATGTCAGTGATGGATTATTCTTCTCGTTTCACCGAGCTTCAGCGCTTTGCACCTGTGTTGGTGGGTGATGAGACGTTGAGAGCCATACATTTTGAGGATGGTCTTCATTATGACATCCGAGCACTGGTGAATGTTTTTAGGTTGCCTTCAGTACATGATATTGTGAACCAGGCGCTGATTTCAGAGAAGAGCCTGAGGGAATCTAGTGGTGTGGGCTAGAGCGGTTCAGCACCAGTTACTGGTACTATATCTACTGGCAATAGGAAGAGACATATGGACTTCTCTTAGGGTGGTCGTACCGGTTATAAGAATTATTCAGGTGGCTAGGTCATGTGCTACCAGTGTGGCAGAGAGGGGCAAAAGAGGCCACAATGTCCACGTGATCTAGTGGAGTGTTGAGCTTGCGGTAAGATGGGTCATCTGCAATGCTTTTGCAGGGCGTTTCTACCAGTGGCTAGTGGGAGGGGTTCTGTGCAGACTCCACATGTGGGAGCAGGACTAGTGGCTTCTTACTATTCGGGGAACTGGAATACGTTAGGGCGTGCAGGCAGAGATGGTGGTCATGGTCGTGGTAGCCATACAATAGGATCTCAGAGGCAGTAGGGCGGGATAGCTCAAGGTAGCCAGACTGTGTCGCAGGACCACGAAACTGGGCAGGCATATGCAGTGCAACAGACCCAGAAGGAGCAGGATCTCGGACCTTCTACTGTTAGAGGTACTATTATAGTATCTTCTGTCTTATCTTCAGTACTTTTTGATACGGGTGCTACACATAGTTTCATATCTCTACCCATTGTGGAGAGCCTTGGGCTCTGTGTTTCTACTTCTTCTGGTATCATGATACTAGACACTCCGTTGGGGACTAGGATGGCTGGTGTGCGTCAGTGCAAGGAGTGCCCCCTTGAGGTTGGTGGGTGTCACATCCTTTGGGACCTCTATGTCTTAGAGATTAAAACTTATGACGTCATTCTCAGGATGGACTTCTTGGTTCTCTTTTGAGCCTTTGTAGATTTCTATCGTCACAGGATGAGTTTCACATCACCAGAGGGCAGAGAGTTTCTATACATGGGTGAATGGGATGTTCAGGCGAGTCAAGCTGGACCAGAGCATCATGGGCAAGGTGAAGTCACAACCCAGATTGGGAGTTTATATCTGGACGACCATGGGACTTGTTAGAAGGATTTCCCTCTAGTGGTTGATCGTTTCAGGGATGTCTTTCCAGAAAACTTTTCAGGTCTACCTCCGGAGTGTGAGGCGGATTTCTCTATTGAGCTTGTGCCAGGAGTAGCACCGCTATCCATTCCTACTTATAGGATGGCTACAACTGAGTTACAGGAGCTCAAGAGGCAATTAGAGGAGTTACAGGCAAAGGGTTTCATCCGACCCAGTACTTCTCCATGGGGTTCTTCGGTCCATTTTGCGAAGAAGGCGGATGGTACCCTCAGACTCTGTGTGGATTATCGGAAGCTGAACCAGTTGACGGTTAAGAACCGATATCCCTTGGCGACGATTGATGATCTTTTTGATCAACTTCGTGGAGCATGAGTGTTCTCGAATATTGACTTGAGATCATGATATCATCAGCTGCGCGTGAGACCATTGGATATACCGCTTACAGCCATTCAGAGAAGATATTATAACAACCCATAATTTACATACATTGTTATTACTTCATAATTGAAGTACACTTATTACAACATATAACAAAACCATGAAAGGATCGTATAGGTATAGTGTCTTTAGAAACTGGGAAACATAAACAAATGGTTCATAAATCATCAACATTGTCTCCCATTTATTTCATCATATCTAGAGTCCCTTTTGGAATATCCAACATTATACCATTCTTATTGACCTAGGGAAAAGAAAACATACAAAAGGGTGAGCTCAAATTCTCAGTAAGGGTAAAAAAAAAGAAATATCAATCATAAGAACATAACATTTTGGAAATATTAACCTGCAAAAGAGATCATAATATCATATCATGGTATAAATCATAGCAGTGAAATGTAATCCCAATAATCATAACATAAAACATGAAACTTTGTGGAATACACAAATAATCATAGAGAATCATTTCTTATTATTCAAGACTCATTGCTAAGACTATCTTAGCAGACAAAGTCCATTTCTGAACCGAGTTCACTCCTCGTTTCAGTCCTGTATCACTGAACCGGTTTTACCTGCCGTTCCAGCCATGTCTATATCATGAGATATAAATCTTTACCCCATGTATTGGAGGGAGATATAGGTCCCACCCATCTCATAATGAAACCATTCTTATGTGTTCCGCAAAATCATAAATCATACATCATAGCATAACCTATGGAATAAAAATGGGATTCTTAAACATCATGTCATCAAAACACAATCCATATAAGATAAAAGGACATCATAAAATTAATTCCATCATAACATAATCAAATCAATGTAAAAATAGGGATATAACTATAACCCTATATTATCTTAGAAGGAAAATAATTTTGATAAAACACTTGAACTCCATTCTTGAGGAAAATATCCTTTCTACTTCAAAAACATTTTTTATTTCTTAACATGTCATACGATTTTAAACTAAAAGAAGTTGATTAAAAATAAACTTGAAAACTTTTAAATTAATCTTCATATAAATTATTTTCTAAAAATCCATTCGTGCCGTATAAGTTAAAGAAAACATTATTCTCGTACTTTGGCCGTAAAAGTCAAAAAGTACCTCGTACGAAAAACGACAAAAGATTCTTTTCATATCTTTTACTAAAAACTCACAGAAGGGTAAAATTGGATTTAAAAAATTGTAGGAGGATAGAAATAATATTACATATTGATGAAACATGGATGTGGATGATAAATATTCCCCAGTAAATTCTGAATTAAAAACAATCTCGGATAAAAATTGAGATTTGCGAGATTTTCCCTTACCTTAGGTCCGATTTGCTTAGTATGTGTCCGAACCTCCTACATAATGACATAAATAATGTTATTGACTTATTACAGAATTTTACATATTGTTATGATATCATATATGGTCATATTCTTATCTTCGTATTAGTAATATTTCATTGCTACTTGTTATTCGGGTGTTTATTGCTCTTTTGTTCTTATGCGTGTTTTTCCGAATAGATTCTTATTCTTCTTTTTAGGTCATAGATACCTAATTTCCAGAATGGTATTAGTGTAATATATATCATATTTATTCATTAAATTCATTTATATAATCATTATACAATGAAGATCATGTAGAACGAGTCGCATCACATCATGGAGACGGTAGGCCGTACGTACGCACGAGCAATGATATCGTTCCCATGATCGTGGAATTGTATTTAAGTTTATGTATACTATTTTAGAATCAATATAACGTTAAAATAATCATTTATAATTATTCTTTATACCATTATACCCATCCAATTAAGGTGGTGGTGGAAAACAGATTACACCATGGCGTGGAGACGGTATTTCGTACGTACGCACGCGCGGTGATTTCATTTTTCGTAGGATGGATAGAAGTTTAAATAGTGTTGTTTAATATTTATAATAACATATCATTATATGAGGGATAATGATTTTATTACCTCACAATGAAACAACTAAGGAAGAAGAAGTTGAAGAAGAAATAAATTGGAAAGGATCGGTAATGGATATTACCTCTTATTTGACGCGCCTCTTCTTAACCTCCTATTAGGGAACTAGGGATGGTATTTTAAGAATAACAGGACCTCTAAAATGTTCATAGGGAAGTTTATAAGATAAGTTTTCAGGTTTTGTCTGAGATTGATTGCTCAAAGTGGTGTGAGGAGGAGAGGGAGGAGGTTCCCTTTTATAAGGGAGGAGAGGGGCACCTTTGGAAAATCTAAAACTATTATTTTATTATAAAGTCATATTCGGTTTTTAATATCTGAAAATTGATTTATTTCGAAGCTAAGGTGGTTATGGGTCGAAATCCTCTAATCCAATATAATTTGGACAATTTTAGGTTACTATTTTAACCTTATCATTTAGATTTACCTTTAAGTTCAATAATTTTACTTTTACCGTGTCTTCTTGTTTTCTTACACTATAAGGTTAATAAACCTACTATAACAAGCCAAACTAACCCCAAGTTATTTATTATTAATATATATAACCTTATATAAGTCATTTTGCCGAACCTTAGATTTTTAAGAATAAAATAACAATTAATAATATAATATTAGTTTTAAAAACTATTTTATGTCAATTTTGAAACTATTTAGTAATTGATTTTTGTGAAAATAAAAACAACATTATTAGTTCCAAAAAAGTTAATTAAATCCATAATAACATGTCATATTAACCTATAAAATTAGTGTAATTCATAAAAAGTCTCAAATTACATTTATTTGGGTATTTATAATATCATTTATGTTAATATGTTCTTAATAAGGTAATTACTGTATCATCATTGTGTCATAAATAAATTAAATTATTTAATGTCTAAAAATCATAAATAAAATTCCATTATTTAGGAAATATTTTTAAATTATTAATTAATCTTTATAGTCGAATTTATCTTATGTATAACCCTATATTAATAATGTTTTACTTATTAAACTTTGATTTTAACTATTTTAATTCTTCTTTAAATAAAATAATATTAAATGTCCTAATCTAATCCAGGTGGATTTAAAGGGTAATATTTTATCCCTAATGTTATTTTTCTAGAATAAAACTTATCCAATAGAATTAGGACATGTGTTAGGGTAATAATAATATCATTTTTACCCTTAATTACCCTATTTACTTTTAACCGTGGTAAATAAAAGTAAAATGTTACTATTCAAAAAAAATTATTTTCATCTCATTGAACCACATTTTACATACTGACATCAACTATGTCTCTCGAATTTTTGAAATTCCATTCACAAAAGTGGTAAAATTATGTTTTATGTAAATTTTCAAATTCTCCTAGGATTTGGGTAAAAGACGGTCAAAAGTTCAATAAAAATTTTATATATCTAAAATTATTATAAAATGACTCCAATTAATTACATTGAACTTATATAGGTATTTTGTATCAATTTTGACCTAATATAAATTTAAATAAAATAAATAATTATTTAAATAAAATGTCAGTTTTAAAATAGTAACGCAGTGTTTTCACTATTCATCAAAAATTGAATGTTTTCAGAAAAATACCAAAATTCCACCCTAATCTAATTTTGATATTCCGAATCCAAAAATGAAGTCCATTTAGAAAAATAAAATTTATTAAATTTCAAAAAGTGGTTATTACTATTCAAAGCGGCTAGTTTTAATAATATTTTAATAGCATATCGTTGTTTAGTGAAACTCGGTATTGCGTACAACGCAAGCTATCAAGGAAGGCCGCGATTGCATATAAATAAAGCCAAGATAGTGTTGTGTTTAGTGAAAGATTATTTTGATGATGTATAAAAACAAAATATTTCTCATAAAAATCTCGGGTGTTACATTCTACCCCCCTTAAAATGAATTTCGCCCTCGAAATTCTTCACTTCGTAACAAATAGATGAGGATACCTCTCCCTCATCATATTCTCAAGATCCCATGTAGCTTCTTCTAATTTGTGGTTCTTCTATAAAACCTTCACCAAGCAAGTGGTCTTGTTTCGTAGAACTTTTTTTCTATGATCCAGAATCTCTATTGACTGTTCTTCATAAGAAAGATCTTGCTCCAGCGGTATAACTTCTGAGCTGAGTACATGTGAAGGATCGGGTATGTACTTTCTTAGGAGAGATACATGGAACACATCATGAACTTGAGAGAGATTCAGTGGAAGCACCAATCGGTAAGCTACCTTCCCAACATGATCCAGTATTTCGAAAGGACCGATATACCTAGGGCTCAACTTTCCCTTCTTTCCAAATCTCATTACTCTCTTCGAAGGAGATATTCATAAGAACACTTTATCACCCACTTCAAACACTAGGTCTTTTTTCGGTTATCGGCATAAATTTTTTTTCGACTCTGAGCTTCTCTTATGCGTTGTTGAATAGATTGGACCTTTTCTACCATCTCATCAACAAGATCAGGTCCTAATAGCTTTCTTTCCCCAACTTCATCTCAGCAAGTTGGAGTTTGGAATTTATTTCCATAGAGAGCTTCATAAAGAACCATCTGAATACTAGAGTGAAGCTATTATTATAAGAAAATTCCACGAAAGGTAGGTGTTGATCCCAACCACCTTTGAAGTCCCTATAGCAAGCTCTTAACATGTCTTCTAGAGTTTGAATTTTTCTCTCAGACTGACCGTCTATCTGAGGATGATAAGCAGTGCTGAAGCTCAACTCTGTATCTAGAGTATGTTGAAGATTTCGCCAAAACATCGAGGTAAACCTCAAATCCCAATCAGATATAATGGAAAGTGGTACTCCATGCAATCTTACCACTTCATTTAAATATATCCTGGCATGATGATCAAGAGATAAATCCTCTCTAATAGCAATGAAGTGTGATGACTTCGTAAGACGATCAACTATAACCCAGATAGCATTATTGCCTTTGGATGTTTTAGGAAGTCCAGTGACAAAGTCTGTAGTGTTGTTTTCCCATTTTCATTTGGGTATGGGTAATGGTTTTAACATCCCCTTATACTTCTGTCTCTCAACTTTAACTTGCTGACAAACCAAGCGTCGAGAGACATATTTAGCAACATCTCTTTTTCAAGTTGTCCCACTAGAAGTACTCTTTCAGGTCCCTATACATCTTCGTGCTTCTGAGATGAATAGAGAATGAATTACTATGAGCCTCATCCAGCAGCACCTTATTTAATTCTGGGATGGGAGGAACACAAACTCAATTCCTGAACCTTATTATCCCATCACAATCAAGGTTGAATTCGGGAACATTTCTCACCTTCTTTTGTAACTCTACATCTTCTCTCTGTGCCTCTTTAATCTTCACATGTATAGATGGTTGAACATTCATTTGAGAAAGATAAGATTTTCCCCTTCCATTATAATTCCATGATCCATCCTTTGTAAATCCATAAATATTGGATCTTTTTTGATACTCATCATGGATAAGATGGCATGGTCTTGTCAACTTAATGCGTTTTCCACCTCGTTTTCTTTCTCAGGGTGGTAATGAATTGAGCAGTCGTAATCCTTAATCATCTCTAACCATCTTTTTTGACGCATATTCATCTCCTCTTGTGTGAAAATATACTTTAAACTTTTATGATCAGTATAAATATCACACCTTTCACCATAAATATAATGCCTCCAAATCATTAATGAAAATATTACCGCATCTAACTCCAAATCATGAGTTGGGTAATTTTTCTCATGGATTTTCAACTGTCGTGAGGCATAAGCTATCACCATATCATTTTTCATAAGGAAACACCCCATCCCCTTCTTGGATACATCACTGTAGATCACAAACCTTTCTCCAATACAAGGAAGTGTGAGTACAGGTGCACTAGATAACCTTCTTTTCAAATCCTTGAAATTCTCTTCACATTCCTCCGTCCACACGAACTTAACTCCTTATCGAGTTAACCTGGTGAGTGGATTAGATAATCGTGAAAAATCTTTCACAAAACGTCGATAATATCCATCCAAACCAAGAAAACTTCATATCTCAGTTACTATTGTTGGTCTCGACCATCTTTCTATAACCTCTGTTTTTGCTGGATCCACAGATATCCCCTCTTTTGAGATTATGTGACCCAAAAATGTAACTTTTTGAAGCCAAAATTCACACTTGGTAAATTTGGCATAAAGATTCTCCTTTCTCAGGGTCTTCAATACAATTCTCAAGTGATCTTCATGTTCTTCCTTTCTCTTTTAATATACAAGAATATCGTCTATAAAGACTACAACAAATTGATCAAGATAGTCTCTAAAGACTCTATTCATCAGATCCATGAAGATATCAGGGTCATTAGTAAGACCAAATGGCATCACTATAAGTTAATAGTGTCCATACCTTGTACGGAAAGCCGTCTTTGGTATATCCTCCCTTTTGACCCTTAATTGATGATACCCTGAACGAAGATCAATCTTGGAAAATTATTGAGCTCCACGTAGTTGATCAAATAAGTATTCAATGCTTGGGAGAGAATATTTGTTCTTGATAGTGATCTTGTTAAGTTCTCGATAATTAATGCAGAGTCTCATTAATCCATCTTTCTTCTTAACAAACAAAACAGGTGGTCCCCAAGGTGACGCACTAGGGCGTATGAATCCCTTATCAAGATTCTCTTGGATTTTCTTCTTCAATTCTTGCAACTCAATTGGGGCCATTCTAAAAGGTGTCTTTAAAATAGGAAAAGAACCCAGTACGAGTTCTATTAAAAACACAACTTCATGATTTGGTGGAAGACCCATAAATTCCTCCAAAAAGACATCATCAAACTCTCATACAATGGGAATATTCTTAATCTTGATTTTCTCTCCAACCATTTGAGATAAATAACCTTCATTTAGTGGAATCAAGACCCATAATATGGAAGAAATTTCCACTGGAAGGTTATGTTCATCATTGCATCGATAGACGATCATAGATTGATCTGGAATATGAAATGTGAATTCCATTCTTTGAAAATTGATATGAGCTCCATATAAAGAAAGCCAATCCATGCCAAGAATCACATCAAATTCCACTATAGGAAGGATCACAAGATTTTCAGGAAGCACTTTCCCACAAACTTCAATCGGAGAAGAATTATAAACTTTTGGTGCAACTGTTGTGCCATTAGGGGTTGTCACAGCTAACTCAACATCTCATTATTGAGGTAATACAGCGATACCCTTAGAAACTTATTCAGAAATAAAAGAGTGGGTGGATCCAGAATCAAATAAAACATTTTCTACTTTAGAGTGGATGGTAAGTGTACCTTTCACCACTTCGTTATCGTACTCCACATCGCTGATAGAAATTGCATGTGACTTTCCTTTGTCTTTAGCCTTAAGATTTTATTGATGTCAATCATCATAAAAAACCCTTGGATTAGGGCATTGATTAGCATAATGCCCCATTTCCTTGCACTTGTAACATTGAAGTGTAGGATATGCACTCTGTGTAGCCTTTTCTTTGTTCGCATCACTAGACATCTTCTTCCCATCATTGCGGAATTCAAATGCCCGATGACCTTATTTTCCACATTTGAACCATTTTATTGTCCCTTTAAGACAACTCCCTCCATGATTCTTTCCACAATTTGAGCATAAGGGAAAACTCATCTTCTTTTCAGTGTGATCTTTAGATTTTCCTTTTAATTCTATTTTCCTCTTCTTATCAAATTAATATGACTGATGGGTTACTCCAATCTCCATCTCAACCTTGAGATCACATCGAATGATTTCCTCAGAGCTATTGAATTCCCTTATGGATAACTCCCTTTGAAGACTTGGTTTTAAGCCACTAAAGAATCGATTGATCTTACTCTCAGGTTGGATAATAATCCCGGAAGCGTACCATGCAAGTCTCGTAAAATTTTCTTCGTAGGTACCAACAGATTCATCATCCTTTTTCTTCAGTTCAAGAAACTCCTTCTCCATCTTTGTTCGTAGAATACGAGGGAATTACTTATTGAAAATTAAGTTCATGAACTCATCCCATTCCATGGATTCAATTTCATCCCTTCCCCTCATATTCTTTGTAACATTACACCATAGATCAGCTTCACCTTCCAAACGATATACTGCTAAGATGAATTTATCATGCTCAGAACATTGAAGAACTGAAAATATCTTTTTAGTAGTACTGATCCATTGTTCAGAAACTAATGGATCAGTAGACCCACTGAAAGAAGGTGGATGCTGCCTCATGAAAGATTCAACAGAATGTTGCTCCTTCCTTTGCTCGTTTGGAAGTACTGCAGGATTTATAGCTTGAGAAAGTTGTGTGAGCATGGCTACAAGATTTTGCATTCCAGCTCCCATAACGTTTGGTTGCTCAGGGGGGAAATCATTGCATTACCCGTCACATTCCGCATTAACACGATTCCTTCGGGTTCCATCCATTGACTAAAACCAAGAAAAATAGTGTGAGAAACACTAATTATAATAGGAAAACCACATAATCAAGAATAAATTTCACACTTAATGTCTTATCATAGGTTCTTCATGTCCATTTCTAAAACACTAAGATTGTGTTCTATGCTTAGACTTATCCTTAGGGTTCTTACTAAGGCTTTCATATCCTAGTTTCCAAAGGTTGACTATACCTTTCCTCTAATACCAACTATAAAGACCCATACTTTACATACATTGTTATTACTTCATAATTTAAGCACACTTATTACAACATATAAAAAAACCATGAAAGGACTATATAGGTATAGTGTCTTTAAAAACTGGGAAATATAAACAACTGGTTCATAAATCATCTACATTGTCTCACATTTATTTCATCATATCTAGAGTCCCTTTTGGAATATCCTACATAATACCCTACTTCATGACCTGGGGAAAAGAAAAAATACAAAAGGGTGAGATCAAATGCTCAGTAAGGGTAAACAAAAGAAAAATCAATCATAAGAACATAACATTTTGGAAAACATAACCTGCAAAAGAGATCATAATATCATATCATGGGATAAATCATAGTAGTGAAATGTAATCCCAATAATCATAACTTAAAACATGAAACTTTTTCGCATACACATATATTCATAGGTAATCATTTCTTATTAGTCAAGACTCATTGCCAAGACTATATTAGCAGACAAAGTCCATTTTTAACCGAGTTCACTCCTCGTTTCAGTCCTGTATCACTGAACCGGTTTAACCTGACATTCCAGCCATGTCAATATCATGAGATATAAATATTTACCCAATTAATAGGAGGGAGATATATGTCCCACCCATCTCATAATGAAACCATTCTTACGTCTGCCACAAAATCATAAATCATACATCATAGCATAACCCATGTAATAAAAATGGGATTCTTAAACATCATGCCATCAAAACATAATCCATATAAGATAAAAGGACATCATAAAATTAATTCCATCATAACATAATCAAATCAATGTAAAAATAGGTATAGAACCAGAACCCTATATTATCTTAGATGGAAAATAATTTCGATTAAACACTTGAACTCCATTCTTGAGGAAAATATCATTTCTACTTCAAAAACATTTTTCCTTTCTTAACATGTCATACAATTTTAAACTAAAAGAAGTTGATTAAAAATAAACTTGAAAACTTGTAAAGTAAGATTCATGTAAATGATTTTCTAAAAATCCATTCATGCCGTATAAGTTAAAGAAAACATTCTTCTCGTACTTTGGTCAGAAAAGTCAAAAAGTACCTCGTATGAAAAACGATAAAAGATTCCTTTCATATCTTTTACTAAAAACTCACCGAAGGGTAAAATTGGATTTAAACAATTATAGGAGGATAGAAATAATATTACATATTGATGAAACATGGATGTGGATGATAAATATTCGCCAGTAAATTCTGAAGTAAAAACAATATCTGATAAAAATTGAGATTTGCGAGATTTTCCCTAACCTTAGGTCCGATTTGCTTTATACGTGTCTGAACCTCCTGTATAATGATAAATAATGTTATTGAATTATTACAGAATTGTAATAATTGTTATGATATAATATATGGTCATATTCTTAGCTTTGTATTAGTAAAATTTCATCGCTACTTGTTATTCGGGTGTTTGTTGCTCTTTTGTTCTTATGCGTGTTTTGTCGAATAAATTCTTATTATTATTTTTAGGTTATAGAAACCTCATTTCCAGAATGGTATTAGTGTAATATATATCATATTTATTCATTAAATTCATTTATATAATCATTATGAAATGATGATCATGTAGAACGAGTTGCATCACATCGTGGAGACGGTAGGCCGTACGTACGCACGAGCGATGATATCGTTCCCATGATCGTGGAATTGTATTGAAGTGTATGCATAATATTTAAGAATCAATATAACTTTAAAATAATCATTTATACTAATTCCTTACACCATTATACCCATCCAAGTAAGGTGGTGGTGGAAAACAGATTACACCACGACGTGGAGACGATATTCCGTACGTACGCACGTGCGGTGATTTCATTTTCCATAGGATGGATAGAAGGTAAAATAGTGTTTTTTGATATTTATAATAACATATCAGTATATGAGTGATACTTATTTTATTACTTCATAATGAAACAACTATGGAAGAAGATTTTGAAGAAGAAATAAATTGGAAAGGATCGGTAATGGATATTACCTCTTCTTTGACGCGCCTCTTCTTAACATTCTCTTAGGGCACTAGAGATGGTCTTTTAAGAATACCAGGACCTCTATTATGTGTATAGGGAAGTGTATAAGAGAATTTGGTAGGGTTTGTCCGAGATTGATGGCTCAAAGTGGTGTGAGGAGGAGAGGGAGGAGGCTCCCTTTTATAAGGGAGGAGAGGGGCACCTTTGGAAAAACTAAAAATATTATTTTATTATAAAGTCATATTAGGTTTTTAATAGGTTAAAATTGATTTATTTCGAATCTATGATGGGAATGGGTCGAAATAATCTCATCCAATAGAATTTTTACATGTTTAGGTTACTATTTTAACCTTATCATTTAGATTTATCTTTAAGTTCAATAATTTTTCATTTACCGTGTCTTCTTTTTTTCTTACACTATAAGGTTAATAAACTTACTATAACAAGATAAAAGAACCTAAAGTTGTTTATTATTAATATATATAACCTTATCTAATTCATTTTGAAAAATCTTAGATTTTTAGGAATAAAATAACAATTAATAAGATAATATGTTTTTAAAAAACTATTTTATGTCAATTTTAACACTACTTGGTAATTGATTTTTGTGAAAATAAAAACAGCATTATTAGTTAGAAAAAAGTTAATTAAATCCATACTAGCATGCAATATTAACCTATAAAATTATTTTAATTCATAAAAAGTATCAAATTACATTTTTTTGGGTATTTATATTATCAATTATGTTAATATTTCCTTAATAAGGCAATTACTGCGTCATCATTGTGTCATAAATAAGTTAAATTATTTATTGTCTAAAAATTATAAATAAAATTACATTATGTATAAAATCTTTTTATATTTCTAATGAATATTTATAGTATAATTTATCTTATGTATAACCTTATATTAAAAATGTTTTAGTTAATAAACTTTGATTTTAACTATTTTAACTCTTCTTTAAATAAAATAATATTAAATGTCCTAATATAATACAAATGGACCTAAAGGGTAATATTTTATCCCTAATGTTGTTTTTGGTCTAATTAAACTTATCCAATAGAATTAGGACATGTGTTAGGGTAATAATAATATCATTTTTACCCTTAATTACCCAATTTACTTTTAACCGTGGTAAATAAAAGTAAAAAGATATTATTCACCAAAAATTATTTTCATCTCATTGAATGACATTTTACTTACTGAAATAAACCGTGTCTCTATTATTTTTGAAATTCCATTCACAAAAGCAGTAAAATTAAGTTTTATGTAAATTTGCAAATTCTCCTAGGAGGTGGGTAAAAGACGGTCAAAAGTTCAATAAAAATTTTATATATCTAGAAGTATTATAAAATGACTCCAATTAATTACATAGAAATTATATATGTATTATGTATCAATTTGAACTAAAATAAATTTAAATAAAATAAATAATTATTTAAATAAAAAGTCGGTTTTTAAATAGTAACCTAGTGTTTTCACTATTCATCCAAAATTGAAAGTTTTCAGAAAAATACCAAAATTTCACCCTAGGATAATTTCGATATTACAAATCCAAAAATGAAGTCCATTTTGAAAAATAAAATTTATAAAATTTCTAAAAGTGGTTATTACTATTCATAACAAAGTTTTAATAATATTTTAATAGCATATCGTTGTTTAGTGAAACTCGGTATTGCGTACAACGCAAGCTATCGAGGAAAGTCGCAATTGCGTTTAAGGAAATACAAGATAGTGTTGAGTGTAGTGAAAGATTCATTTGATGGTGTATAAAAACAAAATATTTCTCATAAAAATCTCGGGTGTTACAGATATGGTCTGTACGAGTACTTGGTTATGTCGTTCGGACTTACGAACGCACCAGCAGTTTTCATGGATCTGATGAATCGTGTGTTCCATCATTATCTGGATTCTTTTGTAGTAGTATTCATGGATTAAATCTTGGTGTACTCTCACACTCGACACGACCCTGCCACTCATCCTGAGATCGTATTGAGTACACTGAGAGAGCATCAACTATATGCTAAGATCTCAAAGTGCCACTTTTGGATGGATCAGATTCACTTCCTGGGTCATATAATCTCAGAGGCAGGAGTTGCAGTAGACCCAGATAAGGTAAGAGAAGTAGTTTCCTGGGAGCAGCCTAAGAACGTGTTTGAGATACAATGTTTCTTAGGGCTAGCTGGTTACTACAGACGCTTCATCCAGGACTTCTCCCACTTAGCAGCACCGTTGAAGGGTCTGACTAGGAAGGGTGTGAAGTTCGTTTGGTCAGAAGCTTGTGAGACAGTCTTTCAGGACCTGAAAGGGAAGTTGACATCAGCACCAATCCTGATACTCCTAGAACAGGGGAAGAGCTATACAATTTACTGTGATGCATCAGGTATTGGGCTGAGAGCTGTGTTGATGCAGGGCGATCGAGTTTTTGCATATGGTTCTCGGAAGTTGAGGCCACATGAGAGGAATTACCTAACGCATGATCTCTAGTTGGCTGTAGTTGTGCATGTGTTACGTTGTTGGAGGCATTATCTACTGGGATAGCATTTTGTGGTTTTCACCGACCACAAAAGCCTCAAGTATATCTTTACTCACCGTGACTTGAATCTGAGGCAGAGAAGGTGGGTTGAATACCTTCAGTCCTTTGATTTTGAGCTTACCTATACACCTGGTAAAGGTAATGCAGTAGCTGATGCACTGAGCATGAAGACTCAGATACAAGCTGTGCAGGAGGCCAGTGATGAGTGGCAGCTCCTGGCTTTGTTCTCTGAGATGCATTTGGAGGTGCAGGACAGTCAAGAGCAGACCTATATTTCATCATTAGCTATGACTTCTACCCTCCTGGATAGAGTGAGGATGAGACAACTATCAGATTCAGAAGGCCTAGTTCTACGGGAGTCAGTGGAAAGTGAGGACCCTCCTCCTGGTTGGACGATAGGTGATGGTGAGGTATTTCATTTCCATGGAAGAGTGTGGGTTCTCGGGGATATACATGAGGAGATGATGAGGGAGTTTCATGATTCAGCTTGGGCAGTTCATCCCGGGGATACCAAGATGTATCGAGACTTGAGACATCATTACTGGTGGCTGGGTATGAAAAGAGATGTAGCTAGTTTTGTTACAAGGTGTTCCACCTGTCAGCAGGTGAAGGTGGAGCACTAGAGACCAGCTGGGCTGTTACAGCAGTTACCCATCCCATAGTGGAAATGGGATGATGTCGCGATGGATTTCGTGACTGGTTTGCCGATGTCACCTTGAGGCAATGATACCATGGGGGTTGTTGTGGACAGACTCACGAAGGTAGCTCATTTTGTTCCAATAAAGGAGACCTTCGGTGTTGACGAGATCGGGAAGTTGTATATCTGAGAGATCGTACATCTTAATGGAGTCCCTCATTCTATCGTTTTAGATAGGGAAGCCCGTTTTACGTCTCTTTTCTGGCAGAGTTTTCAGAGGGCACTGGGTAAACAGGTGCTTCTAAGCACTGCTTACCACCCTCAGACCGATGGCCAGATAGAGCATACGATACAGGTGCTTGAGTACATGCTGCGTGCATGCGTCCTAGACTTTGGGGGCTCTTGGGAGAAGCATATACCCCTAGTTTAGTTTGCCTATAATAATTGTTTCTAGGAAACTATTGAGATGGAACCATATGAGGCTTTATATGATAGGCCATGCTGATCACCTTTGTGCTGGTTAGAGGCAGGTGAGGCAGCTTTACTAGGACCACGTCTCATGCAGGAGACTTCTGAGTAGGTCCATTTGATTCAGAAGCTGATAGCTATCTTGCAGTCTCATCAAAAATCTTATGTCGATTGCCGCAGACGACCCTTGGAGTTCGTGATCGGGGATCATGTTTTCTTGCGTGTTTCACCGAGGCTGGGACACAGGTGAATCAAGAGACAGGGTAAACTTTAACCGAGGTATGTGGGGCCATTTGAGATTCTGGAGAGAGTCGGGAGGGTTGCCTATCGGCTGTAGTTACCACAGAAGTACTGGGCCATGCACGACATCTTCCATGTATCTCAGTTGCGCCGCTATCATTCAGACCCATATCACGTCCTTCAGCCTGAGGAGGTTGAGCTTCAGATAGTTACATCATTTTAGGAGCATCCAATTCGTATCGTTTACATGAGCACAAAGGTTCTCTGAGGCCAGTTAGTTCCTCTCGTATGGGTGCGATGGCAGCATGGCCGAGTGCAGAACGAAACCCAGGAGCGGGAGACCGATGTACGTGCTCAGTGGCCAGAGTTATTCTCATCTATATCTTCACCACCCTTGGAAGGGAAATTCAGGGATGAATTGGTTTAAGGGGGGAAGTTTTTAATAACCCGGTTCTTCTTTTGAGGTATGAGTTTCTTCTTTTCTCCTTTCCTTAAGTGTTATTGAGAAAATAAGGAAAATAGGGAAAAATCCAAATTTTTGGAAGTACACGCCGTGTACTTTTCTACACACCGTATACTTTTGGCCGTGTGGGATGAAGTACACAGGGCGTGTAGCCGTGTCGGCAGTGAAGGGTATAAGGACTGACTACATGCCATGTAGTGGTCCCTTACACGCCGTGTAGTCAGTCGATAGGAAAATAGTAAGGCAGTGGCCAGTTGTGCGAAAGAACACGCCGTGTACTCAAGGAGACACGCTGTGTAGTCAGTTGGCATGTGAACAGTGCCATGCTGGCAGGATGCCGCCAGAGGAATAATTTAAAAATATGATGTAAACACCGTGTACTTTGTTTTTTTCACTTAAAATGGTCAGTAGCCTCCCCTATTCACAGGGAAGGCTTAGAACGGGAAGAACGAATGGTAGAGAAGGCCGAGGCTTTGGAGATCCGCCGAGGCACATCTGGAATCCGTTTCTGCCTCGGACAATCTTGTTGGAACCGCACGAGTAAGCCCTCCAATATTCTTTAACCATTATTTCCAATTCTTCCCCTAATATGAGTTATTTGAGTTTAAGAGAGAATTATTTTACCTCAGATCTACGGCGTTCTTGGATATTTCCGAAGGCGTCGTTCACATATATCATTTTTGGGTGTTAAAGGTAGGTGGATTGGTGTTTATTTTTTTGCAATTGTTGTGTGTTTTGTGTATTTTAGTACCACAAACCCATGTTGGGGTGTTGTGTGGCTGAGGATGTGGCTATTTTAACTACCTAGAATTGTATAGGTAATTAAACGTGATACTAAAATGCTATTTGGGATCAGTGCTTGGATCCAGGACCACCCCGGGGGTGCATTCCTTTGTTTAGCCATTTGGCCTGGATACCCGAGGTTATGCCTCTAAAGTAATGATTGTAGAATTTACTTGAGAGGAATTTATTGTGAATGTTTATTTACATGTTGGGCATGGCCCGGTTACTTGCGCCTGAGGGCAGTGTTTTACTTAGCCAGTGGGCATTGTTTTATTAGCCTGAGGGCTGTAGTTATCCTAGACTGACAGAAAATTATTTCATGCCTGAGGGAAATAGACTCTGTTTCTAAGGGTGACAAATCATACGCTTGAGGGAAATATCTGTTATGCCTAAGGGAAATGCCTGAGGGCGAGATTCTTATTACCTGTGGGTAAGGGTTTTTGTGTCTAAGGACACTGACTGTTTTACTTAGAAATTCACTATGGTGGTTTCTTAAATAATAAATAATGAAATGAATGTTAAAAAGGAAATAACTGGTAAAGTTAGTTACTTTTGAGTAATGATTAGTTTATTGCATTTACCTTTGCACACTGTTGTTTCATGATTACACACAGTTGAGCACGGGCCTTTGGTGGGTGCCTACTGGGAATTTATTTCTCACACCCTATTTGGGTCATGCTTTTTGGCCCAAACATATTACATTTCTACAGGTGTGGATAGGGGAAAGATTCCTTATACAGGTACTTGATTACTGCTGAGGAGTATGGGAGCATGGGATCGGGCTTAGGCTCGTGATGCTACCAGCTGTTTTGTTTTGTTTTGTCGTACTCTGTATTTTATTGTGTTGTATTGTTGTGTAACATGATCTAACTGTTTTCTTAGAAATAGAGACATGTTGCATCATTATATATTAAACTATTTGTTATATTTTACTACAGTTGTTTATTATAAATATGTATGGTTTATTGATTTCGCTGTTTTGGAATGTTTTCATTATTCCGCTGTGCTACACTTTGACAAATGAGGGTATAATTTCCCCACTATAAGACCTGGTCCCTCGCTGCTAGTCGGTAGCCTCTGGCGTTTGGGAAAATATGCTTCAAGTCACGTGGATAACCGGGTTCGGGGCACCAGTTGAGTGGCACCCGGAACTAGGATGTTATAGGTACATTGAACCTTTTAAAATTCTGGACCAAATTGGAGCCGTAGCTTACTGTTTGGCAATGCCACCAAGTCTCTCCAAGGTTCACAATGTGTTCCACATGTCAATGTTAAGAAAGTACATGCCATACCCAACACATGTACTCACTTATGAAGAAGTAGAACTTGAGCCAGATCTATCTTATTGTGAAGAGCCTATCAAGATTCTTGATACAAGAGAACATGTATTGAGAAATCAGACGACTCGCCTAGTAAAGGTTCTATGGAGGAACCATAAGATGTAAGTAGCAACATGGGAGCCTGAGGAGCTTATGTTAAAGACATACCCAAATCTTTTTAGGTAATAATTTGTAAATTTCTAGGATGAAATTTTCCGAAGGAGGGAATAATGTAGTACCCCAAACAATTTATGTTATGTTTCTCTATTCATCACTGAGTTACATTCTATTCATCACTGGGTTCCTTTGAAACAACACTAGTTTTTTTAGGAGATTTTTAAAACATAACCATTAAACATAAATTTCTCACTTCTATGTTTTGAATTTCGAAAAATGGTCATCTAGAGTTGTGTTGAGTAATTCATTTGGAGTCTGATAGAACACACTTGATTTTTTGTGAATAGTAACATACCCATATGAATATTAATATGAATAGTAATAAGAATAGTAACATACCATTATGAATAGTAAATAATATTATTATTTTATTTTCTTAAGGCAATAAGATAATGAGATCTTAATTAGTTTTTCAATGATAAATAAAACTAGTTGCACTTTAATATTGTTATTTTTCGAATTAACTATAACCTTATTTAAAAATTAAACTAATAATATTTAGAAAATTATTTTTGAAAAATGGATTTCACTTTTGAAATATACACATTGATAAATGGTTAGGGTGAAATTTTGGAATTTTTCTGAAACAGTTGATTTTTTATTCAATAGTAAAAAATACAATTTTCAGTTTCAGTGTGTTAATGACATCATTAATGATATAATAATGATGTCATAAATTTGGTAGACTTTCGTATAGTTAAATAAGATGTGTGATGTCCCATGAGGCCTATACCATGTTCAAATACCATGGGAAGCCCGTGGTTTTGCAAAAACCACTAATGAGGTGTCCCTTGAAAATTATTAAAATAATCCCTCACTTTTCCTATAAATTCGAACTCTTTCCTTCATTGAATTCATTCCCAATTCTCCCTAAACGAAGTTCTAGCCAAATTACCTCCATATTAGTCCTCACAAGGTTTCATCAAGTTCCCAAGGTCCCAACCTTCATGTTCTAAGGGTTACTCCACAAGGTAAGAAAATTATCAATTTCTTTATTTTTTCCTTTCAAGTTCTATTTTTTGTGGTATATCTTTCATATTTCTATACCATATTATTATTTTTCTTCTTATTCTTGATATAATCTATATTATGATTCATTTCTGGAAAGGTTACTCATGTATCCTCTCTTTTTAATATTTTCTAAAACCATGTTGCGTAGACGTTAGGCTGCTGAATTTTTGTAAGCGATTTCAAAATTATTTTTTTATCTTGAGTTCTTTATTTATTATTTATTCATCTCTTCTTACCCAAGAGGAAGGAAATATCCATAATCATGTATATTCTGGATGTTCTAATTTTCATGAGAAATTCATCATCATTCTTCTTCATTCCCCCACTTGTTCAAGGAATTAAAAACATTGTCCGTGACGTGTCGAATTACCGACATCGTTGACGATGTGATTTCAATTCACATTAATTCTTTAAAGTATGGTTATGAAACCATTTATATGGTTGAAACAGGTTATAATATTTGTGTTATGATTCACCCATTGTTCTCTAATTCTTTGGTACTCATGGTTCTAATTTATAAAACAAAATGAGGTTGTTATTATAAAAGAACCACTAAAATGATCTAAACGAACATCATTAATGTTTTAACTAATGAATCATCATCATGGTATATAACCCAAAATAATTATAAGATAATTTATATCTCCATAATTTCATTAAAAATATGAATTAGAAATTCTGGATGTTTAACCATGTTTGAAATGAACTTCTATTCATGGAAGAAAGTAACGAACCATGAAAATCAAGGGAGAAAATGCTTCCAAAACATTAAAATTGAACCAAATGGACCCATAGAAAGGGCCATGAATGAACCTAATAAGGTTATAATAAATTATTTACATGTGTAGGAGGTTCTATAAATATTAATTAATGAATCTAAGTTTGATTATTCAGGTCATTAAAACAAACGAAGAACACACTCGAGCATATGGTAACGGGTTTCTCATCTCACTTTCATTTCTGTGATATTTCCATTGTTCACCAATTATTCCTTATATTTGGTATATGTGTCCTTCCATTTTACATATAATAACATGATTATATTTATATTCATGTTATTCAATGATTCACTTGATGGTTATTAAGTTCTGGTCATATGGTTCGACCGATTACATTGTGGTAAGTGACTTTGTCTCAGCTGCCGTTTTCGTTGTGACTATCTTTGTATTATGCACCTAATAACCCTTATGTGGTGTACCTACGACCCATTTGAGATAAATTTTAATTTGAAATTATATTTATATTAAATATCCATAATCTCTTTTCATGGATATGTTTTTTGTCTGAACCGTATACCATTTTACATACGGTGTTTATTTGGAAAGTTATTTTTATTATGGAAATATTGATGAATCCCTAAACTCTACTCTATACAGATATTGAAAGTGCATATTGATCAGGTATTTAATCAATGTATAAATAATTATTTGTACATAAAGTGTTGGGTGGGGCCTGCTATATCCCCTCGATGCATCGGTAGGTCTCATGAGACAAAACAGTTTGGCGACAAACCCATCGAATTTGTTTCCAAAAATTAGACGGGTTTCTACCCATAAAACTAAATGGTTTTTACGGTATTATGGTTTCATGTTCTAGACACATGATGTGAAATTAATAATCATTCTCTTTATTCATTATCAGTGTTTATTATTATCCATGAATCTTTCACTATGACAAAATTTATAGATGCAGTTTCATTTTTAGTTTATTAATGGCATTACATATTTTTTTATTCACTATGCCATATTGATTATGTCATATTGTTTGCGAATAAATTATTATTGTACTCATTGTTCCTCTATTTTTAACCCTTACTGAGCATTTGAGCTCACCCCTTTCATTGTATACCTTCGACAGGTGATGAAGAGAAGGTCTTATTTTGAGTTCCTGGATGCCGTTTTTAGTTTTTGTTATGTATTGTATTTTGTAAACATTTTCAATGTAATTTGAGTAACATCTATGTATCTAGTTTCTTCAAGACTACTAAATTGATCATTCATTCAGGATTTTCATTCCTTCTAACCATGAAAATATCACAAGTAATGCACTAGCTCCAGCCTAGAGGGGTCGGGGTGTTACAATTTTGATGTTCACAAATACCCTTATTTTTTATTCTAATGATTTCACTTAAAGTATATTTCAGTAAATTAATATTCTCTTTATTCCCAATTTTGGAATAATATTAAAGCCTATGATTTGTGTGAAATATTTTTAAACTGTTCAGAAAGCTATTTAGTGTGTTCTGGAAACACTATTCATACCATATGTTGGAGAGCATAGCGTAAGGATTATATCCTATGATTATTTTAAGGGAGTTTAGAAAAGTATGGATCCTTATATTGATAGAAAAGTTGGTAAAAGAACCTTACATTTAGAAGAAAATTTACATTTTTTATATGATAAAAGTATGGAACCTTATTTTTTCTTCAAAAAAGTACGGACCATCAACCCTAATTTTGTGATGAACCTAACATTTTTTCCAAAAGTACAGGTCATGTACCTTAGGTTCTATTGAAGAGAAATTTATGGATCATATATCATACGTTTGAAATTCAATGAAAAAATTATAGATCATCAACCCTACATTTGTGATCAACCTTACAATTGATATTTGGATTTATTATAAAAAGAACCCTATGTTTGACATCTTTAAGATTTAGAGAGTTGAAATTTTGACATTATCGTGCAATGGTATTTTGTAGATTATCATGCTAATTTCAAGCAAGATTTAAAGCTCTATTTAATTTTCATCTTTGAACGATTTAAATCCGAGGTGATTCAAAGGATCGATTTAATAAGAGGATTTTGTGCCAATTTTAATGGAATTTATGACTACTATGTTATTCAAACATTTTAGTATCATGATCTTTCAGGTGACTTTTGTGGATATCAATTTATGAATAAGGTGCTCATCTTTATTATATAACTACTGTGTATCTTAATTTTTGAAAAATACAAACAAGATAAGATATATCTTGAAATCGTGATTATTAAACTATTCAAATCCCAAGATAAGAAAGTTTAAAAGAAAAAAATAGATAAGATGATTCTTTAAAAAGATCTTTTATAGATCTACCACTACAAAGAATGATCAGATTCTGTTTTATATCAGAAAGGGAAACGTTGAAGATTTACTTATTCTTTGTTGATGATCTATCAAGAATCTACAGATGATTTTTTTTGGATATATTTCAAGATAAATTGCAACTGAATCAATTCATAACTGCTCTTACCTAAATAACATCTTTTCTGAATATGATGATCCATTTACTGTCAGTTCCGTACTGCTCCAACTATGAAGATCAAATTGAAAGTATTTTTCAAATCAATACTGTTTTATTTTGAGTACTAGATTCTCGTACTATTTTTTTTTGATCGGTTCTGTGTTTAGATCCAAAAGGATTTATTATAATCATAAATTATAAAGTTGCAACTACCTGCACTCAGTTGTGGATGGTCTTGTTAAAATTCGAATGACTAGAAAATATCCCCAAGTTTGTGGATAAGAGCGTTAGTGTAGTGGACTAAGGGAGTTTTGTGCCCCAAAACACTATAAATCTCTGCGTCCTGATATCTGTTTATTTTTTCTACCAAAAAAATCTAATAAAGAAAAAATTATAGAGTTTAATATCATCAAGATTTCACAAATAAAATTTTATAACACACAATTCATCCCCCATCTTGTGTATATTTCGTATAACACGATCCAACACTACTAGCATGAGAAGGTAAGATTCACTACCATATCACAATCCCGTTACATGAAACCATGAGGCCTTTCTACTGTGAAGGCATCCCATATATTACCATTGTAACACCACAATATTTTAGAAATTATATTATATTTGATAGTGTGTACAACAACCAATATCAGGCCTAAAAAAACCATGAAATATTATTATTTAAATACAATAGTTATAACCATACCATTAAATTGGAAGGTATGAATATGATTAAATAATTTATTAATGATATATAAGGGTTATAATAAATATAAATGTGCTGATAATTATTATTAAATAATCACTAAATTTTTAATAATTTCATTTTATTCATCAAAAAATATTCTTCTACAAAAATTGTATTTATTAAATTTAAAAAAAACATTATAAATAAATTTTGGAACATTTAGAAATTTTATTTGATAAAAATGATTTAAATTTTGGAATAATAATTTTAAAATTATCTTTTACTGTTTTCTTATGTTTTTTATGAAAACATTTATATTCCAATGAATAGTGAAAAATATTGATTTCTATTATAAACCACATTTTTGTTTCAAGAATTTAAAAATTACATATTATTTTAAAAGGGTGTAAAAGTAACATTAGTTATATAATATTAGGTACAATAAAATTAAACTCATTGGAATCAATTTTCTGGATTAATTTGGAATAAAAATATTTTAATATATAAAAAGGGATTTTTATGAAAAATGAGTTTTCATTCCGTATTGTGTTTTAATATTAAATTAATTTTTAAAACTTATATATATTGAATCCTGAAAAATGAATTTCTTATTTGGAATAATGAGGTCAATTTTTTTAAAATATTTCCATTTTTTAGTTGTTATGAATATTAACCATAATATATAATTATCCTCACGATAAGGGTAAAGAGAGTAATTAAGGTTAAAAATAATATGATAAAATCTAGAAAATGGACCTAACATATTCCTCTATCCTATTTTATGAGCATTGTTCAACCATTTCCATCCTATTTTCAAACTTATGGAAACTCGGTTCTATATTTCTTTGATTTTGACATTTATAAAATTTAAGTAAAAATAATGTAAAAATTGTTTCTATCTCATTTTTAATATATATAATATTTTTTGATTGGGATAAAAAAAATATGTACAATTATAAAAGATTATTTTAAATATAAACTCTTATTTTAATAATTTTAATTTATTTCAAATTTTAGTGATAAATTATTTACCTTAAATTCTTACACAACGTCAACTTGGTATTTTTTTTAATTAATAGAAAAATAAGGTAATTTATACAAAAAATATTAAATGTAATGTAATTTTAATGATGTTTTTGGGTTGAATTTTTTTTAGATAACAAGAACAATATAGTGAATTTTTAAATGATTATATTCAAATTCATTTGATTTCATGTTGTTCTCAATGTCCAATTAAATGAATAGTGTCAAAAATGACATTAATTATATTTATGTCAAAAAATATATTATTAAATTATTAAAAAATTATAAAAATTGTATAATAATAGAATTAGGATTATAAATGGTCTAAAATTTCATCAATTTTCCATTTATGATCCAATATTTACAATATAAGTAAAATTATAACTGTTTAATATTGAAAAGACATTACAACATTGAATGTTTAGTTTGGTTTAATAAAGAGTTAAACAAAAAAAAATAAGATTTAAAATGATATCTAAACCTGTATAAATTTGATTAATGATTTTAATAAGACCATATCCTTATTATATTCGAATAAATATCATTTTGTGACCATTTTACATGAGTTATAACATCATGTTACTATTTTTGGTATTCTTAAACCCCTATTTCGATCATTCTTCGGTTGGATTTCATTTAGGTATTGTTTCAAGTGATTTTTTTAGAAATTTTGATAGTTTCTAGGATGTGCATGGTTGATGAAAAATTTTCCCAAATTTAGTTCCACAATAATACAAATTGAGGAAGTGAAGGTTTTCCCAATTGTCGCACAGTTTGAAAAATTATGTGCCCACCAAGAAGATACCATGAACCTAGGAGAAAAGGGGTGTATATTTAGGGTGCACAGTTTGTCTAATCGTTCAAACCTACCTTGGAAAACAGTGCATATGAGATTTTTTAATCCAAAAAAATAATTTCTAAAATCTCAAAACCCTCTCTGTAGGTGCCCGCTGGGCTTATATAACCCCATGGCATTTTCTTCTTCCTTGGAGGATCCCAAGAGGCAATTTTGTGCCCTCTACAACCCTTTATAAGAGAATAAAAGCATAGTGAGTGGTGTTAGATCTCTTTTCGATAAGATTCATATTCCCGTTATCATTATCCAACTATATCCTCTTTCTTACCTGGGGGTTTTAAGATCTCTATATTATTGAGGGATCTTATCCCTACAATTTCAGATCTTGAATTTAGGTTTTATTCTATGATCCTTTTGGTCGATGTTCTTTGTCGGAGATTCCTATCTAGGATATTTTCTTTTGAGATCCCATAATCTTGTGGTAGGTGGTTTCGTTATAATGATGAATTTTTATTAACCCTATATTTCATGAATTATATTCAATTTATTGATTTAAATTTAATTTCTGTCAATTTGTTTATTAAAAACCCAATTGCATTAAATTGGGAATTTGAAACTGTATTTTTCATGAAATTGGGAAAAATTCCAATTCCATTGAATTGGGGTATGTTGTAAAATTGGGTTAATTATTTTAAAATTAAATGGTGGAATTGAAATTTGGAATTTTAATTATGAAAATAATTTGATGAAATTGAATTCAAATTGTTATTTGGAAAAAATGGAATAAAATGGTTCTGTTATAATCCCAGTGGTATTATCTTGGAAAAAGGAATTATTTGATTTAAAACTTGTGTATTGGTTTTTAAAAATAAAATGGAATATTTAAAATATAAGAATGGGATGAATTGTACTTTAAATAATTTTAAAATATATTTCCCAGTACTGATTTTTATTAGACCACATACACAACTTGGTAGTTAGTGAGTTAATCATGAAAACACTATATTACTTTACAACACTGAAAAAAATATGAAGCAGGTCACATCCATGATGGGATGATGATGTTTCCTCATTGACCATTGTCCGAGGGATGTGTGTACACATATTTCAATGATACTTGAGTGTGAGGGAATCCTAGAGGTGGGAACTATCATACCTTTTGGTATATAACTTTGTTTCTCATTAATTATATTTAAAATATATGACATTTTTTAGTGTAAACTATTTTACACATTCCTTAGGAATTTATATAAACTATTTTGAATAAACCGTTTCTTAAGTTACTTATTGAAGTATTTACATCATTTAAGTTGTAAAGCATGATTCTTTTTAAATATCAATGAACTATCATTCCAGTTTATTTAATTTTTAGAGATTTATTTGATTAATTAAATGTTGTCATGTTATCATGGAATCCTTGTTAAGACCCTATGAGGATTTTATCTCACACCCTAACTTTTCCTTTGGGTTTTTGTAGATAATTTTCATCTGGGTTCAATCAAGGGTAAGACGCCACTTGGAGGTTGTAGCAGTTGTGGATCCATAGGCTTAGTGAGTTTTTTTACTGGTAATTGGGATGTTGTGATGTTTTATAGTAATTTTGGTTGTTCTTTGGGTTGTTTATTCCTATTTTACTTTGGGAAAAATTCTCCATGTGGAGTTTTTCTAGTATTCATACTAACTTGTTTATCTTGCATCAATTTTCTTTGAGGAAAATTTGTTCCCACATTCATTCTGTATGATACTAGGTGCAAGTCACCAACCCCTATGAATTAGGAACACCCTTCGGGATATCTATAGACCATCTAATTTATCAGGTTACCAGGGTATCCAAGTTATTTCATTACAAATTACTATCAATGGTGTATGGTTTCCATCATTAATTGAATTCAATATGTGGTTGTGTAATCATTCCACGACTTAGTAGGTAGTTGCGGTTGATTTCATGGATAACTCTCCCTGTAATGTGCCTTAATTAAAAAAGGGTGTTTTGGGAAAGATACCCAGAGGATTAGTTATAGTTATTTTCCTACTTTGGATTTAGATAGGTTGAAATCCTTATCTTTTTTTTATCAGTAGGGATTGATTTCCCTTATTTCTCAGTTTAGGTTTTAATCTGATGTATTCAATGTTGTCTACTGATGTTGTGTATCATCATTCCTCTGAGAAGGAATGAGAATCAGATCAAATATGGAGATAATCTTAAACCTCAATTTGAGAATCCTCTTGTGGGCCCATTTCTAGTTTAGGTGATTTTGCGTACTATCCAATCTCTTGTGTAGGAACTACCACTACATCCTATTCAGAATCTAGTTACGTAACCTCAAAGGGATGTTTTTTAGAATTGTTCTCAAGATTAACTTCACTATAATCCACTAGAGTTAAAAGCAATCAATTATCCACAAGAGTCTATGGAATGGTTGAGTAGGCTGGATCATTTTTTTGAGTTATTGGAAACACCTCATGAAATTAGGATGAAGTGTGCCACCTTCGTGGTGTGGAGACCAACCAGAAGATGGCGGGGGAATGATGGTGATGAAGAAGAAGAATTATGTGTTAGAGTGGAAATAATTCAAGGATCTTTTTATCAGCTAGTTCTATCAATATTCGATAGTTTTATCCAAGGCTATTGAGTTTTTCAAATTCTAGAAGGCTAATAATAATATGATATAATATGAAAACTATTTTGTGAAGCTTGTGCATTTTTCACCATATATTGCATCGAATGATAAAATTAAGGATTGATAGTCTGATATGGGAATTTTATTTGTTATTCATTCTCATATTTTCTTATTGAAGCTTCCCTCTTATGCGGATTTTCTATATAGAGTTTTGATTATTGAAATGGACCTAACTGGAAAGTCAGGGTTGATGGGAGTTCCTTTTTCTTCCAATGTATGTTATGTGGGTTAATTTAAGGAAATGGGGAAGTTTGATGATTCTTGTGGTAGTTCTAAATTGAAGGGTTTTTCTAAACCTTATGAAGTTTCTATTAGAGGCCCTTTTATTTGTTAGATGTGTGGAAAACATGGGAAATCCAAGAGGGTTTGCACTGAGGCACCCTAGGTATGTGGTTCCTATAGACACTTAGGATACTTGTAGAAGTTCTTCCATGTTTTTACAATATGTTAAGTGGCATGGGATCATCAATACATTTTCAAATTGTAGTGAAATCAAATGATTTTTAGATAATGGTGTTCCATCCATAAAAACTTGGAATAAAGATTCATCATGTAGTGTAAGATTTACCCTAGGAATCAGATATGGGTCCAATAACTGTGAGAGGTACCACCACTATAACTTCGTCATTTTTGACTGATCTATTTGATACTGGTACATCTCACTATTTTATTTCACCCCTATTGTAAATATACTTAATCATCATATGAAATTTTTATCTCGTGTGCTTGATATTACTACACCCCTTGGACGAAGAGAAAGTAGGGTTCCCATAGTCCAACATTTTATTTCTCTTTATCAGATGTTGAGCTCACCTAGGAATTTTTGGTTCCCAACAAGAAACAATTTAACATAATTTTTGGGATATATTGGATCATTTCCAATAGATATTGAATTGATTGTTATCTTAGATGAGTCTACACTACCAGACCTGATGGTTTTTTTCGTATCTTTCATGGATATTGAGAACTATGTTCGAGTAGAGTCAGAACTTCGTATCATGACTAGGGAATGTAATATCATTATTATCTTTTAATCTAGACTAGGAATATTTGAGTGGGTATCACCCTCTGGTTGTCTTCAAGTATCCTCTCCCCATTTATAATATTTTTTTGATCAATTTTGAGGATATATATACTTTTAAAATATTGAAATCCTATCAGGGTACCATTAGTTTAGGGTCAAAAAGGAGGGCATATCCAAGATAGATTTTCATAAAAGGTATGGTCATTATGAATTTATAGTGATGAAAATTGAAATTACCAATTCTCCAACAATATTTATAGATCTAATGGATAGAGTATTTAGATACTATCTTGATCAGGCTTTGGTATTCTTTATAGAAATATTCTTATATATTTAAAGATGAAGGAAGACCATGAAGTTCATTTGATAATTGATTTGAAAATAGCGAGGAATGAGAATTTGTATTCCAAATTTAGTAAATATGATTTTTTATATAGAAAGTATCATTACTCAATTATGTAATTTAAAGAGAGGGTATATTTTTGGATCCATTAATGATGAATGTTATTTAAAATTGACTCAGAAATACCATGGTGAATGAAATTCTTAGTTTTTTTAGGTTTTATGGATTCTATCAAGAATTTGGGATAAAATTTTCATGACTATCAAATCTAATAACCATGGTGATTAAGAAGGAAGACAAGATCCTTTTAAAAATGAAAGTGGAGAAAATTTCAAGGAACGGTAGAGATGGTTGGTTAGTTAACCTATACTCACACTACCTTGTAGTTGAATATGCATCATATGATATTTTTGGTTCTGATTAAATATTATGAATACTCAATACATTACCACCCTTGGAAGGTGATCAAGGTGAATGATGCTATGATTCAAAAGGACCATTCCATTTTGTACATGATAAGTATTGAAAGAGATATATTACCTATAGATTTATAGATGATGGACCTTGAAATCATATAGAATGGAGATAGATAAGATCATTCCCAAATAAATGTTTAAACATATATTAGTGTGATGATTAATGAGGTATGAAAGGAGGATGTGGAGATGTAAAATAAGGTAAGGATTATTATAGAGTTCATCCATGAAAATTATGGAATGATTAGTTTCAAGAGTGTAGTATGTATCCCATCAACACTATTATTGAAGGAGTAAATTTTAGATGGAGATTATAGTTCAATATTATCTATTCATCTGAGAATTATAAACATATATAGATATTTTAAAAATAATTTCTAGTGGGATAACATGAAAAGATATATTATAGTTTATGTATCTCGATGATTGGTATGGAAGCTAGTTAACAATGAGATATATAATTCAAGTGGTATGTTACAACCTTCACCCAAACATGAGTAAAAATGGGAAAACACCACCATGTATTTCATCACGAGACTCTAAAATAAATCTTAAGTGTATAATGTTATTCGGGATAAAGTGTATTACCTTACAAAATAAACACATTTCTTTTATATCATAGACGGTTTATCCCTTGGATAGATCACTAGTTTATATATTAAGGAATTGGTAAGGTTTCCTGAAATACCACTCCCAATCATATCAAATCAAGATATGTGGTTTACCTTGAGGTTTTGGAGAAGTCTCCAATAATATTTGAATAGGGGGGTCGAGATTTACTAATATATATCATCCTCACATATGTGGTAAATATAATAGGAAAATTCAAACCCTTGAATATTTGATGAGAGTTTTCTCTATGGATTTCTATGGTGGTTGGGATCATCACCTTATAGTAGTTCAATTTTAATACAATAATAACTCTCAATCAATCATTTAGATGGATCCTTAAGAAGCCCTATATGTAAGGGAATGAATCCATCATATTGGGATTAATTTGGGGAAATAAAGGTATTGGGATATGATCTACCTGAGGAAATGGATGAGAAGGTTAAATCCAAAAACATCATGTTGAAAATCATCAGGGAGATCTAGTTTTCAGATTTGGTGATAAGGTAATTTTTTGAATATTTTCATCAAAGAATGTTATTATATTTGTAAATAAGGGAAATGAAAGGACTAGGTAAAAAGATACCTACAAAATTATTTAATTTATCTAGGTAATATATTATTACTTTGTGATTCCTATGAACAATTCCCATGTTCATGATGTGTTTTATAATACCCATTGAGAAAGTACATACTATATTGTTCACATGTTCTAAACATAGAGGTCACACCATTGGAGCATGATATTTATTAGGAGGAGAAACAAGAATAATTTTTTTATCATAAATACATAGCACTATGGAAAAAGAATACCCAATATTTTATGGTTCTTTAGAGGAATCATAAATTTTAGGAAGATATGAGGGAACCTAATGATGTGATTAGGTGGAGGTATCCTTAGATATTTTTATCAGAGTGGTAGATTTTTGAGGGAGAAATTTTTATAATAGGAGTATAATGTAACAACCTAATATTTTATAAAATAATTATTTTTTATAAGTAAAATAATTTTGTAAATTTCAAAGCATGTAACCAGGAAATTATGTGAATTTTTATTATATATAATAAAATGAAGTACATTATATGGATATACTATTGATCCTAAAGAACTATTTTGAATTATTTTTTATGAGGATTAATTTTTTTTCATATATTTTGTATTGAAATATTAATTTATAATTTCAATATTCTGAAAAATTATTGTTTACACATGATTAAAATCTATTAATTATTTATCAATTAGTTTGAAAATTAAATAAAATCATTTAAAGGTAAAACAAGATATTTTTTTGAAAAAACAAATTTTAAACAAGAAATGTATTTTTATAAATAAAATTAATCAATATTTATGAATTATTTTAATGAAATTTGTAGATAATATATTATATAAAATAGGTTAATATTAATTTAATGTGTTTTACTAGGCAATTAGTGAGACTAAATTCAGTGTTAGGCTTAAAAGGTATTTTTCTAAAAATGGGTTTCATTGGGGTTTATGCGCTTATTTTAAAATTAATTTATTAAAATTATAGGAATTGAATTTGATAAAATTGATTCCATATTTGGAATCATAATTTACATTTTTTTTAAATAGGTCAATTTTATTTTTAGCCATAATTAATAGAAAATTAGTTCAAAATTCATTTCTATGGTAAAGGTTAACAAGTGTTAATGTGAAGTTCATATAAAATGATAAGGGCTAAAATATCCTAAAAATATATATAAATCCCACTAGATAAGTTTATTTTAACCCGAAAGTATCTCATATTCAAAATTGGGTTTAATTTTCACCACATTTACTTAAATAGTACATTATTATATTTGAATGTTTTAAGTAATTACAAGAGTGCCACACCCCTCACTTATAAAAGGAGGTCTTAACACTCACAGCTTAAATACTTTTGAAAATTATATCTGAACCAATAAATACAATAAATAAAATTAAACTTCCCTAGGTCTCAGTGCTTCTGGTCTTCCTAAAATACCAACCTTTGAAGGCTTAAGGTGTAGGCCAAAAGAGGTTCCCTAAGAAGTGGCAATTGCCTTTACTAATCAATTTTGAGTTTATTTTTTCCTTAACATACTTAAAATATTATATAAACATATTAAAATTATTGAATCAGTATATTTACATTAATTAAAATTTTATGTTATTTTTATATGAATTTTCTACCTCCATCCAATCCTATGATAAATGATAACATCGTTTTTACATACATTTAGACGACCACATCTATGAAGCAATGCGATTCATTTTTCATATACACCATATATAGATGGTAAAATGGATGGATTTAATGAATATTTATTATATTAATGATATTAATATGATTATATAAATATATATTATTTTTTTCATTTTTTTTCTTTACACTCATTGGAAAATGAAAACTTTACTCATGTGCACATATAGACTACCATATCCACAACGTGATGAAAATAATTTTTCATAACCACCATATTTGAATGGTTATAAAAGTGTATATAATGAAAAAATGACACTTATAACATGATTAATATTCTTCATACAATAAAACCTTGAACAATGAAATAGGGATGAGATAGGAGAATGGAAACATGTTTGGAAAATAGGTCAGTTTTCACCCGAATGTAGATTTTAAGGAAATGTTATTAATATATGGGTAATTATAAATTATAAGGAAATTAAAATTTATAAGATAAATATTAATATGGTTTTATTAAATGTTTTTAAAAAATATAACTTGTTTACACAAGAACTTATGGGATCATTCGAAGAAAGTCAAGACCTAAGGTAAGGGTATATTTTGTAATCTTATTTTTAATCAGGACTGTTTATGCTTGAATCTTACTTTGGGGAATTATATTTACAATATATCTTTAAAAAATTAATTCTAATTTGTTTATTTATGTGGATTATCTTTTTTCCCTCTCATTTCCTTTTCTTTGGTACTTAATATTACCGAAAAAATGTTTTTTTATGAAAAGTGGACCTTATTTCCTCTTTTGTCGAATTTTTTTTTCATCTATGTCAGTGCTCTGCAACAAAATTCATTAATATTATTATATATGATAAAATTATTATTTAAGGTAATTTCCAACCATATATTTTTTAAAAAATTTTAAAAGGAATATTTTATTCGTATTTTGAAGAAACTAATTTTGGAATTTTTACGAAAAGAGTAAAAGGAATATTTGTTTTGACATTTACTAAATGGATGATTTTTCCTACAATCAAAACCATTATTATATTTAAAATATCCTTTCAAATTTTCCATGTTTATTTTCAAATAAAATTATTTTTTTCATTACATTGGGAATTTTATTTAAAATTTTATCAATATATAAATATATTTTTCTCGTGTTTTAAATTAAAGGTTCAAATGTTATTTTAAAGTTATCATTAATCTATGTCAACTCCCATTGATGTTTAATTTTATTCAATAGTGATAAAATATAAATATAAAATATTTTTTTTCTTTAGATGAAATATGATTATGTTTGGATGAAATATTTATGAAACCCATTTCATTTCCATAGATAATGAAATAATGAATTCATGAACGTTTTTAAAATCATATAGAACACACGTATATAGTTTTTATTATTTTAATGGAAGGTCGATTAAATAATTCAAATGCATTAGGTAACGACAGATATCTCCTGAGATAATATTTATTGGAATGTGGAGTGAACCCATTTCTATAAGGGACTATATACACTATGGTAGTATTGGGAGTGGACATTAACTAAGGAAATGATAGAATGTGGAGTGAACCCAATCCACTATGGAAATTTTTCCACTATTATAATGTGGGATGAAAACCTTGAATAATTAAAAGATTTATAATTCTTTTGATTATTCCAAAATTCCTATGACACGTTGTTATACTTATGATATGATCTTGTGTCTCATGATTAATTAATGATGATTCATCACTCTTATGACTCATGTATTTTGAAATTCTAAAGCATTATTCCCTGACTCATGATTTATGATCTAATAATTATTGGGTATGAACATCATATGATATAATCATACTATCATACCATTATTAACATCTTATTATATTATATGATGATTGATTCATATCTCCCATGTTTATGATTATCAAGCTTCTGAGCTCAGTCTTTCTTGTATTTTAATTTTCCCAAGGTTATGAAGAAATATTTTAAATAGTATATGTCTAAGAAGGGTATTATGAGATATGTTGAATATACTTCATATAATAAGTTGATTATATACCTTTTCTCTAAATAATATATGTTTTTATGGTTTCAGGGTATGTATTATTTTGAAATGTATTGAATATTCATCTAAATTGATGAAATATTTATATATGTTATGCATGGGTCACCTCAATTATCCTAACAGAATGTCCAATTTAGGGATGTATTGGGCACTTCATATGACATGATCCAAAATTTTAAAAAACTTTAATTGAATTTTATTGATGTTTCCCATATTAATTCAAGAAACCCTAGGTAAATAATGCACTTTTTTTATTTTAGGAATTTGGAATTTAATTGATAAATGGATTAATTGATGATTTTTACTCATTATTGGAATTATATAGTCAAGATAAATTGTTATTTGGATTTCAAAATTAAAAATTTTAACTCAATTTTAAACCTGAACATAAAATGAAAAATGGATAAAATCATTTATTTTAGTTGCTTTATTTGGTTTTTATACTTAAATGAACAAGTTGTAATTTTGGAATTTGAATTTATGAAATCATTTTGAATTTAAACTCTAAATGTGTAAATTATTTTTGTATATAGTGAAATATCAATCTATATTATAGTGTGTTCTTTAAAATCATTGATATAAAATTAATTTTCTTTTTCAAAATCTGATTTAAATTGATTGATTTTAATTTGATATTGGATTTAAATTTAGAAAAGAAATTAAATTTTGAATTTAAATTAATTTTTAATCCTGTTATTAATTAGGAAAAGTGACTATATGTATTTTTTTAATTATATAGGATGGATATTTTTATAGGGAAGAAATGTGACCGTGTGTGGGGGAATTTTTTGATCACTCCCCTACATTCATGAATTTATGACCGAGTAACCGTGTGCCTGTGTGTGATTGTGGCTCTACATCTTGATCATGTATTTTTTCAACAATACTCTCTTTTTTTTATGATTATTTTGATGCTCTAAAATACCCTTATTTATTATTCTAATGATTTTACTTTAAGTATATTCTAGGAAATTAATAATCATTGTATTCCCAACTTTGGAATAATATTAAAGCATATGATTAACATGAAATATTTTTCAAAGAGTTTGGAAATATATTCAGCGTGTTATTGAAACACTGTTCATAGTGTATGTTGGAGAGAATAACATAAGGATTACATCCTATATTTATTTTATGGGAGTTTAGATAAGTATGGTACCTTACATTGTAAGAAAATTTTGGTAAAATAAACTTACGTTTGGAAATAACCTTACATTTGTTTATGAGAAATTTATGGATAAAGGACCTTAAAAAAGTATGTAACCTTACATTTTCTTCACAAAAGTAAGGAACATCAACCCTAATTTTGTGATAAACCTTATATTTTGTCAAAAAGTATTGATCATGTACCTTACGTTCTGAAAAAGAGAAATATATGCATCATATATCATATGATTGAATTTTGATAAAAAAAATTATAGATCATCAACCTTACATTTTTTTATCAATGTTATGTTTTATATTTTGATTGGTTTTAAAAAACCCTATGTTTTACTTCTTTAAGAGTCATAGATTTGAATTGTTGACTTTATCATGCAAGGGTCTTTTGCGAATTATTAGGCTGATTTCAAGCCAGATTCAAAGCCCGATTTTGAAGTTCATATTTGACTGATTTAAAGCCGTTTATACATGATTCAAAGGATTGATTTAATAGGAGGATTTCATACTGACTATTAAGGGAAGTTACGACTACTCTGTTATTCAAACATTTGAATATCACGATCTGTCAAGCGACTTTTGTGGATCTAAATTTATGAATAAAGAACTCATCTTTATTATATAACTACTTAGTATCTAAATTTTTTTAGAATACATACGTGACAATATATCTCTTGAAATCACAAAAATTTCACGATTAAAATCTGGAGATATTCATGTTTCATAGAAAAATAGAGATACACTGATTCTTTAAAAAGATATTTTATAGATCTTATTCTACAAAGAATGATCAGATTATGTTTTATATGTAAAATAAAAACATTTAAGATTAAATTACTCAACATTGATGATATATCATGAATCTACTACTGATTTTTTTCTGAATATATTTCCAGATAAATTGCAACTGAATCGATTTAGAACTACTCTTACCTAAACAACATCCTTTCCTTAGATGACGATCCATTTACTGTCAGTTGTGTACTGCTAGAACTGTGAAGATCAACCAGAAATTATTTATCGAAACAATATTCTTTTATTTTGAGTATCTACATCTCATAATAAATTTATCGATCGATTCTGTGTTTATACCTATAATACTTCTTTTTAGCCTTAAATTGTAAAGGTTTCAACTACATAAACTATGTTTTGGATGATCTTGTGAAAAGATGACCGACTAGTGAAAATTGCCATACTCATGGAGAAGAGCATTGGTAGAGCGGACCAGGAGATTTTTGTGCCCTGAATGAATATAAATCTTTGTGTCCTGAAATCTGTTTATTTCTACTATATAAACAATATTATAGAGATAAAAGGATAGAGTTTATTATCATCAAGATTTCACAAATAAATTTTTATAATACACTATTCACTCCTCTCTTGTGTATATTTCGTATAACATGATCCAATAATTGGAATTAGAGGTGTTTCTTTTGTTAAAGCTACAGAAAGGTGAATGTAAAGGATTATAAAAGGATCTCAATGGCTGATACCTAAGATAGATTGTCAATGGTTCGAGCACCATTCTTCAATGGTGAATACTATTGATGTTGGAAATCCAGGATGATCATCTACTTAAAGAACCTTGGATACAGAGTCTACTCTAAAATTCGTACTCCTTATGTGATTCCAGAGAAACCAGAAACACGGAGTGATGAAACAGAATCAGAGTACGACATAAATTCAAAACAATTGAATGAAACCATCTATGGTCTTCGACCGGATGAATTTAAATGAGTATCACAATGCCCTTCTACATATGAGATGTGACCGACAATTGCAGTTTCTTATGAAGGAACTGAAAATGTCTGAAAAATGAGGGACACTATAGAAAAACTAAAATTTGATTCATTTAGAATGATTGATGGTGAAATCATCAATCAAATGAATGGAAGGCTTACAAAGATATTCAAAAACATGACTGCCTTGGTAGATCCTATCACCCATGTAGACCAAGCCTTGAATGTATTGAGAGTACTACCAACCCAAAGGAATGGGATATTTGCAACGATTAAGAAATCATCACCTATTAAAAATCTAACTATGAGATAATTGATTAGATCCCTAATGATGTATGAATATTATAAGGAAGATGAAGATAATGAACATAATGTCTTGATGAAAAGAGAAAATACTACATTGAAAGTTACATCTTAGAAGAAGAGAATAAAGATGAAACAAGAGATCAAAAAGGAATAATGTTCTGACTAATCTGATTCATAGATGGAACAAGCACAGATGGCCCGAAAATTCAGAAAATTTTATAGGAAAAAGAAAATATTCAGATAATACATCATGAAAGATGAGAAATATCTAAAGGAAGTCAGATTCTGAGAATGCAAGAAAATGGGTCACATAAGACCTAACTGTCCTTTACTAAAAAGAGAAAATAAAAAGTTATTTTTGAAAAATACTGCTTATAAGTAGAAATATAAAAGAGCAATGAAAGATAAATGTAGGGTTTCTTAATACTCCATCATCTCAACAAAATCTAACATATGGAAATAAGAATCAAATCTAAAAGTAAACATGTGTTTCATGGATGAAGACAATGAGGTAAAATCTTATTACTCTTCCAATTCTGATTCGGACCCTAGCTATTCAAATAAAAAACCTGCATCCAATAACAACATGTTAGAAGAAATATATGATTCCTTGTTAAAAAAATTACAAATCGCTAAATAATATCACATTGCAATTTTATAAGAAAGGGACACTTTTCTAAAACAACATCGAGAGTTAATTGAGAAATATAACTCATCTAACACAAACAATGCAAATCATGAAACTAATATCAAAACACTGCAAGAAGAAGTAGAAACCTACAAAAGTACATATCTATTTTTTACAAATGGATAAAACACTTTAAATTAAATTCTTGGTAAGAATTTTATTAAGAAAGAATGATATGGAATAGGTAGTAAAGGTGAGAAACCTAAGCTGTACAAATACTATTTTGTTCAAAATTCAAAAAGTGTGATTTGCAATTACTGTGGAACAAAAGGTCATATGACTAAAAAATCTTATTTAAGAATTCCCCAAATTAGTGGAAATAAAAAAATACTTTATTTTAAATAGTGTATTTGATTCAAATTATTATAGAAAAATAGTAAAAATATGGATTCCCATATCACTACTAGCTAACACTATTGAACCCAAGAGAATATGGGTACAAAAAATCATTGTTTAAATTCCTTTTCATGAAGTAGTTCACAGATGTATAAAAGAAATATGGTACATAGATAGTGTCTACTCTAGGCATATGAGTGGAAAATCATCGAACATTAAAACCATAACTCAAAAGGATAGTGGACTAGTCACCTTTGGTGACAATGCCAAAGGAAAAATCATTAGTATTGGAACTGTTGGAGATCTAAAAATTATCTCAATCAATAAAGTACTTTATTCATAAGGATTGAAACATAACCTGATAAGTATTTATCAACATTGTGATGATGTTTATATAGTTTATTTTTCTAACAAATGTTGTTCTATTCTTAAAGATAAATTGCTTAAATTTAGAGCACCTAGAACTGACAATGTTTATACCCTGGACTTAAATTACCTGTGTAAACAAAAATTAAAATTTTTAACTTAGAAGATAAATTAATACTATATCTAGTATAGAAGACTTTTACATTGAAATATTTATCCTTTAAATAATTTTTAAAAGAAACAATTAGTTTCTGATTTTCCTAGTCTTAAATTTGATAGTGAAAGATTCTGTGATGCATGCCAAATTGGAAAGCAACACAAATCATCCTTAAAATCAATTAACAAAATTTCTACATCTAAGACATTAGAAATTATCCATATAGATCTATTTGGACCTTAAAGAAAATAATTTTTGGCTGGTAAATTATATGTATATGTTTTAGTTGATGGTTATTCTAGATTAACTAGGATATATTTTCTAAAATATAAAAATGAAACTTTTAATATATTTCAATGTTATTGCTAAGATATTCAAAATGAAAAATATTTTAAAATAATTTCATTAAGAAGTGATTATGGTGAATAATTTGAGAATCAGGAATTCAATTCCTTTTTCTAAAATCTAGCTATTAAACACACCTTCTCTACACCAAGAACACCTCAACACAACAAAATTTTTGAAAGAAGAAATAGAACAATTCAGTAAATGGCTAGGACTATGCTAAATGAATACAATATTCCAATATATTTTTGGGCAGAAGCTACAAGAATAGATTTCTATATAATGAATAGAGTTTTAGTCAAATCAATTTTTAAAAAGACACCCTATGAACTTTGAAATAAAAGAAACCTTAAAGTAAAATATATTAAAGTTTCTTGATACAAGGTTTATATATTGAACACCAAGGACAATCCTGGTATGTTTGATCCAAAATCATATAAAGTAATTTTTTAGGATATTCTGATACCTCTAAAGCTTATAGAGTTTCTAATAAAAAGTCAAGGATTGTTGAATAATTAGTTTATGTGAAATTTGATGAATCTGACCCTTCTGAAAAAAAGAAAGATCAAATTGATGAATATGACCCTGATGATAACATGACACTTAAAAACCTAATAGATGATTTTGAAAATGATAAAAAAAAATTAATTCCAGTTTAGAAGAACATGTCAATGATGATCCTTGTAGAGACCTGAAGCTTGAAATGCATGGATGTTACATTACCTTTGCAGAATACTTAATACATAACAAAAATAGACACACAAGGACTATAATAGTTTAGTGTATTTGGAAACTCGGAAAAATAATCTTCTAATCATGGTGAAAGATCTTCAACATCTCCCATAAAGATCTTCCCCTTTTTTTTCTTACCTAAAACCTTTGTTTATTTCCTAGTGAAAATAAAACATAAAAAGTGTGATCTCAAATGCTTAGTAAGGGAAAATATAGAGAACATAAAACAATCAATAAACATTTGAAAGAAAAAACATGAACATGAAATTTAAACCTTATAACATTGAGAAAAGACATAAATCGTGGAAGTACATAAGGCATATATCATAAAGGAACATCAATCATGATAAAATATCATGGGAATAAAACATGTAATTTTGGCAACCATTCAGCACTTGTTATGATTTCCATAGTAGCCAAGGCGTTGCTGCCAAGACCATCTTAGTGGAAAAGTCCCTTTCTGAATCAAGTTCACTCCTCATTTCAGTACTGTAACACTGAACCGGATTAACTTACCATTCTAGCCATGTCTATCTCATGAGATATAAATCTTTACCCAATGAATTGGAGGGAGATATAGGTCCCACCCATCTGATAATGAAATGATTCTTACTTGTGCCACAAAATAAACATACATCATTCATAATAACCCAATAAATAAAATGGGTTTCATAAACATCATCCCATCATCACATAATCCATATAAAAGAAATGGATTTCATTTCATAATAAGAAAATTGAAACCATTTAAATCATAGATACATGATACTTGAAACATACACATATGAAATAATGTCATCTTAGATGAAAAATGGTTTTGATAAAACACTTGAAATGAATTCTTGAGGAAAATATCCTCTCTTCTTCAAAATCATTCTCTTTCCACAAAATTTCATGAAATTTTAAAAGAAAATGATTTTTTTTGAAAATAGTCAAGAAATCTTTTGGATGAATCTTCATAAAAATAAGGCTTCATAAAACCGTAAAAATCCGTTCATGCTGTATAAGTTAAAAATCATTCTTCTTGTACTTTTTTGGGAAAAGTCAAAAAGTACCTCGTAAAGTAAAAAAAATAAAGATTACTTGCATATCATGTAGTAAAAGTCAAAATGGGTAAAAATGACATTAAAAATACATAAAAACACTTTTAGAAAACATGTACATGGATGATAACAATATCCCCAGTAAATATTTACGTATAACCAATCTCAGATAAAAATGAGATTTGTAAAATTATCCCTTACCTTAGGTCCGATTTGCTTATTATGGATCTGAACCTCAGGTATAATGATTTAAATAATGTCATTGACTAATTACATAATCATATTCATTGTTATGATATCATATATGTTTCACTTATGACTTTATATTATACGTTCTTTTGTAAATTCCACGTTAAAGCAGCATTTTGGGTAAAATCATTTCATTTATCGTATGTGTTACGACTTGTCATTCTTGATATTATAACTTATATCCTAATTTAAATAATTCCATAATGTAAAAAATGATTTATATATAATATATATTCATCATATACATATATATTATAGATCGATAAAAGGAATGAAATACACCGTTCAAGGAGACGGTAGGTCGTACGTACGCATGAACGTTGTTTTCGTTTCCTTATTGAATTGAATGAAAATAAATAGATGAAATATATATATACATATATCCAGTAGAATTATTATTTCATATATTTCATTATTATTTATTATATAAACTTTATAATCATTGACGTATGTTTAACATGGAGAATGAATCTCATCACGTCGTGGAGACGGTAATCCGTACGTACGCACGAGCGATGATATCATTCCCATAATTATTTAATAGAATTGGAGTTGATGGTATAATATATCAGAATCAGTATGATGTTATAATAACCATATATAGTTTGTATTTACACCATTATACCCATCCATGTACGGTGTTGGTGGAAAAACACATTACACCACGGCGTGGAGACGGTATTCCGTACGTACGCACGCGTGGTTATTTCGTTTTCCGTAGGATATATAGATGGTGAAATAGGGTTATTTTATAATTATAATAACATATAACTATATGAGTGATACTGATGTTATTACTTCATAATGAAACAACTAAAGAAGAAGAAGTGGAAGAAAAAATAAAGTTGAAAGAATCGGTAACGAACATTACCTCTTCTTTGAAGCGCCTCTTTGAGACCTCCTTTTAGGGCACTAAAATTAGCCTTTGAAGAATACCAGGACCTCAAGGATGTTTCTAGGGAAGTGTGTAAATAAAATGGGCAGGGTTTGGCCAAGCATGAAGGCTCAAATTGGTGTGAGGAGGAGAGGGAGGAGGTGCCCTTTTATAAGGGAGGAGAGGGGCACTTTTGGAAATCTAAAAAATATTAATTTATAATAAATCTAAACCAACTTAAAAAACTCAAAAAATGGCTTATATTCAAATATTAGATTATATTGGTTTGTAATATCATCAACCAATAAAATTTATACATGTTAGGAATTTATTTTAAACATTATCAACTTGATTTATCCTTATTTAATAAATTTAATTTTATTTGTGGTAATAATATTATAAATTTTAAATTATAAAAATAAATAATTATTTGTTGTGAATTTTCCATAATTGGATACTTTATAACATTTTAGACCATATAAATTTAAATTTATAATTTTTAAATCTTTTTTGTGATTTTTAAACAATTTTATAAAATGTTATTTTTATAAAATAACAATAGTGTCAATTTAGACACTATTCATTTATTTGAATTTAAATAAAACATATACAGAAGATATGTTCGAAATAAAATCTATAATAGATTCATAACATGTAATATTTATCTATAAAATTAGTGTAGAATATTAAATAGTTCATATAATATTTATTTTATTATTTTTAATACCATTTATTTGGTTTATCTCTT